>JARFPJ010000005.1:1894335-2525780 GCA_031010415.1 Talaromyces nanjingensis
TTGAATTGACCGTTACTCGACAGCACGCCCAAACATCCTCTTTTGGTCCGCGAAAAGCGCAGACTCCAGATAGTCGCGTTTTGGATGGTGTTTCCCAGGCTGAGACTGGGACCAACCTGGCCGCCGTCGGGGGTTGCTGGGCCTGCGGTGAGACGTGGGCCCATACGTCTGTCCCAGATGCAGACGGTAGCATCGGCGGAAGAAGAGCATGATGCAAAGTAATTCTCGTCCAGCCAGTCCACTGCTGTGTTGTGGACACATTTTGTAGAAAATGTGAGAAAAGCTTGTGACGAGTTATCTGCCTGATTTAGTATAGACCTCAATTGAATATCTTAAGATCTGACACACCTCTCAGATCAAAAAGCTTCAAAAATTGACCCTTGACACCCGCCACCAACGTATCCGGCTGCTCTCTAAAAAACTTGATACTCGTAATCGGATCCGAACTCAACTTCCTCAGCGGCTCAGCGCCTTGCCTATCACTCGCAAGCGTCCCCCTCGAACTACCCGTCATGATACGATGATTGACGTCCCAGACATTCAAACACACATCATTCCTCACCTTATCCAGCCCACCAGCCAACAAACCATGCGAACTGAAAGCAACAGCATTACAATACCTCTGATTCCTCAACGGGAATGACCAAGACTCATTCGAGTTCCCATCCATACGTAGGATATTGACTTCACCGGATGACTGCCCAACAGCGATGAGCGATTCATCAGCAGCGGACCAATCAAAGGCTCGAAAGCCGGGGACCCGGATGTGGGTTGATAAGACGTCGTATTCCAGGTCATTGCCCTTGACGGAGGTGACTCTGCAGAGTTTGAAGGATTTGCCTATTACGTCGACGTAGAGGAAGCGTTGTTCCTTGGTGGTGGAGGAGGGGGACCAGCGGATTGCTGTCTCCATGTTTTATTTTGTGTTGAGCTCAGTGCGCGTTGGCCAAAGTTTTTCTAAGTCATGATTTGTAGCACATCCTTCAGCGCGTCTTTCAAGCCGTAGTTAGGAGTGCTGACAAGAATTAAAGAACCAGTTGTGCTTAGAGGAAGCAAGACCGACTACCAAATACGGTGATGGTCGTGCTGCTGTATCCGGCCCGACAATGATCCGTCAACTCGCCTAAACTTGCCGCGGCTCGTCTGCTCTTATCATTATCGAATATTTTTTGATCTCTCTTCAATTGACAATCAACATAGCAACTCTCAGATTCAGCAATTGGGCGACGAAAAGTATACAAAATGTCCTCCAAAGAAAAACCAACCCGATTCCATCCCTACGACACAACCAAAAAACCCAAAATCCACCGCTCCACAGACACCACCAATAACACCCCCAAACGCAGACATACCAACAACACAACCCAAAAACAACCAAGCAACAAAAACTCCACAGGCGACAACAAAGGCCTCTCCATAAACGACCTGAAAAGACGAATCCGCGATGTAAAGCGTCTACTCACAAAGGCAGAGAAGTTATCGCCCGAGGCAAGGATTGTGCAGGAACGAGCACTCAAGGGTTATGAGCGCGATTTGGAGCTGGAGAAGGCGCGGAGGCAGAGGTCGGAGATGATTCGGAAGTATCACTTCGTTAGATTTCTCGGTTCGTCCCCCCCCCCCCCCCCCCATCTACAAGTTTTTGGGGAGGGAAACTAATGGTTGGTGATAGATCGCAAAACAGCAACAAAACAACTCCGCGCCGCGCAACGACAGTACGAAAAAGCGAAACAACAGCAAAAAAACGAAAACGAGCTCGCCGCTCTGCAGAAAAGGATTGATAAGGCGCAGATTGATGTGAATTATACAATCTATTACCCGCTTACGGAGAAGTATCTATCACTTTATCCGCAGGATAAGAAGAAAGAGATCGTCGAGGGTCATAACCAGAATGTCGACAACAGCGATGGTGATGATGCGGAAGAAGAAGAGGAGGAGGATATGCAGACGTCGGAAGATGATAAACCCGCCGAAAAAGAAGAAGGAGAGAAACCGCCGATGTGGGATGTAATTAAGAAGTGTATGGCGGATAAGACGCTGGATAAGCTGAGAGATGGCAAGTTGGGTATTGGGTTTGATGGGAAGCCGTTACGGAGCGTGGAGGGTACGGCAACGGATAATGTTGTTAAGAGTGCTGCTGGCAAGGAGAAGGTGGAGACAGGTGCGACGACGAAGAAGGAAGAGAGGAAGAGGAAGAGGAAAGAAGTTGAGGTTGAGCAACCCACCGAAGAGGAGGAGGATAGTGATGGCGGATTTTTCGAGGAGTGATTTTGATTTCTTTCATCACGTATATCACGTTTCTGTCGGATGTATACTAGCGCTCAACATACCATTTCTGTGTTTTATTCGACATTGGTCATAGATTGTAAGTAAAGGATTGACACGCTATAATCCATATTTACATGCATTCGATGCTCCGACTATAAACGTCAACTTGTCATAAACCACCTAACTAAGTACCTGACTCCGCTTCCTGGCGTCTATGAAAATGTGCAAGAATTGAATAAGCCATGCCATGCCATATCAACGAGCATCAGGACCTTGCTGATGCGAATGCTAGCTCCTATGAAATAGCATGATTGAATAGGACTATAGGAAAGAAAGGAGAGAACGAGCCCTTGGCTCGAGGTAATCTTTCAATGAGAAGGAATGTGATCACATCACGGTGCATCCGCCACTTCGGGCGCGACGTCTACCTCCAACATACACATCAAGACCCAAATCTTCTTCTTCATCAAACTGATACAATCGCTCGGCTTCACGAGCACGGCGCCTGCGTCGTCTGGCGTTCGCACCTCCAGCGCCGGCCTCTTCTGTGGCCATCATGTAATCTGCCCATTTGCGATCAAGGTTGTTTGCGGATGCAAGAGATCCGCGCAGGACGCGCTTTGTATGCTCGTTGGCAGTCATCTGCCAGCCGTGGAAACATTTGAGTTCGATAATCTCCTTGGGATAGTAAGAGACGGCTGCTGCGGGTGGGAGGCTAGTGGATGATGACGATGATGAGGATGAGTATGCGCCACCAACTCTGTTTGTTGACTCTTTGACAGTGACCGTGGGTTGGGTTTTCAATGAGCGAGGTATATAAGCATTGCTGGATAATACCTCCCGCACACCAGCCCAGGTCACATTAATACAGTCAAATACAACAATGCGCAGCCCAACTTTGGGTAAGTCCGTTCCATAACCTCTCTTGCGGACAAGGGAACTCGCCTCCATCAAACACAAATCCGAGACGCGGGTGTTGTCCATTTCGAGGGTTCTCAACTGGGGACAGTGTTTCAGCAATTGAAGCATTCCGACATCTCCAATGCTGTCACAGTAGCTGACATTGAGATGCTCGAGAACGTCGGAGCATGGAGATTTGGCCAGCTCGACCAAGAGATTGTTTGTGACGTTGTCAAGGTCTTCCATATCAAAGTGACTAAGCTTCGGGGTAGTCTGAATGACGTCGACGATAGAGTCATCTGTAAGCTCTGTACATTGAGAAATCTGAAGACCTTGTAGAGCAGGGACGTTGTGAGCAAGACTGCGGAAACCCGCGTCCGTGACGCTTGCACATTGATGAATGTCCAAGTGTCTCAATACCCGTGGCGGAACAATAGGTCTGTCTGTCAAGACGTCGATTTCAGGGTCCCTACCAACCATGAGCATTTTCAAGCTCTCGTCTGTGACATCTGTGCGATGAAGAACCAGTCTCTCTAAAGTATTCTTTTCGAAGAGACTTTCCATAATACTTTCGTCATCGAAGCCGGTAATCTCTCCAGCGCGCAGGTCTCTCAATTTCGAGCACGATTCGACGACTCGCTTTAGACCTTTGGTGTCAATGTTCGAGCACCACGACACATTCAGCGTTTCCAGTTGAGAACAAGTCTGTGCAATGATCTTCATCGCAGAGTTGGTGACAGTAGAAAGCCCAGAGACATTGATATATTTCAGCGAAGCATTCCGCAAAAAGAATCCATTGAGTGAAACCTTATCGATTCGGCAACCCTCGACCGAGAAATTGACCACATTCCGACAGGCACTAGAAATATGCTCGCCCTCAAACAGCCATTTCTCACGCAGCTGCACGCAACCACGCAAGTTGAGATCTCGTACAAACGGTCCGGCCGTTGTGATAATCTTCATCAAGGCACCGCTTGAGATCCGGCTGTAGAACTCCGAGGTGTCGATTTGGTACCATAACTGCCCGTCAAAACACATGTTATGCCACGCTTTCGACACCAATGAGCATCTCACAATCTCTTTCGGCGTCAAATAGCCCAGAATCTTCGTTTTGATTTCATTGGGCATGTCGTTCCAAAAGTCCAGCGTCCTTTTCGTATATTGACTCTTCCCTTGAATATTGACCGTAGTCGCATCTGAGATCTCAGCCTGTACGTTGCGAGGCGCCGACGCCGGTCTCATATCCGCCGGAAGAGGAACAGTCGTCTGCGACGCATTTCCCGAACCAATCACTCGAATCCGCGCATTCCCATACGCAGCAGAAGTCGGCGAGGCGGTTTCCAGACCGCCAGACAACGAAGTAGTCGGATCAGCCCAGCACTGAGCCGATAACGAAACACACGACAACGAAGCCTTTCGATCTCTTTGATAACCGGTAGAAAGGGATCTCGTTCGTCGGATTAGTGACGGGCTCGAGGACATGCGCTGCAGATTCTGCAGTAGCCTCCTCCGGCCCTTCAGTTTGGGAGGCTGCTCCATTAGAATCTGGCCGGGTGCTGGAGATGTCGGGTTTACCGGAGAAGCCGTGCCAGAGCTGATGATATCGTCTGCGAGGGTAGAGGCCATGATGAACGAAGGATGCGGATGTCGGCGGCTCTATAAGAGTAACTCAAACTCAAACACAAACACAAACACAAGAATTGACGAGCTCAATCCCCACGCGCTGTTTACGCCGGAGCGAAGAGCTGTAGCATTGGCGATGTTTCGTTAACAGGTCATAGCGGGAGTATCGGAAGATCTGGTGATTCGAAAGGTATGTAGTATCGAGACGCTATCAACGGTCTGTGGAATAGATAAAACAATGCGTAAGTCGATTGTGCCCGACTTGAATAGAATAATAGAGACGTCAAACAGATGGAACAACACAAACCCGATGAACCGCAGACAGAAACAATTGGAAATAGTGGAGAAAGCGTAAGTTCTCAAGCAGGACTCAAGTTGGCCGTTTCGGTGGGCTGAGCAGCGATTCGTCGGCGTGGATCCGTGGTTCGGGGGTTATTGACGGAAAGTCAGGTAGAAGCAGGCGATGAGACAGAAACAAAAACAGCCACGGCGGGGTGTCTATGTAATCTTCTTGCCTTTCGGGTTGATTGATTGGAATGAAGTGTGAAAAGAAGAAGAAACGAAGTAAAGAAGTAGAGTAGGTAGGTAGGAAAGAGAGAGACGGAACAAGTCTAGTCCGATGCATCTGATATGACAGAGGGGAAACAGCGTGGAAGGAGGGAAGGAGCGGGGGCACCACTAACCACCGCTCCACTTTACTCGTAATCTTTCGTACTCGTTACTTTCATTCGCACTCTTTCCTTTACTATCATGAAGTACACAGTACTTATCCATCGCTATCAGCGTCGCTACCTACTGACCTAGTCACCTTCACTCATATGCAATGCCTATCAACCAGATCAACGACTATCAGAAAGGAAGAAATCGGCAAAACACACCCAATCAACCCCCCCGCTAATCCGTGTCTTTAGCGCAGTGATTGGGTCTTATCGGACAGCGCTAGAACGACACTAAAGTACTTATCGATTATTATCGTGCTATCGATAGTCTTAGCGTACCGGCTGAAAGTCCCTTTGGGCATAGTCCGATGTCTAATTTGTTATCGATAAGTCGTTTGTACACTAAGAAACTCTTTTGTACATTCTACGTACGTACACTTACAGAAATGCTTCGGTACTTTACTAAATTACCGAGGAGAAGTATTTAATACTTGGTGGTGGTGGAAAGTCAAGACTTAAAGGAATCGAGGTAAATACTAAATAATACACCCGGTGGACTCTGGCTGAACCGTGCTCTCAGACAATTGCCACAAACAAACTTCCAAGGTTACCCCCAACCCAACATTCGACTAGTACTGGGGTCCGAGACAAATCGCACGCGAGCATGTCGCCTGAGCCACCAGCACTAGTCATTTAACTCTCGAGGCAAGAAAAAAAAGACTCTGATAAATAGATGTTCGCCTGATCTTTTTCTCTCCTTGGTATTATCGATCTCATTTGCTGAAGATAAGGTTATCGAATGCCTTTCTTTTCGCAATTCTATCCGTATACCACGCGATATGTATGCATCTTATGGTGTATTCGGCACGAGGCAAATTCTTTGTTTAGTCTGGATACCTAAGGCATCCAACTGTACGTACAATACACAACGCCAATCACATGATCCCATTTTTATATCTTATTCAACAGCATCACAGAAACAATAGAATTCGCAAGAAATGGAAATATAGTAAATCATAATAGATATGAATGTATAATAAATAAAGTAACTAGCTTGAAAGACCGTGAATAGCAGACCAATGGGTATCTTGCGTTTCGATGCTTCTATCCAATGAGAAGAGCACTATACTCGATCATTTTCGTCGTCTTCCTCCGTCGTTCGTTTCCAGTGTCTTGTTCAGTTTCACTTCTCTTAGTGAAAAGTGAGGTGCGACTCGTCATTTATAGGTGTTGTTGTTTGTTCATCAAGTCGGATCAGGTCATAACAGAAAAGTAAAGGCGATAAAGAGAGGTATGACAACAATTGTCGTGAATGAGCAGTACGTACGTGCTCAAGCTAAGCCGTGACCATCCATGGATGGTCAATAACTTCCGATATTGCGATTCGATTGTCGACGTCACGGTCGAGCATTCGGCGGATAAGGTCGATGCAGTCCTCGGAGAATGGGAGAAAGGGGACTCGAAGGGGGTGATCAAGAATTTCGTCGACGTTGTAGAATGGATTCTCCTTGTAAACGATAGTATAGAGCAAAATGCCCAGAGCCCACACGTCTTGTTCTTTGCCGCGGTAGGATTTGCCTTGGAGGACTTCGGGTGCCGCATAATCTATACGAATCAGCAACGATACAAAGAGCCTAGAGAATCAAGAACTTACCAATAGTTCCCACGAATACATCAAAGGGCCCATTCTTGATGTATGCTGCACTTCCAAAATCAATCAACTTGATTCGTCCCTCTCCGTCAAGCACGACGTTCTCGTCTTTGATATCTCGGTGTACCACCAGAGCCTTGGTGTGCAGATGATGGATGGCATCCACTACCTGTTTGAAAATATTGCGACACTCTCCTTCATCCATGTTGGACTTGAGCTCTATATAGTCGAATAAATCCATTCCCGGCAGACCATGCGGGACCATTTCGATATAATAATTGATCTCGTCTTCAAAGAATCCCTCCATCTCGACAATATTCGGGTGTCGCAGACCGTCTCGTCGAAGGTAGTCAAGAACGTGAATCTCCAGTGGAACAGTGCCTAGTCGGCGATCGCGCGTCCAGGTATCCACCAAAATTCGCTTCTTAGTGACATACTTAAGCACCATCTTCTTAGCTGGATTCTTCTTCAGTCGTGCCAGTTTGACTTGTCCATACGCTCCTTGTCCCATTTCCTCGATAATGACATAGTCGGAGATTGTTCGCTTCTTGGGTGCTTCCTTAATCAACGGCGGTGCGCGAACTGGTTCAGGCATAGATCGGTCGGCTAATGGTGTAGATGCCGCCTCGTTGAGTTTATGACTGAGTAAAGACAGTGGAGTCTTATTATTATCCAAAGATGGCGTGTTAGAGTGAGATGGCAGTGTTGGAGTTGGAGAAGGTGTACGTTGTCCCGAGCGGGTTTGGTGGATTGCTGTGGTTGCCTTTCTTTCCGCTGTTGCCTGGTCATCTGAGGAAAGAGCACCGGTTCCAGCGTGTATCTGCCTAGAGTAAGTCACCCATAAAGCATAAACGACTTCAGTTACTGCAATTGTGTCTGCCGATTCATCATGATCGTCATGATCGCTATTTTCGCTCTGGTGAGTGGGTGATGCGTCTCCCCGCTTACTTTGGCTATCAGGGAAAACAGTTTCACTTTTGACAATTCGCATTTGCACGTCGATAGAAAGTCGAGATCCGTCTCGATGTTTCGCTGGCAGACCTTCAGACTCGAGAAAAACGGAGACGGCATCGGCTCTGTTCTCTCGTAGTAACAAGAGATCCCGCGCTCGTCGAAAGCTATGCTCCGGAATCACCATACCGTCCACAAGCGACACCTTATCCTCCTCCGTTAAAGTAGCGATGAATTTTTCAAATTCTGGAATGAGTTCGGAAATGTGATGTCCTTCGGGACGCTCCTGCCCAAAGAGAGCAGACGAAAAGACCGAATTCGAGCTGATAATGTTGAGTGTGGTCGACGATAGAACCATCATACCGGCGACATGCGGAAAACTAGACACGCGTAACGACCTTATATCACCGTTAGGGTTCTTTGTCACCGTTGTCGGAATGCTGCTTCTTCCCGGACCGCGTGCGCCAAAGTATTTGAGGTCAAGAAGCTTTTCATAGTCACTGACGCATTCTGCCGGCATTTCTGGGAAGAGATTCGTAATCGGAATATCGCTCTTCGCAACGTCGCGACCCCAGATCTCATCGGTGTCTCCCTCTACTTTAGTGAGTTGTCCCCTCTCATCATAGGTCAGATATGCCACATTCTCGGTTATCTCCTCAAGAACCCAAATCAAACCTCCACGTTTTTCCATAACCCAAAGACTAGCCGATCCAGTTGTTCCGTTACGCTTTTGAATAGGCACGACATCACCACACAAAAGCACTCCGCGAGATTTGTTTGCTGGATGGTTCGGTTTCCGTGGGTTTCTCTTGCTCGATCCGTAGCCGTCATCTGTTTGAGCCCTACGACCGGTCTTTTGCCGAGACGATGGTTTGCTCAACAACTGTGCTGTGACCCCATTGCCCCTAGACATATTGAAGCGGGGCTTGAGGTTCGAATTAGGGAACTTCGCGGTTGCATCAGTCGTTGGGTCCTGAAGCTTCGACTCGAGCCACTGTCGCCGTTCCTCTTGGACCACCTCGAGTATGCTCAACTTTCGAACTTCCGACTGCGTGACTCCAAAGACAAGGCAAGCGAGATCGTTGGCCGAGATGATCGTCCAAGGAGCCTTTGCCTCTGTCCTGAAGACAGCCTGAGAGACGGGTGTCCATTTGCTGCTGTGAGTATGAAGGACAGGACCAATCCCCAGTCCCAAGTTGTATCCGGATGAAGACAGAGAGTCGCCGACAGCATACGGCTGCGCTAAAGTTTCCATGAGTTTACTTTGCAAGGACAAAGAACTTAGGTCAGTATATGTACGTTTCAGACTGACTCGCCTGGAAGCCGGAGCAGATCTCAGATCTCTTCGGCGTGAGTATATATTGTCGTCATAGAAAGGACTCAAAAGTTGACTATCATCGACAGCTTCGGCGGCGTCTCCAGGGTAGTTCGGGAACGGGGTACTGTGGCTCGGAAGTGTAGGGCTATGAAACGACCTCTCAAACACGTTGTCTGCTTCGGCCTCCGGTGGACTGGTAATAGGTCCATTCAGACTACCTAGTTGCCGACCTTGAGAATCTCGATCCAACACACTGGCCTTGGATAGCAAATCGACCATACCCTGGAATTCGGAGTCGCCACTTATTCGAGCCTGAGCATTCACAAGACCGGGGCTGGTAGCCGCCCACCCCAATCGATCTTTCATAAAATCTATTGACCTCTTGAGAATATTCTGTCGAGTAGCGAGCAGTTCCTCGGACCGTTGAGCAAAAGAAAACGAATGTAGGGATTCCGAAGGAAACCGGTGTAGATCTTCAAAGGGAGGAATCGTTCCGCCTGGTGGGACGTATACCGATGCAGCTCTGGACGACGCACTCGAACGATTCGGTGGGGAGTTGTGCTGGCCGACGGACGATGTGGAAGCGTTTGGGAGCGTGAATACTCGAGATAACGGTTGCTGTCGTATACGGTCTAGACCTGATGGACCGAGGCCGTCAGGTTCGAGTAAAGGTGATCTATGCAAGCCGAGCGTTAGATCCGGAGTTATTGCAAGGTGAAAGCAAGCCCAAAGAGAAGCCTTGTGTCGAAAGAAAAAGCCTACCGACTAAGCTGATCATAGTCATTCGACGACGTCGAAGTATCCATTGAAAGCCTCAACGGCTCTCTAGTAAAGGGAATCGACAGATTCCCATCGCTTCGGTCTCTGAGATTGAATGTAGTAGTTTGTTCGGGTGAAGACGAGAGAGGACTGAGATCTCCTTTTTCTAATTTTTTTCCACCGATGCATTAGCCTAGACCCTCGCACATCGCACGCATACATTGGAATGCTCGATATGTCACAAAAACCAATCAAGAGTTCCTGCCAGTACCCTATCTTATCGCGGCCGTGGACAGTGTGAAACATTCATCTGCCTATTCGGCAGTGATGTGGACATAAAATGAAATGACTTAGACATCGACCAAAGATCACTCACCATCGTGCTGCCTCCCGCGTCCAGTCATTCTGGTGGCTTAGTGTCAAGCCCACCTCCCCCTAACTGTGACTGTGACGGGATGCGAGGTAGGTTAAGGCTTGGAAAAAATCCCGGAGACAAGTCTCCACAGCGAGAAAGTGTCAAGCCTTGAGTGTTGAAGTTGAGGTATGCATGGGCAATTGATTTCGATATGTCTAGATCGGAAGGCCGGTGGAAAACGTTTGAAAGAGAGAAAAAAATCAGTCGGCTTCTCGCCCGACGAACAAAAAGCCGAGTTGGGCGATTGGCAAGGCGTTCGACAAGAGTCAAAAGGGTGTAAATTGGAGTCAAGCACGCCTCCCCGCTCGGGAGCTCCGACCGAATTGTATGTACGTATAGAGGGACGATTCGGCAAAGGGAGCGAACTGGACAGAACCACAACAGATTGGTCAGTCTGTCGTGTAGTTAGTATAAGGGGGTAAGAATGCAAAGTACGTATGAGAAGGAAAGGAAAAACGAGCATGAAACGATTATTGCGGGGGAAGTAGCTACGTACTTAGTGGTGAACCTGAGGAATTAGGCACCGGAGGGGCTGCCAAGGCGTCGTGGTCAGCAGTGGCTGTCTGATAGGCACATCTTTTACTTGTGTATAATTCTTTGAGTCTTTTTGCTTAGAACACTTATGATACTTTCAGAATCGACCTGAAACGTAGTTCTGCTCCTTGACTCTTAGCCGCTTCACGCGCTCTCTGACAAGGTTTTACAACACTTCGATGACTCCCTGTTCAGTGAGTCTTATGCAGCCAAGGCATATATACAATCTGCAACCACAAATCGGATAAACGAATTAGTTATCCTACAAATATCCGTCGATCCCGACAGCAAAAAAGAAATCGAAAACCGGTCCACCAGTACTTGCAAGTTGCAGGGGCCCTGAGGGTCAAACTATTTACGCTTTAACCAAGTGTTACTCCGTAGTTGCGCTCCTTCGGCCTGTGATATTCCAGAACAAAAACAGCTGGCCACATGGTGCGCCCCTCCGTGGGACTACTTATACGAACTATACGTTCTCTACGTATTAGCAATCTGTTCACTCATCACATATAGTATTACATAAGTGGACTACGCAGGAATTCGGATATATGTGTGAAAATGCCCACTGTAGGTGCCGAATACTCCGGTGACTATAGACGGAGTAGAAAGCGTGGCTTTTTGCCGCTGATGATCATTTGACTTCTCAGATGGTGTATGCAGCACATACTCATTAGTTGTGTTCGCGATCGGGGGTTGTCTCGCGATTAGGCAAGTAAAATATTCAGAAAGCCTTTGACGATGTAGAATGGAATCAAGATCGTCGGATCGGACTGGATGGACACCATCAAATAGTCTAGGATGTATGACGCGGTGGTGGCTGCTGGTTACTCGACTTGGATTACTTACCCACAAATTCATGTATATGCGAAATAAGTAGTACGTAGTAACAGAATTGTGGGCAACTTGACTAGGAGTCGGGTACTGTGCATAAGGTTGGACAGCTTGGACCCGATGCTATAACATTGAATCTTCCAAGTCAAGCGATCAGATCGAATGAGGGTTATAACTTATGACTTTGTCCGAAACGGGAAGGCAGGAAAACGCATTGATAAAAAATGTATAGGTTATAGTTGCTAGCCTTGAACATAGATGGCACTTGTGACAATCGTATATATACGGTGGCATGTGATAGGTCATACCACCCTATGTGAAACTATTCAAGGACAGGCTATCTTCATCCCTCTGCGACTGTTCTCGCTTCTCGTCTCGGCCATCTCCAAAAAGCGATCCTTGTCGTGAGCGGGACTCGCTTCGTCTGCTTTGATCTGGTGGGAGCGATGCGGAACTGACAAAACTGGATCGGTGTGTATTGTCGCCTAGCATCCATGAGAATTCGGATTGTGCCAAAGGCCGTCTAGGTAGTATTGTAGGTGTTGAGCGAGGTTGTAGAGGGTCAGCTGCACTTGGAGAGGCTGGAGTTGCCACTATCTCAAAATCTGTGTCTGCATTAGATACCTCTGCCTTCGTATCGGGCTTTTCTTTCTCATTGACTGGCGCCGTCTCTGCAGGTTTCTGTTGGATTGCCTCTTCCTTTTCTTCTCTTTCGAGTATTTCCGGCTTATCAGAAGCGATCTTCTCATCACTTGTTGTTATTGATGTAGCTGTAGTTCTGGTCGATCCACTTGAACCTTGAAGCTCTGTCTGAACATTCTTTATCCTTTCAAAGGCCCTGTCGAGTGCCTCCGTAGCCTCAGGACCAAGGTCAATTGTAGATTCCTTGATAATGCTCAAATCCTGTATCGCTTCCGACAGCAATCCTGCGAGGCTATTGTCTCGTTTCTTCAACGAAGCCACCTGTTGCACCAAGTCCACCGGATCTGAGGCTCTGGAAGGCCCAAGTCTCGGAGTCCCAAATCGAGGACCGCCACGCCAGGCTCTTGAAGGAATACCTCCAACCTCGGCGTTGGCCATATTGCGTTTTGCCTCACTGACAGCACCCCGTACGGCTTTTGCGACACCCCAGCCTTCTGTACGGCGCTGCAGTCCTTCAGAAACATCCTGGAATAACGACTCAAGCGTTCGCTGATTAACCCTTGCGGGGGACTGTCCAGAGGAACTTCCTCCGCTCAGATTCCGAGAATGACTTCGACGGTCAACCTTCTTCGGAGACGGCTCCCTAGGCGGTTGCTGTAGTGGACCTCTTGCGAGCTCTGGAGGTCGGCCTGAATATTTTGATACAAGAAATGCTCCTCGAGCGGGACTCAAATTCTGCTCCAGATATAGTCCATCATGAACCAATGTCTGCGGGCCATGATCTTGAAGGGCAGGATAGCGTAGCAACAGCGTTAAAGCAGATGAATAGTCTACCTCCAGCACTATAAAAGGAATAAGTTTGGTTCAGCGTGCTCTTTTTTGAACAAGTGAGGAAGGAAACACTTACATTTCCATCTAATGCGAAGCAGCATTGCAACACAAATATGGTCAATCAAAGTGGCTCTCAAGCCGTTCGCAAAAAGTAAATCCCAAATCAGCAATGTGTCGTCAAAGGAGAATTCTCGACCAAAGAGCAAACGAATCCAACGACTACGATGTGTTAGCTTGAGGTTGTATGGTGGTATGGTTAGAGTAGTACGTACGTCAAGAATATTTGAGGTAGAATCTCAATAGCGTTCAAGTGTGTGGCTAATTCATGGTCTGCAGCCATGAGTAATTCATTATGAATGAATTGAGACCTTGCCACTATCGGTGCCAATTCTGCTTGTCCATTGACTGGTTTGCCATCGGTATGCTCGTAAAATGACCGCGCAACCTGCATAACACTGCAAAAGAGGTTGAAAGAGTCGCTTTCAATGTAATTAGCGTCCAGGAGCTGTAACATGGCACTCTCATCGTCAGTTGCATCGACTGGGGCGCTTTTCGTGGACTGGGCAACTGCGTCACGCTCCACTACCCACAGTATCGGCGCAAGTAATTCGTGCATCCCTTGTCTATATCCGAGATCGGGATTCAGCTTTGAATAAACGAACAGTATATCTAGCATCATTGACTTTGTTGAAGGTTCCCGGAAAAAGAAGTTGTCCTGCAAACATCTTTCCACGTCTTGATAGATCTCAGCTCTAGTAGCTTCATCGTGGCGTAGAGCTTGCCAGGGAGACTGTCAAAAAATTAGTTACTCGTCTTGACAAGTGCTGAAAAAACATGCCTCTTCATCTTCGGCAAGCGGATCAACTGCAGATTGAAGATCGTTTGGATTCTTTATATATTTGAGAAAGTGGTCTTTCAAAGAATCATAAGCACTGCGTGTATCTGCAAGTCGATCTGTCCACTTTGACCGATCAAGGTCGTCGCATAGCAGAAAGATCTAGAGACCGTCAGTCGCCTTCGTATGATCTCATAGAAAGAGGCAAGTCTCAATTTACCTTCCAGCACACTGATCGAAGACCATTTTCGCATGGGTTTTCAGCATCTTCAGATATGATAGCTTGTTTCAAATCATATGTATTTCTGCCATAACCGAGAAGGGTCTCCCATCTCCGTCTGATCACAGTCAGCGATAAGCAGAAGTTCATCTAGAATTGACGGAGGGTCATACCTGGCTTCTTCAACACTTTTCATGGCATCATTCAAGTAGAGAAAACAATCTGTAACAATTGGCAATGTAGTTCAGTGTTCAAGGCAAGTCAGGTGCCCAAAGTGATTGTCGAGATAAAGGAAGGAACTAGGGACTCGAATGACGTGGGGAAGCACGATAATTACAATACGACGTAACATGATTACGTATTAGACCTTATCTGGACTAGCGGTAATAAAGTGGTAAAGTATCATTCCTCCGCTTCCTTCTTGCCATCGCTAAATCAACATCGACAACTACGAAAGCTTGAGATATCAAGCACATTGCTATCATGTCGCTTCGGTTTTGAGCCAGCGTTAACTCCCTCTTTGATTGATAAAGCTTTATCGTCCATTCCATACTTCTCCTAACGAGAAACCGCTATTATTATGATACCCCACCGAGCAATATATCCTCTTTGAGACTCTACATCTCGAGCTCTGTATACATAGCATTGTTCTACATGAAAAGCTTCTTGGCCTGCAATGTCTGCTGACTTGCTTGCTGAGTTTGGGACAAATACAAGCCATGCCGGCTCTGCAGTGAACCCCCAAGGACCCTCACAGTCACAATCAAATGATTCATTCTTCGACGATGATTTTGATTCTTTTGTGTCGCCGGAACCTACAGATACCGATACCATAGGATTCCGAAGCGACCTCTCAACTGTGGATAAAGATCACACCGGATCTCACTTCTCCTTGGAGACAGATACACTACCTCCACTCTCTGAAGGCGCGGAAGTGCTATTCGATGCATCTGCAGAAGTGGGATCAGACGACGAGGAAGACGACTGGGGTACATTCGAGACTGCTTACCCTGCGGCCAACCCTGCTCCGAGTGGTCAACTGCTTGATTTTGAAGACGACAATCTACTATTGTCGGCGCCCAAATACAGTCCAGATCCAATAGCGTCCAAAGTTTCGGCGTCCGTTGATCTCCTTTCCCTGGAAGACAAGCCACATTCACCTCAAAGCGTTGCCTCACAAATAGCTCCTAGCTCAAGGCATCTCCAAACATTGAGAACACCTGCGTTCACTCAGAAGCCTCCAGTTAAAAGCAAAACTCCTCCTAAACCAGCCGAGGATGACTTCTTTGGCGAATGGGATGATTTTGAGGATGGGACTGCAGAGAAACCTCAAGTTAAACCTTCTGTTTCAGCGCCTACGAAAGGAGCAAGAACTCATGGTACCATGACCTCTACGAAAGCACGGCAATCCACACAGTCACAATCTATTGTTCGCCCGACTAATATACCGCCACCTTCCGTTCTGCTTCAGATCATACCCTCTCTTGTAGAGGAATTCCGTCTACAGCTTGATGGTACAAAGCGAAGCTCTACAACCTCCAAAGCCGAGCTGATTGCGAATCTTGTTAAAACTCTTAGAGCAGCTTCCCGCATAATTGCAGGTCGCACTCTACGGTGGAAAAGGGATACGATATTAAGCCAGAGCATGAAAATTGGTCCTGCATCTGGAAAGAGCAGTGGGATGAAACTGAGCTCTGTCAGCAAAGGCGAGTCCATCAAAGAGGAACAAGAAGCTGTTGGTGTTCTTGAAGTCTGGCGCCATCATACCTCCGCATTCAATTCGGCCATTCAATCATCCGGTGAACGACCTGTACCCGTTATAACGGACAAAATTCGTGTCAACACCGCGACGGCAGCGCAAGGTGCGCTCAAAGCTTCCCATGCTTGTGCTCTGTGTGGATTGAAGCGGGATGAAAGACTACCCAAAGTAGATGACGATGCCCAGGACAGTTTTGGTGACTGGTGGATTGAACACTGGGGTCATACGGACTGCAAGTGGTTTTGGGAAGAGAATTCAAGTAAACTTTATCAACGTTGATCATCCTGATACCATCTTTATCAAACCAACCTCCAATTCCGTCACGACAAAAACGGTCTTTGTCTCAGACCGGCAATGCAATGTCTTTGGCATATACTATGTACACCAGCGCAGACATTACCGAAGTAGATAACCCCACCCCTGCCGTAAACTGCATGCATATTACTAATGCCATATCATGTCCGCCGACAAATCGTACGCATTGATTGGCTCTCCCCAGATTTCTTTGTTCTACATACACTCAAGCTAGGAAAGTTAATGCTATGGACGTGTATATACATCCAATACAATATCGGACTTCAAGCCGAGGTCTTCCGTCAGTTCACTGTATACCCACACCCCACATCACCTGTTTCTGCCGAAACGAGGGGAACATGGATCCTTTAAAGTCTATAGTCTTGTCTGTTATGCTTTGCTCCTGTTCTATTATTCCAAGGACTGTAATTCAGACAAGTCAGACTCCGACAAAATCAAGTTCTTAGGTATATTTTGATTTGTGTTGCTGAAACATTGCAAAGATGGCACTCCCAGAAAACATGAAAGCGGTCGTTTTCCATGGACCATACAAAGTCGCCGTTGAAGAACGGCCTGTACCCCGGATCCAAGCGTCGACAGATGTTATTGTCAAGGTTAGGTATACCGCTCTTTGTGGCAGGTAAGTGTCTATCCTACACCAAATCCTTCTGGGGTAAAAAAACTAATTTTGGTTATAGTGAATTGCATGTTTTTCGTGGCCACCAACCTTCCAAGACTGGCTTTATCATGGGTCATGAGTTTACGGGTACTGTTGTTGAGAAGGGTGATGATGTGAAGACCTTGGAGGTTGGAGATGTCATCGTTAGTCCGTTTACTACTTCATGGTATGTTTGCCCAAGACTGGCGGGTACAGCGTGAGTGATGTATACTGATTATTGAGTGAAGTGGCACATGTTTCTACTGCAAGCAGGGATTCTCCTCTCGCTGTGCACATTCTCTGCTCTTTGGCTGCACTCTTCTAGATGGTGGTCAGGCTGAATATGTATGTGCCGGTCCTCACTCAATGCATTTAGGACGAGAAATTAAAAGCGTCATAGGCTAGGGTACCATATGCAGACACCACAGTCTCCAAAGCCCCCGAAGGGATTGACGAGAAACTCCTCGTCTTAATGGCCGATATCTACCCCACTGGCTTCTTTGCCGCTAGCAACGGATTCAAAGAATACACCAAAGAACAAGCCACCGATCTAACCGTTGTTGTTATTGGTTGTGGCCCGGTCGGACTGCTCGCTATTATCAATGCTCTAGAGTACAAACCAAAACATCTTCTGGCGGTGGACTCCGTGGAACCGCGTCTCGAACTTGCCAAAAAGCTGGGTGCAGAGCCATGGAACTTTTTGACGGATCGCGAGGGATTGGATAAGCGGGTTAAGGAATTGACGGATGGTCGGGGAGCGGATGTGGTTATTGAAGTGGTGGGATTGAGTCCGGCTTTGCGAACGGCTTTTGATCTTCTGCGTCCTTGGGGGACTATCAGCAGTGTTGGAGTGCACAACGCAGAGGTGAGTGTCTTTCTGATGATTGTGATGAGGTTATGGCCAGACTCTAATGGTCATCAGATTCCATGGTCTGGCAATGAAGCATATGGCAAGAATTTGAAGCTTCAAATGGGTCGTTGCCCAGTGCGCTCAGTGTTCCCTCAAGCCTTGGAAGCACTGAAGAGAAATCAGCATCTCTTAGGGTCAGTAACATTGTCACTCTTGTCATCACATGCTAACGACATTCGCAGATTCATGGCGGACAAGATAATGCCTCTCTCCGAAGCAGTCGAGGGCTATGACTTGTTCGACAAGATGAAGGCACAGAAAGTGATCTTTGAAGCATAAGAAGATGAGACGATGTACATAGTCTGCCAAAAGCGGGGCTCTTGTATATTGGCCAATCAGAAGGCGGATTGAGTCAAGCTTTCCCCAGAGAAAGCCCAGATTGGGTTTAGTGCTTGTGTATTAAAACGTGTAATTGTCCATACTTCTTCTTACCTATGGCAGAACATGAATAAAGCAGAATCAAAATGATAGGGTGAACTTGTAGAGCAGAAGTCCTTGAGGTTTGATAATTCAAGACTCCAATATTGCTAGTATTCAAAAACTATATCTTCACAATGAGCCAGCCAGTATTGTCTTATGTAGTATGTGTTTCCAAACAGTGCAAACACCGAGCTTCTAGTACTTTCACAGTCGCTGATTGGTACAATACACCATCCTGTATTACTGTTACAGTGTAATGTGTCTCCTCCCGCTCTCAGTCCTCAGAGTAAGTTTGCTAGCAAGCCCACCCACCACTAAATATTGCTCCTCACCTTCTTCCTCTCCACTGATCAAACAATTATTCTCCTCTCTCCTCCTCACCTTCCCTCATACCACTCCACCTCTTCTTCATCTACAACCCTCTTCCTCGTCCCTCCTCTTCTCCCTTTCTTTCGACTCTCGTCTCCCGTTCGACCCTTTCCTCTTTATCCTCTCTATCCTCCCTTTCATCTTTTCTCTCTTCCCGCCTGTCTACCCCTCCGTCGCTCGTCACTACACCCCAAACGACCCTCCCCGCCTCATCCTCAGCCATAGTATCCTCTATTTGCTGCTCATACATAATTTTGTGTAAGTCTGACCTGAAACTTTCAAATTGCTCTCAATTCCCATGTGTGGCTTCATGTGCTAATTGTTTCCCCCATCCAGCCGGCATTCTCTTTGCTCATTTCACGTGGACGATATTTCGAAAATCGATTAATTTACGCTTCTTTGAA
The DNA here is from genome assembly GCA_031010415.1 of Talaromyces nanjingensis. NCBI lineage: Eukaryota > Fungi > Ascomycota > Eurotiomycetes > Eurotiales > Trichocomaceae > Talaromyces > Talaromyces nanjingensis. The sequence continues at coordinate 1,913,584 of JARFPJ010000005.1, forward strand.
TTTATTTCACAGCTTAATTTTCAACCGAATTTCGCAAGAACCTTTCAAAATGGCAGCAACTACCGAAAACCACGACACATCTGTCCCCAACGACGAAGTCATGAACGATGCTTACGGCCGTGGCAACATTGGCGAATCAGGCGAGCTCGAGGATCAGCCCAAGACCGAGGAAGAGTACGCCCAGGCCATTCTCACTTTGCGCGCTATCGTTTCCTCCAAGGAGGCTGGTGTGATTATCGGCAAGGCTGGCAAGAATGTTGCGGATTTGCGCGATGAGACTGGCGTCAAAGCTGGTGTTAGCAAGGTTGTTCAGGGTGTTCATGATCGTGTTCTCACCGTTACTGGTGGTCTACAAGGATGCGCTCGCGCCTACTCAATTGTCGCAAAGGGACTGCTTGAGGGTGCTCCGCAGGTCGGAATGGGTGGTGTTGTCCAGAACAACGGTACTCATCGTAAGTAATTGCAGTCTTTCTAAATCTTTGCCATGTACTCACAATCAATATAGCAATCCGCTTGTTGATTTCACACAACCAGATGGGCACAATCATCGGCCGCCAAGGTCTCAAGATCAAGCACATTCAGGATGCCTCTGGTGTCCGCATGGTCGCACAGAAAGAAATGCTACCACAATCCACAGAGCGAATCGTGGAGGTGCAGGGCACCCCCGAGGGAATCGAGAAAGCTGTCTGGGAGATCGGAAAGTGCCTTATTGACGACTGGCAACGAGGAACAGGCACAGTGCTATACAACCCCGCCGTGCGTGTCTCGGTCGGCGGCTCTGGTCAACTCAATCACAACGGCGACCGACCTAGCGGCAGCTATGGTGGTGGACGCTCTTACAACCGAACCGGCAACGGCGCAGATTTCAGCGAACCCAGTGGCGGCTACAATCGTCGTGGCAGCGGCGACAATGCCAACCGCGGCATTCCAATGGTCACCGACGACGGCGAAGAAGTCCAGACACAGAACATCAGCATCCCTGCAGATATGGTTGGTTGCATCATCGGTCGGGGCGGCAGCAAGATCAGTGAAATCAGACGCAGCTCTGGAGCGAGAATCTCGATTGCCAAGGCGCCCCATGACGAAACTGGGGAGCGCATGTTCACGATCATGGGCAGCGCACAGGCTAACGAGAAGGCTCTGTATCTTTTGTACGAGAACCTCGAAGCTGAGAAGATGCGTCGTAGCCAGCAGTCTCCTGAGTAGAGGCTGGGCTTTTTACCGAACTCTCAATGGCTGTCATTGACTTACCCCCTTTTTACCTTCTTACCTTTTGACCTCCTCTCGTTCAGAGGTAAAATTTTCTTATTTATCAGATTCTTCATCTTTTACGATATCGTCTCTTCGCGTACCACTTCACTATGTCTCCTACTCTGGTCTCCTTACTATATCTACTACTACAACATCGCCTGTATTTCTCAAGACGATGGGTTCTCTCACCGGATTACGAATTAATGATGTCCTCAAAACAGAAAAAAATTCCATCGATGGTCTATCATAAGACTTGAACTATGAAACTACTTTCCTCTCCCTTTGACTAAATTTTCCTTCATCATCCTCACCTCATCTTTTCGCGTACCGACCTTGCCTTTATCCCTCAGGGGGACTTCCAAAAATGTCATGTCTGTAATCGATATACCTATCTCCAACGAACCCATTCGTTGCCAATACTACCACCTCTCAAAATCTGATACTCTCCCGCTTTCTTATATTTAAATCTTCATCGTTTGTTTCTCTACTCTATCTGCCCGAACGCACCATCAGCTTTGGTATGTTTTTTTAAAATATCCGGACATTAGTCACGGTATCAACATTTGAAGGGAAACAGTATGTACTATTGATCGTCAGTCGATACCCAATGATAATGAATGATTAGATTAGGTTGGCTACCTAGGTAGCAGGCGAAGCAGTGAAGAGAAAGGTGAACGAGATTACCTACATATGTATTATTAGTAGACGCTAACCCAAACCGTTCTAAGCCGTATCAAACATAAACATTCATCATCCTTGATTTTCTTTCTTATTCTTAACTATTATACAATATACAGACGACAGGATCTTCCACGATGAATAAATACATCCTTCATCGCATTGAAGTACGTATTCGTCATTTTTCTCAATATCAGATCAGATCAGATATATCAGATACGATATAGTAATTGTGATGCAGAAGGGGGTGTTCTTTCTGTAATTCGGACACAAGAGAGAGAGAAGAAGAAAAAAAAATCAAAAACAAAAGTAGAGACTTTCGGAATGGGGCAAACGGACATGGATTGGGTGTTGGAGGGGAGATCAACAGAAACAAGAGAAACGAAAAAAACTGGGACAGTTTTTTCGTTTTCTGGGAAATAACACCGCGCCATGGGACCATGTAGATTGATATGTAAGAGTCTTGAGGATAGAGAGACGGATAGAAAGGGAGGGAGGGAAAGGTCAAGATCTTATTGTACATGAGAAGGGAAGAAAAGAGACATAGGAGAGGAAGATACATTTCGAACAGATGATGAAGCGCTAGGTAGGAAGAGGGGTTTGGTCACGACCATCTTTACCCGTGGTACGCTCATCGAGGGTAGGAGGTTCAGGTGGCGCGATGGTGCCTCCGCCGAAGTACTTCGTGAACTCGCCTGTATCCGGGAATGGTCGCGGACCCAGCAGACGGACCATATCATCGCGAGACAGGACTTCCTTAGACAACAATTCCTCCGCCACAAGGCCGACTTCCTTCTTCTTCTCCGTCAGCAGTTCCGTGCATCGCTTATATGCCTCGTCGACAATACGGCGGATCTCGAGATCGATGTTTCGTGCCGTTTCCTCGGAAAACGGTTTGTGGAGTTGTTGCTGATCTTCCTCGAAATGCAAGGGGCCGATGGCCTTGGACATGCCGAATTTGGTGACCATGGCGCTGGCCATGCGGGTTACTTTGTTGAAGTCGTCGGATGCGCCGCTGGTGACCGTGTCGAAGTGCAGTTCTTCGCTGACGCGGCCGCCGAGGGTCATGGCCATGCGGTCCATGAGTTGGTTGACGGTCATCAAGTAGTTTTCACTGGATGGGAGGTATTGTGCGTAACCGAGAGCGCCTTGTCCGCGGGGGATGATGGACACTTTGAGGAGAGGATCGGCCCATTTCAGGTACCAGCCGCAGATGGCGTGGCCGGCTTCGTGGTAGGCTACTGTGCGTTTCTCCTCGGGAGAGAGGACGAGAGACTTCTTCTCGAGACCTCCAATAACACGTTCGATGGCTTGTTCGAAGTGCTTCATAGTGACACTTTCGGCTTGTTCACGGGCGGCTGATAAAGGTTAGCTTATAAAACTATAAAAGCTAGGATGAGAAAAACTTACCAACTAAGGCAGCCTCGTTGACGCAGTTGGCAATATCAGCACCAGCAAATCCCGGAGTCAAAGCAGCGAGACGTCCACAAAGATAATCCATATCCTCCTTGGTGAGAATCTTCTTCAAATGTACACGGAAAATCTGCTCTCTTCCCTTCATTGTCGGTCGGTCGATGGCGATATGTCTGTCGAAACGACCAGGACGCATCAAGGCCTTGTCAAGGACATCAGGTCTGTTGGTACCGGCCAAAACGACGACCTGTTCGGAAGTATTGAAACCGTCCATCTCAGTCAAGATCTGGTTGAGTGTACTCTCACGCTCGTCGTTGCCACCGCCAAAGTTCTGCTTGGATCGTGATTTACCGATAGCATCGATTTCATCAATGAAGATAATGCAAGGTGTGTTCTTTCGAGCATTGGCGAACAAGTCGCGGACACGAGAGGGACCAACACCGACAAACATCTCCACGAACTCGGATCCACTGACACTGAAGAAAGGTACTCCAGATTCACCAGCGGTGGCCTTGGCGAGCAATGTCTTACCAGTACCAGGAGGTCCAGACAAAATAGCACCACGAGGGATTTTGGCACCAAGTCTCTGGAACTTCTCTGGTTCCTTCAAGAAGCTAACAAACTCCATAATCTCCAGTTTTGCCTCGTCCATACCTGCGACATCAGCGAATTTGATCTTGATGTCTGTCTCGTGGTTGAACCGCCTTGCTCGACTCTTTCCAATACCAAAAATGCTGCTCTGACCACCAGCGCCACCACCTGCTCTCCTCGAAAAGTAAAAGACAGATCCAATCAACAAAAGCGTAGGTCCAAAGGACAAAGCGGTAGCCATCCATGGAACCTCATCGACATAGGCCACCGGAACACGCTGCGAGCTAGGAATACCCAATTCATTGTGAGCTTCCTCCAACTTACGCTCAAAGGAATCAACCGAGCCGATATTGAAGTAGTAGTGGAAGTTGCGCTGTGAAGCCTGCGAATCTGGCATTTCACCCGACACGGCTTCTCGGTTCAGGTCAACCCGCACACGAGAGCGGTTCAGGACAGTCAATTTCTCGACAAGACCCTTGTCGAAGAAATTTGATCGGAACTCTTGCCATGTGATATCCCTGCTGGCTTCACCGGGGAAGAAAGTCGTATATAGCATATAGGAAATAATGGAAGTCACAAGGAAGCTGCTAGGGTCGAATTTGAACTCGTATACTTTAGGCCCGCCCTTTTGATCCTTGCCATCTTTCGGCTTCTGGCCAGGCTGGCCATTAGCCTTTTTCTGCTGCTGTGCACCCCATGTAAATGCGCCCTCAGGTTTCTCTTCTTCGGAAAGTTTCTTAAACAAAGCTTTAATTTCCTCGGGAGAAAGCTTGGCGAATTGGGCAGCGCGTACGTTCTCCTCACCGATATGCTGTAGCCAAAACTTCGCGAACTTGTCCCAATCCTCCAGCGTCATGGGTTGCTTCTGATCCACATGTTTTCTGAAAAACTCCTCCATCTCAGGCGGCATATACTTGGCTTCAGTCAACAGAGTCTGAACAAGACGAAGAAGCTCCGCCTCTCGTTGCGGCAACCCGCTCTCCGAAACAAGCTTGTTGATAAACTGGACCGATTGTTCCAGGAACTCCTTCTCATCGGCTGCACTGTTGAACGTCTTCTTAGCTTGAGGTCCATTCTTCTTGAGCGACTCAAAGAACTCCGCCAACTCCTCATCCTTGCTCTTCTGAACCTTCTTCTTGTTCTTATTCTTGTCGTCATTTGGCCGTTTCGGGTCCCCGCCGGGGTTAATGGAGGCGTACGAGCGTGCTTGACGAGCGCTTATTAATGACCATAGCTGCGGCCGTGTGTGATGCGAATATATCGATCTCGAGGTTGTGAAAAGCTCTGCGGCACTTCTGGAGTACCGTGCGATATGTGCAGGCCGTCGCAAAAGAGTGGCCATCTTGATGGAATATCGCGGAGCCTGGAATGGCTGACGCAGGAATCGTTCGGGCTTCTATCAGAGGGAAGCTATCGGAGGCAATTAGATCGATTTTCCAAGCGGATGATGTCGATGCAAAGCTCCAAGATGGACCACCGGATGATTGGCCTCCTTGCAAAGCTTCTTTTGTGATAGAGTGTCGAGCGGAATGTAATGAGGTCGTCGTGGATCCCCAGGTAAGGTGACAGCCACAAATCGGCTAGCCTTAATAATGCTTTTTTCCCAGGCCTATTTCGGCCGCTTAGTCATCTCCCGGCCAAACGCGGGCCGAGATTTGATCTCTAGTATATCATCACATGTTTTTTCATTTAGACAGAATTTACTGATGGATCTCTGATTATATATTAGGAGCTGTGCCATAAAATGCTTGAGGCACTGTATTATGCCAATAACTTACTTGCAAGATGCCTCTATAGGTAGATTCTACAGCCACGCAAAATTATCCGATTCGGTTGCGGGTACACCAGCATCGGAGTTAGTCATAATACTATTGACTAAATGACTGTCAAAAGGACCTTCTAGTGCTGAGAGCTGGGGAGGGGTCTCGACATCCATTGATGGGGGTAGAGACCTGAGCCACTGCTGATTGAGGGCTCCCTGAAACTTGGCCAGGATGCGACCAACTTCAATCGCCATCAAAGGCGCATTTATTGTATTGGCAAATTTTTGAAAACAAGCTGCGACTGACGTTAGCAAAAGACGTCACATGTTGAATATAACCATTATGCAAGCGTACTGATAAGAAACTGCGGTAAGGTCCATAGTGCTGCGAACTGCTGCAGGAAGAGAAAGAGAACGTTCTTGTACCGCGAAAGCCGCTCTTGTAATCCAGAATGAAAATTTCCATTGCTTAAACTGTGTAGATGCAAGAGACACAGAGAGTCAAAGACCATGAAACACACTGCAGGATCAACAGCGTGCATATGCTGGCTGTCCCACTGTTGAATGACAGTGACAAAGTCATAGCAATGGTCCAGATTCTGCTGCCACTCTTCTTGCCAGGAGTCTAAACTTGACTCTAGGTCTGGAGGGAGACACAGGAGAATGCGAGCAATGTGTAATTGCAGCACACACAACAATCTGGTGTGGTAGGCGCGACCAGACTCATTTGATATAAAATCCCGGTGCCCTTGTAGAAAGCGTACAGGTAGTGAGAGCCTTATCTCTGAAATATGATCTTGTAATTCTAGACGCCGCTCCTTGGCTTTCTTGCACGGGTTTTGAATCCAGTGCCGACGAAAACTTGCCACTTCCCTTAAAAGAGCTGTGGTGGCGATATATATACTGAAATAGACCTCGCCACAGTCTTTTGCCAGTTCTCGGGTCGTCATCCAGAGGTTTTGTATCTCACAGGGCAAGAAGACCGGTGCTACAAGACTTGGGGAAGATGCAACCGGCGTCGACGAATTTCGTTTAAGTAATGACGTTCTGATACTATCGGTTTCAATCAAGAATGGCGTTGCAGCGGTAATATTGGAATAGGAGTCCAGACAGTAGATGCACCACCAAAGGCGCCTCCAGTCATCGAGTGCGTCGTCATCGATAGGGAAAGGGGGAAGTCGAGGTTGGCTGGAATTGTCAATTTGGTGTAGTCCATATCGGTAAGCTCTTCGGGTGAGATTTCCAATCCTCATCCATGAGGACTCCCCTGGATATTGATGGAACGCATAGAATGCTAGGAGACACTCCAGTTTGAGGCTATCTAAAACCCAGGGACCTTGGAGATTGGCATCACTACTGCCATTGTCCATCAGATGGTTCAGACATAACGTAGCATTCGATTCATCCCAGAAGTCAGGCGATCCTAAGATCTTTGCAGATATGGAGCATATGGTCAGACTCAAATCGCCACTGACAACTCCAAGGTCGAAAAGATCCATAAACTTGTCTTGATGGAATAAGGGCAGCGCCGAATGTAGACGTTGGAAAAATTTGTGAATCCTGATAGTTTGGTATTAGATGGCTGATTCTTATGGAAATATGTATCTATACCTACAGCTGGCGTTGCTGAGGAATAGTTAGGAGACTATTGCTCGGGTTGGATGGAATAACAGGCGGTAGCAGATTGGCAGGCATCATGTCCATCGAAGACCAGTCAGAGAGATTGACATACATGTCCGAGTAGACTGAACCTGGATACTCGGTCTCATAGTCCATATCTTTTGAGGAAAGATCCAAATCTGGTGGAACTATTAGATTTCTCGAAGGGATGGATGACCCTAGCAGCTCAGAACATTAAGAAAAGAGCTTCTTCAGATGAAAAAGTTCAGGAATGTTATTACCAGGTTCTCCAGATCTTGTCGTCCTAGAAGCTGAAGCTCCTCGCCGAGATCCTTTGTTTGGACCCGGCTTCCGTTTCATTGAGGAATATCGGCATATTGTGTCGAGGCTAGCACAAGTAGAACATTTTGGCCGCTTCAAGTCGCCTACAAGGAGTGTCAGCAAGACAATTCTTTACAATACCAGTAGTTCCTAACAAAAGGTACCAACATCTGATTTTTTTTCTATGAAGGAGTTAGCAAGCTCGCATAGAGTGGGAGTGGAATCAGATACGACTGACACAATACATCGATCGCAAACGCGTACGGTTGATGTTTCCTGTTTCAATCCGGCAGTCTTTCTTGCATTCGGGAGGTCATTAGAAAAGCCACTGTTCATGAATCGCAGAGACGATTCCATCGCGGAGGATTTAGGACGAGCGAAAATCGATTGATCAACGTGATGGGGTGAGCATAAGCAATTAATCGGTTATCATCCGTAATGCGGGGTGACTATAGACAGTATCAGGTGTTCTTCCCTGAGCAATCAGTCTCTCTGGAAAAATTTGTTCTCCTCGAACTACTGGAGTCAATACGTGTCCATCCCACTTTGACACGCATTTTGAGATTACGAAAAATTCCCTCCTGAAACTGTAGCAAATTTCTAATTCCGCCCACATGACTTTTCCTTGTCCTCCTTGGAATCCGGATTATTTCCTATTCTGGAAATAATGCGGCACCCACTTGCCCGGACTTTTGCTTTGGTCTTCACAACCTTGAACCAAGCAACCAAGCGGTGTCGCTCTAATATCAAGAAAGCGGCCTTGATTTGGTGTTGTCGTTGGCGATTTTCTGGCTCACGAGCCTCCACTTCGAACTGACAATCTTTCCTTGGGCAGTTGTGGTTCTATATTACTGTCTACAAACGTCGCCGGAGCAATTACACTGCATTGAGTTCAAATGTTCCCACAAGCGCCGGAAGAAAATACAACCCAGCAGTAGAACAATTGCAATACATATCTAGCTATTATCATTAGTTTACCTTTGATTTTAGTCAGTTGTCAATCGAACATTGCTCTTCGCTTTAAGGAGACCATATTTCTCGTCATATCAGTAGCTGCTTCAGCTACCGCACGGAACGAGCCATAATAATGTCTCCATTTGCTCGCCTGATTCGTTTCCATTCTTCAGAAGATGGATGCTCCTACTTTATGGATCTTGGTGATGCAGCTACACCCCCGGGCTTAGGCTCAAGGGTCATCGCTTACGAGTCGTTGGCTGATCTCCAAGAGCGTAAAAACCCGAAGGTCTCAACAATCAGCAAGGTTTGCGCTTCCACATTATCCTATTAGCTTTTTCTTTTTGCGCCGTTTCAGTTGAGAATGCTGCTGATGACAGATTTTGTCCTAGCTTTTGACACCCCTTCCTTACGACAATATTCCTATCTACTGCGTTGGATTGAATTACCGATCTCATGCCAGAGAGGCTGGGGTGAGTTTCCTTATTTTATCTATCCTTCCTGAAGAATCGTCGTTCATTGGTTTAACATTTACTTAGATCAACATGGCGCAAAATCCTCCTCTGTGGACTAAACCTGCCGCAGCCCTAGCTAATCCAGACGAAGACGTGCACATGAATAGCTTCTGTGCATCAAGCTATCCGGACTATGAGGTTTGACTTCCCTGTGCCCCTAGCCATTGGCTACCTAGACATTTATTTTTCTAACACTTTCATTTTGCGCATGGAATTTAGGGCGAACTTGTCTTTGTAACGTCCAGGGTGTGCCGAGACATTACCCCAGAGCAAGCTCAAGATTATATTCTGGGGTATACGGCTGGAAACGATCTCTCATGCCGCTTGCACCAACAGAGAGACCAGAATGGTGGCCAGTATTTTTTTCGCCAAAGCATTCGATAAATTCGCGCCAATTGGTCCGGTGCTTATTAGTCTAGAAACATTTGGCAATGGTGATGATATTAAACTTATTACCAGGGTCAACGGGCAAATGAGGCAGGAATCCAGTTGTGTGAAAGAGCAGGAGTTTGGTCCTACTAAAATTCTAAGTCATATGAGTCAGGGTATGTGTCTGTCAAATTCACGAAGAGTATCACCTAATTCAGATGCTTTTGATACCCAGGAGTCATGTAACCTCTTTTTCTTTATTTGAATATCATAGACTAATAATTCTCTAGGTACAACGATACCAGCTGGCACGGCAGTCATGACTGGAACGCCAGCCGGAGTAGGGCTATTTCGGAAGCCTAAAGAATGGCTGAAGGACGGCGATTTGGTCGAAGTTGAGATCTCTAAGATTGGAGTCCTGCGGAATAAAATTGTCTTTTCATAATTACATAGTCCGCCACTTTTAAATTCAGACAATAGATAAACTAGGAAGGTATCACTGGCAGAAATTGACCAGTTGACCGAAATTCTGCCTGATATTAAGTTATACGTATACCACATCATTACCTCCTATTAACAGGGTCCTGTTTTTAGCTTAATGGTCAATTTTTCTGGTTTTCAGAAGGTGTCCACATGGTACATTTATCTCTAATAAGTAGATAATTTGGAATTTGAGACAGCGAAGCAATCCTCTCTTCCTTTTCGGAGTTGAAAAAAGCACACGAAGTAAAAGGCTCCGAGATAGATAAACTGGGCTGTGATATCCCCATATTAAGTTAATGCAAAACATTCAATTGATCTTTAGAGGAGTCTTTTATGTGCAAAGTACAGATAGATGCTCTAACTCGTTGATCAGGGAATAGAAATTCATCTGTCAGCTCTGTCGGTTCTCTCCAATAATAACTGCCTCGCCTAAATAATGCTCGCTTCTCGAACGGGAGCGTACAAAATCGAGTTTGCTTGCTGAGTATGGCTCCAAGTGGCCCTGCAACAATCCTAGGCCTTCTCGACCGCCGCAATTTCGATATCAGTTTTTGGCCAATAATGAGACAAGTCTCCAACCGGCAGACTGATAGTAATCCGCATCTCGGCTGCCATGATTACAATTGTCATATACCAACCTAGCAAGCCGACAACGAAAAGGATAGCGCCACCTGCCTAGGAACAATATTAGAAATGGGGCAAACACGGCGCTTTGGGGGGGGGGTCTACTTACTGTCTGTAAATGCCCTGCCATGACATAGTCACCGCTAGCCATCCTCCAATATGCACCTGACAGTACCCAAGACGCAGTACTGACAAGCAGAAAGGTCATCGCGAAGACAAGATTTGTTTTCAGCGTAAGTATGAAGAAGGTGAATAGCGCAAATCCCCAGACAAGCAAATAGATCGCTAGTACCGCATTGAATTCTGGCGCCTTCGCCCCCTGTGCGGCATCGCCATCCGGGGAATATGCTGCTGCCAACCCCAAGGTGGGAAATTGTAACAGACCGAATGACAGCCAGAATACGCAAAAGAGTGCCTGGATCATCGTAGATAGAAAGTTGCCCATAATCCATTCGAAGATTGTTCCGAGGGTGAGAAGGACTGGACCGACGAAGAGAAACATGCCACTAAATGTGTTTGTAAGCTTCGGGATTTCTCGTTGGTCAGTATAATGCATTGTACTGACGCTATAGGCGTAAAGCCACTTGCGCCTCCCCAACCCATAAGAACCATGGAAAAGGTCATTGTTGAGATGACAAAGCTTTAGAGATCAGCACACAACTTAGTCTAGAGAGAGAGAGTTGCTCTTACCCTACATAGCCAAGGGGCGTGGGATTGGCAAATCGTTTGACGTTGTCTCCAATCCTCGGTGTCTTTGGCGTGAGATAGAGCTAGTTTTTAATCCCCGTTAGAGACCTCGTCTCGCTCAATGAGATGTGCGACTGTAACGTACCTTCTCAAAGAGTTCTGGTGATATTGACAAGCCAGCCACCGATTGAACGTGACTAAGGTCAGCTGTTTCTTCGATCTCGTCGGACCGATTCTTCATCGTATCTAGAGACATGGCACGGGGTAGGAATTTCAACGAGACTCTCAATTGTATGATTCGTTTCTAGGCGGTTTGCAAAGTACGAAGAAAGGTGCGAGACTTGAGCTTGAAGCAGGCCCCAGTGCCAGCTTTATATGTTCACTGCTCCAATAGTTATACACAAATCCACTATTTGGTCTCTTCATATAGGAGGCCTAGATTAGCAAAGAATCCGGGGTTTCTCCAGACCAGTTACCCCATATTGCAATTGAGGCCCACATACGAACGAACCATTAGCTTTTCGGAGGAATAATAAAGGTTTAATTTCATGACCAAAGTATAACTTGAAATTAAACCACTCCATTAAGTTAGACGCAAAGGCATCCAAGAGACCAGTCGGAAATTCCCAACACATGCAAACTCGATGCGGCTGTAATCAGCATGAAAAAAGCGTTGGCAGGGTATTACGGATCCTATTTTCATCCTACTGTATGACCTTCTACGAATATTGAGTCTACAGCGTCAAAATCCGACGAGAAGATGTTTAACTAACGGCAAGAGTGTTTGACAACTGAAATTCAGGGTTACGGTGTACCGAGGAGAGGTCAACTGGTTGAAACGAAAGTATAGGTAGGTACACGACTCAGATCAATCTCATTGATATGGCAACATCATTCTTCACATCACAATCCCACTACTCAATAAGGCCCGCATCTTTATCCTTTCTCCACTGGCTCATCACTTCCTCCCCCTCCTTCGCATCTGCATCGTTGAACTCTCGAGATTGCCAAGTCAATTCAACATTCTGCCCATTCGGATCCACCACATAAATCGAATACCAAATCCCATCATGATCAATCTCGCCACGAACAGGTATCCCCAAGCTCTTGAAATGTTCAATCCATTCGCGCAACTGCTCTCGACTCCCGACAGAGAGAGCGAGATGCTTAGTGAAATTGGGAACGCCATCCTCTTTCCTTTCGAAGGGGTTTCCCAGCTCAAATACTGCCACTGCAGAGCCGTCTGCGAGACCGTAGAAACAGTGTAAAAATCGTCCTAGTGATCTGCCGTACTTATCTGCATGTCCGTCCTGGCGTTGTGCGCCCAGAAACTTGCAGCGCATGGCCTTTGTCCAGAATTCGTGGGTTTGAACCATGTCATTGGTGGCAAATGCGTAGTAGTTGAGCCGGCGAGGGCAGGTGGTGAGAGGGATTGTCATTGTCGATAGATGTATGCACGTGTGACTTTCTTGATACGCTGGCCAAATTCAGAGAGAACGAACGGAGCGAAGATATAGAGCTGTAGTGACAACACAAGATGCTCCTTAAACTTTATAGAAGATGAAGCCACTGTCAGAAAGATATCGGATTTATTCACTGTGTTAGGGTTTGGGGATTACGAGCCACAGCATTCTATACCGGCGTATTAGCCCGCTGAGGAAATCCTCCGGCCACCAGACATTACATGTGTAAGATATTCCGGCGGTACAAGGCTCCCTTGTTGACTTGATGGTCTGGATTTGCTCGACTATGTCTGCTCAATAAGTTGCACAATCCATATGAACCTTAATTACTTCGAACATCCCCGCGTTGAGAAATCCGGACTTGTTTTTCTTTTCTTCCCAAACCCTTACACAGTATCAAGAAACACCATAATTCACCATGGTTGGATCACTATGGCCTGCTTCTGCCAGGGCAGTGGTCAGCATCACGCTGGACAACTTGGGGGAAGCCCAACAAGTCAACTCGGGCAAATGGCCAAACTCGCAACCTATTGGAGCGCATGTATCAGTCTCAGAGTCCGTTCCCCGAATTCTAGAAATCCTGAGCAAATACGGAGTTCAAACGACATACTTTATGGAAGCCTGGAGTATGGATGTATATCCCTCGACGGTGGCAAAAGTCATACAACCAGGCCATGAAATCGGATACCACGCATATCAGCACGAAACATGGAGTCGACTTACACCTGCAGAAGAGCAGGAGAATCTGGAAAAGAGTCTCCGCATAGCCCGTAGCCATGGCATCACGTACAAGGGGTTTCGTCCACCGGGGGGACTGATTAATGCAGGAACCAAGGAGTTCTTACAACGTCACGGCTTCAAGTACGTTTCTGTGCTTGGTGACTCAGTCACAACAACCACATGCAGTGATGATGATGATGATGATGATGATGATGACAACGACGGCTTTGTGGTCCTTCCATTCCACTGGAAAGCGGTCGATGCGCTCTACCTCTACGACGGGTTTGATCATCTCCGGGCCAAGTACGGCGTGAAGGAAAGCGTGTTCTCTCCACAGGAGCTTCAGGAAGCGCTGTTTAATGAGATTGATGCGGCTGTTCAAGCGGGCGGCTTTCTTGACATTCTGTTCCACCCGTTTCTGCATACCTCCAACGCACATTGGTCAGTGATTGAAGAGGTGGTTAAACGGGTCAAGAGTTCCCCAGAAATATGGTGTGCACCGCCAAATGAAGTCGCGCAGTGGGCTGCGACGCACCCTGGGCAATTCAGATAGTATCCTCGTTACCTGGGTGCTGAGAACTGACTTGTCAATAACGTTGGTTCGTTTATCACTCAAGTATAGAATTTATTGATGTATCTCTGATTATGTATGTAGACACCTAGGTAGATTCCGAGAGTGGAAAGCCATGTATTTAGAGCCATAGGTTGAGGTCATTGTAGGACACGATCCTCCAGAGAGGCCTCAGAGGGGAGTAAAGAACTAGGATACTACCTAAGCATCCACAGGAGATCTGGTAATAATATACAAAGCAACAATAATACAAGAATAAAGTCTACCTCTAGACGACCATAAAACATCCGCAGTTAATATTTGATATCATCTTCTTTTCTCAAACGCCAAACTCCTTCCTTCTCATCTAGCGAGCAGATTCATTTCAAATGTCGAGAGAACAGATCAATCACATCCCATTATGCATAGTCGCCTGGAACATATCCGGTTGATCCATACTTGGTAGATTCATGGTAGAGAAATCCGCCCAATCCCATTCTAGCGTCATTGGCATCTGCCACAGATCTTGTGGTACGAATGATGGCTGGAACGGATAGAACTGGTTATCGGAAGGTGAGGTGGTGGTTGCTGAAGCGGTGGATTGTAGATTCGGCTGATCGGCAAAGGAGACGTCAGGATTGAATACCGGCATATTTGCATTCAAGTCGCCAAAAGTGCCAGACATCATATCGCTAGGGTTGGGGGATACAACCCCGATGGGAGGTTGGGTTGTAGGTTGCGTGCCTGATGGAGTGCCTTGTTGCTGCTGTTCTCTAGGCGAGAATGCAGTAGCGTCCACGAAAGTCTCGGCGCCAGAGGCTGTAGGACCTGGTCTATTCGAGGTATCGGCTCTCTGAGTGTTGTTCACATTCATATCCTCGGTGGCAACTTTGCGTTTTCGTTTTGAGAGCACTTCTTTCTCGGACTTGTCGACGACTACTCTCGCAATTCTCTCGAATTCCGCGCAAACACTCAGCATCCGTCTAACACTTCCATTAGACTCGTCGGAGCCTAGCATAGACAAGAAATTGACAACAACATTCATTGATTTGATATCTGAGCGAGCACGGGCATCTTGTGGATTTTGTAGGATATTTGCAAAGAGCGTGACAAGAGCGGAGACTGGGTAATATAGGACGAGCCTTGATGATGTCAGTAACCCGTGTATAAGACAGAAGCGCGACATAACACTTACCATACGCAGGCGAAGTCGCCTTGAGGAATATATTTTATAAGATTGATTGATGCTCTTGCGGCGGACACACAAATATTAGCAGAAGAGAAGACCCGAGGATTCAACGGCCGTATATTCAATCCCTGTATGGCATAGTTGGACAGGCGGCTAGTCCAGTAGCCGTGGTGTACTGCCATTCGATGTATCGTAGTCAAACAGTTGTAGTATGCAAAGTGAATGATCATCACATGCAGTATCAGAGGGGTATGTGTTGTTTTGATTTCGTGTTCTGGGCGGTAGTCGAGCGGTATGCTATCCTTCCACTCTTCGAGTTCCTTGTCGAGGTCGCCAATAGTGTTCAGGATCTCGCCGTCAGATTGCTTGGCCGCCTTGGTGGAGTATAATCTTTTGTACACTCTGCTTTGGATGATGGCGAATCGGCACATCACTCTGAAGATATTGACTTGGCCTTCGCCAGCCACCAGGGGAATAATACCAACGTTATCAGGAGGTATTTCACTAGGAAGCTCAACGTTCATGTCGTCATCGTCCTGTACCGGCGGTCGACCAGATCGGAGGCAGATACTAAAGACATACATTAGCACATGTTTGAGTGATGACTGCCGCGTGAGATACGTACTCTTTGTCCAGCAGGTACGCAATCCAGAAGACCCTTTTACGCTGCTCCACCTCAACTGGATTCAAGTTGAATAGTGAGCCTCGTTTATGCAGACCAATACTGTGTGAAAGTCTGATGGCAGCTGCCACCAAGAAAAAGGACGGTTGGGGATTAGGAGTGCCTTGCAAGAAGAGAGACTACCGATCGTTAGGATAGAAACACGAAAAGGGGGTTAGAATCATACCATTCCTAGAAGTGCCTGGACACTCAGAAGATCCGTATTGCGCATTGTAAGCTCTGTCAAGACACCCATTGCGTTCTTCAAATAAAGCCAAGCCTTTTTGTCCTCCTCTTGAGGAACAAGGTGGCTCATCACACGAAGTCTGTGCGAAATTGCCAAGACGATGTTGATACTAGCCCACCATCCTGAGCCTTCGTAAGGATCTCGTGAGTATTGACGTTCAACTAGATGCATAAAAGTAGGTTCGTGGAAGAGAGGAAGTAAGGCGTTGAAGTTATCGAAAAAGTCTCGGAAAAGCGACATGGCCTCTTCTTTCGGAGGCAATGGCTTGAAAACTCGTCGGGCAAAGATGTCACTGAATATTTCGGGTTTCCAATATAGCCACTTATTATCATCAACGTAAGCGGCCTGTATCATATCGTGGAATGATGTGTCGCCAGTCTTCTCATTGACCCACTGAATGCCGCGAGGCGAGAAGATTGAAAAGCCGGAGGAAGAACCTGCGAGTCTTAGTCTTGGAACAATGTAGAAACGAGAATCGTAGAATATGGATGTACATACCGATATATCTAGTTTCCCCGCAATTGTTGGTAACAAGCGAACACATCATATCCGACAAGGCTTCAACCTCATGCTCCTTGTCTTCTTGTGAGACAGGCGAGTCTGTAACTCTAGGACTTGAATTCGAGTCTTGTGGAGGCGTAGAATGCAGCGATCCTGTACGTGATTTGCCGGCATTTTCGATCGATGAGCGAGCGGCAGCAGTAGCAGCAGAAAAGCTGTTAAGATCGTTGTGTTGTGATTGTTGAGCCTGTTGTAGGCGACGCTCAATTGAGGGGATATCAGTCTCGCTGTCCGCTATGCCTGCCATCTTCAATAGCCCTTCTAGTCTTCTCATTCGATTCTCTAATCCTTCGATATATTTGGCCCTACACATCGTCAGTCGATAATCGATTGAGAATCAATCCATTCAAGGGCAGAGACGTACCCCTTTGGAGGATTCCTCTTCTTTTCGACCTGTGTGAAGATACATTCTGTCTTGTAATTGATGCAATGTGAACACTTGGGCATCTTGCCATCGCATTTGATCTTTTTCTTGCGACACATATCACAAGCCTGTATACCTCGTCATCAGTCTGACGCCACAAAACCCTTGCCTTTATCAATGAACGCACCCTTGCTATTCTCCTCCTTTTCGGATCCCCATCTCTCTCCTCATCCTGAGCCGCTTGTCCTGCCTGGCTGGCATTGAACGGACTCCCGCCCGCCATCCCATAGTTAGGGTACATCTGCGGCGGCATCTCGTATCCTAGCCCATCTTGCGAATCGTCTGCGAAGCTCTCCATATTGCGCGAATACTCGAATAAGGGGGTGTTATTTTCGGTATGTAGGTCGACCTGTCAAATGACGTCGAGAATCACAGAAATCTCAGAATTTCAACGCCACTTTCGGAACAAAACTCGACCTCTCTGCGAGACATGTAACGGGGGCGCTGACATCAGCAGGAGTGGGCGAATCGTAAGTGAAAGAAATGACAGTCAGGAATCCCAGACGAGAAACCGGTGTTTCCAGGGAGGTCCCTATCTGAAGGGTCGCGAGGTTGTTTGAGTAAGACTAAGACTTAGCGGGGAAGCAGCAGTCCGCCGGATGACCATGCCCAAAAGAACTGGCTACTGTGGATCGACTGGCCATGAAGGGAATCTAATTGGTATGCAGTTGCGCAGTTGGGAAAAGTGCAGAAAGAAAACTCGGAAGCCTAGGGTTGGTCACTCCAGAAAGAAAGCGACCAGAAAGAGAAGTTGAAGCTGTGGCGCAGGCGGACTTCGCGGTGTTTTCGTCCGCCGAAATCACGACGTCGTTCAGAGAGCGCTGTGATTGGGTGGGTTGGCTTAGTCATCGCATCTTGGCGCGGTAATCGATAAGGTCTCGGACGACCCGGCCTGGCAATTCCTTTTTGGCCGATCTACGTACGTATACTATGGACTAGTATGCATACGTACGCGAATACGAGATCATCGAGATGCCATGTGAGTCACGATGAGTGTCTATTCACACGTGATGGTGGGTGTTTACTTTCTACTCCTGCTATCTGACCAGTAGCCAACTGCCAGTAACCGAACAGTCATGTCATCATGCATATGCGAATCGGAGGATATCCTCATAGATCACTCGAAAATAATATACATATTACTTGACTAAGAAGAGCGGCGAGACTGTCACCAATATCATACATCTGATATATCATCAAACAAAAGAGAAAACGCCATGCTATGCAATCAATGTACAATCAGTATAGTGTGTAGTCGCCGTATAGACATCCTCGAGCCGTATGTATCTGCCGGTCGAGTAGAAGCGCGGAAGTCGAAAGGTGTAAAGGTTATTTTCTCAAAGAGTCTTGTCGAGTAATTCCTTTGCCTCGTTAATCTTTGTAGCTAGATAAGGGCTTCCGCCTCGATCGGGGTGGTTGAGGAGCATGAGCTGTCGGTGGTTCTTGCGCACTTTTTCCTTGGTCAATGTCCGCTCCCTAACATTATGCATTAGTCGTCTATTCCATGAAAAGAGGTGTAGCAAAGAACATACGATAATTCCAAGATCAACGAAGCCTCGCGACGGGTCATTTTGGGTTCGAAGCCACTGTAACGAGCAGTCAGTATCTCGTTCAACCAGGCTGATAGGAAGAATCTAGCATACCCCTTGTAGAAAGCGCGGCCGACCTTATTCACACCTCCTCGATAACGTTGTAGCGCAACATAACCGGCACGGCCCTGTGAACCGATGGTAAGTAAGTGATGCTGTCAAGACTAGGCGACATGCGCTCACTCACCAGAAAAGCAGAGGTGGCCAATCCAAGGCCAACAAGAAAAGCAGACGCCATTTTCCTGAATCCTTCGAATGATATCCCGCGGCAAGTGATAAGAATGTTGATGCTCGAAATCTGAGTACCGGAGAGAGTGGCCAGCGAGATGTGAAAAGTGATCAAAAGCCGGTCTTGGCACTGGCGGCGATATACTCCCGCCATACCAAATACAGTTTAGCGCATTCAGCCCCACATAATTTTCTAAACTCGAATTTGCTTTCCTCGACGACTCTAAACATACACGATTAAAGTCGTTTTCAGAATCATACCGTGAGAATCATTCAAGATGAGGTATGTCAATCTATCAGATCGATTGTTAGAAATAAGACCTTACTGACAGATATCTACAGGGTGGAAGTGTGCAGTTTTTGTTCTCGTCCGTACGTCGACACCGCAAATATCTACTCTCGCAATTTTTCACTAATCGCAGCACAGCGTATATCCTTCCAAAGGAATCACATTCGTCCGAAATGACGCCCGGGCTTTCCGCTTCTGTCGAAGCAAGTGCGAGAAGGTCAGTCTTTTACCCGACCGCTTGAGGTTTCTATTCGTCTAACGTCTGGTAGAACTTCAAAATGAAACGTCAACCCCGAAAGGTGAAATGGACCAAGACTCACCGTGCCCTCCGCGGCAAGGAAATGATCGTCGACTCTTCGCTACTTCTCTCTCAATTTGCTCAAAAACGCAACGTGCCCGTCAAATACGACCGCAACCTGGTCGCTGCCACCATCAAGGCAATGGAAAGAGTCGAAGAGATCCGCCAACGCCGCGAGCGCGTGTTCACAAAGAAGAGGCTTGCTGGAAAATTGGCGCGCGAGCGTCAACGCGAGGAAGATCGCAGAGTGGTTGCGCAAGGGGAGCATCTTATTCGCAAGGAATTGCGGGAAATGCAGGAACAGAATGTGCCGCTTGGTGCTGCATCAGAGAAAGAAAAGGCTGTTGGCACGGTGTTTGGAGAGGAGAGGCCCAGGCAGAAGAAGAAGGCCAGACAGTTGGTGGATGGAGGTGTCGAGGAGGAGATGGATGTGGACTGATATACGACGGGATAGAGTATATGCGGCTATTCATTTTTACTGTCCGCTAATTGACGACGGCATGGCGTTAGGGTTTCTTTGTGACTTGAATTGACTTGATGTTTCATGGTTAAAAGCTTCGAATTATATTTTGTTTCATTGAACATAGACTGCCAATGGGCTTTGACGTTCAGAATGTTAGAAGTGATTCTCAAGCCGATTTCCAGCAACGAATTTCGTAATAGGATATAGGACTTTTGTTGAATCTACAGCTAGACGACGTGGAAAAGCAGTACGTATTACATTTATATGGCTATTCCACCGACTATACGCTATGGCAGAAAATAGCGTCGGCTTCCCAAAACGGAAAGTGTCGAGACAATGGATAGCTTCACCTCTTCCAATCCATTCAATTGCTTTATATCATTAACAGAGCTGGCCTCTTTGTTACTTGACACACATAAAGGGAAGTGCAAACATCCAGCCACCTCTGAGCTGGCTGCAACTTACCTCCCGCCCGCCATATCACCGGAAATGTCCGTCAACCTGAAAATCATCACAAGCCACCGGGCAACCTCATCGGGCGAAATAAAAATTTTCATAGCGTTTGTCAGGGCAGTGTCGTCAGGGCCTACCGACCCCTCTATATCTTTCTCCTGACTCCTGTCTTCTTTTCTCCTCCTCTTCTATCCATCACCACACATTTCTTACCAACACATCTTCATCAGCAAAAGCGACACTTCTCATCAAAGTCCTCTTTTGACTATCAAGCTCGTCAGCAAGCTCATATCTTCATTCCAACTCTTTTTCCACTTCAAAAAGGCCAGATCCTACAACATGCTGATCCTGCCTCTCTACGGACTCTGTGCTCTCGCACTCACAGGCGTCTTCTTCCCCTGGATAAAAGCGCTCCAAGAGCCATCCATCTCTCTCTTCCACACAACCAGCGCAATTTCACAAGTCTGCTTCAAGGATTTCAGTGACTGGCTACAACTTTCGACAGAAGATGCAGGACGCGTCGTCAGTCGTCCTTTTTCCTCACTTCCTCGAATCATATACCTTCCTACGCCTAGCACTAGCAGCGGCAGTAGCAGTAGCAGCAGCAACATCTGGGACGGGACCAACGATTTCATCGTGCTGCCAACTGACTCGTCGCTGGCGACAGTAACCCAGTTCGAGAATTTGCTTAGTCTAGTGACTCCATTCAAAATCCATCCTCCTCGTTCTCCGCCTCCACTTTCTGCTGCAGAGAGTGGAAACGCGGTTAATAACGATGCAGGTGAGACATTTGATCAGGAAGAACTGATTATTTCGAATGATGGTTTACCATTGTTTCTCGGACTGGTGTTTTCAGTCCTTGTGGCGTTTCATTTGGTGGTCTACGTTTTGTGGAAGATGGAATTGGCAAAACTCGATCGGCAGATGGAAGAAGCGAAGGGGACGGCATCGAAAATGTTGGAGGATCTCAGCAAGGCCAAGATTGTGCTCGACAAGACGGAGGATTCGTATCTGAAGGGGGTAATGGATGGTCTCGAAACGACGTCCGAACAGACAAGCAGCGAGACACAGATCAAGATCTTAGAGCGCCTCTATACAGAGGGGGACTCTTCTGCGCCAGTACTGTTCTCGACTAAACGGCGGACGATGCCCAAATCGGAATTCGAATCAAAATACGGCGCTGTTCCGCGCGTTCCAGCCGTTGAGCCCTCGACTGTGGTGTCTCCATTGCCCATCGAGGACTTTTCGAAAAGGAAGAAATCGGATTCCGATTCTGAAAGCGGAAACGACGACAAGGTGCCTTCATCTGCAGCAGCCAACAACGCTCAACCTGCACCTCGACAATCTGACAACGGTGGCCGCCCGACAACCATACATGGCGCTGATCGTATCTCGACTGTGGTGCCAGATATCCACGTCGAGAGGCCTTCAGTGCGCAAACGGGCATTCGTTCCCGTGTCAGCTAGGCATTCAAAGCGTCTACCGCGTCCACAGCGTCCTCCAACGAGACCCTCCATCCTCGATAGAATCGCAACCCCGGCCATGGTAGATATCCACGCCGGGGGGACTTCAGATACGAATACGAATACGGCCCTGAGGCGACGAAATGTCGTAAGTCCCTCGACTACGGTAGATATCCGCGTCGAGGGCGCCTCAGGCCGTAATCCTGTCGAACGAACCGAGTATCCGATTCGCGTCGAGAGCCCGCCAGAAACTGTCATACCATCCGTCCCTGTCACAGAAACAGTCAAGCCCTCGGCCATGGTAGATATCCACGCCGAGGGCGCCCCCGTCGCCAAAGTTACCGGCGCGGGGAGTCAGCCCGACACATCAACTGTCGCGAGCAGCACTAACACGGAAGATGGATATGACAGTTCGACGTCCATTCAAACCACAATCCTGGCTCCAGGGGCACCGTCTGCTGCAGCAGCAACAGCAACAGCAAGGGTCGAGGTACAAGCCTCCCCTCAGATACAAACAGAGTCGCCGCAGACAGGTCGTCGCCGACGGAATCGAATGGGTCAACGACAACGACAGCGGATACGTGAGATGCGCGAGATTGAGAATCGCGGGTGGGAGGCTATGATACAGCAGTTCTCGCAACAGGGTGTTGAGGAGGAGTAGTGACGAATCATGTTTTATGTAAAGGTTAAGTTATGTTCGGGGAGATACCCACGTGTATTTTTGACTGTCTTTCTCCTTGGCTGCATATTCTGTACGGAGTTGGTTTTTTTTCTCTTGTCTGTATCGTTATTACGTATTATACCTCTTGCCAAATCACAGAAACATTCAAAAACGAACAGAACAGAACAGAACAGAACCATTTCCCTAATCCGGCGCGTATTAATAATTGTTAATACATGTAATACTAACTCAAAGTTCGGCGTTCGCTTCAACCCTTTCCCCGGACTTTTCCACCAGAGTTACCAGACACATACATACATCGGGGAGTTCCCCAGATTTCATCATTTCGTCCGTTTGCTTGTCACGTTTCGGATGATGATTCCTATTCCGGTCAATTTACTGTAATTCCAAGGTTCGTAAGAGAGTTATCCCTTGCTTGGACATTACAGTTCAATACTGTACTTCGCAGTGTTCGCACTCCGTAAAGTGGGCATAGAACTGTGGGGGACATTGCTAGAGGGAATTGGAATTGGAATAATTTCTCCGCTCGACTGAAGGACAAACTCCGCAGTGTGACCCCCAACCCACAATCCCTTCAGTCTGGTCTGCCAGTCTGCCAGTCTCTCTCGATTTTCAATGATCAAAATCCGACAATTGATTGAATTGAATTGAATTCAATCGACTAGATACGCAGGAAAATAAATCCACACAATCCCATTCTCTGCCATTGCCATTGCATACCAAAAATTAACCAGGCCGATATCGTATCAGGCAAATGGATCCCTACTCGTGACTTGTCACAGCCCGTCCAGTCCAGGCGGTCGCCCATGTGACCTTCATCCACACCGTACTCAGCACGTACACGACGGTGATGTGGAGAAAGATGACCTGTTTCCTCTCTCCACTCCACACAGAGAAAGCAACCAGAGCTGCTGACCCAAAAAATAATTTTGTGCGGACAGAAAAAAAAAATTATTCTGACCGGATAAGATAATCAAGGCAGTGGCAATTATTCCAATTCGTGAGAACATTGGAGCCTGGCCTGGGCCGAGATAATATTTAGTAATACTAATCATACTGTGGTAGGTGAATATTCAATTGACTGACAGAGCACTGACAGTAAGCAGCCCGAGGGCAAGACATGTATACAGATACATATGTAGATAATCATAATACAACGCTGAAATGCCTATCGCACAGAAAGAAAAGGACTTGATTGCCTAGGTACAAGGACCAAGTCAGTCGTAGACGACGTGCGTATTCATATACATACACGATAGTAATAATGAGGATGATGATGCTTTGCTAGACACACACACACAAAAGAAACATGACGCAAAAAGTATCCAAAAGAGAGACACGGGCAAAAAAAGGCGCAAAGGCACAGGAAGCAATGGTTCGTACAGTGTCGTAGCAAGGTGAATGGTTTGACCGATTTGAAAGTGAGAAAGACGATAAAATCGTTTCTCAATTCGTAGCGAGGGACGAATTACTCCTCCATTCGTCCAAAAACGCCGTCGTCATCGTCGTCGTGCACCTGGCGGCTGCCAAAGTCGACGTCGTTGTTGCGGCGATGTCGAGACTCGCGATCTGCGTCACCCATCTTCACGTCTCGCTCATCCGAAACTTTGTAGGATTGCGATGGATCGAGGGAAAACGATCCAAAAACTGCCGGAGTAGATCCGGGCACGCCCAGGCTGCCAGCGTTGCTGATTCCGCTTTGCTGGCTTAGATACCGGGCGGGTAGAGGAGGTACGGGTGGGACGTCCGATGAACCGGCAATCGCACTCGAGCGAGGAGTGCCGAAATTGCACAATCGGATAGCCGCTGCGAGGTCGCTTGCCTCGCTGTCTTCCTCGTGGATTCCCGTAGTCTCCGCCGTCGACGGACGAGTGTCGATGCTGGAATGGCGGAAATGGGAAAATGCGGGAGAGTGTAGTGAGTTGTCGGCATATGAACTAGATGCAACAGACTGGTATGATCGAGAGAATGCCGAAGGGTGGTTGTAACTGTAGCTGCGAATGCCATATGGCTTGTCGTCCAACTCGATGTCGTCCTCGTCCATTGGCGGCGGTGTCGTCTCCGCAGAGCTGATGCCGTCGTGAATGTCAGAAGAGGCACCGGGAGACGCGGAAGAGTTGTCCGACTCGATTTCGTTGGTCTCTGCTTCCATTGAAGCCGCTGCTGCCGCCGCTGCTGTAACCTCTGCAGCAGCGTCGGCAGTCTCCTGGTTCATGGCAACCAACACAGTAGCCGCCTCAAGTAGCTGCACCTGCTGGTGCTTGGAAATCAAAAGCTTCGACGTAACAGCCCACGCCGGATTGTGTTCCCACCTGAAACTAGGTCAGCCAACTAGCACCGGAGACAGAGAAGTCGGAGATACGCACATGTGCTTGGTCAAACAACTGCTGTGCTTGTATCCCTTGCCACATTGGTCACAACGTAATTCTGTAGACACACGCTTGCCTTCTCCGCGCACCAGGTGGGAGCCTTCACTGGCTCGTCGATTCCGGTTCTTAGTAGCGACATGCTTGTCCTCTTGACCGGATCCTTCGACAGCGATGTTCTCATCGATCGAAATGGGCGAGGGCTTGCGTCCGATGCTGTCGGGACTGGCGGCGTGGATTCCGCGGGAGAGGTAGGAGCTGAAGCCGGATGTGGCACCAATGGAGGTTGATTCGGTTCCCCTGCGGCTCATACTTTTCCGGCGAGTGACACGATGGTTGGCGTTGATGGCACCCAAGGATATGGAGTGGGAGTGGGAGCGTTGGGCTTGAGGTTGTCGGACGGGCGTACCCATTTGCGGGACGGGGCGGGAGACGGAGGTTTCCTAGAAGGTCAGCTGACAGTACGTGTATGTTGAGCGAGGAGGGCATACTTTGAACGAGGCCATGATAGACAATTCCTGCAGTCACAGCCCTTCACGGAGATCGGGGTGCTGGCTTGACTGAGGCGCGGCGATATCAGCAGGCGGCTATATAGATCCGATATATATACAGGTATAGATAGGATCGATCCTATAGATTTGTTGTGTGGGTGTCTGTCAAGTCAGATATAATTCCGAGAGTTGGCTTGGTTCAAGTTGGCTGTGGTGGACACTGGTGGTATAATGGTGGGTGACAATGGCCGATGAGTGTTGGAAGGTGTCGGAAGAGGCTGAGTAGGCAGAAAGAAAGGAAGAAAGAGGACGTACTCGGAGCGGAAGGAATTGTCAAAAGTGTTTCAAGAAGCAAAAAAAATATAGGCGAGTGGTGGAAGAAGAGAAAGTATAGAAAGTATACGGAGGGAAAAGAAGGAAAGTGAGTGAGTAATGGCGTGAGAAAGGGCAGAATGAGGAGAGCTCCATTCAGGTCAAGCCAGGTGGGCAGAGCGTGGATGGATGGGAGGAGAAAGAGTCCGAGAGAGGCTAGTGCAGAGAAGTGGCTTAATCCAGTTAATAATTTAATTTGGGCCGTGGGCTGTGCGTGCCAATGGCTGACCACGATCGACGCATTTCGCGGGGATAATACAGTGTACGCAGTACGCAGTACTGTATTACTGTATTACTGTATTTTACGTCTGCCATACAGTACATCCGTTTGCGCCTTCCTCGTGTCTCGTTTCGTGGAGGTCGCAGTTGCCGCCGGACTCAAACTATACACTGTATTACTATTCAATTATTTATATCTATTATTTATTCAGCTGATATTCTATTATTTCTCTATTGGCAGTAGCGCTAACACACCCAATGGCGAGCAGCACATCGTGTGACTGACTCGGTCTGATCTTATCCAGATTACAATGCTACATAATATTTTCCTAGCCTGCTAATCTAGAAAAAGCAAAAACGAGTTCGTGAGTGTACTCCGTAGTACTACTTGTACATACATAGTACATACTAGATTACAGTAGCAGGTACCGTGCAAGGAACCAGAGCGAAAGGCACAGACGAATGGGGACAATACGACACTCTCATAGGCGAACTAGTTGCGTCGCCTGGTGGAGCCGCGATAAGTCATCGCTTTTGGACCGTATTACCGAGCAGTCTACTATCAGATGGCTGTCCATAGTACGTACAGTCACTACAGTGCTATCTCGCTAGTTAATGATTATTATTAATGTGGTATACTCAGTACGGACTACGGAGTACGTAGATAAGAATTGCGATTGGGATATGATACGCACTGTAGTTATTACAATTTTATAAATTGTTCTATCACTTATCTACGGAGTCACTCCGAGATAGGTGGGTTCGTACTGGCTGACTCCATAGCTTATCATCAGCCTTGTCTGGCAGCTGGCTGCTGATCCATGGTAGACACAACCAACAGCTAGGTATGTATGAAACAATTCCTGCGCCAGCACGATCTCATGCAAATAATTTAGAGCACTGGATAAGTATATTCCGTATGCAAAAAATAATCTTAATGCCTGCGCAATCATCAATCAAAGACAGCTGACTAGACACCAGGACGTGCGCAGAATGACCGACATGGCCAGACCCCTATCAGCCCCACCGACAGCTGTCTGATTTGCGTGGTATCGTACTTACTACTTACGCTTAGTTTATTACATACATGATACCGCCCCTGATATGAACCAGTCAGCGGCTCAGCCACGGCCTTGCTTCAGGAACGATCGATCTGCCTTTAAAATAAAATAAATATTTATTCATTGAAACATCAGCTTTTATGTACACATTTATTTTGTAGACATTTCAAAGGATGTATAGTCAAGACCAACATAGAGTCCATGTCAATTGCGCTCTAGTTATCAGCTGACCACATTATGTAAACTAAAACCAATGTCTTATCTTTCAGGGTACTCCATACGGAGAGTTAGGTAAGCATCAGCTGTCCAGATAATGACGTGACCTCGTCCGTAAGTTACCACCACGGATCCTGGACGTATTGATCCGTACGGAGAATGGTCGTACGCAGTCCTCCGTCCTCATCTCATCATCTTCGTCTAAGTTATGACAAGAACACGATCGACAGGTACATGATAGATTGTACCTTGAACCAACAAAACACAATCTCAAAACCCATTGATCAACAACTCTATCTTAGTCAATAGATTCTGCTCGGAAGATGATCCCAGGATCCCAGGGCCGAAGTATAAAAACATACACAGTGATGCACTGGTGATCTCCTAAAAATTCGACCAGGGTGCAAACCGATCATCAATCCTCATACCTGCTTAACCCGTTTCGCTGTACAACATCTACCTCTATTCAATTAGCGGACAATTTAGCCCGTTCTGCAGAATCTAGATTCTGTCCAAAGACTTAAGCGAAACATACTGCAAAAGAAATAACGTCATTGTTTGTTCCAGCTGATCCACGTTGGTCTCTGATTGGAATGGAGTGCGAATCGAAGGGGTTAGGGCTCATTCCGTGTTTTACATAATCCCTCATACTGTCTCTCAGCTTAATTTACAGGAATCGGTTTCATCGGCTTGTGGTCCGAGATTCTCCTGTATGACGTACTGCCAACAAAAATATTTTTATTTTATTTTTTTTTTTTTTTTCTGAGTCAAAAATAAAAAAAAGCTGAGACCTGTTCTACTCTGTACTGAAACAAGGAGCAAATGGAGCCGTCTCGTACGGATACACGGCAGTGGATGAAACCAAAACACTCCGTACATGTTTGAGGCAACCCCAAATGCGTCAAACAATTCATAACAGAGGCTGTGGATACGTTTGACGTCATATGATGAACTGGGAAAAAAATTATGGGTGAATCGGTTAAACCTTGGAAATTCGGGTTGTCGGTACGGTCATTTGTCATTGCGATCTGAACGAAACATAGTTGTGGCTGTGGTGCTACTCCGTACAGGTTGTCGATGATGTTTGCGTCGGACTCCGAACGATCTTCTTTCTATGTACGCTTTGAACTTTGAGCTTTGAACTTCTAATTATTGATAGATAGATAGTCTACCTCGGCTCGTTTCGTTCGTCTGATCTCAAAGATCAAAGAGACTAATGCGGCTTTGTGTGACCGTTTACCCAAATAGGTAGTCGTGCAATAGTCATGTCAAAGCTTAGCATCTACTACACCCCTATTTCTAGTAGAGTAGTAGAGTACATCACGATTTTGCCCTCTTCAGCACAGCTATAACACACCACCTCCGCCGATTCTCAGGTCCCTCTCCAACTCTCACCGGCTCCCAAGCCCGTCGCACCTCCCCGTGTTCTTCTTTCGCTTCTGCCTCCTCACCCGCATTCAAGTCTCGCTCGTATATACTCTCAATCTCCAAACCCATGGCAACAGCCGTCTCAAAGAAGTTCGCAACAATGGCGCGACCGGTATGAAAGCCCGCGACGACCCATGCTCGGCCTTCTTCTTTTATGTCGCTACCCTTGCCATCGGATAGAAACCAGAGTAAGGTTCGGGCGAGGTTTTCGTGCTGATGAAGCATCCAGAGACAGTCCGCGGCTATTATACGTGTGAATCCTCCTTTGTTCTTTTGCGCGAATTCGTCGTTTTCGAGTACCCCCCATTCGTGTGGTGCCGAGTCGATGTTTGGGCGTAGTGAGGCCGGCACGTTTTTTATGATGTTGTGGTCGATAGCCCCGAGAAAGGCCGGAGAGGATGGATGGTCTGTTATCGTGACGTGCGACGCGGATGCTAATACTGATATAATGGAAGGTAAACCGGTGCCTATATAAAAATACGTCAGCAATTGATCTATCCGAAAAGGCATAGGCTTCGCACCAGCACCGAGTTCAAGGACCCTATGCCCTTTGACATTCCACATCGTCTTATCTATACTTTTACTACCCGACTTTTTCCCTATAGCATCCGCATCCTCTACACCCTGCGCAACAACCATGGCCGAACTCCAAAGGATATGCGCATAAAGCTTTCTCCCTTCATCAACTTCATTGATTGGCTGGTTATCTCTGCCCAACCTTGCACCAGTCCCCTTATTTTCTTCGCTTTTTCTTGGATAGTGCGGTATCATAATCGTCAACGGTCCGTATAACGGAGAATCATATCGAAGCAGTTGTCCGGGATCACCATGGAATTGAGGCGCATCATCGGGGAGGAGAAGAGGCAGAAAGGCTGCGAAAATGTCTTCTACATCTTCATAGTTTTCGTTTTCTTTGTTCTCGTCCTCGTGTGTCCCAAAGAGGTCTGGCGCTTGAGCTGTAGAGCCATTGTCATTTGTTCCGGTAGATTTTTCCGTTGAACGGGGGAGGGGTCGAAAGCGCGAGTGCAGCATGTGGTCTTCAATTGGCGGGCGACTTATTTTGCGAGTTAGTAACTGCACAGGTCCTTGGCAATCTTATCTATAATGTGATTGTCTGTATATATTGAAGCTAACACTGGGTTTATACTGTCGAGTTGTGGACAAAATTTTGTTTTCTTCAGGTATACTACAACCTTCTAATGTTTGCACTGTTTGTGCTCTTATCAGATGGATCTAATTCGTCGGATCCATTACCAGATTAGGGTCTTGAAGATACTACATAGTACATATTCTACTCAGACATTGCTGTACAAACACAGTGAATATGCAACCCTAATAACGAATTACCAGCAAGCGTTGTTATACATCAACAAAGATTAGCAGAACCCCAACTGGCAGGGTCAGCAGATGCTCCGAGATCAGATGCACCGACCCTAACCCCATCCCAGCTTAGCGTGTTTTCAGTTCATTCGCTGACCCTGCAACTTCAGGCCTACCTACATCTTATTTCCTACCCTGTACACCTAATAAGGCTGAGTTGATCAACTCCGATTCTTTCTTTTCTAATTCTCTGTTTTACATCTTCACATCTTCAGTGTTTAGTGTTCAGCTGGTGGATATATCATACGATAATCGGCCCTTTAAATCACCGAGCGGCGGTCCTTTGTTCCCCGCATCTCTCCAAGGCTTATCTCGACGCCTGTCCACGATAAGGATTGCATCTGACAGATCACTGCACGACTTTGTTTCTTTTTTGCGAGCGATCAGTTGGAGAGAAACTCGAGAATCTGCGACAGACGAAAGTTCAACTCAAGTCGAGACAATTTCAGACATCAAAATGGGCCTCACGTACAACGTCTACCTCAACGCCGACAAAATATTCGGCTGCAGGGAATGTAAAACCCATCTCGCCGACTACAACGACATAGTCAGCCGTGTTCGTCCATCTCCTTCCCTTTCTCTCTCTTGATAATTAGTGGTTACTGACAGATAGAAAGAACTTCCGCGGCCAACACGGAAAAGCCTTCTTATTCGAACGAGTCGTCAACGTCACGGACGCAGACCCCGTCGAACGCAACATGACCACAGGCCGCCATATCGTGCGCGACATTTCGTGTCGTACGTGTCGGGTCGTTGTCGGGTGGAAGTATGACAAGGCCTATGAGCCGGCGGAGAAGTACAAGGAAGGGAAATACATTCTGGAGGAGGCTTTGTTGTGTTCGGTTGATCAGAAGTGATCTCTTCCCACCCGATTTGGGGGTTTCGATGACGAGATTGGGGTGGTTACATGATTTTTTACTTTTTGAGGAAAGGGATTTGGCACGGCGTTCACCATCGGATGGGAGTTTGTTTTGCGAGACACTAGTTGTCATCATATTCTTCACGGCAGAGCGATCAAGTCTGTATTATCTTTCAAACCATTTACCATTTTTATTCTATTCCTCTCTCTCTCTATTCTTTTCTCCTAAAACACACCGTACAAACACCCTGCCCTTCCATACCCCCGAACCTGAACCGCGGATACTCCAGTCTGTGCCACACTTCCAACTCCGCTGTTTGTGTAGCGGTGGTGAACCAATGCACCAACTCATCCTCGGTCCAGTTGCAGCTCGTCACGATCAGATATCCGCCTGGACGAACGAGTTTGCTGGCTACGACGGGGTATTGGTGACATATATGTGTGTTTGCGGATGCGGTGGTTTCGTCGGATAGGGAGATGGCGTCAAAGGTGCCTTTGTCGAGGACGATGTCGAAGCCTTGCGATTCGTATGGGAACCATGATAATTTCTTTGTCGTGTTGTTTTTGTCGAGTATCGTCTCGTTGGCGGGGTCGAGAATGTCCCATTCTTCGAATTGAATGTCTTGGTTTTTGAGCGGAATGCCTTCTTCGCGATGTACGCTGTCGTCACCTGCATTACCTGCAGAAGTCGCAACGACGACATCCTCCTCCTCCTCTTCATATTCATCATCATCCTCCTCCTCGTCATAGTCAGAATCATCCCCAGACTCATAAGCACTATGCAACCTCAACCGCTGCAACTCCCTCGCCAACCGAACACTCTGCTCCGAATAATCAACACCCACCATTATCCCTCCAAACCCTCCACGTTTCCGTAAGAGGGCCAACATACTCCCATTCCCAGTGCCCAAATCTAATATACTCGGCTCTGCACCTCCGCTACTCCTTTTCCGGTGAACGTTTCGCGGCGAAAGCGGGAATTTGCGCGATGTCAGAAAGCGGAGGATCTTTTGAGGGGCGTCGTGTTCGGAGAACCAGGATGTGCCGGGGTCGTCGTCGTCGTCTTCTTCTTCGCCTCTTTCTTCGTTTTCATCGTCTTCGTTGGTGGTGGTGGTGGTGGTGGTGGTGGTGGTGGTGTCGTTCGTTCTCGTTTTTGTCTTGGATGCGATATGTTCTAGGGATCGTTCGTAGTATGTTTCCCAACTAGATAGACAATCAGGTCAGCTCAAAGTTTGGGGAGGTGTGATGGTATACATACTACTCCTTGGTCCCTAATTCACTAGGCTCGAGGTACTGCGGATGCTGAGTATCCATCCTGCTGTTTCTCTTCTGTCTTCAAAACTCGTTATTGTCGCCCTTGGACGGGTCAATTGATTGATAATGCAGAAGCAGAGAAGAACAATAAAAGTTTGAGATATGCAATTGATAGTGTGATATGATGATATGGAGAAAAACTTTAAAGTCAATTATTTTTTGCTATCTTATCCCCCACCAAAGCTACCTACCCCACTATAGTTACCAGTGTCTGATAGAGATCGGCTTCGTTATACGTTCTGCTTCCAAGGTTGTTTCGATGAGCATTTACTGAGACTGATCTTGCAATTGCTCGCCAGCAAGTCGAATCTTGGAAAGCATTATTGAGCCAAATCCAATGCAAACCCGTCATGTGCGAGGCAAGAAGAGGCTGGAGATATTTCTTTTCGTTTCCTATGACATATATTGTACAAATTCCTTTCTTTGTCACTCTACCAATCATGTACTTATTTCATGTAGAAAGCATCAAATCTTCGCCATTGCCTTGAGTGAGCCTTGGTGAGGTATACCTGAAGCATTCTCCATCCATATACAATTGTGTTAGCATGTAATACCTGTCTGCTGGAGGAATACTCAATATCCAACTCATGCCCAGGCTTCAGTGTCAGCCTTGCTGCACACCAGTCACAGTTGACCCCGCCATTTCTCAAACATGTGCGGACATTCAAAGCAACAGCATTGAAAACGCCTTGCATATCATAAGAGCTTTACCTACAGATAGACCATTACGAGCACTCGATTCCGTAACCTCCTCTCGGAATTATACACCCTGGAAGACGCCCTAATACGCGTGAAGCGACTAGACATTGTCGACGATGACGACGATGTCGGATCACAAGCGTCGGAGCGCATTGCGCTGCAACAGGCGGCGGCGCTGTGTCAGCGGTCATGTATGATTTTTACAAGAAGATTGAGAAATATCAGCTGCATCTAACGATGCGCGCAGCAGGGGGGAGGGAAAGAATTGGCTAAAAGACGGCTGGATGAAGATCAAATGGGCGACGTGTCGGACAGAGGATGTGGAGTTGTTTCGGGCTGAGTTGCGAGGGCATCGGGGCTCGATTGAGATTTTATTGCTGACGCTGCAGTTGTAGGTCCATAGACTTTCCACTATTGGGGTTTTTGCTTACTACTAACGAAGGTTGCAGAAATCGTAGTTCGATCCAGGCCAAGGCACAGGAGCAAAGGCAACGGTCTCTGGCTGGGAAGATCCAGGATATGTCGTCTGAATGGATGAGGAAGCTGGCGAGCTTGTCTAGCAACGTGGCTAGGTGTGTGACTGCGCTAAGTACCTGGGTACAACATATATACGGATCACTGATATTCTCCTTAAGCTGTATGGAACAGGGGAAACAACTGGTTGAGTCGACGGCGCAGATTCTGTACGTTTTGTGTTTCCAATCAGAATGCTATGCAGTGTCTCGATGCTAACTTAGTAGACGCATTCAACATCCAACTGTTCCAACACATACGCGAGATCCAGAATTTCATAACTCGGATCCCAGGGCAAGTGGAGCGCCAGCAACCTGTTTATCTCATCGATGCACTTGGGAAAGCGAGCCCGTTTCATCTTGAGTTTGTGCGATCTGTGGAGGTACATGCCGCATCTCAAGATATCTTCCGTAATATAAAAAAGCCGAGTTCGATTATAGGCTTTCACTGCAATTCTCATGGTCAATTTCAAAGACACAGGCTCGGACCACGAATGATCGAAAGAGGCGAATTCGTCATCCAGGAGAGCGGCTCACAGCTGGAAATCGATCTTACAAAGCCCTGGGAGATGTGTTTCTCGCCGGAACAGAGGGTGGCAATGAGTATGGCTTTTCGCAGCAATATTTCCCAATCTGGGAATTATTGTCCGCGATGTGACACTCTTGCGCAGGGATCGTTAGACGAGGAAATAGAATGGTTGGTAACATTACTCGCCAACAAGGATATGTTAATCGCTAATGAGGACAAAGCAAAACCTGCGGCATGGTGTTTTGCAGAATCGAGGATCTGTCTACCGGCATGGCACCGCCAATTACACCATTGCACCATGAGCAGCGCGTGAAATCGTACGTCCAAAGCAAGGCCAAAAATGGCTCGTCACCACAGGTACAGCCTCAGCCTCAGAAGTCATCACTCGGCAAGCGGAAGCGTAAAGATTGCCTTGACCGTGGCATCCGAAATTTCCGACGGGTCCAGATCAAAGGCGCTGCAATGTCTTGGACTCGCTGCAAGCTTTATGAACTCCGAGGCAATGACTGGGTTGACCTTGGGACAGGATCGTGTCATTGCCGGTATTCGATTGTGCGTGCGTCAACTTCAAAATTTTGCCCACTCAAAATAAGATAGTATATCAATTTCTGACTGGGTATAGGATCAACCATGGTTAGAGTTTGAGCCAGAGGAGCCGCAAGAAGGCACAGGGGACCTTCTCTACACGTGTAAAATTGATGCTAGGGCTCATGGGTTTCAGAGACAGCAAGGTTAGTGATGTCGATGAGGGCTTGCGAATTCAAATCTACACACACACACACACACACACACACACACACACACACACACACATGCACATGCAGATCGCTGACAATTTCTTATCAGAAGCGCTCATCGTATGGACTGAACTCGATGGCACTGATATGGTACAGCGAGGGATGCGAAATTATATGGTAAGACAAGCTTCCTCTTTTGACGCATATTTCTAAACTTTAGTCTGCTCTAGGGAGGTTATAAGTACAGCAATGGCTACAGCAAGAGCAGAGATCTTGTATACTATAGTATGGCTAACGAGTTTCCCTAGATAAATGATGTCATACCCAGGCCGCGTAGGACGGATCGTGCCCTAACTCCATTGAACACAACTTCTTCGTAAGAACCAAACACCGGCATAATACAAGCAACGGGGCCAGGAACTGGTTCAGCGCTTTTGAGCAATCACAATGGAGCTCTATGTCGTCTCGACATCTCATTGCCTGGCTCTCTTCCGGGCATTGCCAGGGGTTCCCACATCAACACGTAAAGTATCCACCAACGACTCCATCGTGCAAATTAGTTGTATAATGCGCGAATCAAGAAGAGATGTTCATCGCGATCTCTTCGGGTTGACATCAATTGGCGGTCATATTAATTACACGGCTATTCGGGATGGTGATATTTACTGCTGCTTCCCCATATGTTCCGAGTCATTCGGTATATCTCCTCTTCTCCCCTTTCAAGGTCAATTGAGATGGGTCTTTAGGACTTTTGCTCGCTTTATGAACATTTACGTCGCGCTGGTTACATGTATCTTCTTTTATACCGGACGGCCTCTTTGTGCTCCCATTTTAGCTCGCCTTCAAGCAATATCGCGTTGCAGATCCGTCGGTTAGGGACATTGGGTGTTCCTCAAAGAATTTGAGCCATGGAGGGACCAAAGCCTTCGCAAACCCGGTCTGAGGTGAGCACGATTCGATTGATAATTTAGCGGCGGTCATCATTTCTAACAAAATGTACAGCCTGCGGTGCCTGCGCCAACTAGAATTGAGACCGAAAATGTCCAATCTCCCGTATCGCCCGTCCGTGGCAGACGGAGAGCGACAACAGCCGTCTCACCCACAGGAGGAACATCAGCCATGAGAGAGTTTTTTTCAGACAGAGCAAGCCTGCGTCAGCGAAAGTCGACAGCTACTCGCCGTACCGGCGATCCCATACCCAGTCTCACCCGTCGGACAACTCTCGCTGAACGAACGCAGGGGAATTTTACAATGGCCGGACCAGACGAGACATCGCAGTTGCACCTGACGCATCAACCATTTATTCAGCCTGGTTATGCCGAGCTCAATCCTGCTTATGAGCAGCCGGCTAATACAAAGCCCGTTTGGAGTTTGGCGAAGCCTCTTCCGCGTGTGGTTCGACCGGGCATGGTGCCTACGACGGAAGAATTACTGCAGAATCGTGCGAGTCCACAACTGCCGGCTGAGAATTCGCAAAGAATTGGATTAGATGTTGATCCCAATGACCTCGAGAAAGGCCAAATACCCAAAGCGGCTGACCCACGCAAGATTGCCGCGCAGGTCACAGATGCCCGAGTTCAGCGTGAGACCAATTTTATCAACACCGTTTTGAACGGCGATACAACCTCTGCAGGACCATCACGTCTATCACTTCAGTCATCTCGCGCAAGACGTCCATCGCGATGGGAGGCCCCTGTCGGAGATCTTCCCATAGTCGAAGAACGCGAGTCTCAAAAGGATCATAGTGAAACATCAGAAAGCCGGACGGAGAATGTAAGTGTTGAATCTCTGCATTCTGTGCCACCTCCTTTCCCGGAGGAGACCGGAATGGAGCCTCACCCTGAGGATGATGTCAAACCAGGAGATGAAGCTGCCGGGATCAGCAACATCCCAGCCCTCGAAGAAGCAGCGTATCCGGAAGACCTGCACCCACTTTTGCAGAACTTGGTGGAAGAAGAAATCCACAACAACCACACAGTCTGGTCAGTGATCCGCACCCACCACCGCGAAGCTCTAGCCGAGTCTTTGGGGGTGTTTGTGCAGCTTACGCTCGGGTTTTGTGGTGACCTCGGAGTCACGCTGGCTGCAGCTGGGAACCCTAATACGACTGACTGGGTATGGGGCTTCGCGACGATGGCGGCTATTTATGTCTGTGGTGGTATTTCCGGTGCTCATCTGAACCCCAGTATCACGATTATGTTGTGGTTCTATCGTGGATTTCCGAAGCGGAAGATGCCAGAGTACTTTTTGGCGCAGTTCGTGGGCGCCTTTTGTGCTGCGCTAGCTGCTTACGGGGTATATTATCATTCTATCCGGAACTATATTGACACTGGCACTGGCGTTGAGGTAAACGTCGTGAATAGTTTCGTGACTAGCCAGCGCGAAAGTTTCATCGGTCCTGCGACAGCATTTTTCAACGAGTTTCTGGGCATGATCATCCTATCAGTCATCATCCTGGCGCTGGGCGACGACCAAAACGCACCACCAGGCGGAGGCATGAACTCACTCATCATCGGCCTCGTGATCGCCTGCATGAGCATGTGTTTCGCCTACCAAACAGGCGCAGCATTCAATCCAAGCCGCGACTTTGGCCCACGACTAGCACTTCTCGCATTGGGGTATGGAAGGCAATTATTCACGAATCCGTACTGGTTCTATGGACCGTTTGCGGCTTCCCTGACGGGAAGTTTTATTGGGGCGTTTTTGTATGATTTTATGATCTTTACGGGTGGGGAGTCGCCGGTTAATTATCCGCTGGATCGGACGAAGAGGTCTTTGAAGAAGAGTCGGGCTAAGTGGTCGCGGAGACTCCATTTGACGCCTAGAGAGGCGAAGAATAAGATGGTTCAGTAGGGTCATTATTTGGCGGGCTACGTCCTTATCAAGGCTTAGTACATGCCCTTTTTATAGATTTGAGACTCTTTATATGAAGCCGGTTGCCGACTCTAGGGCTAACTGTGTTTCCCTCAAGTGTTCTTTATATGTACATATATGCATCAAAGCAAGCGCTGCATCATGACGAATTACTAGGATTTGTATATAGATTGAATGATTATTAGGACCCTTAGGATAAATGTGATAACGTCTGGTAATATTCACATCTCGACTAAGCCCTAATCCCTCTAAATTATATTACAACCTTGGAAAGTCAACATGAAGCTTTCATGTAGAACACCCGACGACAACTTTTCACGTAGTTCACAACGACTGCGGACAAACATAATCCCCTCCCTTCAAAGGCAAATCATCCACAGCAAATATCGCATTCGCAAACGTCTCCGGCGCTTGATACGGCACATTCTCACCAACACCAGGCAGTACATAATGGCATCTCGGCCCCGTAAAATACTTCGCCGTTGCCGTCCCGTTCGTCGGCGGGAAAACGACACTGTTCTGAGGATCAAACGTTACTGAACGTACGGAGATAGGTGGCTGTGCGTCTAGCCGGGCAGCAAGATCTGTGTATGCAGGGTCGCCGGGTGCATACAGCAGTCTATTACGATAGAAGTTGAGTACGATATCGACATAATCGGGATTCTCAAATGCTGTCGCAGTGAGATCGAGATACGCTTCGGTAAAGTTCCAGCCGATGGAATTCTTCTGCCACAGACTACGTGCCCAGCCCTTGGGATTTGAGGCGAGACCCGCTGCGCCGCGAGCAGTCAGAAAGACGTAGTAATACCATCGTAGTGCTTCGGAGTCAGGGTCTAGAGGAACCCAGGCTGTGCTCCGGTTCTGGATTAGATAGCTATTGGCGGCGACGTGGCCGTTGCAGCGTTCCGGCCATAGTGCTGCTGCGACGTTGACGACTACGGTGCCCCAGTCATAGCCGGCGAAGATTGCCTTGTCGATGTGGATTGCGTCCATGAGCGCGATGACGTCCGATCCTAGGGCTGCTTGTTCGGCGCTGCGTGGGGTGTTGGGGTGTAGGAAGGATGTTTCGCCGTAGCCACGGAGATAGGGCACGATCACACGGTATCCTTGGTTTGTGAGGAGGGGTACGACAGAGGCAAAGGCGTCGATGGAGTAGGGGAATCCGTGTACTAGAATAACGGCGGAGCCATTGGACGGTCCGGCTTCGTAGTAGGCCACGTTGAGGAGAGTGGAGGTGTTTGCATATTTCAGAGGTGTGAGATGTAGAGGTGATGCATCACTTGCTGTTGTGATGGCTGGTAGTGCACCAACAAGCCATATAGGCAAAGAGAGCAAAGAGAGAAGACGCATCTTCAATATTGATTGCCGTTGTATAGGCATTCATGTCTTCTACTCCCGTTTCTGGGAGAACGAGGCATTTTATATGGACGACTGCGGGCCATCTCCGACAAAGTCACTTATGCAATCCTGTTATAATAGTGTCATGCAGTTTGGAAAACAATAATGCTTGTTTACACCAAATTAAGCTTACTCAGCCGCTGAGCACGTTGGTTCATGTTGATCAGATACATGGCTATAGTGTCGGCCCCACTCCGAACTGAAAATTAGCCCTAACTCGTATCCCCGACTACATCAGTACTTATATTGATACTCGGTCAAAAAGTTCATTTTATTCTCATGAAGTAAGCTTTACATGGCTTTGAGCTGAAGAAATGTAGAGGCAGTGCACGGATGCCTAGAGAAACAATTGCCTTAAACGTTCAAGATTTATTGAGCTTTGACAAATCCGAAGTTAGTTTCTTACAGAGATTCCAAGAAACAGAGTTCAGCCGTTTTCGATCCAGCAGCAGGATCGAGAAGTGGGAAAGATAACGATGCTCTTGTGAGTATAGTGTACGCTTCGGAGATTCGAGCTGACCAGAAAACCAGCCCTATCCTACCCGTCTATAAAGACTCGCCCATGTCTCGCTCATCTGCAACTGCCAGGAGTGATTCCAAACACAAACACAAACAAAGAAAGCTTACAGTATTGGGATACTAAAGATGAACTTTCTTCTTCTCAGCAGCCTAGCTTCTGCTACCTTGGCAGCTGTGCCAATGCCTCGTCAAACCGACTGCTCGCATCTAACTGCTCCGCACGTCCCAGGAGCCAAAGTGCTTTCAATCAACGCAACAGAACGATGGAACTACTCCGTTCCAGCCACGCCTCCATTTCTCCTCTCTCCTGTCCAGGATCTCAACATCTGTGACGTTACCGTCTTGCTCACTCATGCCGGCTCACAGGACCAGGTGACAGTGAAAGTCTGGCTACCACTCCAAGATTGGAATGGCAGGTTCCAAGCAAATGGCGGATCAGGTTATGTTGCTGGCGAATTCGATCTCACACTCGGTCCAACGGTTAAAAATGGATACTCCTCCGCGTCCACCGATGCTGGTGTTGGGTTTGATTTTCTAAGCCCCGGTGCATGGGCGCTCAATGCAGATGGATCTGTCAACTTTGACGCTTTGGTTGATTTTTCGTATCGCTCCGTGCACGACATGGCTGTTGTGGGTAAAGAACTTACAAGGCAGTTTTATGGTACCAGACCAAAATATTCCTACTGGAACGGCTGCTCGACGGGTGGACGACAGGGCATGGCTGCTGCTCAGAGATATCCAGAGTTATTCGATGGCATTCTTGCTGGCGCACCGGCAATCAATTGGGCAAAGTACGTCGTCGCGGAGCAATGGCCACAACTTGTCATGCAGCAAGAGCAGACATTCCCGTCGACATGTGAGCTGAAGTTCTTTTCTGACGCTGCAATCAATGAATGCGATGAGCTGGATGGAGTGAAGGATGGTATCATTACTGATCCTGGGAAATGCTCCTATGATCCTTTGCAGTCTGTTGGACAAGTGATTGAATGCGACGGACAGAACATCACAATCACCAAGTCCACTGCCACTATTGTGAAAAAGACTCTCCAGGGACCCGTGGACCCCTCGGGACAATCACTCTGGTATGGACTCAACCTCGGTGCTCCGTTGGACAGCTTGGTGAATACAACGACAACAAACAACGGCACACGAACTGGACTCCCTTTCTTCGTCAACGATCAATGGATCAAATACTTCCTGGCGCGCGACCCTAACTACAACACCGAACAGATCGATTACGATACTTTCCTTGACCTATTCTGGCAATCCTACACGGAATACGATGGTATAATCGGAACTGATGATGCCGACTTGTCCTCTTTCCACCACCATGGTGGTAAACTACTCATGTGGCAGGGTTTGTCCGATCAATTGATCTTTCCCGGAGGAACCATCGACTACCGTGATCGCGTGGAATGTCTCATGGGAGGAGCGGACAGAACGAACGATTTCTTCAGACTGTTTCTTGCCCCCGGTGTCGACCATTGCGGTGCGGGATCCACCATTGGGGCGACCCCGAATGATCCATTCAAGGCTCTGGTCGACTGGGTTGAGCAGGGTCAGGCCCCAGACCTGATCCCAGCGACAGTCAACGATGAAACCAAAGCCGAGAGAATCATCTGCGCGTATCCTCAAGTTGCGACATACCAAGGTGGGGATGCAGACTCTGCTGCTAGTTTCACATGTGTGTAAGATTCTTTGTCGGCTGTATGAGATTGGAGATTGTGATTTGTATATCTACCTTATAATATATTAATCAAGACAGAAGCTTATATGATATCAGAAAGTAGCAAATTCTTTCAAACAGTATGCTGTCGCTGCTTCACATATCTCGACAGGCATAAAAGATGCGAAACCCCGTCCTGGAAACCCAGAGTCCGATCCGGACTGAGAACAACAACAGAAGTTTTTGACCTGGCCAGGAATGATACTCGCTGCACTCGGTTTCGCGATGCCAGTGCACCCACGTAACAGACCCAGAGCTGCAATTCGGGAGCCTTGTCCATCCATTGCTCCATATCACTGTGCTGAAGTGCGACGAAAAGTTGATCGGCAATAGATTCGTTTCCAGGCGAAAGGAATGGGATGTTGTTGAACAAGACCTGGAAATAGATCATTGCAGCGAGACAGCAGCATTCGGACATGTAGTCTTGTCGTTGCACGGAGGCAAGCCTTTCCGCTTGTAGAAGGGGCATGAGAAGGTATGTAAGGTCGCTAGATTGCTGGCCCGGGGAGGATTGAGATGACGAAGGTTGACATGAGGGCTCTTCTAAAAGGGTCACCGTATCGTCGGTATAAATTTTATCTCGGGATTCATCAATCATATGAAGGAGTAAGATGATATCTTTCGATAGTAATCCCTCCTGTGGGGCATATCGCAGAGCATTTGAGAGGAGTGTTCTTCTCGGTTGAGCAATATACGGTGGTTGCAGCTCATTGATAAAATCAAGAGAGACATCTTCTTCATTGATAACGGCATTCCAGATATCGCTCCTGCAGATATGGTATAGTCAGTTTTGGCTGAAATCCAGATGATGGTCACTTTGATGAACACCCTTACAGCATGATTAAAAACGAGAGTGCTCCGTCAAACCCTAAATCGGCCTCCTGACTCCTGCAACGTATCATTTGCGCCAGCCCAACCTCGTGAAGATGCGCCTCGGAAGCTATCCCATTGAGTCTCTATCTTGAGTGAGTTTGCGCCACTAACGTCATAAAGGAAAAGATGTGTCTTACAGCAACATGTGCCAATGCCCAGGTCGCAGCAAGCACTGCAAGTGGCAAATTATCATGCGGTCCTAGAACTGAGATGGTTTCTTGCACCAGTCGAATTGCCTCTGCACGATGAAAACTGGTCACTGGATTATCGCGCTCTCCATTGATCAGGTCGAGGTTCGCAGAAGCAGCATACATGACGCCATGGAACATGGCTGGGTTACTGAGATATCCGTTCACCCATGCTGTGCGCAGTTTATATGCGGCGCTCTCTGGGCTTAGGTTTTTGGTGGCTGGGACCATGGAGTGAAATCCTTTTTGTCACTGTTAACGACGCTTCCAAAGCGGGATGTTGTAGATAAGGACTGACTGAAATGTAGTAACATGGGGAAGTACCATCGCTTCGAGACTGGATATGATACTTGATACTGAATTCCACGGTCGAGTTGGGGATCAGGCAACAGCTGTTGTTGTTGCTGTTGATGATCAATGAAAGCATTCCTGGTAGCTCGTATTGACCGTTCCAGAGACATCAATTTCTGCTCCAGCGACTCGACCATTCCACGCTCATCTACTTTCTGGTTGTACTGGCATTGTACCTGTCGCCTATTCAAAGAGATTAGCCAATGAGGTCTTTGATATACCGGTGCACTGGAATTACCTCCGACAGTCAGAACATTCGGGCAACGCCCTGTCGCATCGTTTCTTCCGATCTCGACAGGTATGACAAGCCTGGGCGGCCTTAAGCATCGTGTCTCAATGTCCTGCAAAAAAAAAGTAGTCTGATCAATGACGTTGTGGATGAAGACTCATGTATCTACTATCTAGGTTTTTTCATCGTCGTGCGGCTGAACGCCATGACGATGCATGCTGCGCCACGCTAACGGAAATGGATAAAGCAAGACTTGGGGCGCCAAATTGAGTTCCATTCAGAGTCAGAGTTAGTTGGTGTCAAATAATGAATGAAAGACTGGAGTCGTCGATGATAGGACTGGTCATGTGATCGTTATATGCCCTGTCAGTCAAGTCCATGACGTAGTTTTATCCCATTATAAATTACACAATGTTTACCCGGCCACTACATCTTGAGCTTCTATAATACCGGCGGAAATTTATGGAATTTGCGGCACCATTTGTATTTTATGTAATCTATTACCATACAATACACCAGTCTATAACGTGTACAATGCTTTCAGCAACGGTTCGAACTTATATTTTGTATACGCTGTGGCCCGCGTATTTGGGATTGGTTTTTGGCGCTCTGGTCAACAAATTGTGAATTGCACGCCCTACAATTGTATGTGCTAGACACAGCAGAGATCCTGTTAGATCCTGTTAGGATTGTGCAGATTTGGTAATCGGAAAGTCTTCGACAAATTAGAGATCTTTTGGAGGGTTGAACTCCTTGGCAATTGCAATGTAGTCATTGTATTGATTTGAGCTGTTATAAGTAACTAAGGAAGTATCAGACTCTTATGTGAGGGTTATCAGGGTTAGGGCTTATTCAGGGTTACATTGCTACATAGGTAGGCAGCCGTAATGTATCCCTGTCAATCATCAACAAAGGACCGTTAGCTCCGTTCGTTATCTTATGTATACCTAGGTATATGAGACGACCATTTCTCATCCGATTCTTCCTCTTTCTAGGTCATCACTTTTGGTCTTTGGGAACTTACACTGGCCATTTGCCTGTCCTGTACATACAGCATGTCTCGATATCAATCCGAGACTGATCCCGATGCTATCATCAACGCTGATGAAACAACCCCTCTTCTCGCGACTGAGCCTTCTTCAACTGAGCAGGAAGATAGTCAACAAAGACAAGATGATCACTTAGAAGAAGATGTCGACTTTATTTCAAAGCCGACTCAGCAGTCGGCACGCGTCCTCACTCTAGTCTGTACACTTTTAATGCTCCTTGACATCGCGGGCTTTCTTGGCCTGGCACCACAAATACAAATCTTCGAAGACATAATATGTCAAAATTACTATGCCGGCCAACCCAATCAGATCGATACTCTTCCAGTCAACGAGCGCTGCAAGATTGAGCCTGTACAGAGCGAACTGGCCATCATACAGGCCTACAAGGATACATTCGATCAATTACCCGGAATCGTGTTGGGGGTTATCTACGGTCTTCTCGCTGACAGAGTCGGACGCAAACCAATACTACTTTGCGGCATGCTTGGTTTGGCCTTGAGTGGACTATGGGTGAAAGTCGTCTGCTGGTTTCCTGATGTCATCCCTCTTAAGATGGTGTACTTGTCCGCCCCGATTCTCGTTTTTGGTGGCGGCGCTCAAGTTGCTTCGTCAATGTTCTTTGTGATGCTTGCAGACTCCTATTCCGAGGAAGAAAGGTATGTTCCCTAATAAACATGTCACGGGCAAATGGCT
Organism: Talaromyces nanjingensis; assembly: GCA_031010415.1. Lineage (NCBI taxonomy): Eukaryota > Fungi > Ascomycota > Eurotiomycetes > Eurotiales > Trichocomaceae > Talaromyces > Talaromyces nanjingensis. The sequence continues at coordinate 1,958,215 of JARFPJ010000005.1, forward strand.
AATGATTGAGGCAGGGCTACATCCTTTTTCTATTTCTCCGCTGTTGTTCTCACGGCAGAGATCGTGGCCACTCCTATAAGTGGACTTTCGATGACCGAGAATCCCTGGCTTCCATTTTTACTTAGTTCGGGTGTGGAATTTCTGGCGGTCGTTGTTGCAATTCTTTTTGCTCCTGAGACGCTACCTTTGATGAGGCCCAAATCTAGCGGAGTACCTCGTTCATCAACAACTGATAGCGACGAGAGCACCCCTCTCACGAAAGAAATGCCGTTTGTTAGGACCGTCGTGACCAAGATATCAGACAGCTTGAACCTCATTATAGAATCGACCCATTTCCTTTCAAGTAACTTGAACGTCAGTCTTCTTCTTCTGGTCTTCTTCGTCGCGACCTTGAGTCGGCAATCAATGGCACTTCTGTTGCAATATGCTACAAAAAAGTATCATTGGTCGTACAGCAAGGTACTATACCCTCCTCCCTATTATATCTCATACAAAGTCTGACGTATCAACCAGGCAACCATTCTAGTCTCAGTCCGCGGAGCCGTCAATCTCGCAGCCGTCCTCGTCATATTCCCCTTCCTTTCCCGCTTGCTACTAAAGCGGCTGAAACTAGACGCACCAAGCAAAGATCTCTGGCTATCGCGCGGTACCGCATTACTACTCACAATCGGCATGCTACTAATGTTCTCTGCCCCGGCGCCAGCTATCCTGATTATAGGTCTTGTGGCCGTTGCGCTTGGCTCACCACTTCACCTTACTGCGCGGAGTCTAATTACTTCTCTTGTGCTGCCTAATCAAGTAGGCGTTTTGTATACTTCTTTGGCTGTGGTACAGTCCGTGGGTATATTGATTGCCGGCCCATTACTTGCGAATACGTTCCGATGGGGCATGAAATTGGGCGATACATGGTTGGGACTTCCGTTTCTTACCGCTTCGGTGATGTATCTACTGTCTTTCCTTCTTATTAGCGTTGTCAATCTCTCTCGGCGACCACAGATGCACTCGATACACTGAGTCGGTTGGCCAAGTACTCTTATATATAGGTAGAAAGAGAACGGAAATGAAACGCTTCATGCATTGTTCCTATGTAGTAAAAGAGAAAAAAGCCATCCCGCGCAAATATGATATTTAGAAACGACATGAAAAGAAAAGTAAGCGAAACATGAAAGCAGCAGAGAGAGAAAAAAAACCTATAAACCGAACTTATAGTACCTATGATGTTTTGATGTGTTCTCGATATCATAACCTCCATAAAAAGAAAAGAGAATAACCCAGATACATGAATTGAGGACTCCTGCCATCCTCTAAACGCCCGAATATCAAAATACAGTTAACTCATTGAAAGTAGAAGAAGGGTTAGGTCAGTTTGTCTCCATGGCTTCGGAATCAGCTTCTTCACCATCCACAACGCCTAGTAATTTCGCGTAGGGGACAGTGACTCGCTGCAAGTCTCGATGTTTACCTATTAAATAATCAGTCAGCAGCTGTAATATTGTCCCGAAGACGGTGTAACATACCAAGAGCAATAATGACTTCTTTGAGCAGCACATCCCGCGGCCAGCCACAAAGCTTATCCGAGCCCTCAGACCAATTTCGTCCTTCATTCTCGGCTTCTGTCAGAGCTCGTTGTGCTGCCGCTTCAACAGAAGTAGTAGTGCCGCTTTCGTCATCGTCGTAGTCAAAAATACCGCCCACAAGAGCTTTCAGGAGTTCTTCCACTTTTCCGCGTAGCCCCTCTGCGCCGATGCGTTTGGCGTACATGGACAGATAGAGACGGAATTCCTCTTTGGCGCCTAGAGATAGGGCGGCTGCCATTCGGTTTTCGAGATGGGCGATTGAAACGCTTGACTCGAAACTTTCGTATCCTTCGCGGGATAATAAGACTTTGATCAGGCGTTGGAGGAAATAGGCTCGTCCACGGAGCAGAGTTTCGGTGGTTGTGTTTCGTTCAAGGAATGGGATAATGCCCGCTGATATTTTCTTCTTCTTGCTCTCTTCGCCGTTTTGGCTGCCCATAGCCTGCAGATTGCTTACAGAGGCGTCTGTTGTGTTCCAGTATTGACTGCCGACAGCCCACCATGGCTCCGAGACGCGTTGCCACGTGTACATGGCTGATGAGTAGATGTATCCCTCACCGTTGGTCAGACCAACTACAATGCGACCTTCGGAATTGATTCGTGCCCCCGTGATGGCAGGCGCAAGAATAGCCTGACCGATTTGAGCATGTGTAGCAGCGTCCAAGACCGGCTGGAGAGACACAGGAGGATGAGGCGATGAAACAGTCTTGACGTTCCAGACATAGCACATTCCGACTGCAGTAATACACAAGAGCCACGGCCCTCTACTTTCAAGAATGACTGCTTGGGCTTCTAGGACGAGCGCGCTAATAAGTCGCCTTCCCGCAGGTGTCCAGATGTATATTGATCCATCTTCACAGGCAACAGACCAGAAACCCGTGTTACCAGTGGCTAATAGCACAGACTTGGGAAGAAAGTCTTGCCAGAGAGGCTGATCACCACGGCTGAGGCTGATTCGTACCGGCTCTCGATCCGTCGACCGACCGGTCAATGTACCCGGAGGTGGATTGCGAGCCTCAAACACGAGATCTATCCGAGACTGTTTCGAATCTCCGGAAGGCTCTGTTGGGTTTCCATTCTTGTCGAGAGCCTGGAATATTTGAGAACGAATCTTAGGTACCGCCAACCTAAGCTGGCTAATAGCCATGCAGGGATTGACAACGGCTGGCCGAATAAACTCTGGCGTGGTTTGCTGGCCCGTAACTGCAGCCTGGGTCGATGCCGGCATGAGACCTGCAGTGGTATTTGACAATATAGGTGTCGACCCATTCTGGCTGATAGATGCAACACGTTTCTCCACTTGGTTATCCTCATCACCTTCAATTTGTGCTAGTTTGCGCTTGTTTCCAAACAGCAATGCCGACAGACCACCTTTAGGTAGCCCATCGAATGGCTTTGAGAGGTCAAGTACTGACTGAGGCGCATCAGCTCCGACCTGGCTAACAGTCGAAGATGCCACGAGTCTGGATTGCGGTAAAGATGATTCAGATGCGCCAGCACCAGATACCAATAAGGGAGCGATTCTCTTTTTGCCTTCTTTGGTATATGTTGGACGCTGTTTTAATCTTTCTAGCTTCGCCTGGTATGGATCAGGCTTTTCTTTTTCTTTTTCCTTTTCCGGCTCTTTTTCCTGCTCGGATGGAGTCGTCTGCGCAGTTCCATTCGGTTGGGCCTTTTGTTTCTCAGACGTTCCATTTGTGACCACCGTTGAGGTGGTAGTGATTGTCGTCGTTCCATTAACCGTAGCCTCGGTTGCATGTCCATCACCTATTAAAGCGCCCATTCGGCCTTCGACACCTTTGATTTCTCCCGCCTTGCTCTTTTCCTCGAGAAGTAGACCATCGGTAGTCTCAGCAATACCCGCACCTCTTCGATTCGTGCCGAATTTCGTCAAGGACCTCTCATTCTCCTCTAGCGACATGGGATACCCGAGCTCTGCTTGCTCAAATCGAACGGCGAGAATGGTTCCGTCCAAGGCGGTTGCAAACAAACATGTCCCATCTGGACTCCATGCTAGATCGGACAACGACTTCGCAGATATATCCTGCGCAACCACTATCGGCCGTGGATTACTCGTGATCCAGACACTGAGTGATTTATCTCCGCCAGCGCATGCAATAACCGTTACCAAGTTATGATGCTCACTGCCGGATTTGACAGGATATGGAGAATATAACCTCGGAGAGAACGCGCACACTTCTACCGGCGCTTCGTGTCCGATGAGGTTGATATCACTATCCCAAGATCCACGGTTAATGATAGCCACCGAACTCACGGGCCCATTCACCGCATTCGCAGCTGCAATATGCAGCCCATCGGGTGACCACGAGCAGCGCCGGAAATATGCCGTCAATGGCGAGCTCTGGAATGGTGTGACGATGTTGGTTTCCAAGACAAAGTTATTCAACTGGTCATGCGCGGTAGAGTTTGGTGCTGGCGAGTTGAACCGAAAGATTTTGACCGTTCGGTCATCACTGGCCGTAGCAAAGTATTTGTTCGCAGGATCAAAGGTAATGCCCTTGACATGGCTCTGATGCACGGAGAGTGTCTTCAATTTCTCAAACGTATGGCCCGACCAGACGACAACTTTCGAGTCTAATCCCACGGAGACCAAGATAGATGAATCGTACGACCAGCCCAAGTCCTGCACATCGTTGTCATGCCCGATCAATCTCCGAATTGTTCGCCAGTTCTCGACCGGTGGCGCCTCATCCGAGCCTATTTCATCGAATCAGTAATCGCAACCTCTTTCATAACAAACCAGCAACTCCTTGAAATTCTTGCAACCTACCGAATGTAGTAGCGTGAGACGGCGGGTTTGCGTCCAACGAGTAAACGCAGACTATCTTGTCATCTGCGCCGGATGCCAAATATTTGCCGTTGGGTGAGAATCGGACGGTGTGTATGGTTCCGGAGTGATTGCTCATAGAAGCAAGCTGTTTCGGTTTGTCGGCATAGGCAGGGTCGTCTGCGTTATAGATGGCTTCGGTCGACCAGATTCGTACATATCCATCTGCAAGAAAACGAAGAGTTTAGAGCAATGTTCCCAGCTATATATCCGCAACTGTAGCGTATTGTATTCCACTAACCTCCTGCAGCCGTTACCAGGCGCTTTCCATCCGGCGAGACGTCGCAACTGTACACTTCGAAATCTTTCCGTTCACCTGTATTCAGGAAGATCAATAAGAATAAATTCCCAGTGGCGGATTCCGTGTAAGGGCATGTCGTACCTCCATGTGTCAGCCATACAGGCTTGATTATATGCATATTGCGCTCGCTCAATCACTCGTCAACACAAACTATGCCGAAATTGTACGAAACCCGAGCTGTTGCTTCCTCTGTTTCAACAAACGTAAATCGCTGTGCCGACAAACCACTTCAATAGCGTATTCGAGCGTCGCGGATCAAGCATCGCAGCTCCCTTAGCTGACTAGGGTATAGCGAAACGAGCAACCATGCAAGCCAGGGGAGTTCGGGCGTCGTCCCTCGTGTCTGGCCGTCGCGCAATAATAACAAACAAAGAAAAGAAAGGAAAAAAGAGAATCAATCAGAAAAGCAGCACGAGGCTGCTCCAACAGATGAAATCGCGATAGATATCCTAGTGTAAAGAACGAAAGCGCGGTCGCGGGTTATGGCGATGATCGAAAAAGTCGCGATTGCTCCACGTTGAGTTAAACTGTTAAGGACTTAAGGAAGAGCAAATAAAGAGGTTTCGGGATGGCCCAAGCTTTTCCTTGGGTTTTCCTTTTGGATGCGTTTCTTGCCCAAGTTTTGGACTGCTGTAAAGAGCCGTTGTCGGCAGCCAATCAGGAGCTCAGGACGAGAAAACAAGCGCCATATATGATATATCGCGTCGGCCGTTTTGGGATAAATTATTATCTTTGATGATTTTTGATTCTGTTATATACAGCTATCTAGAATACTAAAGGAATTGCATATCATAAACGTAGGAACATTTTTCACTATTGTTAGTACAGGATCCCAACTCCCGCAAAATGCTATTCAGTGTGCAGTTGAGTGATTGGGTAGGTAGATTACATGTGTCGTAGAAAATTGACAAGTAGAGAGTGCTTTTCGGAATGTGCTGTCCAGAATTATCGCTTCTGCTGAGTAGTCTGGTCGAAACTGTCAAGGACACTCTCAGCAACTGAGTTCCGTCCGCTGCTCGATGCAGCAGTCTGCTCAGTCTTCTCAATCGTTGCCTCTGCGTCCTTGTTTGTGGAATGCTCGTGGCTGGTTTCTTTCGTTTCGGGCACTCCTAATGCCTTAGCGGCCAGCGCCTTGGACTGGCCTTCAGTGACCTTGCCGTAGACGGAAAGAGCACTTGCAATCATGCCACCAATATCTCCAACGTTGCCAGGAACAACCACAGCAGTACCCTCCTTGGCAAGGTTACCGAATGCCTCGACATACTTCTCTGCAACGCTGAGGCTAACAGCACTCTGGGCATTCTCCTTTCCATCGCGTATCGCCTTGGCAACAGCATCGATACCCTTCGCGGTAGCCTCTGCGCGCAACATAATAGCTTCGGCCTCACCAGACGCTCTGTTTATTTGCTCGGCACGCAAAGCCTCAGAGGCAAGGATGACGGATTGTTTGCGACCTTCGGCAATGTTGATGGCGCTCTGTCGTTGACCCTCGGAGTCGAGGATTTCGGCTCGCTTGGATCGTTCGGCGGTGACTTGGCGGTGCATGGCAGCGACTACGCCCTCTGGTGCGTGAATATCTCTGATTTCGTAACGGAGACATACAACTCCCCAGTCTTGTGCTGCCTCGTTGATGGCTTGTGTGATGTTGGTGTTTAGTGTAGCCCGCTCTTTGAGGACGTGGTCGAGTGTAAGCTGGCCGATTTCGGATCGCATCGTCGTCTGGGCAAGTTGAGAAATCGCATACTCGGCATCTTCAACACCGTAGCTGAAGGAATCGGCGTTAGTTGACAGCCAATGTCAATACAGAGAGTATACATACCTAGCTTTATATGCATCAAAAACCCTCGTGTAGAGAACACCGTCAAGCTCCAGCGTCACATTGTCCGCCGTAATCGCATTCTGACTGGGTATCTCAATAGCGGATTCCTTCAAACTCTTAACGTACGCAATGCGATCAATAAATGGTATCAGAATCGCCAATCCCGGCTCCAGGATACGATGGAACTTGCCCATCCGCTCAACAATCCATGCCGTCTGTTGGGGTACGAAGCGAATGACCGTATTTGCGGGGAGCGTGTTTCGATGCGAGAAGTAGGTCTGTGGAGCTCCAGATGATGATGGAGAGCCAGTCGCGAAGCCGAGAAGGGATGTTTCGGTTGGGGCGTGGGAACGAGATGTGTTGCTCAGGTTTCGCCGTGAGAGTGTTGCGAGAGCATTGTATGTGGAATTGGCGGCTCCAGCTCGGAGCAGAAGCCGGGTAGAGCCAAGGTTCGAGCTCTGAAGGAGCCTTGAAGCTGACCTGGAGGTCATCTCCATTGTGCACAGCTAAAAGGATTCGAGCTTGTCTGTTGAAGGGAGTTGAAATGTTGAATGATCAGAGTCACTTGACTCGTTCGTCTGCTTACAGAGACCAAGAACCCCGAGCCTTGGCGCTGATCTCATCCACGGAAAATCATACTCCCGATTCCGACGATATCAGAAAGCTACGTACTACTACTTACATTCTTACAATCTACTTATTTTAACCAGAGAGATGCTTATCAAGGAGATGAGTCTTGTCTGTTCCTTAATAGCTATTACTAATGCAACCGTTCCGAAATCTTACAAGTCACATGTTGCGTGGTATTGACCAACGCAGTCTGAAGAAGAGAGCAAGGAAATGAGAAAGAAGAAAAAATCGAAGGATAAAGAAATACAGATGCCAAAGACAATGATATCCATTCATACTCGTGCTAAGTGACTTTCAAGCCGCCCACCAGCTTTGAAAGGGAATGAGCATTAAGGCACGAATTTGGTATCATTGTTAACAGAATCTGCTCGATAAACTCCTCCTGCCACAAATGCAGACGTACCCTGATGGTTTATGAAACTTCCATGATAGAATGGAAAAAGTAAAAACGAGTTCAACAAAAACAGAGATACAACTCACACAATACTCATGCCATGCAAAAAACTTGGAAATCGTGGGAACAATGGGAAACGAAATGAGAGGAATCGAGTAAAGAAGAGAAGTACATCATAAAAAGGAGTAGACGCATACCAACAGGGAGATCCTATAGGCGGCAGGTACGCTGCCTCCCAAGAAAGAACGATGATCCCATTCGTAGCGTAAACCCGAAATTGGAAAAATAAAGAGGCGAGTTCGTAAGATTTTTTTCGAAATATTAAATTCCCTCTGCGGGTACTTTTTTGTCCTTTTTCTCACGCAAATGCTCGCTAAGATCCGAAGAGATGAAGGAAAAAAGGAAGAAGAGATATCGAAGCATTGCTGAGAACTGGAACTCTATCGAGACGGAAACTTTTGAACCCACTGAGCCGTGCGATCATTATGAAAAACCGTAAACCGGAAAATAGAAATGAAGCATAGCTTGCCGGGAGTCGATACCAGCTTGCAGAAAGGTAATAATAAGAAACGGAAAGCAATCAAGAAGAAACAAAGAGCCGAACCCAGCGCCGAAATCTCGTGTTGTGCTTTTTACCACGTTTGCCCAATCTCTTTCATAGGACATGCTTCCGGTCCTAGGGTAGCATGACTGTAAACCGCGAGAGAGATTTTGTCAAAGATGAATAAAAGCCCTATCGTCCGGCCTATGATAGCTTGACACTGGACATCAAAGGTAAACTTGAAATAAGTTTCGTTTGCGGTGAAGGTCGACTCCGATGGTGTGAAAAGAATTGATAATGTATTTTGCGGTATCGGTCGTGTGTCGTAGCTCAGAAGGAAAAGAAACAATTTGAACATTCTTTAATATGGGAATCATAAACAGTGCCATTGAAAAACTTGTTCGATCGAGGACAGTCTTCCATAATCAAGTCGGGAGTGCCGGCACTCGGTTTTGTGTCCATTCATTACCACCAAACGACAAGGGCGAACAAAGACTGGATCAAAGGTTATCCAGCCTAGTTTACTCATTTGACATTCAAATGCCTCCCTATAAAGAATGTTAGCGGATCCAGCCAAAGCGAAGGATATGGGAGCCGACCTGCCGTGATTCTCAAATGACTAGATAAGCACGACAGAAACTGAACTCCATTGTATTCGTGCGTTCATTGATAACCTACATTAGGAACCTCGTTGTGGCCACCAACCGCCACGTACGGTGTAAATTCGGGAGCGGCTGAAGATAGCGCAGTCTGTTCATGTCCACCATTTGGCAGACCATTCGAGGCAGCCTGGTAACCATTGTGATCAATGCCGTTGGTCATGGGAACAGCAAAGTTGTTCTGTTCGGTAGCATGTTGGAACGGTGCTGCGGCGTGACCGTCATTTTGAGCAGAAGCATCACGCTGGTCGACGGGAAGCACCCATTGCTCCCACTTGTCACGTGGGCGTAAGCGATCCTGTCCGTCCTCGCCAATGATGTACTCGGCGTTGCGCAACTGACGACCGCAGTGGCGAAGCATCTCGTAGTCTTCAGTGAGATGTCTAATCCTCTTGAAGCCAGCTATGAACGCCAAGCGAACGAAACCCTGCGAATCCATATGCTTGCGAAGGTACATGTCCTTGCAGAGATTGTCGACAGAGAAGTAATATTCACTATCTTGAATCAGTAAATTTTATCATCAGATGCGCGGTTTCGATACTTACAGTTGCATTTGAATCAAGGTGAAGAGGTTGAATGGCTCCATGTAAGGCTGGTATGGAACCGCACTCATTGGGGCCGGCGCAATAGGTGGATAGCCCTGATACACGGTGTTGATCTCCGGTACAGGGTAGGCAGAGTACAAACCAGCAGAGTTGGGCATTGAGGGCGATCGCAGTGAAAGCCGGTGGTTGACATGTTGGGGCTGTGTGCCATTCTGGAAGTTCTGCTGCTGTGAGCGCTGACGATCACTGGCGTTGAACTGCTTTGGCACAAACGGATGTTGAGACACTTGTGAGTTCTGGAAATGTTGGTTATGAGGGCCGTTGTAGGAATGACCACCTCGTCCACGGTATCCACCACGGCCTCGCTCAGGTCGTGACTCGCCACGCTCCTTTTGGTGCTCGCGATCACGCGGGAACTCGCCCTTCTCGCGGTTGTAGTCCTTGAATTCGCGCTCGCGAGGAACAAACCCATTCATCTCACGAGGGGTCTCAGACTTTGTTGCATTATCGAATCGTCGCTCATGGTTGGGAACGAAACGTCCGTTTGCTTGAGCCTCTACGGGAGATGTTCCTGAACGTGGGCTGCGTTCAGATGCCTTATGAGCGGGAACAAACTCTGGAGCTTTTGCGGAGCGTGGCTCACGGTAAGTCTTCGCAGCAGTCTCCACAGGAGGATAAGAGGTTCCATTTGGTGTGGCATTGTTCTCCTCTGTACCTTTTGGACGAGTGTCAACACGTGGGCGCTCGGAATTCGGCTGGAAACGTCGCTGATCCGGCTGCTGTGTGTTGCCATCGGCAGTGACAGGCTTTCGGGCCTGGGCAGGCAAAGAGTTCGCGCGAGCAAGACCACCGTCGTTGCGTCCTCGCTCTGGCAAGTTTGCATGTTGCTTAGGCTGGGCCTGACTGGGCTGAGTAGCAGGTGCGGGTTTGGCATCGACTGGCGTTGCCGTGCTATTCGGGTTGGTATTGGAGCTGTGAGCGCCACGACCTCCCTCGCGACCAGCCCGGGCTGGTCGGCCTCCTCGACGAGCGCCAGTTGGAAGCGGTGTGTTGAAGACAGCAGTGGGGACATAATGAACTGGAGTCCACTTCTCCTTGCCACGAGTTGATGGGCTCTTTTCGACCTTCTCAGACTTGTCGCTCTTCTCCTGTGCTTTGCGTTTTTCTTCACCAAGTGCAATCTGCGGGGTTGGCCACGCAGTTGCATCAGCGACTGGTGGGGGTGCGACATCTGACTCTTCGCGGGGAATGCGGTTTGTAGACTTCTTGGGGCCTAAGGAAATAGTATTATTAGTATGTGAATAATACACGGGCGACGCAGTCCATCTTACCTTCTTCACGAGGCTTGCCGTTCTCAACTCGCTTTCGGTCTTTGTTAAGTGAGCTCGAGGCATCAGCTTGGGTATCATTGGCCGACTTCTTCTTGTTGGCGGCTTTAGTCGAGTCTGCATTTGCAGTTGCTGGTGAGGCAGGCTTGGAAGCAGTGGGCTTGCTTGTGGCAGTGACTGATTTCAAAACTGCAGCGCTAGCCTTGGCCTTGGCTTCTTGTGCTTCCTTCCTCTGTTGCCATATGTTGACGGCTGGGGGAGGGGCTGCCTTGAGCTCCTTGACAGGAGGAGTCTTGTCTGCTGGTTTACCCGACTCATCCTTCTTCCCGTCTTTCTCCTTGTTATTCGACTTTTCAGCAGGGCCTGACGCCTGCGACTTGTTGTCCCAATGGGAGTCGCCATTCGTAATGGGAGGAATTTCGTCTTCTTTCGCTAGTGTCGACGTCGAAGCGGTTCCGAAACTGGGAGATGATGCACCGGAGATTGGGTTCTTAGTTGAGCCAGTGGTTGCAGACTTGGACTCATGATCGGCGATAGATTCCGCCTTCTCAGACTCTGCGGATACAGAAGTCGAAGTCTGTTCCAGAGCTGAATTTTTGACTACCTCATCTTGAGCAGTCTTTCCAGACTGTTCTGTAGACTTGGCGATTGGTTGTGAGATAGTTGATGCAGCCAACCCTTTGGCGGCCTGTGCATAAGAAAAGGTAGGCACCTCTGCCTTTGTGGCTGTAGTTGCCATTGTGATGTGGATTTCCTCCAAGAGCAACACGATCGCACACTGGCAGTTAGTGGTGATGAAGTGCTCAGTGATAATTTATGGCCCTAGGGACCCCACCAAGCTACCAGCAGCACCTAGAGTTGGTCGAACTGGACTCCTCGCCTTGATGATGTCTTGTCTGATCGTTTGTTGAATGCTTTTCGTAGACGTAACGAGTATCGACTTAACGAAGATATGCGAACGTCGAAAAATAAATCGACCAAAGGATTGTTCTACCGACAGCTGGTCAAAGTATCGTACCGTGTCGGATGGAGTACTAATGCTCGGGTTGCATCGGCGTTCGGCAGTAGAAATTTAGGCAGACCTTGAATCTAATGCAGGAAGGACGTTCGTGGTGTTCGATCAGTAGCTGAATCGTTGATTCGTGGCTGAGAAAAAGCAATGAATATGTTAGCGAACAGAAGACTGGATAATTGCGTAAGACGTTGAGTAATGTTTCGTTGAGTCGTAAAAGCTGTTATTTGCAAACGAAAGAAAGGCGGAAACCAAAACAAGACGTAGGTGGAGGAAGGACACTCGTCGTATAAACACGATCGAAAGACTGAACGTTGCTGCTCGCGAAAAATATAATAGATGAGGCTTGACAGTTGATAGGATGTAGACAATGGTATACCTTTCTTTTTGTTATTCTCTTTCAAGTCGAGGTGAAAGAATCCCCCTTGGAGAAAGTCTCGAACAAAAGACTCGGAATTTGACTGGTCGAAACAATATCGATGGAATCTCGGACACCAGAAACAGCAAAGTGTCTGTCCAGATAATTCCTTTGATTGCCCTGGACGCAGCACAAGTACCGACAACAACAACAGAGAGATCTCTAGGTTGTAAAGTTGGAAAAAAAGAAGAGAGCTGACTGGTGAAGAAAAGAGGGCGTCGTTTGTGTGTGGGTGTGGGAAGGTCCCAAAGAGACGACGATGAGGGATAAAAAAAAAGATCCAAGCTGGACAATTGAGATCACACAGCTGTTTCAGACGCTTTTCCTAAATAAATAAAAAAAGGGTCGTGGCCAGCATACAGAAACAAAAGCCCACACTTAAGAAAGGAATAAGTGAGAAAGAGAAGATGGATGAAAGATTTGGAGAAGATGAGAAAAAAAAAGAATTAAGGACGTGTGGAGAGGAAGGAAGGTTGGAAATGGTTAGAGTGGGTGCAAAGTGTGGAATCTCTTGAGGGTAAGGAAAAAAGTTCTTGACGGGACTGATGTCTTCAAACCGGCACTGAGGAAGAGGAAAGAGGAAGAAATCGCAGCAAGTAGGTAAAGAAGCGACCCGGCTCGGTCTCTGGATAATTGTAATTTTATTATTTTTCCCTCTTATCCTGACCATTCAGTAGCATTACGACCCTAGGATTGCCGGACGCCCGCGGCCAAAATAATTCTTCAGTGTGTTTCCTGTGGGTATTGGTAACTAAGGTAAACTGACCAGTGCTGAGCCTAGGTAAGTACTAAGTGGTCATCCACATTATTCAGTTGGGTATTTTATTATTTTCATATGAGTAATTAAAGCTGAGTACTTATTCCCTCGTTACTCCGTACAGAAGGAATGGAGGCTTTGATATGTATGTGCCTGGCAGCCTGAGATTACACTGTAAGATTCTGTGTACATGTATCGGCGGGGGAATGATCCTGAGTTATGTACTGTATCCATGGTGCCTGCCACGTGAAGATGGCCTAGTATATGAGCAGTTAAGGCGTTTTTATAGACGTATAATTAGGTATAGGCTTAGTATAAAATCAGGTTCATGAAAAATGCCTCCGAATTTACTCAAAGCGTGCTATCGGGACACGCTCCGATGTCATGTATGTGTGTATGTATTTTACTCTGTAACCCTAAAACGTACCTGGAAACACGAAATGATCTTGATCGTACAACATGACCAAAGCCTAGTAACGTCTGTAACATCTCACACCGTTCAGCTAAATGTATGAGCTATATTCTGCATAAACAACCCCGCAGTCACAGTTCGATATTGCTCATCGCTGATGTTTATGACATACACACTCCGTACAGTACGTAACTCGAATACCGCCGTTATCCGTCGTTCCGCATACGTAGTTACAAGCTCCGGAGCATACAGGGTCAGTGTAATATTACATGCATACACAGAAACAACAAGAATGAGGGGTGAAAGCCTGGCCCTATATACAACGGTAAAAAGCAAGTTTGTTCAAATAATTATACCTATATACATACTATATGCGCATTTTTAGACTCGTATCCCTCTAATATTTAATTGTCTGGCTTGTTTTTGCACAAAAAAGGTCTCCCAATTCTGTCACATTGTGGCCCCTCGTCCTATTCTATGGCTTTCCTAGCAAATGTAACCAGTACTAGTAACCACCCTACATACCTAGGAGTACCTACTTCCTAGTAAACTCACCCATCAAGTGCGCATGTGCATGATCCCCAAGGACTATCATACTCAATAAAAAGCTCTCTTATACTGCTACACTGCTCCGTGCACCGCAATACGGCAACGAACCTGGTGCCTAGATGCCTTACTGCCTTAGTGCCTCAAGCGAGAAATATTCAATATAAAAATCAAAAAGTCATATGATAATGATATCAGACACCTAAAATTACAGTCTCCATCAATGACATACGTGGTCCCTAAATTTCATCTAGCCTAGTTATATTTTCATCTGTGAAGCGACTAATCGGGCCGAAGAGTTAGGGCTTAGGCTCAAGTTGCTTTTTTTTTGTTTCATGTTTTCGCGTTTGACCTCGGGTGCTGCCGGTAATCGCTCCGAGAACGCGCCCGCCAATCACTACCCTCTATTTTTAAACAGTATTCAATATCAGAAAAGCAGTATCATTGGGATATCATGTTATAAATAGGATACAACTACCAGTGTCGGACGGTGACGAGAACTTGCTCCCTCGCATCCAGCCCCGGCACAGCCGACTGACCCAACCCCCATCGCTGCAGAAGCTGCCATACAACCTTCCGTCTCATACCCTCACGAACGGCGATCTTCTCTAGTGCATCGGTGCCATTGAAGTATTTGACGAATTTCGGCCAGTGCACCTTTAAGGAATCCGTCGCTGCCGAGTCTTCGGTCTCGGTCTGCTGCCCCTTGGGAGTTGGTTTGAGTGGTGGTACTGCGTCTGGAAAGCGCGACATGATCTCGTCTAGCCATCGGGATTCGAGTGGGGAGGCTCGGTGAGGGAACATGATCAGAGACGACATGTTCAAGTGCGCGTTGCGCTCCATGTAGGAGTCTGATAGCTGGAAGTGGCCTTCGTCTGACCCGCGTCGAGGTGCGAGGGGCGTGAGTTGGCCACTGGTTTGGCTGGTCACAGAAGATGAGGATTTGGTGCTTGCTGCATCGTCGTGATACCGACTACCCGTGCTATCACCATGAGGTCTATCCGATGGCGGTGAACTTGCATGTCCTCCGGAAGCGATGTACTTCTCAAGTTGTTCTTTGCGCATTTTTTGTTCGACCACGAACTTGATTTCAGGTGTGACTTTGACTCGCGAGAAAGTCCTTAGTTGAGTCACCCATCCGCCTCGCAAAAGCCAAGCAAGGATCGCAAAGTATGTTTCCTTGTGGTCTTTGCTCGGGATGAAAGTCGCATACGGCCGTGGAGTGCCGCTTAATGCCGATAACATCTTAGGAAGACTGGGAAGAGTCGGAAACGTAGCAGCGTAGGACTGAGTAGCCTTCTTTAGCTGACTGAGATCGCAGTTCGGTGACACGATATAAGTGTCTCTTTGATGTAACGGTGGGATAGCTCGAGCTCGTCTCCAATATACCAGGTGCTGGGCGAGGTCGTGAATGGTGTCAAGAGGAATGCCCGATAGTGCCGATATCTGTGCAAAGGACTTATTGGGTCGTGAGCTTCGAATATAGTGTGAAAGAGCTGGAGCTAGTTCGCTGCCTTTTAATGCTTCCATGATACTCGCCTCGCTTTCGAGGAGGAGCAACGCAAAGTGCTTGGCCAGTACTTGGTTTGGAACTTCGATTTCTGCGCCATGGTCTGCGTTGACGGTATTCGCTGTCGTGAGCCACATGCCTGCCAGTGACGAGTCGTTGCTTGGGGGCAATTCTGCAATTGATGTCGTTGGGGGTATTTGGAAGTCCGCAGAACGTGATTTGAGAGAGACGAATGCAATATCTGACTTTGAAATTTTGTCGAATACGGAATGTATAGCTGCAGCAAGAGATGACTTTGCAACGAGTTCGTCGTGCAAATTTTCTCCAGAGACGTCTAGGCCTGTTAGCATCAACCTTCACGTAGCCATTTTATGGGGGAAATACCTCGCTCCCTCGCCCGTTCTTTTATTTGCAGAATATGCTGTGCTTCCTTCCACACGTAATCCGAATGATCCTGTTCGTACTTTAAAGCTTTGCTGAACTTCTTGATGACATGTTCATACATCTCCTTTAAATGTATCGAATACTCAAGAACTGGTGGAGCCATGACGAACACCACATTGAACATCGACATGGTATCTTTGTCGCTCTCCGGACTGCCAGTCTGACTGTCGACATTATCCTCTATGTCGGTCTTGTCTGCATTATCCTCATCTCTAGAGGACTGAGTACCTTCAGGAACATCATTATCAGATGTCGGATTCGCATCGTCGTCCTCTTGGCCATTTTTTCCTTCTTGCTTATCCTGTTGCCCCTCTCCACTGCTCTTTGTCTTCTTCCGCTTCCTCCTCCTACTCTTCTTCCGCCAGTGACCATCATCGCGCACAAAAACAGGCCAGCCCACGAACGCGAGATCATTAATCCCAATCTCAAACCGCCTCTTATGCCACGCACGAGTCGGACTAAGTAACTTCTCCCATACCTCCGACGGTACTCCAAACACAGAGTCAAACACCGCACTGTAACTTGTCGATATCGACCCTCTACCAAGAGCCGACAAATCAGCACTGTCCTCCAAATCTGCTTTCTTCCTCACTTTGCCCGAATTTAGCGACGGCGGACGCTGCGAGTCACCACCCGCCGACGACGCGGTTGTGGAGTTACTATCGTCGACATTCGCGGCGCTCGTTCGACCTGCTCCTCCTCCTGCGGAGCTACCACCAGCTGTACCACCTCCGCCACTTCCTCCTCCTCCTCCGGGACCAATAGGTTCTTCATCTTCCTCATCGGAGCTGGATTGACTTTCTTCATCGGATCCGAGATCGTTTGCGCCTCTTCCGCGACGAAAGTTGGGGCCGAGGAGCTTCTCAAGGTCGGGGTTGGCGGGGGTGTGGAAGACGCATCGTGGTCCTCCACGCGATGTGACGATTAGGATGATGGCAACTAGCCATGGTTCAGGAGGGCGTGAAATTGAAGACATGGATGAGATGTGGCATTATGAGAGTCATAATGCACTGTGACTGAGTTGTGGTTGAATGAGAAGTGAATGCTCAAGCTTCTTATCAGTCGATAAGCTACGGTAACCGCGCTAAGCTCCTACAGGCTTTCCCCAGTTACTGCAGTCACAAGCACCAAGATCAAAAATAATTGTAGGAGATTTCCATGTCCCAATGCTGCTAATTTACAATTTATATAATCCTTCAGTCCTCCAAGATATATACAATCAACAAGTATAACCCCGATGAGCTTCCACGCCCATCAAATCAAAACGCCAGAAAATGCCATAACCCGACTAGAAAACCTATCTGCAATTGACTGGTGGAAGAATGCGTGTATATCACAGATCAACCTGTCGCAATCCTCGATTATTCATGTAGTATCACGTCTTTTTCGCCGTTGGATCGTCTCCAGTCGATTTTTCCTTGAATTCGAGACCGAGATTCTTAAATTCGTCGGGAGCCATGAGATTCCTATTGAACGTACACATGGTCAGCAATCTGCCTAAATCATCTCATTCGTCTATGGATATGAATCGAGAAACAAGAGAGGAACAACTCACTTATCCATACGACAACCCAAATAACCCTTGGCAAGTTTCCGGCAATCCTCGTTATTCACACCTCGTTGCGATTTGAGGCATTTCAGGTAGTTTTGTATCAAGTGTTTGCATTCCCCTACACACAGGACAAGTCAATTGACTAGTCTTCAGAGTCGTCAACGATATGTGAAGAGAATGCGTACCGTCATGATCGAGTGGGAAACTTCCTCGCTCCGGTCTAAAGGTTCGTTTGTCAGCTCAAATCAACGCAACACCTCTCGCGGAAGGATACGTACGGAGTAGGTTTGAAATTGGTAGCGCCACCGCCTGGGGCTCCGAAACTCATGGTTATGTATGTCTTGTCGGCTCAGGTTCAATTGGTGGTTTTCATGCGATGATTTGATGAACTAGGTGATGTATGCAGATGCCGATGAGAAATGACTGTCCCGAGCAAACAGTGCAAACCAACCAAACATGTGCGCTGCCTCCGCAATCTGGAACTAGAGCGTCGATTGGATTGTTTTCTGCTTCAACTTCGATCTCCAAGTGAAGATTCACCAATCGAAGGGTCTGCTTGAGTACACGGACACATGGCATGATGGCTAGTGTGGTAGATAAAACAAACAATCGACTGATCTTGTGGTTATAGATCGAATTATTTGTCTCAGTTTAGATGGAGTCCACCATCTCGTCTATGCATTGATGACGTCGGAATATAAATATCGTACTTCACCCCGCTACTTCGTCTGTCCCTATCTTTCTAATCATAGTACATAATTCTTAAACATTGAAAGAGCCATTTGAAAACAACAACCGCCACAATGCCCATGTCAGTAACATCTTCTACATAGCATACCCCTCGACATATACCTAGGTACTAAATGAGACACAGGCACCTCGAAGGAAGCTGCCAATGCGGCGGCGTGGAATTCGAACTCCAATCCAACACACCCGTCCCTTACCAACTCTGCGCATGCAGCATCTGTCGCAAAGTCGCGGGCTACAACGGCAGCGTCAACCTTGGCGGATTGGCCGATACGTTGAAGATCAAGAAGGGGAAGGAACTTATCAAGTCTGCAACCCCTTCCACGAAAGCCGGGGATCCGAAATTAATAAAATTGCGGCAGGAAATACAACGCCATCAAAAACCGCGGCAAACCGGATGAGGAGACATGTTCATCAGAGCGAAGTTTCTGCTCGAATTGTAGTACAATGTTGTGGTTGTGGGATCATCACTGGCCCGAATTGATTCATCCTTTTGCGCCGGCGATTGATACCGAGTTGCCAGTGCCGGATGAGATGGTTTGTATTATGGATTCGTCTAAGCCGGCTTACGTACGGTGGCCGGAGGGGAAGAAGACGGTTCACAAGTTGTACGGCAATGAGAGTTTGGAGGGGTGGCACAAGAAGTATAATCTTTACTATGAGTGAGGAGATGATTGTAAATGTTTGTATTGTCTGTATATAGCTATGAAAAGGATGCAGACACAAGTCTGAGCATATGCTACTTCCCTACTGAAATATGTTAGCGCCTGATTGTCACCAACGTGTAAACGAAAGACAGCATGAATCTTCATGATCAGTTCTCCAAGGTGAAATAGTTTTTCGTCAATGCCGAGACTCGGTAAGAACACAGCGAAATATTTGTTGTTCATCAGGTAAAGGGAAAAAGGAAAAAGACAATTGCAACTTACCAAAGTAGGACAGCAGTCAATCAAGGACATCGAAAACATCTAAACCCATAAGTTGTATCAGTATACGACTTCATATAATATTGAACGATCAATCAGAGTATAATGATGGATGTGTCATCTGTATCAGGCTAGCCCATGTTAGCAAAGTTTTACCACGCAAGAACTTCGGGTTGACATACCTCATTAAATCAGAATTTTCAGTGTAAAATGTTCATTCCGAAACGCAGTTGTGCGCTCAGTCAAACAGTGTGAATAACGTGTTCATCATCTAATGGATGACATCCTTGGGGAAAGAAAAACTCGGGGCAGAGAACGAGAGAGAGAGAATGTACCTGCAGGAATGATGTTAGTTTCGATCCATCAATCATGCAAATATCTCATATGTATCGAGGACAACTAATCAGCTGACGAGTTCTCAACAAGCAATCCGCCTGCCCAGCACCCGCAGAGTTTGTACGCTCTGCTTTTGATGGATGAAGGGCAGACGGAGGCGTTTTGTCCGCCCGTTCGTTCAAACTTTCCTCATGCGAAGCAAGCAAACTCATGTATGGAAGAAGGAAGTTTTTGTTTACCTATCCGAAGGACAGTTAGCTTGACGTCAAACCATGCAGGTAGCAACAATTTAGACGAGTAGAAAAAAAAGGAGATCAGACAAGGCTGAAACTTGTAAATCGACAGATTCCACATGATATCATTAAGTTTGAGGAATGCCTTAGCGTGTCACGTAGTCATCACCAAACAATTGGGGAAGAGATTTTTTGAAGAAAATTCTGCAACGAACCTTTTATATAGAAGCAATGAATCATAGAATACCGGCCAGCGGCATGTTTCAAGGCATGCAAAGACGCCTATGACTTGTCAAGCGTCAATGAAAGCCATTGTCGAAATTTTGCTCGCAGCAAGTGCGAGGTGATTATTGGAAGAAGAAGAAAATGAAGCTGTGCTTTCCCGCTAAAAACAAAAAAAATCCTTAGCGCCGAATGAGCTGTCACGTGATATTTCAAGGGGGCTAAGCGGTTTCCGTACTAGTCTCTCTCATCTGATCCACAATTCTGTATGAACTCGATTGTCCAATCAGATCCACGGAACAATAATCACTTTCTCTGTCAAGAAGCGAGCATCTACAAAGGCCAAGCTAGGCGAACACCCACGTCCAGATCCCCTTAAGCTATCAAAGACGTCACTTTTGGAGCTTCAAGCTATCCACCTCAACGTCGCCACGCCTGTTGAGCCACTCAATATCAGCCTCAGTCCTAGACTTACGAATTAAGGCATGCATTCACTTCGACGTCATCCCTTTAGAGGCGCAAACATGTCTCTATGCGTCAGGTTGACGTACGGAACCGGCAACTGTTTCCTACGTATATAAGCATTCAGTCAGTCTTTTCGAAGCACTTTTCTTAGCAGACTACATCGTCAAAACGGCTACAAACACTCAAAAAATAAGCGAAACATTATCATCAGAATCATGCCTGGCACAAGACACAAGCTCAACACCGGAGCCGAAATTCCAGCTCTCGGATTCGGTACCTGGCAGGATCCAGAGGCGCAGGTGAATGCCGTCAAGGAAGCCATCAAGGCCGGCTATCGCCATATTGATACTGCAAAAGTGTACGCACAGACGCTTACAGTCTCTAAAAGTGGCACTGACCGATAGAATCCTGCTATAGGTACGGCACCGAAGAACCCGTTGGAAGAGCCATTCGCGAGAGTGGTATCCCCAGAAACGAATTGTTCGTCACTACCAAGCTCTGGAATCACCAGCACGACCCAAAGGATGTTCCCAAAGCTCTTGATGAATCGCTCAAGGATCTGAAAATGGACTATGTTGATCTGTTCTTGATACATTGGCCTGTTGCTTGGAAGTCTGGCAATGATCTATTTCCAAAGGAGAATGGCAAGCCAGCTGTGGTAAACATTGACTTCGTTGACGTACGCTTCCCAATCTCATCCCAGTACCTGACGATAGATGCTAATAAATGGAAAATCGCAGACATACAAAGCAATGGAAAAACTCCTCGACACCGGTAAAGTAAAAGCCATCGGCGTCTCCAACTTCTCCAAGGCCCAAATGGAGCATCTACTCAAAAACACCTCCGTGGTCCCCGCCGTGCACCAGATCGAGTGCCATCCATGGCTGCAGCAAACAGACTTTGTGAACTGGCATCGCGAAAAGGGTATTCACATCACTCACTACTCGCCCTTTGGTAATCAGAATGAGATTTACGGGGCCAAGCATTTGGGTAAATTAATTGAGACTCCTGAGCTTGTTGAGATTGGGAAGAAGTACGGCAAGAGTGGTGCTCAGGTTGCTCTAGGTATGGACTCATTCTACAGATTCGTTGAGAATATTTGATGGCTAATTGGTTGCAGCTTGGGGTGTTACTCTCGGCCATTCGGTTCTACCAAAGTCCAAGACACCGAAGCGTATTCAGGACAATTTGCAGGGTGACTTTAAGCTCAGCGACGAGGATATGAAGAAGATTCAGACAATCAATAAGAAGTTGCGGTTCAATGATAGCAGCGCCGACTTTGGCATGGAGTTCTTCGGGGATCTAGAGGGCAAGGGTTCGGTTTGAGTCTGAAGACTACATGTAACCTTTGCAGAATGAACACTAAGATAGCGCATCAAAATAGATGGTCATTAATTGATATGAGGTTGAGGTTTAATAGCCGATATACTATGTGAAATCTCGTATATAAGCAGACCACTTCTTTGACGGTCTTGCACCATACACATAGAAGCTTAGCAAAACTGCTTGTATAAGCTTTGGCTTCATTGGTGTTACATGTAGCCAACCGCAGACGGATATCTTCGTAATGATGAGGATTCCAGAGCAGACATGCGGTCCAAAATCTGACAGTGGACCGTCCTTCGGTCAGCGCAGAACATGTCACGGTTCGTTTCTGATTATGCATGCATAGGCAAAACTCGAGCGAGACCTCACTCCAGACGCCGAGATCGGTTTGCGGTGGCTTTCTTGGAGCAGCGTCCAGATCTCCCGGAGATATGCCTTGAGAATTGTTGGGGGTGTAGCGCACAATGCTAGCCACATCAACGCCATCCACCCACTCTACCTTCATCCCACCTCTCTCTAGCCTCCTTCCTAGACTCTAGCTTAGCACCCTCCGTCCTAATTCGTCTCACCCAATCCGTAACCTCCTTATCCGTAGCACGGCCCGAATGATGATCGCCTTCGAGAAAACTCTCCTCAACCGCATGACATATAGCTTCCTGCTCCGCAACTGCAGCCGCGAGACGCTGATACAACGCTTTGGGGGACCAGGGTTCTAGCGCCGCATCCATTTCAGTCTGTTTCTTGCGCCATGATACTTCGAGAGATTGGTGATTGAGGAGGAGAGATTCGGTGGTTGCGCGCAGGTTGGCGACTCGCGATTCAAGGTCGAGGACGTGCTGGGCTAGAGCTTTGTTGGAGTCGAGATGCGATTGGAGGACTTGTTGAGATGCTGGGTAGGAGGGGTGCAAGGTAGATAGCGCGGAGAGGAGAGTTGGGTTTGAGAGAATTGATTGTAGGTCCGATGTTCTATACCATCAAAGGTACTCTGTTAGCGAAGTTCTAGATTTATAATTATCGGGGTGTGAACGCACGTCTTATTCTTAACTATATCCGGTAGCCATTCATCCTCTAAACGAGGAGGTTCAGCAAGCGCCCCCGGTTGCTCTGCGCCATATCCCTGAACAGCAGGATTTACCGCAGGACTATAATCATTCGCAACATTCCTCGGACTCTGGAATCCCTGAGACTGACTCGGCGGAGTTGGTAAACCACCAGCCAACGGAGTTCCGCGTCGGCTTGCTTCGTGACTATCCGGTTTTGGTGGAGGAGGTGGAGGAGTTTCGGAATCGACGGGGAGTTGGAAAGAAGAGCTGCTCCAGCGAGCTGATTGTTGAGGAGAATATGATTGAGCCATGTTTATGAGGTTGTATATGTGGTAAGTTGTTGATTCATGTTGTGTTTGCAAGCTTGAGTTGGTAGCATCATCGGGACGCCGCTTTAGCCCCTCGGCGGCTGCCCTAGGCTTCCAAGCTTCGATGCCTGAAGGATGTTGCTGCCTCAGGCATCAAATTTTCAAACGTCTGTTCGTAGTGATCCTTGAACATGAGAAGAAATGACTCGTTCTGGTATAAATTATAATCAAAGTGTTCAAATGTGCTTTGACATCTAGCTCTTGAGCATTGGCTCAAAGGTAACCCTCCAAGGCTGTCAGGGATTAGGGCTAAATTGCTTAAATCGGAAATACGTACGTCCACACTTCAAGATCGAGGTAATGCGTCCTTGTGGATGGATTTGCTTCCGGGTATTTCAAATGTTGAATCTGCAATATGAGACGTGTATAATCCTGAATAAAGATGTACAGCTGCAAAGGAGGAATATTCCAGAAGTTAACGTATCTAATCATCTAACAAACCTTGGAAGTATAAAAAGATAGTACGAACAGCGACAACAATACAAGACTTGATCTAATTTGTGTTGACCATGTATAGATCTAAACCTTCTCAACATGCTCCATATCGTCCCTCTTCTCATCAGCAGTAGCCAACACATCAATCTGAAACGGCAACTCCTTCGCAACCCGCACTGTATCAAATGGGCTTTTCGAACGGATGAAAATTTCATCAATCTCCTCCAAAGACCGGCCTTTAGTCTCCGGATAGAAAAGATAGAAGATGACAAAACCCGCGGCATTGATGCAGAAATAGATAATGTAGTATTTCCAACCGATGTTATCGAATCCCGTAGGAGTAACTTCTGCAATCAGGAAATTGAATAGCCAGTTGGCTGAAGCGCTCATGGCGGTGACTTGTCCTCTTGTGTTCAGTGGAGAAATTTCAGCGGCGTACATAAAGGGTACGAGGAAGAGACCGATAGGGAAGAAAATAAACGCCAGAAAATAGAATAATAGCGATGCAGATGCGGCTGATTTGTTGGTAGAGATGACAGATGTAAGACCAGCCAAGCAGGCCTGAGATACGGCCATCCCCAAAGCAGCAGAGATCAATAGACGACGGCGTCCAACACGGTCGATTAGATATACTGCGATTCCGGCACAGATGAATTGCCAGATTTGCAAACACCCCGAAATGATACGTGCAATGGTCCCCGAATAGCCAAGGTCGGATTCGAAGATGGTGTCGGAGTAGAAAGTGATGATATTGATACCAGACATTTGCGCGATGATGTTGACGCCAATGGCTAAACAAGTGCGATGGAAGTTCCGGGTTTCGTTGAAAGCGAATGGATTGCTAGATCTTTCGCTACCATTTTCGTCTTGGAGGGAACGTCGGATGGTATCCAGTCCCAAAGCGATAGCCTCCGAATCGCCATTTGTATTTTCCAAACGGGCCAGCACTACGGCTGCTTCTTCGACTCTGTCCTTACGGACAAGCCAACGAGGCGATTCGGGGAGAAAGAGAATGCAGGATGTCACGATGATGGCGAATATGAGCTGAAATGCAATGGGGAAGCGCCAGCTCACGTCGTTTCCTTGGACGTAGTATAAGCCAAATTCGATCCATGATGCGAGAGCAACGCCGCCAATTGCGAAGAAACCTTCTAACAGCACCATTCTTCCACGATTTTCGGCTCGGCTGGATTCTGAGATGTACATGGGAATAACGGCAGTAAAACCACCGACTCCCAGCCCTGAGGCCATTAATATCGGGTTGTTTTTGATTGATACCTCAAGGGAAAGAACTAACCTGTAATCACACGAGCTACGATAAGCTGTGCCAAAGTGAAGGGTGACGCTTGAATGATAATACCAACACTGGCAATACATCCAGCCAGAAAGATAGTTCTGCGACGACCTAATTTATCACCGAGATAGGCACATGAGAGTGCTCCAATAGCACAGCCTACTTCGTAGATTGCGACAGTCGTACCTAGCAGAGAGATTAGATCTTGCAATACGGCAACGTTGATTGCACACTGCAACATACCCTGAATAGTAGATTTGTGACTCTTCTCCTCACCCGTCGCATGGATAGCATCAATGGCAGGGAACGTCTTCACAAAAGAATCTAGTGTAAGCAAACCATTCGCAACGGCCTGATCATAACCTTGAAGCATGAAACCCATGGCGCCAACGAGGCCAACGGCCAACGAGAGGCGACGACCTCGGAGTTCGTCAAACACCATTATGTATACAACAAATATGAATTATAGACAAAAGATACAATCTATAAGACCCAAGTAGTATGAATAGAGTAAATTATTAAGGTTTAAGAACAGGCCAAGCTTTCAGCCAAGAGCGCCTTTCCGCAGCCAAGTATTGAAGCTCAAGAATACTTTGCGAAGATACAATTTCCGGGTAAATTGCAGTATTTAAGTAGGGGGGTCATTCGGGGAAAGTTGGAGGAAAACATCCTTGCATTTGTGTGCTCCACTGCCTCGCTTTTTTCGTATGATGATCAGTAGGTACTATGAGAGATATAATAACTAGGCAACGTAATACTCCCCACGAAAGACCGGAAAAATCGGATATGGGGAGTACAGACTAGACTGGAAGAGGAGAGGGTGTTGGGATGGTCATGATTCATGTCTCCGCATAATACGGCCAATCAGAATGGATTTACCCCATGGAGTCAGGTTGGGATAATTTCCATCGGGAAGTGAATGCAGTAGAACGTGGGTGCAGATAACCCGTAGAACCTGGCTATAACGAATAGGGGGCCCCCTTGTCATTATATTGAAATCAGGTTAGAAATTATTCATACGTATGAATATGAGGAGTGCTCCAAATCGTTATTGATCGAACGGTTTATTATACTAGAGTGGCCCCTATTACCATATAAATTAAATCTCTAGATACCAAATTCGGACGGTGGAAGGCCTTCTGTTCGTTATAGCCAGGTTCTACTGTATAACTTTTTTACTAAGAAAACAGGTGTGTATGGGTTCTGTAAGAATTTTTTTTTACGCTGTCGATTTAGTAAATTCGCTGACTATCGATATATCAACCCCCTTTCCATCCATACATGTTGAGGAGGATATTATAGATTCTGTATGAAGTCACTCACTTTCAGAGTCTTGATCTGGTGAGGATTGATGGAGGTTGATGTATATGTAGGTGTCCAGGTGGTCATGGTGTTCGACTTTGATTCATGATTACTCAAGTGCTACTATTCAATATTCGCTTCTCAAATTCTCAGCGTCGATTCTTCTCACATGTCTTCTCTCTACGTATCGTCAACATTTTCATAAAACAGAAGGATACAAGATAACTATCACAAGCATGTAACACAGAACAGCACGAGTCGATAAAAAAGTAGATACAACAAATTCTTGACATATTTCTAGATGAATGACCAATCGTCATCTGCATATCAATTCCAAATCAATTGATATCAATTGATCAGATCAGCTTAGAAATACCGAACCCGATCCCATTGAGCTAAGGCTTGCTTGTAACTAGATCTGTCCTTGGTGAGTCTTGCTCGCTGCCGAGTAACGGATTCATCTTCTCCAGCAATTCTGTGGAGATCCTCGTCACTCAAACTCGCCAAAAGCTTCATGTTGACTGCAAATAAGGGACAGTTTGGACCCAAGACACGTCTTTCTATCACCTGCATAGCCACGTTGTCAATGAATCGGAGTAAAGCGATATGGTAATATAGCTCCAGTCGTTTTCGCACATGGAATATCTGGTTCAGTTCGAGGGATATCTGTACTTTGCTATCCTCGAGGCCATTCCTGTCCTCCGCATCCTTTGTGTCTTCCCCAAATTTGCTTTTCACATTTGCCCTTGCATTTTTTCTGCTCTGTTCGATTTGTTTCCCCAGATCACGATCGAAATTTCGAGACTCGCTCAGAAGCATAGGATTAAACGTGAAGAGGGGTCTCTTTTGATGATCATCAATTAGCTCATTTAATGAAGCATCAATTTCTTCATCCCAGGCTTCGTGAGTCTTGGAGGTCATCGCAACTACCTCGCCACGGGTTCTGCTATCTGGTATTGCTGAATCAAGGAAGACATCGTGGCATTCTTTCACGATATTTTTAATATCATTTACCAGATCGAACGCAATATCCTTCCAATGTGCCGACTGTCTTCGGAAAATCTTTTCTTCGACTTCGGGACTGATGGTTCCAGGCAGGTTTGTTCCCTGACATATCTTCGATTCTTTGTAAATCTGCGAATAAATATTATCATCCCCCGTTGATATAAGATTCACCCACTCTCCGGGATTGACACCAGACTCCGATAAGTGTCGGAGGACGTTTTCTACTGTATAAAACCTCAGATTGGGTTCTATCTTGTCGCCGTCTGCAAGGTCAGCCCGAAAACTCTCTAGTCGTTCAATGACTCGGAAACGAAGTTTGACACTGGGATTATTTGAGGGAATATCCTGATATCGAGCGCGTAGGGCCGAATCTGCCATTTTTTGTAGATCGGTGCAGAATTGCAATGCGTAAAATCGCTGTGCAGCCGTAGTGTCGCGCTTTTCACCAAGTTTTTCAAGCTCTACTTCACATTTTCGTAAGTTGTCTCGGATTTCCGCAATGATCTTGGGCATGCTCTCTTGAATGCGACGGCGACGTTCCTTGTCAATATGGTCCATGAGTGCCTTGATACCGGTTTGACTTTTGCGAACGCTGGCCCATTCGGGTTGCTCAAATAAGTCACTCTCATTCTGGTCTCGTTCTTGATCGCTGATATGTGCTTCTTTGGGTTTCCTGTTTCGGAGACCAAACCAGCCTTGGTCGAGGTGGTTTTTGGTTGATGGTTCGTTTCGAAGCAGTTTTACCATCTATCGATAAGCCAGTCAGCAAGTCAATCCATATTCTTTTACATGCTCGGTCAGAGTTATTTGAAGCTTACCCAGTTATCAGATGTTTCTTGTTTGCGGTCGCACTTAGTTAAAACTCCTATGGTTCGACTTTGCAACCCAGGGATCTCGTCGAATAACTCTAGGGTTTTGTGCCTTTCGATATCTGTATCATCCACTACCCATCTTGGAATAGTCAGTATCGACTGTGACTGCAGAGAAGTTACAACATACAGCACAATATTCCGTTCATTTTCAAGAAATGACCGCACCAAATCCTTCGCCAATTTTGCGTTATCCGTATGATTACTGTGGCCGCCGTTTGTTACGATTCTTTTCGAGGCCGATGATTTCCCTCGATTCTGAACCAACCCTGGGAGATCGACGATAGTCCAGTGCATCTCGTTGGGGCCGGATCGTTCGATTCGAAGTATCGCGTCGCTCAAAGTTTGGTCTGTTTTACCTTCGTCGCCGAAGATTCGGTCCGTTGCCTATTTTAGTAATATTGGCATGTTAGTTGAATGTTGAGAATGGAAAATAGAAGAAGAAAATGACCTCTTGAATAATCTCTCCCATGACACTGGCACTGAGCTCATTACTCGTGAATCGGAAATCTTTCGTTCTCTCTATGAATTCCTCGTCATCCTGTGTGGTCTTGCCAGGAATAATCTCCGCTTGGACAGAGGTCAATGTTCCAGGAGTCTGCCGAAAGGAGATTTTGATCGGAAAACGAGTGCACAAGGCTGATTCTACGGGGAACGAGATTTCTGTGATGGCCTGGAGGACGGAGCTTTTGCCGGTATTCTGATCGCCTACAACGATGAGCTTGGAAAGTCAGTATTCTATCACTTCATGCGAACAGGGATAGCTCTGATTGTAGACACACTTCAGGTAGGTCGACAGTACGACTCAGACCCAGTCTGTGGAGATCATCGATAAAGGCGAGCTGTTTGGAACTTTCAACGCCAACGAAGTGACGGATTCTCTTTCCAGCAGTTGCAGTTGATTCGGAGGTTGAAACGCCCATTGTTGTGATCGTATGTGTATATGCGTATGTTGCTTTGGTTATTTGGATTTGATGTAGGATACAGTGGGTTTAGGAAATGTAAACCTACAGGACGAGACTCGGGTTATTTATGAAATACCCACTTAGGCACTTACAAGGACTTGAGGCAAGTACCACTCCATCTAGTTAGTGACTGCGTGTTGCCAATTCAGGAACAATCCAACATTTGGCGCGATGCTGAACCAAAGTAAGTACGTAGTAGTAGGGAAACTAGGGCTGTGACTGCATGTGGCACAGCTACCCAGCGGTTCCTGACAGGGATGATGAGCCAATCCAACAACTCACCAAAATATCTAGTGACCCTAGTCTCAAGATAGCCGCTCTAAAACGTGTGAAACCTACTTGACTAATGCACCAAAGTTTCACATCGACCATTTTCCTACTTGTTGGCTTGGTCCTAGAGCATTGGAAATGTTGTAACTACCAGATCCGAGTTCGTCCAGCGCGTAAGATGTGGCTATGGGCCTCTGACGGAAATGCGGCACATGTATCTGTATGCGACAGCCTTGCACTAATAATACTTGCAACCAGGCCATTCAAGGATATGTATCAGAGATACACGGATGTCTGCCATTGTCTGGCTTAGGGCAGGTGCTTCCACGTGACTCCTCCAGATCTAAAACTCAAAGCGGCAGGCACTAAGGCACCCAGGCATCACTTTTAGCGATCAGGTGATGCTTATGTCAGCAAGGAGCTAAGCTTTGATTTTATTCGCCGAAATTTTCTTCTTTCCTTCTTCAATTTCTCTTCAATTGCCTCTTCTCTGCTTGTTGTTCCCCAGCATTGACTGATAATTTCATCGTATATAGATGCTCAGTCAATTGCGTACACACTCGTTTAATTGCACTCCTTTGAGAATCCAAGCAAGCGACTCGTGGTGGTGAAAACCTGAGCTTCGTTGCTGGATTCCCACCCAAAACAAACAGAAGAAGTTCCCCCTAAGAAAAAATTGTAAGAAATTTCTGCGGCCCGCCGGCCACCCTCCGTCACCACGTCGTCTCTCACCTGCCCCGCGACTTCTTTCTTTTCTCTTCTCCCCCTCCGTCTTTCACCACCTGCAGCTGGTTCTGCCTTTTCCACCCCCCACTTCTTCTTAGCAAGACGACAAATTACTGTCTCGACTTTTTTCTGTCGCACTTACGCTACCAAAAAGAAGGGCAAAAAAATGGCACCAAAGAAGGAACAGGCGCCCGAGAAAATCCCTTTGGGACGACCGGGAAACAACTTGAAGAGTGGTATCGTATGTGAGCACAACAGCACCCCACAACAACCATCTCTATTATCGTATATATTTATGACAATTACTAATCGACACTCTAGGTTGGTCTTGCTAATGTCGGCAAGTCGACGCTCTTCCAAGCCATCACCAAGTGCTCCCTTGGTAACCCTGCCAACTTCCCCTACGCCACTATCGACCCCGAGGAAGCTCGCGTCATTGTCCCAGATGCTCGCTATGACTGGCTGTGCGAACAATATAAGCCCAAATCACGCGTCCCTGCTAACTTGACCGTGTACGATATTGCTGGTCTTACACGAGGTGCCTCCACTGGTGCTGGTCTTGGAAATGCTTTCTTGTCTCACATTCGCGCTGTCGATGCCATCTTCCAGGTGGTCCGATGCTTCGACGATGCCGAGATCATCCACGTCGAGGGTGATGTCGACCCTGTCCGTGATTTGAACATTATCAGCGAGGAACTCCGTCTTAAGGATATCGAGTTTACCGAAAAGGCTTTAGAGAACCTTGCCAAGCAGACCAGGAGAGGAGGCCAGTCTCTGGAGATGAAGAAATTGAAGGAAGAAGAAGCCACTGTCGCCAAAGTTCTTCAATGGCTCAAGGACGGAAAGGACGTCCGGAAGAACGACTGGACACCAAAAGAGGTTCGTACCTAAGATTCCTTTATGCTTTTCATTTTCTTGCTTTGCATTATATGATGAATAAGAGCATTTGCTCGAATATAACCCAGCTCGTCGAACACCTCGTTTTTAATTCTCACGTTGAGGTTGTCTTGAGATAAAAACTCGTCTGAAATTATTTGCATCCTTGATCCTTGTCTATCTTCATTCATTGTGATCGACTATGATGCTAACTGTCGCTCTGATTAGGTTGAGGTGATTAACCCTCTCTTCCTTTTGACGGCCAAGCCCGTCGTCTACCTGGTCAATCTCAGCGAGAAAGACTACCTCCGCCAAAAGAACAAGCACTTGCCCAAGATTGCCGAATGGGTCAAGGAGCATGCCACTGGCGACCCTATCATTCCTCTTTCCATCTGCTTCGAAGAGCGATTAACGCGATTCGAGACTGAGGCTGAGGCCGAGGAAGAGTGCAAGAAGCTTGGAACCAAGTCGGCGCTTCCCAAGATCATTGTGACTATGCGTAACGCTCTTCAACTTGGCAGTTTCTTCACTTGCGGTTCTGATGAAGTCCGTCAATGGACTATCCGTAAGGGCACCAAGGCTCCCCAGGCCGCAGGTGTCATCCACACAGGTAAGTTTATATTGCGATGATCAGAGAATTCTTGAAGCTAACTTCCATCAGATTTCGAGAAGACTTTCATTCAAGCGATTGTTTTCAACTACAACACTCTTAAGGAGCTTGGTGACGAAGCAGCTGTAAAGGCTGCTGGAAAGGTCATGACCAAGGGCAAAGAATACATTGTTGAGGATGGCGATATCCTCCTCATCAAGGCAGGTGCTGCCAAGGGCTAAACAAGACAACATGTTTGTTAGATTATTACCTCCGAGTAGCTTCGGGTTGCCATCATCCATTCCTCAGGCAGTCTCATAAAGAGGCAATTCCGAGTATGAATGATAGTAAATATAATATATGCCATAATGAATTCGTGCATCTGAACATCTTCACATACTTGTAGTTGTTAAATATAATAGTCACTTGTAGTTTGGTGGCGATCACCACACCAACTTAAGCTCCCCGCGTGCAAAAACGTCGTCACATGCGGCCCGGTCACCCCTCCATAAACAACTCTTCACACACCCAAGCTATCTACGATACACCAACATCTTCTACTGTAAGTGTTCTATAATACTCGAATCCGAGTCAAATATACTCTATTAATAGTCTCAGTCTCCTTCTTGTCCATTGCATTGGTAGTTGCTAAGCTACCCCGCGCGTCTTATCCAGATCAGCAAAATCTCTACCTGCGAACCTCCTTCAGACGAACGTACAATCAGACGAGCACGCGACATCAAGAGCAGTGACTCTTTACAAGACTAGAGCTATTAATAAGCTCATATATACGACACTTATACCCTAAAGAGATATATAAATCAGGGAAAGAGCTATACACAATGTTTAAAAAAGAGTGCGCACCCTCTTCTACTTTCATCTCGTGCACTGCATGAATGATTGCTGATTCTGCTGTGCGAATAGTTTCCAAGCTGGATCACGCTCAAAAGTCAAATCCTCTGTACAACGAGGTCTGCGCTCAAAACTCATCGAGACCTACCCCGGTTTTGAGCCGTACATTGATGAAATAATGCCCAAAAAGGCTTCACTCGAAGCCGTGAAACTGTGCGCCACCTTATAACTACTTGTATTGTCTATTGAGTACTGACGAGAGAAAAGCCCCGACCGAACAACCCTCTACACAATCGACTCGACCCCTCTCTTCTACCAACCCTTCGACGGCCCTCCAATTCCTCACCTAAAACTAATCCACGCCTTCCCGGACGTCGTACCCAAAATCCAAATTGATCGTGGCGCAATTCGATTTGTGCTTTCGGGGGCTGCACTGATGGCGCCTGGTTTGACGTCGGCGGGGGGTCGGTTACCAGACAAAGAACATGCGTTGCAGGCGGGGGATGTTGTTGCTGTGAGTGCAGAGGGAAAAAAAGAGGTTTGTCTTGTGGGACCGTTGAAGATGGGGACGGAGGAGATGAAGGAAAAGGGGAAAGGGGTTGTTATGGATGCGGGTCATTATTTGGGGGATGGGCTTTGGAAGTTGAATTTGGATTAGTACGTAGATAGAGAAAAGTGAATGGACTTTCTCACACCCTATGGAAAGGTGTTGAGGTGAAATGTTTCCCGTACGCTAAGTATAACTCCAGATCATTATATATACAATAGAAAATCAAGAAATGTGATAGGAATCATCGAGGCCACTGCTTCCTCCTTCGGAAACAGACGCGCCTTCGTCATCAGTCTTTGACGTGATCGGTGAAAGGTTGGAAGTTGTGCCATCGCTGGCAATGGATGACATGTCACTGCCCTTTCGACGACGGTGTTCAGTGCGTCTTGGAGAAAGAGGTGATGGTACCGCAGGAATGCCTAGAGTTAAACCCAAGCCACGCATATTTCGGTTACCAGCCTCTGTAGGGTTTCCCACTTTTTGTGGTGTCATCGATCGTCGAATACCGACTCGGTCGATTGTGCGCCGTAGCATATCTCCAGATCCATCAAGTGCAATCAAGAATCTGGCCAATTCGGCACAGAGGTCCCAGTCGCTTTTGTGAGCTGCAAGACCAAGTAATCGCACTGCAGAATCTTCGGTTCTGGCCTTGCTAGTCTCTTCATCTTCCTCGTCATCGAGGGCTTGGAGAACTAGTAGGTAACCTGCTGCGGTCTTGAGTGATCTGAGTTTCAATGCTTGCTCAAACAGATCCTTCGGTGGTGGAAGATGCGCGAAAAGAGTGCGCCATGACCGGATTTCATTCTTTCGCGTGCACTGCACTACGATGTCGAGATAGACATCTGCTGGAAGTGAGGCTTGTAGAAATGAGATGACAGACGGCAGGAGTGGCTGTCGAGTTTCATCCTGTGATTCGCCTCGGCTGGGCCCATCGACAGCGTCGTCTAAAACGTGATGAAGGAGTATTTCGAGGGCATGGGGGAAATATGATAGGTGAGAGTAGTAATGTGATAGTGAAAGAGCAGAAGGCATGTCAACACTAGCGAGGCTATGCCGGAGGAAGTATGGGAGGAAAAGATGTGTCTGATTACGTCTTGTTAGCGCAGCCTCATCAACACTGGAAGAAGACTCACTCGTATAGCATATTTTAATATAGAAAAGGTTATGTCGCGCCTTTGAATCATCTCGGACTCTACTCCAAGTATGATCCCTTTATTCAATAGAACTGATAATGGATAAAAGTCCACGGGAACAGGAAGTGGCTTTGGAACGTCTTCACGCTGTAGAATCTCTTGGACGTCGCTCCATGCAACGAGATCCCGTCCGCAGAACATCCACAATGAATCTCTGAGGGACAAATTGCTTTGAGCCGCTTTGAGAACAACTTCAGCCGAAGGACTACTCGGCGCTGGCTCTTCTGCCGGTGGAGCGAAATTGAAGGATAGTTGATCTCGCATCAAGACATAGTACTCCACATCTTGGGCAACTATGCGCATGTCGTATTTCAGATCTCCACTATCGGATACAGATGGCTGCAACAGAACAAGGTTGCCATCCACAAGCAATAAGACTGATGCAACCTTGACATCCTGTGAAGGGTCTCCATTTCCTGCATGCCAATATTAGCTTCGAAGATGGGAATAGATTGACTCAAACATACGCATCTGCTCTTCTGGCAGGATCCAGCTAATAGAACGAACCCTTGTGGGCGCTCGCACAATTCCGTGAAATGCAATCTGCCCTACAGGGACCAATGAGACACTACCGTACGTGGAGTTTATCACGTAGTGATAGAGTATATTATCGTAAGTGTATACGAGGAGCGAATCCTCGCCCGAAGGCCCAATAAACACGGCAGGTGAAGGCAGGTACTCAGTATGTAAGATGTTGTGATTCGTCAGAGGCAGTTCTCTGGAGTATAAACGGAGCTGCAAGGAGCATTAGTTTGAGAGAGGTCTAGACGGAGAACAAAGAATATACCTCATACGAGCCGTTGCTTTCAACAGCTGCAATCAGGATATGACCATACCACCACATACCGCCGCGAACAGCGAACGAATTCTCCACATTTGAGTCTTCGAATGTCTTCCAGCGACCGCTACTGACACTATAATGAGCAAGACCCCTTCGTCCTGCAATGGACACATATCGACCGTCCTGTGACACGACACAGGCACGAATAGGCCACTGCGCATGAAGGTATGCAGGCGGGTATTGTGCATGGTGCCACAAGGAGTCCTTTCCGGAAATCGTCATGAGATCAGGTAGATCATGACCTCGGTATAATATAATCTCTGTGCCTGTCTGCAAGAGTGCCCTAGACAAATTTGCTGGCGAATAACAGCCCGTCAAGGCGCTGCGCGCTGTTTCCAGCAACCACAGCCGGCGGTCATTTTGAGCCGATAATATGATATCAGAGCCACCTCCGATCCAGCATCCCATCGACACCCCGGTCAACCAGTTTTCAGAATTGTTCTCAGCTATAGAGCGATCGGCCGTGAAGCTGCTACCTCCGGGTTTGCCAAACACACTCCAATTAGCCCAGCCGTCTTGATAGCCCGCAAAAAGACAGTAACCGTCAGGTGAATAGCTCATAAAAGTCAAATCTCCTGTAGCTTTGACCGAAGCAGGTGGCTGGAGCCTGTGTGAAAGAACCACGTTCCCGACGTAATCCTTTGCTGTATATACCAAAATATCGCCATTGCTGCAACTGACCGCAAGTAAAGAAAATCTCGCATTCACAGCCGCTTTGATTGCCCTGTCATCGTCGCTTGTCGGAGTGTGGAAACAGTGTCCTTTGAAGAGTTTGGCTGATTGCTCTGTTTCGGGCGCATCTGTTTTTCTCTGTACAGTATAGGCATGTCCATCGCTCGTGATCCAAATCAAAAGACTCATAGCTCGATCATAAACCATTTCAGTTACTGTGATTTTCTTGGGTGTATTGAGAATTCGACTCAGTAGCTCCGAGGTCGTTTGCGTGCCATTCTTGTCCGGAGTCCAGCGAATGCATTGAATAGCGGCAGGTTTGAGGGTGGCCACAACAAGTTCGTTATCCAGGGCCAATGCTCCCACGATACCAGACTCGACTTTTATGGCCATCCTGAAACGTATGCTGACATCTTTAATTCCATTGAACTCTTCGCTCCCGAAATGACGCGCAAGTTGTTGACGTCGGTGCGGATTAGAGTGATCGAACTGTTGCTGATAGACTCGAGTATTGGCATCCGACGCCACAGTGTATGTAAGAAGATACCCATTCCGGGTTTGTGCGACCAGAATGGTGGAATCGGGGTGAAGGAGGAGAGACACATTCGGGCCGTAAGCTTTCAACGATGTTTGAGATCGAGCGACGGTAGCTACCACAACAGTAGGCTAAGCTATTGATTAGCGAAAGTTCACTGAGACAGAATGATCGGATATACTTTAGTTTGCCAAACCGAAATAGACGAGTCTGTCATCGTCGCAAACAATTGTCCATTTCGCGAGTTACAGAGGCCCTTGATGGCCTCCTCGGCCCATGCAGCGGGGGGCTTCTGGTCCTCCGGCACGACCGCGGGCTTCTCACGCTGAATACCCCCATCTTCTGATAATTCGGCCGTAGGAACTTCTTGGTTGCTTGAGGATGATGTCAAAGGAATGCTAGGTCCATTGACCGCGTACACCCGAGGGACTCCATTTAGCCAGTACATGGCTCAGTAATGCGGAGTTTGTTGACACACAAAGTTGGGGGAATAGAGACCTCGAGTCATCTCCGGTGGAGGAGATCTTACGGAGACGAGCATTGGCTGGTGGAATCGTAATTGGCGGCCATCTCCCGCAGCTCAATTTCAATGTTAAACTTCTGACAAGAGCTGTCGTTCAGCATAAACCAGAAGAAGAAGTCGAGAAACGTCAGGAGCTCTTGCTGGAATCACGTGTCAGATAATATGGGTAGCCTTAGGCTCCGCCGAAGCATCTAGAGTCGGCGTCCCACCACTAACAATGCTTACTGCCAGCTCCTGCTTAAATAGCCACTCCCCGCATTCCACGTCAAATTATTCTTGACGGCAGCAACACTCGTTCTTTATCGGTCATTGGGAACTTATTATTTCAGCAATATGGTATGTTTCCAGATTTTTACCTATTTTTGATGCTTTCACTAATACAAATGGCATAGGCCCCATCTGAATCCAAGAAGCGCTTGGCGCTTGCCATCGTTGACTTCCTCGGATCAAGCTTGAAGGACGGTACCCTGACTGCAGAAGATGCCGATTCCATTGAAATCGCCCAAAACTGTATCGCCGAGACCTTCGGTGTCGATCCGACCGACAGCGCCGCTATGCAGGATGCCCTCGGCGGCCAGTCGCTTTTCAGCATCTACAACGTATACGAGAAGCTCAAGGGCAAGACTGCTGGCGGTGCAGCAGGCGCTGCAGCCGGAGAGGCCAAGCCTGCAGCACAGCCCAAGTCCAATGCCACCCCCGAGTCGGATAAGTTGAAGTCAGAGGGAAATGCTGCCATGGGCCGCAAGGAATACGAGACTGCCATCGATCTCTACACGAAAGCACTTGCGCTCGCTCCATCGAACCCCATCTATCTGTCTAACCGTGCTGCCGCTTACTCGGCCTCCGGTCAACACACAAAGGCTGCAGCCGATGCTGAGCTTGCCGTCAATGTCGATCCCAAATATGCCAGAGCCTGGAGCCGTCTGGGACTTGCGCGCTACGAACTAGGCGATGCCAAGGGCGCCGTAGAGGCATACGAAGCCGGAATCGAAGCCGAAGGAAATGGCGGAAGCGATGCCATGAAGCGCGGTTTGGAGACATCACGAAAGAAGGTCGAAGAGATGAAGCGTGCCGAGTCTGCACCTCCCGCTGAAGAAGTCGACAATGCTCCTGGAGCTTCTCGAGGAGGTCCAGGCGGAATGCCCGATTTGTCTTCTTTGGCAAGCATGTTGGGCGGTGGTGCTGGCGGCGCTGGCGGTATGCCTGACCTTGGCTCGCTTATGAGCAACCCCATGTTCGCGAGTGTCGCTCAGAACTTGATGAGCAACCCTGATATGCTTAACAATCTCATGAGCAACCCCCGTCTTCGCCAGATGGCCGAGAGCTTTGGCAGTGGAGGAGGTATGCCAGACATGTCATCGATAATGAGTGACCCGTCACTTGCTGAGATGTAAGCTCTCATACACCACTAGTTGAGTCAACACAATCTAACGATCATCTGAATATAGGGCCAGGAACATGATGGGCGGAGGCGCTGGCCGTGGAGCTGGCGGTCAATAATTGGTAATAAATCTATCATTTGCACGGGTTCTACAATCGAGATACCATAGAACTTGTTAACGAGCTATTTATGATGTTGGTTTGATATAGTACTTTTTAATACCAGAAATCACAGCCACCAAAAATGGGCTTCTATGACCATTATCCTCAGGGCTCCCAGCCACGGACCTCGTTCTAAGAGTACAAGATCTACGTAGCTGCTCAAGAAGCACTAGAAATTTATAAATCTCGGAATGTTAGAATACAGAGAGCAAAACTGTAGCATGGCTCAGGTTTCGACCAGATACCTAGTTTCATAAATAGATACAGCGTAACGTAACATGAAGCCGACAGACACCTCGCTCAGCTCGACGGTAGTAAAATTGACAATGTAACGAATCGAAAGAAACGATACTTCTTTTCTTGCACTGCTCATAGCGTCTCAAACATGAAAAGAACAAGGAAAAAACAACACATAAATGGCCAATCCCAAGCGCCAATTATGACAGCAACACCCGTGAGAGGAGATCAGAGGAATAAATACATAGAGAGAAAATAAGGAGAACAAAAAATCCAATGCAATCGCGCTGACATCTCATGACATAGACAGAAGATGTATAAAATACATGGAGAAGATTAAAAAGGCGGACGCCGGTCGAAATAGTGAAGAAGAATGATTCCTCTGAAGCAGGATAAACCCCGACCCGAACCACGTCTAGTATGCAAAGTCAATATATTACAAACGCAGGAGTGAAAACGCAATGGAGAGGTGCTGATGGTTGGTAGTGAGACATGACGGCTTTCGAAAGGTTGTTTTGTAAATTTTGAAAGAAGGTTGAACGGACATCGTTTAGATATAGTCTCTTGCAGCCTTTTGCAGTTCGATCATTCTCCATCCTCGTGTCTCGGGGTTGTTGACGTCCTCGGGGATTCTTGTCACACCAATGGCGTAAGTGACGAGCTGAACACGATCTTCCATTCCTGCAGCAAGCTCGTTTGTCTTGGCGTTACGGTAGACATGGACTTCCTGAGTTCTGCAAGTGACGACGAAAACAGGAATGTCACCAGGCTCAAGCATACGAGCATTGGCAATATCAACACCTCGAATGTCCAAAATACGACCGTCAGACTTCATGCCGAGTGTTGTATATTGTTGTGCCAAGGCAGAGTATACTGAAAACTGAGCATCAGACAACCACAGTTTGAGAGTCTCAATATCTCCCTTGACGTAGGCGTCGAGAACTTCTGGCAAAATGTATTCGCGCATCTCTCGTAGGAATGGTTCGAGCTGGAAGCTTGGGTCCATCTCACGGAACTTCTTGATAACTCTAGCGGTTTCGTTTTCGGCGAAAAAGCCTGCCACACGGTCTGAGATGCTGCGGGCTGTGGAAATAAGGGGGTTTTCGGATTCGTTGTATGTATCTTTGAGCGAGAATAGTCTTTGCATCACTGGGCTCTTATCGCGGAAGTCCTTCCAAGATTCTTTCCAGGCCGAGTCTTTGTGAAGGGTAAGGTTCGTGCCGGCGCTAACAGAGTCAGTCAGTAAGATGATGGTTCCAATAACGAGACAGCAATGGCTTACTTAGGATCTTCCTCCATTGGTTCAATTCGAGACGATTTGCCTGATTTAAGTTCGTTCTCTTCACGCAACTGTCTTTGACGGCGACGCTCTTCTTTTTCGATCCATCCACCATAACGAGAGCTACTGCCATCGTCGATAGCTTCCTTGACACTCTTATAAGCTTCAGTCTCCCTGACTGGTCGTGTGACTTTCTCAATGCCCTTTCCAGTTGCAGAAACACCTTTACGCAGTCCCTTAACTACCGGGGTTTCCCACGTCCAAGCTGCTCCTTGTCCGATAGCCCTTCCAGTGGATTTCAACGCGGTTGATGTGGTAGAGGTTGCGGTAGTCGAAGCAGCCTCGTAAGCAGCACGGGCTCGCTTGACTGACTCACTCTCGGTGAAGGTGTGCGCAGATGATGCAAGAGCTTTGGTACCTTCCTCCCATTCTTTGGATTTTTTGAATTCGGATCTTAGAGTTTCGGTAAAGACTTGCCATGGTGTTTTGTCACCATGTGGTGGTGGAGGAGGAACGTCTTTTTTCTTCTGTTCTTGAGAAGACTCGCCCTCGCCTTCCTTCTTCTTTTCGCTATCGGATTCGGACTCGCTTTCGGCTTTTTTCTGATTCGATTGCGCTTGTTCCTTTTGTTCCTGGCTTCGGATCGCGGTGGAATGGAGAGATCGTCGGGAAAGTAATACTGACGATAAAAGTGTATTTTCGAAAGAGGTACTTGATTGCGGCGTCCTCCGGGCGTCGCTCAACAGTGTGCTAAGCCTCCTATACTGGTCATTTGATGTCCGCGAAAGGTACGCTCGTCCAGGTAAAAGTGTAGCTGTCCGCGCTGCGATCGCCGGACCAAATCTTGTCGACTGGATCATCCTCGGCGAAGGGAATGTAGTCTTAGGCCGGGACAGTGGAATCCAGCAATGCCTCGTCGAATTGATATATCAAGCAGACAACGCAGAATAATGTACACAATGTGAACAAAGAGCTGACTGCGAGGATGGCCGAGGGATTGTCTTGATGGAAGACTTTATGGGGTTGTGGCGGAGAAAATATTATTCGTCCTGAAAAGCTAGACCCGATGCTTCAGCGCCAAGACTCACCTCCCGGCTTACGGTAAGTTCTTCTTACCCGCCGTTCGGAAATCTTCAACAAGCCATCCAGCATAACTGCAACGCCTCTGTTCTCCTTCCAACCGCGAATTGGCTGCGGATTATACGGCTATAGAGGCCGTGCTATCGAGCCTTCGTTGCGACCTCAGACCAATTGCTCGATTGCCATATCCTCTCCAGATCGCCCATCATGAGAGCTCGACTGTTGAATACCATGCCATGGCTCAGTCGTGGAAGCCGCCAGCCATTATCACAGATTGAGGCTCGTTTTCAATTCTCGACTGTTTCCCCCTCATACGCACCCCCCAATTCAGTACGAGACTCTGCTGTCCGTCGCCAGAGAGAAACCGATGCTCTCAAACCAAGCCAGTCCACTACCGAGTCCTCGAAAAGCGATTCGTCAGTTGACGGCATTCTTCGTCTGATGGCAGCCAAGAAACAGACAGTTGGTCAGAAGGCTGGGACATATGCAGATGGGTTGAGGGTACGACAGGAGGAATCATATCAGGCGTACAACAACCGTGCGCCTCCATATAACCTACACGTTTATGCCCACAAACACAATACGATAATCACACTTACAAGACCGAACGGAAACCCTATCATGTCGCTCGGCTGTGGTAATATCGGATTCCGCAAATCTCATCGCTCAGGCTACGATCCAGCCTACCAACTTTCCTCGCACGTCTTTGCACAAATCCAAGAAAGGGGCTTGTTACATGAAATCAAGGGCATCACGCTCGTGCTCAAAGGCTTTGGTATGGGCCGTGACGCTTTCATCAAGGTGTTGCTCGGAAACGAAGGACGAAACGTTCGGCCATTAGTCACACGCGTCACGGACAATACCACAATCAAATTCGGTGGCACGAGAAGCAGACATGTGCGCAGACTGGGTTAATGATGGGCATATCGAGTATTTTTCTCTCAAAATTCTGTATGTGAACTTAGTATGCTTGACGTTTCGGTCAGAGCTGAGAAAAACATCAAGCACGGCGTACTGGGGGAAAAGACCAACGGGCTTTTACTTCTTCAATCTGTACTATATATGTATCATTTCATTCTCTCTTCTGATGGTGAATACTAGATGTCATTGTGTATAAATTCTGCATTTCAACGTAATCAATGACAAAAGCTCAGGGGAATCGATCTCTCTGTCATGCCTTCCCAACGCGGATTAGCGCGACATGTGATTCTTGATGAGACCTTCGCGGACAACACAAGGCATCATCGTTCTTCTGCTGTATCACTCGCTGCCATGCTTTTCTTCGCACTTGGGAATCCTTCAAGATAAGCACTGGGATTCTGTATTCCCCATGACGCCCAAAATATCGATTTAGATCATCCTGTCGGCACTTCCGCTGTGCTCAATCCAATCGAGTCGTGACGGGAACCTACTACTCACGGCTGTCAGGCAACAAACAACACATTGTCTATTCAAACTGCCTCAGCGCAGCTTGACGAGCTTCTGTGCTACCCTTGCAGGTTTTCCGATGCTGCTTGAATGCACCCGTTAAATCCTTTTCTCCGTGCCTTCTTTCGAAGCACGGTCCCTGGACAGTGTGTCCCGGTCGAAAACCATGTATGCGCGATCATCCTTACTCACACTTTCAAGGCTCTAATCGTTACTAGGTGCTCCTAGTCCCCACCACAGAGTCTCTGTTCGGATCGAGAGACAGAGACTCGAATGCATTGTACTCGGATCTCGTCTCTTCCGAGGAGTTTCTTGGAAGCCATGTCCTACGAATACCGAACCCGCCTGGTCCGTCGCATAAATCAGATGCCCCAAACGCTCGAGATACGCGGGCCAAAGCCAAGCAGGTAACGACTGTCAACGGCCGTACGGTAATAGTCAAGGAGAATTCCGTTTATAGCAACAAAGGTGGGTGATTCATGTGCAAGCCTAGGTGCTAGGTGTTCTATGGCTAATCAACTCTAGGATTCAAATCACTTTGTCAGGCTCAAATCATATCGGACGTCCTCTATCACACACCCAACCATAGCTCGCAACCATGGCTGATATATTACATTTCCAAGCCGCTGATCGGCACCTACGATCCTGGAAAGATAGTCCCGGCCGTACCTTCGGGAAACATGCAATTAACCGACGCTGAACCTTCCAATCGAAATACCGGAGATGCATCGCGTATTCAGAAACGGGATATCAAGTCGTTTGCAGAGCTTCTGTCACACTTTCCGATGATTGCGAGACAAATGCAGCCAGGTCTCGACAGGTTGTTTCGCGAATTTGGCAAGGAGCTAGGGAAGCCTTTACCACCACCTCCGTCGCAATCGCCAATTTCTCCATCCAAACCCGAACAGTGGGATAGTGAAGGAACCGACCCGTCGCAAGTAGATCGACTGCCGTTCAACTCCGACGAATACTTCGCCGATGATGAAGATCTCA
Organism: Talaromyces nanjingensis; assembly: GCA_031010415.1. Lineage (NCBI taxonomy): Eukaryota > Fungi > Ascomycota > Eurotiomycetes > Eurotiales > Trichocomaceae > Talaromyces > Talaromyces nanjingensis. The sequence goes on from JARFPJ010000005.1 coordinate 2,001,230, forward strand.
TGCGCCGCAGTCTGGAAACAGCCGTTACCGCCGCAATCGACCTTTTCCGTCTAGTTGATAAGCAGCAGCTCTCACTTCTCGGAGCCACTACCGACTTAACCGGCCCTCTAGTGGAGCGACTAATCGAGAAATACATTGCGCAACAGGTTCACGAGACGCTGTTATTCCCTCGACTTTGCAGTTTTCGTCGAACCGAGGATGTTGAACTCGACACAAGGATACGACAGATCGAGCACATCGATGTGTCTCAGGTCGGTATAGCTATAGAAGGGGGTCTCGCCGGCAAGAAGGAACTAATGAATCGGCTGAGTAGAGGTGTAGAAGCATTTCGGAAAATGAATGATGCGACTTGTCCTCAGGATATGCTTGACGTGCTATTAGCGACTATCAAGACCATTACGGTGTCGGATGAATCGGATCGATCCCTGGACTCATCGGAGAAGCAGCCGCCTGTTTTTACAGTGAGCGCTGACATTCTGGTATCCATGCTCCTCGTTGTGGTGATCAGGTCTCAAGTTCGTCGACTTCAGGCTCGGCTTCTCTATATGCAACATTTCATCTTCGTTGATGATGTTGAAAGCGGAGAGATGGGCTACGCTTTGAGTACTTTGGAGGCGGTCTTGACCTACTTGGTCAGCGATTACGCACCGCTTCGAAAGGCTAGCGCGCGCAATAAGCGACTCTGGCAGGCTACAAAGACTGGCAATACGAGAGATATCAGATCGATTCTAGAACCAAATGAGGACGAGAATGATGGGGATTTTTCTGCGTATGATAATACGGACGCCAACTCGGGCCCATTGAACAAAGAGGCAATCAAAACGCCACCGCTCGAACAACAATCTATCAGATTCGCCCTTGCAAATGGAAACTCGCCTGAACCGCATACAATTACCGAGGTGGAAAGCTCACCGTTGGAGCCTCCACCTTTAGCTCATGTGTTTCCATTCCAGACTTGGACGGATTCCACCTCGAGTAACACTGATAAGAGGCCTCGAAAAAGGGTCTCCATGGACGTTAGCAGTATATCAGGTTCATCTATGATCTCTTTGCTATCCAGAACAACGACCATTGCCTCGACATTCAGTGGCATTGAAGGTGATACCTCAATCGAGACACTGAGTCATACGCACGACCCTGCTGGCGATTCAGTGCCAATGATGGCAGTTGAAAGCCACCAACCCGGGGCTCTAAAATATCTTCTAAGTCTGCAAGAATACTACTCAATCGATGTCATTCTTGAGGATACGAATCGTGATGGCACCACATTACTAAGTGCAGCTGTTCAACACGCGAATAGAAAGGTGGTTGACATCATTACAGATTTTCTGTTAGCCGAGGCAGATATACACACAATCAGCAGTTATCTAGAAAAAGAAGATGTACGAGGACGGACAGTTGCACACTACTTATTCAGTGCTCCTTATCTGATGTCTTCGCTGGGGAGTCTGTTACCTTGGCAGAAAAAGGATAAACATGGACAGACGCCGCTTTTCGCAATATGCAGGTCATACGATCATACTAACTATCAAGCCATGGTCAATGAGGCTCTGACAGTAGCGCAAAGGGCTCAAGATGATGGACAACCTTTAAGGATAGGCGACCACGTTGACTTGAAAGGCAACACTCTTTTGCATATCGTCAGCGATCCCGCGATTATTACACGGATTTTAGCAGAGTGTGATTGCGATCCGAATGCTACAAACGAGAAGAAGTTTACGCCGTTGATGGTGGCTAGCAAATATGGTCGAGTTGACTTGATGCGGAGACTCTTTGCTGATCCTAGAGTTGATACACACATTACAGAAAGTCGGGGTCTAACAGCTATTGAGCTTGCAAAAGATGATGAAGTACGAAACAGGATCGACGATATGATCCTTTTTCTAAATCCTCCTGTGAGTTCTGGGGATATCACCGGCCGAATCACCACAGTTGTGCGTTCTCTCTTTGTTGAAGACGCCACCGTGAGATTTATATTGAAGTCCGGTGCCCAAACATCTTCTGATATGACATCAACCAACGGCACAACTTACACTATTACCACTTGTCGACGATCTTTTGCCGACTTTGAACACCTGGCTAAATGTTTAGCAGTTGAGCATCCGGCGTCTTATATTCCTAGCATAACTGAGGCCCGAAGTCCTTTCCAAATCCATTCAAAGCCATCTCGCGCCATTCTTCATGATATGCAAGGTCGTCTTGACCAGTTTCTAAGGATTCTTCTGACACACCCGACCTTTGCTACACATGAAATGCTCTGGGAATTCTTCCTCATGCCGGAATTACAACCTGATCTGATGATTGATCGATCCCAGCGCAAAGCATCGGTGCTTTATGAAAGCATTTACGATGACTATTCACCCATAACTACAGACGGTATCAGGGATACGGAGCAATTCGTGGCCCATGCCCAAGAAGTTGTACGAGCTGTTCATGCCAATACACGAAGCGTCATACGGCGTGGCCACTCGGCACAGCATGCAGCATTTGACTTTGGGGATGCAGCCAGTCTTTGTGCTTCAAGTTTGTCGACGTTCAAGGCACCGTCCAATGCCATACCCGCCTCACACATTGATGCTTTTGCTCAGTATGCCGCTGCTATGAGCACGTCTTCCTCGGACTCTTCTCCCCTCCTCCAATTCCTCACAACCATCACGTCTATACAAAGCACAACGACGGCAGTGTTGAATGCACTTGCCCGCCCTGGAAGACTCATTTATACTCTTTCATCAACGAACCGCAACTTGTCGCGATCTCGGTCATCTCTAGCATCTTCATCCCTCCCGAGGAAGTTCAACTTGAACCTCTCTGTTCTTGAGGAATCGAGACAAAAGAATTTACGAGAACTCGAACAGAAAATAAATGAATCAGAAGCTCAGGCATCACGATTATCGCGCGAGATATCGTGGAACAAGGATGTGGTGGTTAGTGAGCTCGCTGGCTGGACCTCCTGGAGAGAAAAGGTTGGACGAGACGCTATTCGAGCATTTGTCAGGGCTACCGTCGTACAAGAGAAGGAACGTGGGCGCCGACTTGAAAGGTGTCTTCGAAATATCAAGGAATTGCCCCCTTTGCCAGGTGCGGCCAAATGATATTGATTATACCATAGAAATTGAATGAACACTTCTACTACAGCTTCTCTGTGTCATCACAAGAATCTTTATTTGACATTTTTCTCTCGTGGAAAGGGTATCTAGATATATAAAGGACGATCGTCTAAAGGGCTAGAAACGAAGATGAAGGAAAATTTCATAAAAACATTCGACGTCTAGCATCGATACAGCCAGCGCATTGTGAACTTGCAAGCAAGGAAGAAAGAACGAAACCAAAGCCAACTGCCGGAATTGTCACTTTAACATGCAAATGCTATTTATGTAAGCATTATGCATGGGTTCTTGGGTCATCCGGCAGTATTTCTTGAAATGCCGACACCTCTGAAGCCGCTGAGGAGCGATTACTACGCCCCGTCCCCGTCCGTGACATATAATCATGCTGATGATCTGTGTGCGTATTCTCCGGCGGCGGCGAGACGATAACAGGGATACTAGTAAGCGACGCACGCTCACTATGATCCATAAACGACGTCGACGCAATATCCACTTCGGCCATCTCATTTCCGCTCAAAAGTCCCTTTCGCTGCTCAGCCTCCGTCTGGTCCACAGGCACATATTTGCCTTCTCGCAACACGTAAACCTGTGACGACATTCGGCGCTGCGAATGATCGACATCCTCGACGACGGCGAAGTTGAGTGAAGAGGCACGACTTCTGCTGAACATAATCGATTCCCGCTCCGAGGCGAATGAGGCGCGTTTCGTCAATGATTCTTCATCTTCCTGTACGCTCAAGTGTTGCTGCGATGATTTTCCTTTGCTTTTCTTCTTTTCGCGACGACGTTTGAACCATCCTCGGCGTGTGATGCAGTTGTCGTGGCTGACGAGGTATGCGATGAGGCAGATGAGTAGGGCGGAGCCGAAGATGGCTCCTATCACAATTCCGGCAATGGGGACTTTGTCATTGTTTTTATTGTCGTCGTCGGTTGAGTCTCGAGTGCTGATGGTCGATATCAGGGTTGAAGGCGCGCGGAGGAATAATGGAACAGCGGAGACGGAAGAGGCTCCGAGGAGCAGTATCGTTGATGCGCGCATATTGTCGGTATGTTTTTATTTTGAGATAGGCAAGTCGAGTGAATATTGTCGGTTGTTCTGTATGGCGACGACTTCGTCCGTTGCGCGGCCTTAGGGTTGATATATGCTATAACGCACCCACAACACTTATGTACATATCTATGGTGTCACAGAAACAGTTTGTCGAGTAAACTTGTCAAAGTACAAGAAGAGCTTCTTCTGGAGTCTGACAGCTCTTTATGTATTTCTCTTCCAAAGTTAACTCCGAAATTAGAATTTGACCAAACTTTCCTAGCCTGCTAGCTAGCTGCGAATAAACGTAGAGGTCATCGACTAATAACAAGGGTAATCCAATTGCATAAGAGCTAGTTCAAGGTACAGTGAGGCTGAGAGCCATCATTCGCGTGGATTTGGTCCATGACTGCTCGTGCCTAGCATTGCTTGGGGGTTGGACAAATAGCTAAGCCGTTGGTAGAGGTTAAATTTAGTGTCTTCACCGACCAAGTCCCAAGCTAACATTTCCAGTTTTGATACATTTGACGTGCGAAAGGGCGAAGTTTGTTGGTTGGTTACTTTCTCAATTTCATTTTCTTGACCTCTAACTTCTAAGCCACTCGCTATTCAATGGTCAAGTGGAGAGCCGCGCAAGGCGGTGCTCGTTCGACATTCGCTTCCTAAAGGCTAAAGCTTACGCCGCGGGATATAACTACTAGTTGGTTAGTTAGCCTCCACATTAATGATCCCTTAGCGAGTGCACCGAGTCAGGCGCAAGTTGCTTTCTGATTTGTCGTTTGTAGAAGGGATGAGTTGTCACTGCTGGAGCCTGGACTGGTTGTCAAGATGCTCGCCCCTCATGTGATTTTCCCTCATGTTCGTCGGCAAGAGTCCTGCAAAGTTCAAAGCCCGAAAGTCTCGTCATACCAAGGTTTTCATCTTTACTTTGGGCTTGATTCGCCAACGAACACAAAGTAAAGATGCAGTACTCCGTAGTGAACTCTGATTACTTTGACAACGGGGCTGGTGCTCAGCCTTTGCAAAAGAAGTTAGGGCTAAGTCCAGCCGCAATCTGGTCCAAGCTTGTGCCCTAATGCTTCTATCATTAGACAGCCAATTATATCCAAGTAGCCCTTCTAGTTGGTTGTGGTTTTATGTTCATTGTTTGATGTTAATTATTTTCATTGTTCCGAAATCCGAATAGAATCGTCTGCGTATCCGAAGACTGGAGAGTATGTACATGGTAAGGCGCAGTCGCACTTATCCGATCTACTACTTCATGTCATATCACATGGCACTGATGGCAGTCACCAATCAGATTCGGCTCATAAACTCATATCATGAATGTCAGTGAGCTCACTGGGCTGAAGCTGACGAATCTCTATAATTCCTCAGTGAGCTCTATCACCCCCTATATTGCATTGAGCAATATCGCATCCGACATTCCGGAACTTCTTCGTACGTAGCGGTCTGACACCGACTATTTTCTTTTTGAAATATACTAGAAGGAACATTGAAGGAAAGAGTGCGTTGTTTATCTATCAGCCAAACGAACTAAACAATGATTACTGAGGTCCAGATGTCGTGTTGAGGATAAACATAATCTTCAAGCCCATCCGACTGCGGAATCCACTGTGTCTACGGTCTTCACAAGAACATCAAAGAGCCATATATTTCCAGTTGTCACCAGACTTTGAAACCAACTAAAAGCTTCATGGTTCAACCCTTGATCCTCAAATCGATCAGCCCATACCTTCCCAAGATCTCGCATCTTACTTCCCTCGGCGAAAGTGGCCGGCGGCACCTTGGGATTCCATTCCATTCCAGCTCCTGCTGTGATATCTCTAAGAAGTTGAATGCATTTATCACATGGAGCTTTGACTGTTCCGTGATATTCATACGAAGCATACCCTGCTCCTGTAAAGTGCATATACACTATCCCCGAAATCGCTGCGACTCCTGATAGTGGATGCGATGCTGCTCTCTGCAGCGTTGCCTCAAGATACGCATGAAAAGGATCCTCAAATCCCATTCCATAAACAGCAGAAACACCATTCTCGTGGTTGCCTGCTGCTACGTCGCTTCTCCAATCTAACATGTCATGCATCGATCATTACCTCGGGCATAACGAGGCCATCCTCGATACTGTCATTGGCAAATACATAGCCACTGAACGTCGTAGCAGCTCCTCCAACAGCTCTCCAGGACATTGCAGATTTGACGGAAACATCTGTTCCTGTTCCAACGGCCTGCAGCATACTAGCATCTAATAATCCATTAACTGCCCTGCCACCATATGCGTACGCTGCTCCGAGCGACATAGCACATAGGCGGAGACGAACATCATAATCAGATTCAGTAAAATATCCGTAATCATCGCAGAGAGATAAATGACCTAGTGCCGACTGCTGAACTGCCGTCTTGGGCGGCAACCAGATCGATAACACCAGAGAGCAATCCATAGTAACCACCTCGTAACATCCAAGCGCAAGGAAACTCGAGGTTGGGTAGAATGCCGCGCCGACCTGGATATCATGCCAATGTCTCTTAAAGCTTGCCTTTTTATCTACATGTGCTATACTCAGTCTGTCTCCGTCGTAGTGATCAGAGGCAATGCGAGAAGACCCAATACGAGCAGCTTCGATGGTTGCAGCTCCGTATCGTGTTAGGAGTTCTCGGTGTAAGTCTGAACAGGATCGGTTCCAAGCCGAATTAGCGCGTGCTGGAGTATCCTCTGGTCGTTCTATCACTGCTCGGGCATATTCTAGAGCATCTTGCCAGGCCTGGTTGTCGGGTATAGAGACTTGGCCAAGCAATGCCAACAGCCCGTTTTGTAGAGTATCTCTGTACTGTGATACTGCCTCGCTGATCTTCCCTGGTACGTCCGTAGAAGTACCATTCTCTGAACCGGCGGTGGTGGGAGGTGGTTGTTTCCAACGAAGCTCAAAGGTATCTGCGGCGATTTCCTCCAGGCAACTAAGGATAGAAGCCTCGAGTTTTGCGCTCAGAGGCTTCTCCACATAATTAATATGAGTGATCGAACGCTATTCAGCTTGGGCGCCACGTACCATTGTCATGACTGTCGGATCAAGCCAGAAGTGGTATCCAATTAGTAACAGAAGACAACTCCGCTTCACAAATGAGCAGAAAACGAGAGATGGCTTCAATATTCTTCAGTCCCATGGACTACTTAGATTAATGAGAAATTCTGATGCCACCAGACCAGATCCACCTAATGCATGTGCTTATCGGCGGAGTTATATTCCTGAACAATTCATCAATTAGTGAGATACCTGGCTGCTTGATGAGCGTGACATTTCCGACCAATCGCTCTTGATTTTGATCCTGGACATTGAACTATTGCAGTATACCTCAGGGTATACTTGCAGTAGTGTGACTAGCACCGGGGCATCTCCAACTGCCTCCTGAGGTCATTTTTATCGATAATCCCACTTCTTGGATGTCATAACTGCTGTTCAGTCATACTATAAATAGTCTTGTCGCCAAGCAGGCCGTTGGACATTCAAGGTTGGAAGAAGCAGGAAGGGCCTTGGGATTTACCTACATAGGTACCAACAGCCTCTGTATAAGAATATTAATAAAATTTTATATTTAATTCTATATAGCCTTTATTATACTTAAAATAAAAATATTTATATGCAACCTATCAGGATAACCAAACGAACCTGGAAGGCTGGAAGTCTTTCTTGACCAATGACAGCCTCTAAATAGTGCATTCGCAACCAACTGGCATGAAGCTAGAGGAAGAGCTATACTACTACCGTAGTAGTGCATTGTCAAGGCTGTCAAATTTGAAAACGCCTCTCGTCAGACCAATCCAGACTCCCCAAAAACAGTATGGTCATTGGTTAGAATTAAAGACTCTTGTGGCTATGTAATTGTAACCCCTTGAGTCCGCAGATTGAGTTTTCTTGCAATTGAGCCTCACATTCTTTAAAATGGCATATTAAGACTGACTGTGTGCAAGTCGTCATAGAATTCCAATCTTCTATCTGGATGCCAGTATATGGAAGGTGAAGATATACCGAGACTCTAAGCGCAACATGAGACGATCTATCATCACCGTGGCGCTTGCCAGCATCACCTCTTTCCCTTTAACCTACAGTACGACCACCACCAGCTCAACCGCCTCGAATGCCTCAAGTGTAGAGGTAGACATTATCTTTCCTATTCACAACGCAACCTATAACATCACTCAATCGCTACCAATCGTATTCGCTCTCCAGAACCTAACAGCTGCGGCTGCCATCGGACCCTTCACTTTTGAATGGGACATTATGCCATATGGCAAGGTCGGTTACCCGGAGACGCAGGAGCCCGGCGGCGTTCTCAACGATTACGCGAGCGTCTACTTCACTACTGCCAATGCCAGTACCGAACCATATATCCTTGTCAACCAGACAGACGTGCAGAAATGGCAGTTCGGGCCATTTTATCCATACGGCTCTGTATACGCTCTGCAGTGGAGTATACAGTGGGATGACGATATCAAGCCCTGCGATTCCGCTCCGCTAGGCGTGTTCGGGTCGCTTTTTTTCAATATCAACATCAACGATCCGGAGCCCAGCCTGGGAAATCTGACAGGGCAGTGTCCCCAGTTAGGCGCTGTATATGAGATTAACACGGCATCCAAGAATGGCTCCTGCTCGGCGGTAGTGAGCAATAATGGTACGGGGAACCCTTGTGCTGTCACTTTGGATCAGGCTACGGTGGCGAATATCTCGAGTACCTGGCAGGGACTTGTTGCAGCGTCAACCGCCACTGCATCTGCTAGTGCTACGAGCGCAAGCTCGACGGCAAAACATAATAATGCTGTTGGTTCCAATGTTCCATTTTCATATATGTTGATGGCTACATTGCTTGGGTCTCTTCAGATGATAATGACTTGATAATTCGCCTAATGTCTCAACAACTGTAATAATACAAATTTACGTTTTATCTGCTCAGGACTAGCCCTAACGAGCCCTAATCGTCATCCATGCTTCATGTTGTCACAGGTCATAGACGTTGGACAAGGGTCTACCGACCTCGTCGTGGGCCATGGTGGTGACTGAGTCTGTAGATGAAATTGTAGAGAGTGAATAGATAGATTGTGATTTCAAATTACTGGTCTTTCTACGGCTCAGTAAGCAATTAGAAAAGATCAATTGGTATGGCGATTGAGTAAATGCTCTTATCGATCCAGATGGTGGATTAGGGTTAGTGACATCACCGGAAAAGGTGCACCGACGTCATTGACCAGGCAACCCTATTATCACATATATAAGCATCTTTTCCTTCCAGTCATTATTTACTTCAATTCAATATTCCATCTTGATATACATCTAAGAACTTTACCAGACATAATCAACAATAAACATGCCTCTCGTCGTCCCAGGTATCAATTCCTCCTTAACCGGAGATAAGAAGAATGACTGGCTCGACAAGCTCATGGGCAAGAGATTGACCGACTCTACAAGCGACGAGGTGGTACGACCTTCTCCTGTCCAGCTCTTTATCACAAAACATTGCTGACAACCAGATTTTTAGTCATTCGCAAAGCGAGACTTGCCTTCCAGCCATCGTGTCATAGGACCGAATGATATGACAACGACAGACCATAATCCTGATCGGTATGTACCGGATCTGTATGTACATTGTGGTATAGAACTAAGACTGACCGACGCTTTCTCAATTCAATAGACTCAACATTCACGTCGATGATGAGGGTACCGTGCGGGATGTCCGATATGGTTGAATGACTCATGTCAGAGCTGACGGAGACGAATTGACGATAACGACCTATGGATCTTCCTTCTGAATAATGTATTCTAAACACATGAATTCCTTCTCTGTAAATTTTGTCTTGACACAGGCCCATTCCGTTCTTCATTCCTAGGAAGACGCTCCTCGTGTTGACAGCCTATGGGACTTGATATTCCCAACTTCAATCTTGAGCACATGTAAAGGTCTCCCTACCCATGTTTTGTCGAAGTTGGAAACAGGTTCATCGACAATTGTTGCAAGACCCGTAAAGATACATGCATTATTGACCAGTCCAGAATCAACTATCATTCATTTCTATCCACACAGCGGACCATGTCGTGCCTCGATAGGCACTTCAAACTCGATAGAATTCCTAGAGTACCTTCGAGCGGAGAAATGGCACTGCAAAGCCTTGTATGAGAGATTTTTCTTGTGCGAGGTCTCAACCTCCTTTGTTCCAGCTTCATAGAGCTGTAACACATAGGAAACCTTACCCATGATGTCATTGATGGTGATTGGCCAGTGCATGTGAAACGTCACGTGCGCACTAGCCGTATTCGGAAGAATCCAAACGAACGCGGGCGGGCTAGGTCCCAGGAGCTGCCCCAGCCTCCTTCCACCCTCAACAAGGGAGTGGCACGATACCAGTGACTGCAATTCGTCCTCTGACATCGAAGACAAGAAATCAACGAATGCGCACAACTACGTCAACCGTCATTCGTCAACTATTGCAACAATGCAATTGATTTTCGCAGCTCGTCGGGGCCGCCGTGTCCTGCATCAAGTGAACCTCCAACAGACCGCAGCTCTATCGACTCGTGTGCCAATCGTCGTGAGCCATGTCCGACGCGTATTTCGTCTTGCAGACACCCGCCCTGCTTTTAAAACCGGAGCCAGCACTCTAAACCAGCTCGGCGCAGTGTTACAAAGAAACCAATACTCTACTACTACAACTACAACCTCCGCTGATCCTGCGAAACCCAAACGTCGTGGCCGACCACCCAAAGACGGAGAACCGAAACCAAAGAAGAAAGCTGCCAAGAAGCGCAAGCCCAAGAAGAAGGTCAAGAAAGTGCGCAAGCTCTCTGAAGACGCATTAGAAAAGAGACGCAAACAAAGACAGGAGCAAAAGGTCAAGGATACGATAAAGGCATTGATTGCGGAGTCATTGAAAAAGGAAGAGCCGAAATTGAGGAGCCCGATTGCCTGGAATCTGTTTGTTTCTGAGAAACTCAAGGGTATTGTTGATAAGGACGGCAAGAGCAGCGCTCTCCGTGATATAGCTGTTCAATATCGCGAGCTTCCTGAATCTCAGCGCGAGGTTTGTTTTCCCAATTCTACGTGAGTAATCAGTATGCTCGTGACTAACTGTGATTCGAATAGACCTTGGGCCAGGAAGCGACCAAATTGAGCAAAGAAAATGAAGAAAAAATGAGGGAATGGGTACATTCGTATTCTCCTCTACGAATCAAACAGGCAAATGCCGCTCGAAAGCTCCTACCGAAGTACATGGCCAAACATGAGAAATCCCCAATCATCAAACTCAGCCCCATCCACGATGATCGCCAGGTCAAGCGACCTGTCTCTGCATTCCTCTGGTTCTTCAAGGAGCGCGTGGCAACTGGAGAGTACCGCGGTCTTCCCGTCACAGAAATCTCTGAGCGTGTCAAGGCCGAGTGGCTCAATACTTCAGACAGTGAGAAACAGGTATGTATTCACCAATTATCAATCATTGGCTTAGATGCGGTACTGACAATGGCGATAGCTCTACTTGACTAAAGCAGAAGAAGACCGACGACGATACATTACGGAATACCGTGACACCTACGGCGAAGATCCCAACTTCATCAAAGAGGGTGGTAGCAAGCCGAAGGCTGAAGAGGCCGATCTGTAAACCGTCCTAGCTGTCTTGTACGAGAGAGCTCGTTCTGAGCAAGCGGTGGTGTTTGATATACCAATATCCCCTGTCATGATTCGTGCTGGTTTTATTTTTTCTGCCTTGGTCTGTCTGTGTATTGAATACTCTGTGTATCTCGGTCGGATTGGTGTCTCGTCTCTTTTTCCTTTTCTCTCTGTATCACCGCGAAGGAATGTATTTGTATCTTCGGTTTGTGTTTAGAAACTCACTACCAATGTCTTGATAAGAGTAGCACCTTCTCAAAAACGTATGGATCAAAACTAGGATTAAGATTTAGATCTTGCAGCCACATCCGCATACAGTTGTATGCGCATATGCATGGCTGTTTCCCGATGCATAGAGACATCCATCATAATGGCGGTGAAGCAGATAACCTGCCCCAAACAGAAACTATCCACCCGTGCTTCTCGGCATTGAGCGATATACTCAATTGAAGACTCGGAACGTTAGGTAGGCATGCATAGGGATATTATTATCAGAGTTTTTTTCTTGTCACTATTTTTGGTATTTGACGTATGACATGGGTGGGGGGGTGAGTGACATGCATGTCCACGAGTGTACCCCAATGTTGATGGAGTACCAATAGATACTTGAGTTTCTATGGAATGGGCTGAGAGTGCTTATGTAGGTATCTACATGTGTCATGTGTACCTGGTCGGGGTTACTTGAATACATTGAACAGCTTTGTAGTTTCAATGTCAATGTTTCCAAGGTTCTTTTCCTCCGGTTTATGGTAGACGGCTATGTCACGATATTGATCACCGATACACAAATATATAAACGCATACCTAGGTATGTTTCGGAGATATATTGATGCATGTGCGGTCATCCAGCACGGAGCATGACACACTGGAACTGCCGAGACCACGTACCTTCTAATATGACTGGTATATTGTAATATGATACTAGATAATCGTCCTAGAAGATATCAACCCTTCACTGCATGACGAAAATGAAATAAACTGCGAGAATTGCCGATCTCCGGCGGCTGGAACATGGGCAACCACAACCCACATGCGCTATAGTCCAGTGGATGAAACTGTCCCATCTATTAATTTACGGGGCTATTCTTCAACCATTTGACGCAAGATGATCCCCCATCAATCTACGGGCTGGGTTACTGATCCCAGGCTCAATTCAGCCAGCTTCAAAGAAGCCCAGACAAAAGGGACTATGATTTACGACCGCCAATGATCACTCTCATTGTGAGCTACAGAACATGTTGCCAAGTAATACGAGTTTAGGTAGTAATTGAGCATATGTACTAGTCCTGTCCATTGATACTTAGAGAGATCTGTTTATGGCAAGATGATACTATATCCAATATCGAACCAGGTGTATGAAGAGCTTGAACGAGTACACACATGACGTCAAAGATGACATTCGGGAATACAAGCTTCGGTCAAGTAAGCTTTGTGCGGCGAGATCCATCCCAAGCCTTCTTCTTATAACGGTTAGTACGGAGGTCTTATATCACGTGACCAGAGGTCCACCTCTGGGTAATCCTCAGATCGGAGTTGTGAGTTCGACGCATTCTCTGCGCAAAAAAACAAATCACTAATAATTATCCGCAGCGATTCTCCGAGAGGGCAGTTCTTTGTTTTTGCCTTTTTTTTTATTTTTCAATAAAAAAAGTATTTACATAAAGCTTAGGTAGCCTTGACCACTTGATAGCACTGCGTTCTGTGCCATGTGCGAGGCAACGTCGAGCTTTCAGCTAACAACGGAACGTGCGGTGAGTGCTCGGAATGGCTTCATTCGTAGTGACAGCTTGCCTACTGGGAATGTATGTTAATTAAGGATCGTATCGCCCCAAATTCTTCTTTTTATAACGGTTAGTACGGAGGTCTCATATTACGTGACTAGAGGTCCACCTCTGGAGTAATCCTCAGATCGGAGTTGTGAGTTCGAGCCATCTTCTCTGCGCGAGAAATATCATACTAATAATAATACACAGCGATTCTCCGAGAGGGCAGTTCTTTCTTTTTGCTCTTTTTATTCCTTTTTTCAATTGAAAGAAGTATTTACATGTAGCCTACCTAGTACTACGAGGAACGTGGTATTTTAATGAAAGTAGAGAGAGACATTTTGAATTAACATACGCTAGGCTGATAACCATCAATTCCGAGGGTATTATTTCATACAGAATGTCAAGGAAAGCCCCGCTGCAGGATGCATAAGGCAGGCAGGTAGTGGATGGAGATGAATGGGGTCCACTGTGTTTCTCTCGATGAGTTGTCAATTTTGCTTTGACACGGTCCATCGGAACTGAGCGTAACATCTGTGTGAGTTGGAGGTCTTTGACTAGAGGTTGTGTAACCAAACATAGAGATAGAATGAATTGGTCAATCAGCGACGGATGCATATAATCGAGCTCCCAGAAGACATTGTCGAATTTTATCGCGGTTTGCATTTACTGTAAGGCGTGTTGCTGTCTCCAATTAATAGGAGGCATTAGCAATCCAGGAACAGCTGGTTGAAGATTGGTTGTTCACGCCCAGTAACTACGGGTAGTGAACTCCAAGTCATCAGATCTGGGGCCATAACTACGTAACTGACCTGTCCAATGGCTAGGGTTTCAAGGCGACGATGCAGCGTTAACGTTCGCCAGGCAGCGCCAATCCTGTGTGACATTCGTACTCCGGACGGGCGGAAATCATTTCAATTCCGACGGGGGGGATGTTTCTAGATTTTCTGTTGGGGTCTATTATTTGCGATGTCGAATCTCTAGTCTCAAAGATCAATCAACCATATGGAGAATCGGAGATCGATGTTGTCACGAGAGTAGAATCGGACGAGATAAGAAGGCTCAGGCCACAAGGCAGTAATCACTAAAAAGGCTACCATGCAAAAGAGGGTCTGCGCCTAACCGATTTGCGTCTTAGCGCAACCAATCGATCCCGAGTCCTCTTTCATTGGTTCCTGCCACCTCGTCGCCTTCGATGCGGTGAAGAGAGAGGAAGAAAAATGGTTGCGTTGATGCGACACAAAATGATCATAACTAAGTACCTAGCCACAATTGGGCATGGAGAAGTATCACAAGTATGCAGGCACTGTCATTGGGCGATGAGATATGTATTGTTTTGATGACAAGTGACTCATGCTCGCTGTCGTAGAGCTAAATACTAAATTAACAACTTCAAGATACAATTGATACTCATACTGTATGAACAACAGTGTAGCCTATATTGTTCCAGGGTTGCTGAAGGGAAGATATTGACGAGACAGTTGAGATAAACTCAAGTCAGTCTTTTCCTTTCTGCGCATCTTGAACTTTTGTACATTGTTGTACACTATTTTTTTCGTTCAACAGTTTGCGACTTCGGCTGTTTCGTCCTTCGTTACTAGACGGTGGTTGTCGTTCGGCTCTTTCGTTCTCAAATCGAAACCCCTGTGATCGTACGGTAACTACTTATTCATTGGAGTCTAAAAGCAGGACTGACTGAATGACTGAAGGTGGTAAAGTGTCAAGTCGACTTCTCTCACGATCTGATACGGAAGGCGCGCTACCTTGGAAACATTTTGCGCGGGCCGGTCCTTTCCTTCGTTGCTCCCCGCACCTTCCCAAGGGTCGCGACAATCCAAAGAGGAAGTCACGGGAATCATCCCAATACTTCGTCCTGTGTTATTTCTCAATTGTTATCATCGCATTCCACCAAGCGACATCAGACGACACCAGTGAACGCTAGCTCCATAGTCAACTCCTAGCGCAAACCCCGGTGCCTCGGAAGACAACGAATTGCCTTCTACAGTTGGTGTTTGTTTTTCTCTTTTCTTTTTCAAGCAGATGCCTCTGGAAGGGACACGGTCTTTCAGCTTGTTAATCTGTCATCGCGATATCCCCGTACAGCGTTACGGAGGTATTCTGTCTTGTTCAGTGTTTACACTGTCATTGCTAGCTCCGGGTAAGTCATCACTGATAATACCTCTATCTTAGCCCGCCCCGAAAGATATCCAAGGATGGCTGTCGTTTTCCTTAGAGCACTTCTCATAGGCCGGAACAAAGCTTCCAATGCCATACATCCAAGCAGCGAGTGGCTTGTGCCTGCGTGGTGCAGAGTGCTCGTTCACTCGACTTGCTTTTCGTCCCATCAGAAGGCTCGGAAGCTCCCCTCCATCCACATCCCGTCTGTTGTTGTGGTTGGCTACATCATCCTCCCAGCCCCCTCTAACAAAAATCTACTAACCACGCCAACATCCAATCCACTCAGCAATTATCTGCAGTTCTGTGCCCCCTTACTGGGTTGATGCTTTAGTCACATTGACACTAACTAGTCATGTTGATCCACTTGCAGGAAACCTTCCAACCCACGAATGAGCTCGGTTTGACGACTCGAGTTTTTTTCTCTTTCACATATTTTCTTTTGAGCCTTCTTCAAAAAAGGGAGTGAAGAAAGAACGACATAGGGCCCGACTCCCACGATTGAGGATTCCGCATTACGGCGATCCTTGAACTGCGATCTATTGGTCACATTCCGATTGAATGACGGTCAACAAAGATCTACCGGACCCTAGTTTACCCCGAACCTCATATCTACTAGATAGCCTACCGCCATTTGCCCTTCGGTCACAGAGTCACCATACTACACACTAATTCTGCACGCTTCATCCTCCGATTATTGTCGCATTGCAATTACGATATTTGCGCTTTGTGATCGCGATACAAATCTGCTTTTCAGAAGGGTGGCGCATATCTTTATATATCAGCCTTACCAAATCCGATTCTACAAGTCGCAAACCCGTGGGGCTCTGCACTCAGCTATAGTTGATGTCACGACACTTATCCAAGTCAAAAGCTCGCTACGCTGGGAAGAGACCTGCCGTCTCCGATAGACTGTCGCCTTCAATGCTTGTTCACTTACCGTTGACGTACGGTTTGTCGGTCAATATTTCCCAACACCATGGAGGCCCTCGATTTTCGATCTTCACCTCATCCTGAACTTTCGCAATGTCACGATTTGAAAACCCGCATCGGATGCTATGAAGGACAATTAGGACTTGCAGATATTTGTTGGACCGGTAATCATGACTGGGATAATATCAAAGGATTGCCGAAACAAGGGCGGAAGAGCATTGACTGCGAATCTGTTTCCTTCCAACTGGCGCTGTTCAACGCATATGCGTTGGCGAACGAAACAATCTCACAGAACGCGGAACCCGCTGGCTACGGTACTCCGCCACCGCCCTATACCGACGTGCACGATGACTTACCACCTGAATATTCGGCTCTTCCAGCCTTGGCTGAAGCGAAGCCACTCGTCAAAAATTCCGCTCCTCTACCGAACAATACCGGCAAATCTCGAAAATCAAAGTCAAACCCCGCATCGTCGATTGATTTTGAGAGCACGCATGGATTTCGTCAGCATGGAAAGAAACAAAAAGCAAAGCTGGCTGCCAAAAAAGCCGTGAGTGGTTCCTCTGGTGGTGATGGCGGCAATAGTGGAAAGAAAAACGACGAGACAATAGACCCCCCAGGTGGAAGTGGTGTCGGCGGAAGTGCAGGCGGTGATGACGGCGGCGACGGCGGCGATAAAAATAACGACGGCTGGGGCGAAGTCACAAGTAGCAGCAAAAAGAAGAAGTCCAAGAAAGAGGAAGAGGAAGAGGAAGAACGAAAGAAAAAGGAGGCAGAGGAGGCAGCGGCTGCTGGTACAGCCGCCAATAATCTTAGCTGGGCAGATGATTTGGACAACAACAATGATGATAGTTGGGCCGGCTTTACATCCGTGGGCAAGAAAGACAAGAAAAAGAATTCAGTAAGTCGAAATCCCGCAAAGCAAAACGGTCATGTGTTTACTAATGATGGCAAAGCTTGACCCGACATCCGCTGCATTCGGAGAACCTGCCGGAAACTCGTTTCAGGAAATCAATCTCGACGATTCCGCACCGCAACTGGATCTCAGCTTCGAACCTACCAAAGGGACATCTGGAGGTGGAGGTTATGGCTTCGGAGGTTGGGGAAAAGACTGGAATACTGGCAGCAAATGGGGATTTGGCTCAATGGGCAATGATACTTCTGCAGCAAAGGAGCCGCCAGCCAAAGAAAGCCCTTGGGGCTTGGGTGATAAGAAAACCAAAAAGGCAACTGGCTCTCTCGGCTTCGACTTTGGCGACTTAGGCACGTCTACAGCAGATATCGGCACTTCAAAGGAGGCCAAAGATGACGATACCTGGGGTTCTTTCGCTGCTGTCGGTAAGAATAGCAAGAAGAAGAAGGACACTATCTCCGAGGAACCCCCTGCTGCCGATGATTGGGGTCCATGGGGTCCTAAGAAGACTGCGAAAAAGGAAGAACCGGCACCTGAGTCGAAGACAGGACAGTCTGATGATGTTTGGGCAGCCTGGGCGAACAAAGACAAAAAGAAGACTACTACTTCAAGCGCAGCTAAGAAGACCGAAACCGACGATATTTGGGCCGCATTCAAGAAAGACAACAAAGCGGATATTATCGACTTGGACTTCCCCAACGAGAAAGCCCCAGCACCCGAGCCCGAGCCAGTTATCGACAATGTTTGGGCGGTGCCAGCCAAGAAAGACAAAAAGAAGGCAGGCAAAAAGGGCACTGAGCCAGAGCCGGTACAGTCAAAGACCGAAGATGTCTGGGCTTCCTTCGAGACCGATACGAAGAAAGAACCAGAAGAGGAGTCCGGTTGGGGTTGGGGTATCGCCAGCAAGAAAAAAGACAAATCCAAAGGTCTAATTGAAGACCTAAGCTCCTCCTCGCAAGTCAATAGCTCAGCTGCACCGCCGGAAAAAGATTGGTTAAGCGGCTGGGGAATTGGAGGTAAAAAGAAGGAGGTTGCACCAGAGCCAGAGCCAGTGCCTGAACCTGAGAAGCCAAAAAACCACGAATTCTGGGATGGTTGGGATACTTGGACTCCCTCGCAGCGAAGAAAGAAAGAAAAGGATGCCGCCAAGAGGGGCATACCAGCTCGTATAGAGATACCTGATCCTGTACCTGAGCCGGTTGTCGAACCAGAACCGGAACCAGAGCCCACTCCGGAACCACCAAAGAGGAACCATGAGTTCTGGGATGGCTGGCAGACTTGGACTCCTTTGACAAAAAGGAGGAAGGAGCGAGAAGCTGCAAAATTGAACATTCCTCCATTAATTGAAGATCTCGCACCTGAACCTGAACCTGAACCTGAGCCTCAACCAGAACCAGAGCCGGAGCCTACTCCAGAGCCAGCCAAGAATCATGAATTCTGGAACGGCTGGCAAGATTGGACCCCATCAGTCCGCAGAAAGAAAGACAAGGAAGCGGCCAGAAAGGGTATCCCCCCACTCATCGAAGATGCTCCCGAGCCCGAGCCCGAGCCCGAGCCTCAACCCGAGCCAGAACCAGAACCGGAACCGGACCCCATGCCTGAGCCTCCCAAAAACCATGAGTTTTGGGATGGCTGGCAAGACTGGACTGCTGCGACGCGCAAAAAGAAAGATAAGGAAGCAGCAAGAAAAGGCATTCCTCCGCTTATTGAAGAGGTTGTTGTTCCCGAGCCTGAGCCAGAACCAGAACCCGAGCCAGAGCCAGAGCCAGAGCCAGAGCCAGCGCCGCCGCCACCGCCGAAAAATCATGAGTTTTGGGATGGCTGGGATTCATGGTCACCTTCTCAAAGGAAGAAAAAGGAAAAGGACGCTATAAAGAATAATATCCCACCACGGCAGGAGATTGTCGAGCCTGAGCCTGAGCCTGAGCCAGAACCGGAACCTGAGCCCGAGCAGCCTAGGAATCATGAATTTTGGACTGGTTGGGAAAAATGGAGCAGTAAAGAACTCAAAAAAAAGGAGAAAGAGGCCAAAGTAAACAATATTCCCCCATTGCAGAAAGACCTTCCACCTGCGCTTGCACCCGAACCTGAACCCGGGCCAGAACCGGAGCCTGCAGCTAAACCAGAGCCTGAGCCTGAGCCTGAGCCTGAGCCTGAACCTGAACCTGAACCAGAACAGCCTAGGAATCATGAATTTTGGACTGGTTGGGAAAAATGGAGTAGCAAAGAACTCAAAAAAAAGGAGAAAGAGGCCAAAGTAAACAATATTCCCCCATTGCAGAAAGATCTACCACCTGCGCTTGAACCGGAACCTGAACAACCAGAGCCAGAACTGGAGCCTACAGCTGAACCAGAGCCCGAGCCTGAGCCCGAACCAGAACAGCCCAGGAATCATGCATTTTGGACCGGATGGGAAAGTTGGTCAACCAAAGACCGCCTGAAGAAGAAGAAAGAGGCCAGACTCGCCGGCATCCCCCCATTACAAGAAGATTTACCACCTGCGCTTGAACCTGAACCTGAACCTGAACCCGCACCAGAGGTTATACCAGAACCAGAACCTGAGCTCGAACCAGAACAGCCCAGGAACCATGCATTTTGGACCGGATGGGAAAATTGGTCCGCCAAAGACCGCATCAAGAAGAAGAAAGAGGCCAAGCTCAATGGTATTCCAGCACTACACGAGGACTGGCTGCCTGCTTTAGATCCTGTTACTGAACCAGAACCTGTGGTGGAACCGGAACCTGAGCCTGAACCAGAACAACCAAGAAACCATGAGTTTTGGACTGGCTGGGAGAAATGGAGCGGCAAGGAACGTAAGAGGAAGGAAAAGGAAGCGAAGCTAATGGCGATTCCTCCTTTACAAGAGGATCTACCGCCTGCTCTTGATCCTGCCGCTGAACCAGAATCTGTAGCGGAGCCAGAACCGGAGCCGGAGCCGGAGCCAGAACCAGAACCAAGGAATCATGCATTCTGGAATGGATGGGAGAATTGGAGTAGTAAGGAGCGCAAGAAGAAGGAGAAAGAGGCCAAGGCCAATTGTATACCGCCACTAGATGTGAGTCTCAAGCCTGCTCTTGACCCCGAACCTGAGCCCGAGCCTGAGCCCGAACCAGAGCCTGAACCAGAGCTCGAACCGGAGCCAGAGCCTGAACCAAGGAATCATGCATTCTGGAATGGGTGGGAGAATTGGAGTAGTAAGGAGCGCAAGAAGAAGGAGAAAGAGGCCAAGGCCAACGGTATACCGCCACTAGATGTGAATCTCAAGCCTGCTCTTGACCCCGAACCTGAGCCTGAGCCTGAGCCTGAGCCTGAGCCTGAGCCTGAACCAGAGCCCGAACCAAGGAATCATGCATTCTGGAATGGATGGGAGAATTGGAGTAGTAAGGAGCGCAAGAAAAAGGAGAAAGAGGCCAAGGCCAACAGTATACCGCCACTAGATGTGAATCTCAAGCCTGCTCTTGATCCCGAACCTGAGCCCGAACTTGAGCCTGAGCCTGAACCTGAACCTGAGCCCGAGCCTGAGCCTGAGCATATACCGGAGCCACCGAAAAACCATGAGTTTTGGGATGGTTGGGACGACTGGAGTGCTTCACAGCGCAAGAAGAAGGAAAAGGAAGCAGTCAAAAGAGGCATTCCACCTCGACAAGAGCTCCCTGCTATTGAGATTCCTCCTGAAGCTCCTGAAGTTCCAGAGATCCCCGCTTTCGAACCAGCTGTTGTAGAGGAGCACAAGGATGATTACTGGGCCGACCTAAACAACTGGTCACTCAGTGACCGCAAGCAGAAGCAGAAGGAAGCCAAAAAGAAAGGAATCCTCATGCCCGATGAGGATCTAGCTCCACCTCCTCCAGCACCTACGCCTCCAGCACAGGGTTTGACACCAGAACCGCACTTGGACGATCTCTTGGATGATGATGCATGGGGAGGTTTCAGATCGTCGAAGGCTAAGAAAGCAGCACCGTTAGAAGAAACTCCCGCAAAGGCAGTCAGAGGTTTCTGGGCTTCTTTCGGTACATCTGCAGCTACCAAGACCAAGTCGAAGGAAGAAAAGCCAAGAGGGGTTGATGACCTGCTAATCGACGTTGATGAGGGTGCTGAAGCGCCAGCCGCTCCCCTAGTGGACGATATAGCCGCGCCAGCCGCTCCCCCGCCCAAAGCCACGTCAAAGACAACCAAGCCTGGAAGACTTTCGGTAGCTGAGCGTATCGAGGCTCTTGAGAGATCAAAGCGAGAAAAAGCAAAGGAGAAGGCCAGAGAAAAGGAAGCGCCAAAGCATATTATCGACGACTTCCTTGTTGACGACGCACCTCCGCCGCCAGCGCCCGACCCATACGAGGAACTACTATCCAAAAAGGGTTCTAGCAAACAAAGACTGACCAAGTCGTCTTCGAGCAAGAAGGCAATTCCCGAAGAGATCCCCCCAGACCCAATAGAAGAAGAAATCTCACACGAATCGATACCCGGCAGCTTCCCTGAACCTGAACCTGAAGAACCTGAGCCCGAACCCGAACCTGAGCCTGAACCAGTACCAGAGGCACCGAAAAACCACAAGTTTTGGGACGGATGGCAAGACTGGAGTCCTTCAGCGCGCAGGAAGAAAGAAAAAGAAGCGGCTAAGAAAGGAATACCTCCGCTGATCGAGGACATTGCGCCTGAGCCCGAGCCCGAGCCTGAACCAGAACCTGAGGCAATCCCCGAAGCACCAAAAAATCACAAGTTCTGGGACGGATGGCAAGATTGGAGTCCTTCATCACGTAGAAAGAAGGAAAAGGAAGCAGTCAAGAAGGGAATTCCTCCGCTGATTGAAGATATCGCTCCTGAGCCTGAGGTTGAACCTGAGCCCGAGCCTGAGCCCGAGCCAGTACCAGAAGCACCAAAAAACCACAAATTCTGGGACGGGTGGCAAGATTGGAGTCCTTCAGCACGTAGAAAGAAGGAGAAGGAAGCAGTCAAGAAGGGCATCCCTCCGCTGATTGAAGATAGCGCTCCTGAGCCTGAGCCAGAGCCAGAGCCAGAGCCAGAACCTGTTGAACCTGAACCTGAAGCAGAGCCAGAGCCAGATCCAGAGCCTACCCCGCCGCCACCACCTGAATCTTCCAAAAAGAGTAAGAAGTCTTCTAGCACCAAGAAGTCATCTACGCCAGCAAAGGTATCAACAAAGGCATCGAAGCGTGAATCCTTGGCCAGGTCGATGGAAGAGGAACCTGTGGTAGAGCCTCCTGCTCAGGAGCCAGTTACTGAAGAGTCCGTCTCAGAAGAAGCTCTCAAACCTCCAACTCCGCCACCTGAACCCTCGACGAAGTCGTCGAAGAAGGAACGGACAAAGGTTGAACGCACAGCAGGTGCATCCTCATGGGGTTTCTGGGGAGCCGCGCCGCCGCCAAAGAAACCATCAAAGCGAGCCGAACAATCAGCCCCTGCGAAAGAGGAACGCCCGAAGGTCTCTAGGACAAAGTCCGACGCAACAGCACGTCACAGGGTACGGGAGTCAGACAACGATGTCGACATCGAAAGATCATCGACAGACAAAGACAGACGATCTGACTCCAAACGCCAGAGTCGATCTATGGGCTTATCTAATTTCATCCTAGCGGGAGCGCCGCCTTCTCGAAACAAGTCAGTCAGAAGATCTGGCGTTCAATCGCGTCCTACTTCGCGCCGTCCGTCAGTCGATGTGGGCGATATTGGCCTTCCTTCTCCACCTCCTGAAGACAAACCCGAGATCTCCGACAAAGCAGCCAAGTTAATGGGGATCAAGACTTCCTCATCGAGGAGAGAGGGTGGTGAACGAAGAAAGAGACGTAGTAGGTCATTCCATATTACAATTTATTTAGGTTATGACTAATGATTTCACAGGTGTTCGTGATCCCTACGCACTTGACGGCGATGAAGATATTGTCATGGTGAATGCAGAAGCGGAAGGTGAAATCGTGGAAAGAAGCAGGCGGAGTAGAAAGTCTAAGAATATGGTAAGCCTTCTACAAGCGATTATATGTGTTTCTATCATGGCTAATTCTAGATAATGTAGTCGGAAGCGAGACATGTTGAGGAGGAACCCGTGATTGTTGAAGCGGAACAAAGCCCTCCAAGTGCAGACGTGGTTTCTGGTCCAGATGATATTGCTTTCGTGGAAGCTCCCTCTAAGGAATCTAGGGAGTCTAAGGAGCGGCGATCTCGAAGATCGGCTCCTGCTCCTGCCCCTGTGATAAAGAAACCTGAAGCTGGCGGCTTGATGGGCCTGTTTGGCTCCTTGAGAAAGCCAACCAAACCGGAACCTCAACGCAGAAAGTCACGACCTCAACGCAATGAGATGACAGAGACTGAACGGGACGAAAAACGCGTGAAACGTGAACGGCGACGATCTGTCAAGCCGGAGACCGATGTCGAAGGGTTCACCACTGATGCAGGCCCTGTAAACGTTGACACGGAGCTCGATGATATGGAAGCGATGAAGGCCGAGCGTAGAGCGCGTCGGCGTGCAGCTGAGCAGCAGAGAGCGCGGGAAATGGAACTTCAGGAAGCTGAAGAGCGGCGGGCGCGGCGAGAAAGGCAGCGTGAGCAACGGGAGAGAGAACTCCGAGAGGAAATGGAACGTGAGGCTCGACGACGTGAGGAGAAGCAAGCAAGACGTGCAGCTCGCGAAGAGCGACGTGCTAGAGAGGAGCAGGAAGCGAGAGAAGCCCAGATGCGTGCAGAAGCGAAAGCAGCTGAGCGTCGAGAAAGGAGGCGAACACGAGAACCTGTTGAAATGAGTGGAGGACTATCCAGACATGCTTCGAAGGCTGATAGACGTCGTTCAGAACGGCGATCAGAGGACGAATATGCAAGATATCATGAGGAACGTCCACGAGTCAGCCGGCGCAAAACTGCTCCCGATCCCGCCGAGCCCCCTCGTGGGTATGGCATGCCTGGGAAAGAAAAGACATCTTCTTGGGTGAATTCACAAGTGCTTGATCCTCCAGAAGCTCCTCCCATTGTGCCAACGGTTCTGGATATGCCTCCTAGCAATGAAAATGGGCCTTCACTCTCGTCCGATGAGGAGGCGAGGCGTAGAATACGTCGACAGGCCCGCCGTCGTTCCAAGTATCCCGATATGGCTGATGAAGATGTTGAAGAAATGCGTCCAAGACGGCGCGAATCTCGACGGGTTCGGGAAGGAGCGAAGAGCAGCTCTGGAGATGGTGATTTCGAACGAGAGAACGGCATGCGTCGACGCGATAGCGCATATGAGCCACCATCTCGTGCGCCTAGCACGAAGAGGACAAGTTGGTTCAAGAAATTGACAAGTCTCTGAGCCGGATCTCAACTTCTCTCTTGTGTTTGTTATTCGGTACTATTATTGAATGCAGGCGGATGTTATTTGTTTATGACTTGAATGACTTGAATTTTTGGTTTGTGAGTCCGTTGAATGGTGTCATCTGTTGATTATACCCTTCAAACTCGATTTTCCGTTCACAGCGTGTTTATCCAATAATATCGACAGACAGGGAGGGCGTTGTATGAAATACCCAGTTGTTTGTATGCCTGATTATTGTATGGTGTTTATTTCCTCGCGTTCTGATTTCTTGTTTGATGTGATTTTATGGCTGGACATTTTGGATTACTTGTTTGACATATACTGAATCAGGCTATACATGTGTTGCTGAGGTATCACTGTACTCAATCTTGTTACATAGGACTTTATTATATGGTATCATAACAAACACATGTATGATACAATGGCGAATTTTGTTTCATAATGCGACACGATGAATATGATCTTGACTAATACTCCACTTAATATTTTAATGAGCATCTTCCCTATCTTTATCCTCTCTCCTCTTCTCAAAATACATTCGTCCAGTCTCGTAGGCACTTAGATACAGCCCCAAACCTAGCGCCGTCCACACTGACCTCAAAGAACCTCCTTTGAACAGGCCACGCATTCCTTCTTTGTGATAGATTTCCTTCCCAACAGCAAATGCGCCTCTACTCCTCGACGAAGAAGAAGCCGGATCAACAGACTTACGCTGCTTCCCCTCCCCAGCCGCCGCAAGCATAACCCTCGTCTTGACAACATCAATCGGCGTAGTAATAGTTGCCGCAACACCGCCCGCCAACCCAGCCGATAACGCCGTAATCAACGCTCTTTCCGAGACACTTTGTTCCTTCTCCTGCCGCTGTTGCTGCTGCCGTTGTCGCCATTGATGTTGTATCCGTTCCCTCAAATACTCAAAAAGCGGGAACTGCATAGCCGTGAACGGCAAATTCCTCGCGACGAGAGTGCCATATCCGCGCCAGAGATGGGTAGGATGAGCTCGAAAGGTTGATAGGACCTGCATCGTCGGATTCTTCTTTGATGATTGCTGTTTGCGGTCCGTCGATGTAGTGACCATTTGAGCATTTTGTTTCAGGACTTCGGCGGGTGTGAGGATGAAACATGATACGCATTCTGCGGCTGAGGAGGCGAGGCCGTTTATGACTGGTGTTGGGAGGGAGTGTTTGAATGGTAGGAGATTTTGGGTGGTGGTGGTGGTGGTGGAGTCATTGAGGTTGTGCTTTGTTGTTGATGAGTTGAGGATGTATTTTATGCCTTCGTATGTGGTGAAGAATGCTCCTGCTGGATTTCGAGAGTTAGCATTGCATATTCTAGATGGCATTTAACTATTGAGAGTTGGAACTTACAAGATGGTATCGTAGCTATAACTACACTCCATATCCCCTGATACAACCCTCGAAAGAGTAATCTCCGCTGAACCGCTCCCGTAGCAGCATCCGTATACAATTCTTTGTATCTCGGTGACTGAATACGAGTTTTGAGAGTATCGAGTGGATAGACGATAAAGTCGACTGTGAAAGCAGCTATTGCGCCAGCCTGTTGACATGTCAGTCCGTCTAGTCTTACGATTCGTATCAAGATTGCGTTGTTCAGAATGGAGATTGTACGTACAAGCCAGATATCGGTGTTGGTGTTACACATTGGGGTTTACGCTATGACCTTCTTCCTCTCACCCTTGAAATATGGAATCTGTAATGAAGGGCAAGTTGTAGCACTTTAAACCAGACCGATGAGATCATACCTGCATTCCTCGGCAGCGGATCCACTCACTTTGATAGATCTGATAAGATAACAACCCCAAGCCCTACTACGTACGAGTAATTGCATACAAATAGATGAATAGCTTTGAAGACGGTTTATACGTTTGTTCATTGACACGAGTAGCCCTACTCTAATCTCAAGCACGGACAACCACAGATACATAATTTTTTCCCTTCCGACGCCGGAGAGTCATGCAAAATGCCCACAAGAATCGACATTCGTCATTAGATAAGAAAAGAAAAGACACAAAAGATAAAAAAAAGAAGAAGACGGAAGAATAAAAGTAATCTATCTATTCGGTCGCCTCTCCAGGAAGCAAATTGCCCTTGACAGCAAACATCTTTCCAGTCGTCGAGGACACGAAACCATCGATTTGACGTGAATATTGCTCGACTTGTCGGGTGTTGAGCATGCTCTCCAATCGGCTGGGTTCCTGAGGAAGCTTGAACAAGCGCTGCCACTCATCTTCGGGGAGAGGAGCCTGCTTGAGGGTGGCGCGGCTGGCGTTCTCGGCTTTGCGCTTCGCTTGCCATGCGGCGATCTTCTGTTGTTCGCGGGCGAGTGAGCGCTGGTAGTATTGGAAGTTGTTGTTCTCGGAGTGGTGGGTTTCGATAGCGTCTAGGAGCAGATCGCAGTTCTTCTCGAGGAAGGGGTCGATGCTCAATGACAGGTTGTCGAAGTTGGGAGAAAGAACGTTGGACTGTGCGATGGGGCCGTTCTTGAGTGCGGCAAGCGAGGGGGGAAGGTCAAGGGGTTCCGATGGCAAGGGAGACGGGAGTTGGTGGAGGAAAGATGTGAGAAGGTGGGAGTTGTGGATTTTGACCGGGAGCTCGACGAGGATGTCTTGATAACGGAAACCGGACTTCTGGAGTCTATAACATAATTAGCGACTAGAAAGAAGATCTTGACGTAAAGACATAGCATACTGCTCAGATGTGAATTTATTCTCCTTGAACGCAGTCATGAACTGCGGGGAAAGACGGAAAGCGCGAAGGCTCAAGCTACCCTGCGCACTGCGGCTGATATCATGGACAAGAGCGACGGTCCGTTCATTGAGTTCCTTCTGGTAGAAAAACTGGTTCTCGATAACGTTCAAGTTGATAAAGTTGCCCATGTTCGCGCTAGTGTACCATCCGACATTCTGAGCATCGATATTGACTTCACGGAGCATACGAATCATCTCAGCCTGATAGGCAGTGTTTGCCTTGGCGCGAGGAGCAGCAGCGGCAGCATTTGGTGTGGAAGTGTCAAAGTGCGACTCTGGGGGCATTTCCACGACGGGGAACGGGAATGTGTTTGTGATTTCGAGCGTGCCTCCAACATCAAGACCAACGAGGGAGCCGGTAGCGACGGTAGGGAAAGTCTGAGAACTGTGCTTGATAATTTTCATGACAACCTAGCGCCAGAAAAACTGTCAGTATGGTTATCGAGTCGACGCATCGCGGCGGCGACGAGGGGTAGGATTTTTTTCTTCTGGGGATACATACCAGGGCTTCCACCTGGACTGCCGCGAGAGGAGTTTCTTTCCTGCATACCGTTAGCAATTATCGTAAAGTACTAATCGAAAATCAACTCACTCCATCTTGAATAGTCGAAGCACCTAAGTCGAACAAGGCGTTGTCGGTTGCTGAGACTGTCGCCCTCGTCTTTGCGGGCTCCGTTTTGTGTGGGCAGACCGATTCATACCTGATTAGGACTAGCGCGCCAAGCAACGTTGATTTCTGCTGTTTAACGCTGAACAGGACTACGTCTTCTCAAAGTCTGAGAAATATGAAGAAAGTTACTGATCTAGAGATTGACTGATAAACATGCCAAAACTTACAACATATCATGAAAGTGTACCCTTCGGGGGTTGCTTTCCTGAACTCTTCATGTATACAAACTACTGCTTCCTCTTTGGGTTAGCGTAGACTTTGTAGTGGGATATAGGTCCTGATAGTGAACATCGTTTTAGTGAAACTCTCTAGAATTTGAGCCTGGTGCGCTATCTTATAAATCAAAGAGTTATATTAGTGACTGAGCCTTTGCGTATACGTCGGTCTCGCAGGAACCGAGCAAAGAAGTTCAAGATATGGCTCAACCAGAGACGTTCTCCTATGGCCTGCATGAACTGCAAAAGATTCATGTTTGGAAGGCCGAGAATAGTCCTCAAGATAAAGATCTGCTATGGGTGATGTACGTACCTAATCTCTCCTCGCAAGCCGTACTCACCCCCTTTCATACCCAGAAGCTGACTTTCGTGATAGATACATTCATGGCGGGGCATGGCGAGACAACACCGTCCTCGCCGACTCCTTCCTAACAACCCACTCCCTCCTCACCTCCAACCCCCTGATCCAAACCCACGTAGCAGGCTTTGCATCCATAGACTACCGTCTAAGCCCCCATCCAAACGCCCCTCAAGACCCCAGCACTACCCCAAACACTCAACTCCGCGCCGCCAAACATCCGGAACACATCCACGATGTTCAGGCCGCGCTGGCATTCTTGCACGACAAATACGCCATTGGGGATCGATACATCCTCGTGGGCCACAGCTGTGGCACAACGTTGGTCTTCCAAGTCGTCATGAACAAAGTCCAGGGAGCAGCAGTAACGACATTCCCGAAACCGAGAGCGGTGGCTGGTGTTTGCGGAATTTATGATTTGGTGCTTCTCCGCGATGATTTTAAGCATATCAAGATCTATGAGGATTTCATCAAGGGTGCTTTTGGTGCGGATGAGGGACTTTGGGATGGAGTTAGTCCTGCGAAGGTTACTGGTGCAGACGGGGTTGCTGCTGGGTGGGAGAATGGGCTGGTAGCGGTTCTGGCTAGTTCGACGGGGGACTCGTTGATTAATCAGGCTCAGACGGATGCTATGTTACAGATCATCAAGCAGTGGCAGAGTCTGGCTCAGGGGAGGGAGGTGGTTGAGATGTATGATTTGAAGGAAGAGCATGACGATGTCTGGGCGAAAGGCGAGGAGCTTGCCCGTGTCGTCGTTACTACTGTACAGAAATTAGTTGGGAAATGATGAATATAGATTCTCTTCATTCCATTGTCTCTGAAGCGAATTTTACAAAAATCGGATAATGTAAAGGCTCTTTTTGTAGTATTTCTGGTTTTAATACCTTGGCAGGAAGCGTTCTATTACCACTGAGCAAGACATGAATGTATGGATGCTTTCTCGAAAAAGACCAAAACTCGCTACCAACGCCACCACTGAACGCCTTCAATATGCATGACCTTCCTTCTCACGGCCGGAACTTGAGCGTTTAAGACCGGCTCACTGACATATCCAAAAGCTAAACACCCATGTCCATACGTGCAGAAGCATTGTCCGCAACGGGTGCTGGTTCGTCTCCAATCGGCTCGGATTTGTCGTCATCAATGTCATCTTCGAACTCGTCGTTCTCGTCCTCGCTGTCCTCGATGAATCCAGGATCTATCTTCAAATTCGCCAAACGCTCTTTCATCTCTTCGCGGCGCGCATCCTGCCAGCGAGCCAAGGCAGCGGTTGCATGCACCTTGAAACCGTAGATGCGGGGTTCGTAGCGCTGTATGCTCTTTTCTGGTACGAGTGCCGGATAGACCTGGAAGAGGATGTTGTGAAAGGAGGTTCCAAAATAAGCGCCGTCGATAGATGCATGGCGAGACGACTTTGGGTTGTAGATGTCTTCGCATTTGGCGCAGTACAGTTTCACGGTCTTTTGATTGGGTAGGTCGGACTGGCCCATGGGAAGTAAAGGGTGTTGATCGCACAAGACACGGGGGCATTTTCCAAAATCGCCTTTCTTGTATTTGTCGAGCTTTTAACAAAACGAGATTAGCAAACATGAACTTTTGAAAGAGGTAGTTCAGACGCACCATCTTAGCCAATCCACGAGTAGTCACGATGTAGCGGGCATGAACCAAGCCATACAAATGACGAGCTGACTTCTCAATTTGTTCGCGGAGGTCATCGTCGGCATCTAGATCAAACACATCGGTGATCAGGTCGAGCGCGTATTGGTAGTACTGAACTTCGGTGTTGAGTCCAGTCAAATTGAATCGGTCGGTCAAGTATTCCTCGTCGATTTCGCAAAAGTACTCGTTGCCTCGCGAGGATATGAACTGTGGAGAAAAGGGACGACGAAAGTTAATTTTGGGCTCTTCACGAGGACGAAATGCCAGAGAAAGATAATGAAGACTTCGAACAACGTCTGGAGGGACATGAATTTCTTGTCGAAGGCGGGGAGGGGGTTCGGGGTCATCGTCATCGTCAACCATGTTGAAAATGCTCATGGGGGGCTGTAAGGGATCCATTCCAACGATGCAACCAAAATAGAGCAAACTTCAACGTGGAAAAATGATGAATTGCAATTGGTAAGGATAAAATCAACGGCGAGTACAGGAGGAAATCAGCAGAATGAGGGAATTGCAATGCTGTCATCTGAAGATTGGAAACTTCCTGAGGTGCCCGACTTCCTGCTTCTGTAGCAGCCAGCAGTCGTGCCTGCCTCTTTTCCATGCAGAGACGATAATACAATGCACTGCTCTTTAGATATAGCTGTCATGGAATGACAATACCAGAAATAAAGAAATATGAGATAGGTCATATACACCACGTCTAAAGAAAGAAGAATGCGAATACACAAAGTTGCACAGAACAAAACCAAGTTGCACTTACCCAGTCTCTCCAGTAACTGGTATAGTCACTATCAGTCTCGCTGTTGAAGTCCTCCATGATTTATTCTGGTGTGTGTTTGTCTTCAAAATTGATCAATTAATGGATGGGTATGTCGGTTTTCCTCTTGAGCCGTCCACTTGTCGAGAGGACCAAGTGCGACAGGCCTCGGGAGGCTGGTGGCTGCAGGTCGCTCAGGGGAGGTTGTATTAGGAAGGATATCGCGTTTTGTCCTGAGGAGTAGTGGTACCAATACTCTTTCTTACTGACTGTACGACAATAAAGTACAGTGATAAGAGAGCAAGCGTGTAGGCAAGATTGACAACTGGATGCCTGGTTGTGATGCGGCGATAGTTAATATCTCACACTTGCAAAATAATGCGGGGCTAAGTGGATGATGGTGCCTAGGCGGTGAGAGTGACTGACTGATAACATGCTGATAGTGATGGGCGATTCCTCCATGATTGCTTGAAGGACATCTTACAGACTGATTTCTACTGATATAAGTCTGAAAATAGCTATAGTATACAAGACTCAAGCCATATCAACAGCAATTCTATCATTTATATCACGTTCTCGAGGTATTTTGCATACCATCTTCGAGTTCTTTTTAGCCGGCAGAAATGCAGTGTCTGATTGGCAAGCTTCTTAGATGGTGGGGTGACCGCCTTTGTGGTGCCCTAACTATCTAAACAACTACAACAGAGATGGGTTTTACTATTTTATGGCAAATGATGGAACTGCTAGCTTGAATCATTAAGAGAGGTGATTGTCATTCTAGTTAACTCAATCAGAACTTCGACTTGAAGGGACAACAATGTCAACCTTCACTCTGTCCGACGACGGTGTAAATAAGAGTCAAAAGTATAAAGAAAAATGAGCTGTGCATATCAGCTGACTGATTGAAATGTATGGTAAGGGGTCATCAGAAAAAACAGTAATGGATATCATAAAACGAATAAAGAAATGCTGTCAAAGCTGGCTAGAACCGTTGACCTGCAGCCAGGTCACACTGTTCCAAAAATTTGTAAATTCCTTGAACTCCCTCGTAATCGGAATGGCTATCTCCGCCGCGCGGTTGAGACAGCTCAGCAAAGAACTCTCTATCACCGAGCTCGCTCACTCCAACGCTGGAAAATCCCGATGGTGACGAGATCCATGGATTGTTACCGAACATCTCGACATCTTCAAAGCTGATCTGGTTTGTATCATTGGACATCCCAGGCGACGTCTGGCCAGACATCATCAAGCGCCAATCCAGATCATGCTTGGTCGGAACCCGCGGGTTTTCATGAATCGTGAAAAGCTCTGTTTCTGGAGAAGGGGCAATGCTGGGAGCAAACGGAAACAGCAAAGCCAGCTCTGCACCAGTTCGCTCATCGAAGTCTTCGTCCTGGAAGATTTGACCACGCTCGACTCCAACTTCATCGCATAGCCGCTCTACTTGATCAGCGTCGCAGCCAGGGAAGCGAACACGAAGTGTGGATTTGTTTTCGAGAGAGACGGGAAGATCGCCCAATGTTCCAAGACGATTGAGATCGTTCAAAACTGCTGCAAGATCCTTCAGAGCACGTGCAAAGTCAACAGAAAGAAGCTCCATCAAGCCTTCCGACTTAAGAGTTTCGTTCTTGAGGTTTCCGATGGCAGTAATCGTGGGGGATAGCTGGAAGTCAATGTATGAGCCAGGAGTGTTACGCGAGACCTCTGCCATTCGACGTTGTGCTTTATCCTGAAGAGGTGTCACAGTCTTGAAGCGCTTCTCGCCTGTACGAGGGTCGATTCCATCAAATCGGGCTCGTTGACCTGAAAGCCAGAAACCCCGCATTGCAACTGAAACATTCTGAATAACCTGTGCCGGTGCAGCAGGACCGTGCGAAAAGTATCTCGCTCCACCGAGTCTTCCTGCTCCAACACTGTATCCACCGGCTGTACGGCCGAGGGTTCCGCCGGTCAGATTGGGACGAAGAGCTGAGTTGAAAGGTGAATGAGTAGTCATACGACCAACCATTTGACGGACTGACGAATTTGGGGCGGCATTGCCAGCGGGACGTGAAACCTGACGCAGGTACGATCCGATATAACCGCCTGCACGTGTAGAGAAACGACGGCTTTGAGCTTGTCGGATAGCTGCGGCTCGACTAATGGGTTGACGAGCACCAACATGTGCGTACGCTGGCTGAAGCTTTGGTTGCAATTGTTGTGCAGGTTCTGAGAGCTTGGCCTTGAGTGCCCTGGCCGTCTTCTCGTAGGCAAATCTAGTATCTATGAGTCAGTGGGATATGCGGATAGTGAATGTGCAATGTAGATATGCTTACCTTGCTGCTCTCCATATTTTGGGGAGCAGCAGATGCCCACTCGTTGGCGGCATGGCTGCTAGGCTGATAGAGATCGTCCTTTATCAAAGTTCGATAAATGTTTGACAGATGGAGGATGAAGAATGATGACTGCGTTGATGCCTGGTTTATGAGGGACATTCCGATAAGGCTGTGTGGCGGTGCAGGCTCTCCGCTTTTCGCCACATATGGCATGCCAAGACTCGAAGAAGCCGTCCGATCTCGGCGATATGATTGGACCACATTGTTTATCTCTACTCGCGACTACGTATCGTCATTGCAAACCCCTCTTACAACATCTCAGGCATATCGCTAAAATCATTTATCTATTTCTTTTTCGAGTCTTTGCACTCTACTTATTGGCTAGTTTCCTTGTAGATCTATTCGTCATCGCCAAAGAACACCTTCACAGGCAACCAGTCGTCACCGCAAACCTTGAACCGATCCTTGAGGTTGCTGAGTTCATCGAGCTCCTCGGGAGTGAGCTCCCAGCCATCAAGCTGGAAGTTCTTTTCAATGCGCTCCTTATTCACAGACTTGGGAATCACACTCCATCCTTTCTGCAGACCCCATACAAGCAGAAGCTGCTGAGGAGTTTTCCCCTTCTTCTCAGCCATCTTGAGCAGTGTTGGGTCTTTGTAGAGAGGCGAGTTGGTCGAGCCGAGGCAGGAGTATCCGGTACAGTGAATTCCTTTGGAGGCGTTGTATTCCACTAGCTTGGGGGAAGGATTGTTGGGATGTAACTCGATTTGGTTGACTGCCGGGACGATCTTGGTCGTGGGAGCATTGAGAAGACGCTCCAGGTTCTTGATGCCGAAATTGGACACACCAATGTTTCGCACCTTACCCGTGGCGGGAAGCTTTTGCATTTCCTCCCTGTAGTTTGCATCAGTATGGGTCGATACTAGAGTGATCTCTTTTCTTACCATGTCTTGATGAAATCCCAATCAGGCAGGTGTTTCTTTTTGTCGTTTGGATCCGTTGACGACGGCCAGTGGACGAGATACAGATCGACATAGTCCACACCTAGCGAGGACAATGACGAGTTGATACCATCTTGAACGCGGTGGTGCCATGTGTTGTCGAGCTTGGTGGTAATCCAGATTTGCTCGCGAGGAACACCGGAATCTTTAATTCCCTGGCCAACTTCGTGTTCGTTTCCATAAGCCAAAGCACTGATCTGACACTTAGCATTGTTCATATTATCAAAACAGCTACTTGGTGAGGCCTTACGTATCAATGTGACGGTAACCAGCGAGCAAAGCGGCCTTTACTGCCTCGCGGACTTCATTGGGCTTGGATTGCCATGTGCCGAGACCGACGGCAGGGATCTTGTCCCCTGTGTTGAGGGTGAATGTCTTCCTGTATAGGGTGCTTATTAGTATCCGTTCTTCGAAGGCTGCCGGTTTTCTTGAACTTACTTGGTATGTTCTAAAGCCGACATTTTGCGAATCTGATAGGTAGGGGCAATTATTCTGGGATGTTGGTAGTGAAATCTACTGCGCTGACGCGACAAGAAGGAAGTAGATGTTCGACAAGATAAGAACATGATGGTTTCAAAAATGGAGGAGATGGGTTATATTTTTTTAAACTGCTTGGTAATGCGATGGCTATGGTGGGGTGGAGGGCCGAGCATCGACGTAGTTGAGGTGAGGAATGTTGATAGCCACTGGCCAGGGCCCAGCGTCATATTAGTTGACGATTGTAGCCACCTTTATTCGATAAGAACATGGCTGTGGAGAGTTACTGTGGAGCAAATCTCGATGATATCACTGAAACAGCGAGTTTTATACAAACGACTTGCCTAATCAGGTTAATTTGACTCCCATCGATCCATACAAGTGAACTCTATCGCTCTCACTATGCCATATCGAATATTAGCCGGGTTGGCTAATAAGGGGTTTAGGGTTATATGATCAGCCAATACACTGAGAGCCCTTTTAGACCAATCGGAACCTCGGACGGGCCAACAAAAAGTTCAACTGGGCAAGTCAACCCGAGTGGAAGCGAATGTGATTGTAACAAGAAACAAACCTGGGAGTACTTATTATTTAGTGTAGCGAACAGCATATAGCACAAGATTTGGAAGTAGTATGTACCATGATCCTGTGCTTACAGGGAAGGAAAATGTTCTGGCGTGTTGGAGTGCTAAATAAGAGACCCCACCGCCTTTTTCTGCCGCTCCTTCCCGAGAGTAATTGGCTCGCTTGACACCTGCAATTTGAACGACGACGATGTACTTGTTCACGATCCTTCCTACTACCATCTAAGCCAGGGAGTCTTAGGGAGATCCTATAAGGTTCATACCGACATTCTTAAGTCCCGATACTGTTCTTCATTGAGTATCCAAGCATCCCCGATCATTCTAAGTCTGGTAATTGCTTTCTTTCAGGATGTCGTCTGGCTTTGTCTCGGGAGGCACCATCGATGAGCCAACGCAAAGAGACGATGAGTGGCGTCGTGCTCAACAGGAACTGGAGGATGAAAGACGCCGCAAGGCAGAGCTTGGAAAGCAAAATGATGGCAAAAGCCTTTATGAAGTGTTACAGCAAAACAAGATGGCCAAGCAGGAGGCATTTGAAGAATCGATACGATTAAAAAATCAATTCCGGTCTCTGGACGAAGATGAGGTCGAGTTTCTTGATTCCCTCCTAGAGTCAACCCGAGCAAAGGAAGATGCTGTGAAGAAAGAGACTGCCGAGCACCTTGCCGCCTACAAGCGTCAACGCGAAGAGGCAGAGCGAGCTTTGATTGAAGGTTCTTCTGGCGGACAGAACGGCTCTGGGAGCGCTGCGAACCCAACCGGTGATGAGGCACTGTGGGCTGTTGCTGGAAGAAAGCGCAAGCGAAACAAAAAGGATTTCTTGGTTCCTCCGAAGATCCGCAAATCATCATCCACCGTTGACAACACCCCAATTGCCTCAGACCATACAGAAAAATCTGCTACGACGACCGCCAAAAGTGTGACGAAAGATTCAATCTCTACTATTACTCAATCAGCGCCAGCGCGCACCGAGACTATTTCGGTAGAGGAAACGAAAAGTAAAGCCAACGACGCTCTGCCCTTAAAAGACAGCCCTAAACAGAAGCCAGCTGTCGGACCCTCCCTTGGTCTAGTTGCTTATGATTCCGACGAGGATTCTGACTAGGCAGTCTTGATTATATTGGAAAAAGAAGTCCAGAGCTAGTTTGCTACGCACTATCCGCCATGCTATAGTCATGCTACGTGGTAGGCACTCAAATAGACCACAAGCTTGTGATATACATGCTAACGCTCGCAAGTATATACAAAGATATACAATGTCGTTCAAAACTCGTGTCATGGACAAACAGTCAAATCCTTCTCTCATCCATCACTCACATCCAAATTTCGACCCCATAGAAGTCCCTTGACTCGCCTCTCACTCATAGTGTGCTGCGTTGGATTCAGCCTTTGCTGCTACTTCTTCCAAACGATGTTCAAGATCATGTGACACATAATCTTCTTTTTTCAACCCAACGACAACCCATGGTGCATTTGTGAACAAATTGTTCATCTCCTCCAGAGGAAGCTTTGACGTTTCTGGCATGAGGAGCCAGAAGAAAACGGCGTTTGTGAAGTTGCAGATGATGAATACGAACCAGTATCGGTATCGTATATTTTGCATAGCAATGGGTGTGACTTGACCGATCATAGTGTTGAATGCGAAAGATGTCATGGTGGCAATAGAGACACCCTTGGAGCGGGTTCGTGTATCAAAGACTTCGGCGGGAATAATCCAAGATAAAGGTCCGCAGGTGGCCGAGAAGGAGAAGTTGTACAGCCAGGTCATGATGATAAAACCCCAGTGAGCGCCCGTGTTGTTGACTTCTGGTGGGAACTGAGCCAACAAGATGCAGGCAATGATGAAAGTCACCATGTTCGCCAGATTACCCATAATCAGAGGCCAACGACGTCCAAAACGATCGATAAGCATCATGCAACTGAACTCTCCCAATAGAGCTATCACGGAGTTGATGGCTTGATACCGAAGTGTTTCGTCACCACTGATACCGATCTGATTGAAAATCTCGACAGAGTAATACCTGATTATAAATCAGCCCGTGACCTATAGCCGTTACACTAGACTTCTCGAAAGATAACTTACTGAATAGCGGATACACCGGTCATTTGAATGGAAGCCTGCAAGGCACAGCACAAGAACAAGCGGCGGAATGCAGACTTTGATGTGAACAATTCGACATACGACTTGGCCTCATTCTCATGCTCGAAAGTGATGCTCTCTTGAATCGTGCTAAATTCGGCACGGACCCATGAGTCGTTCTCATCACCATGGCTATGCAGCTTAGCAAGGACTTTCAGGCCCTCTGCTTCGCGACCATTGTCTATTAACCAACGTGGTGACTAGATATTTCCGTTAGTGAACATCACATCAGTGAAATGCCATGGACGATCTCTACATACCTCAGGGAATATCATGATAAGACTTCCTAGTAGGACTGCAGGAATAATTTGGATACCCAATGAAACTCGCCATTGGGCACTATCAGATGGCGAGAAGCCAATATAAGTTCCGTAACTGATCCAGGAGGCACAGAGAGCACCGACACCGAGCATGAATTGTTGCAGCGAAGTGACTCTTCCTCGAATATCAGGATGGCATCTAGATTGGTCAGACCCATGTATATTGAACTCGATAAGGGACACCTACAGTTCGGCTTGGTAGGGTGGGACAATCATTGTCAAAACACCAGCACTGTTGGTAAAAGATATTAGTCACGTCGCACACTCAGTCTTTTTGACGTCTTCGTGAGACTTACGCAAAACCGGCGAAGAATCGGCCGCTATACAGATAAGAAATGTTCTGAGCGCCAGTCTGCAATCCTCCACCCAGGCAGAAAATCAAGGCACCGATAGCGATGGTCCATCTTCGGCCTAGATAATCACCAGTCGGCCCGGCAAAAGCAGCTCCGAAGAAAGCACCGGTGGTGAACATGGACACCACTAGACCACTTTATTTGTTTGGGTCAGCAAGCATTCTCTTATGAACTAATTTGGGTCTGTTACTCACGATTGGGTTGCATTGGCCGCGAATTTGCCTGCGAACGACGGGCATGCAATCACTTCGGCAATAACACCGAGATCATCTGGAAGCTCAAGTTAATGCTGGGTACCTTTCGAGGACCCGAGGGTGCCAAAGCTGACATACATCCGAAAAGGAAAGATCCAAGTGAGGCAAAAGCGCCAATCAAGAACTGTTGAGATGTCAATTTTAGCACCCATGGATTGATTTCATTCTCAGAGAGAAGAATATACGAACCTGATACCAACGTGGTGGTAAAGGCATTTTGGCGTATACTAAGCACTATGACTCAAAATTTCAGTCTAGCCACGTGTGAAAACGTAAAGTCGACTTTTTCTGGGGTCCAAAAAATCCCCAGAGAGGCCCCATGGGGTGCTATTTGAACTCCATCGTTGACCTTTGGCATTGGGTGATCAAATGGACCTCCAAACTTAGTATGACTGGGGTAGTGTATAACGTGTTGGATCGACCAATTGGACATGAAATTAGCAATTTAACCGACTCACAAATTCGGCATGCCAACCCTATAGTTGTGTTCATTTTGCGTACACTCAATCCTGGTAAATTCTTAGAGTTTGTTCGTTTAAATATGAAATGAAAGCGCGCCGGAATTATCCCGAATTAACGAGATGGACTGGTCTAGCTTCATCCTATTGCATGCCGAGGATGCGGGGAATGCTTTGTTGGTTCGAACAGCTAAGTTTGATTCATGGAAAAATGAGTCAAATGGCCCTGGAAATTGCCGAGATGGGTCCAGACAGCTCCAATCTTGATCTTCTGATGAGGTGAATGAGCATTCGTGGCTCGACCTGCTGGTTGACTCTGCTCTGCAACTTTATTCGTTCAGGGTTCTCACCCCACCAACAGCTCACCCAAAGGCAGGGCGATATGAAACTTTTTGAGATGCTCACATGCGTAATCATGTCGGGTAATTGTTCGATAGCTTCAGAGCTCTAGTAGCGATACGAGAAAGAAAGTTTTTTCTTGCAATCAGCTCTTTCAGTTTCCCGAGATTGTTCGTTTGAGTACTTGGACTTGGATACTAAACATTGATATTTGCCTTCTGTCGAGCTCTTTTCTTGATCATTCAAACTACTCTCAATCTACAAAGTGAATAATCCGATCCAATCCTAATCAAAATGACGACCTTCACAAAAATCGACGATGACTCGATTCCCACCATATCCGTGAACGCCGCGGCGCAATTGTCCAAGATCAACCCCAACATCTATGCTGGCTTTACGGAGTGAGTCCTATCTTTCGAAGAATCAATTAGGCTTCAATACAGCACTTCGGATCTAATCGATTTCTCTTCAGACATATGGGCAGATGCATCTACGGAGGTATCTACGATCCCGGAAACCCTCTATCGGACGAGAATGGATTTCGAAAGGATGTGTTGGAGGCATTGAAGGAATTGAATATCCCAACTGTCCGTTATCCTGGAGGTAATTTTGTTGCTACATACCACTGGCTGGATGGCGTGGGACCGAAAGAACAACGACCGGCAAGGTAGTATACCGTATTCCCATCATATTTATGGTATTGAATGGGCTCATTCTGTGATTCTAGACCCGAACTGGCCTGGCTGGGTACAGAGACGAATCATTTCGGTACCGACGAATTCCTGAAGTGGTGCGAGGTGATAGGCACAGAGCCATACTTTTGCTTGAATTTTGGAACGGGTACCCTTGACGAAGGTAGGAAATCTTTTCAACATTGTCGACGACATGATTGCTTACTCAGTCAGCTATGGCTTGGGTTGAGTATTGCAACGGCACCGGCAACACCTACTATGCCAATTTGCGAAGAAAGAATGGTCGGGAAGAGCCTTACAATGTATGTATGATTTCCAGTTCTGTTCGGGACAGTAGTCTAATAAGAAATAGGTCAGATATTGGGCATTAGGAAACGAAGTCTATGGACCCTGGCAAGTGGAACAAACAACAAAGGAAGCTTATGCTCACAAAGCTTTTCAATGGGCCAAGGGTGAGTGATCAACCCTAATGATATATGTGGAATGGTGCTAATTGGTATCGATTGGATAACAGCTCTCAAACTTCTTGACCCGAACCTGATACTGATTCTTTGCGGTGAAACCGGCACAACATCATGGGATTATTACACACTGAAGCAATGCCTGAAGCCTACTAAAGTTACATTGACCAGTAACCCTACTCCACTGATTGACATGCACAGCATCCATATGTACACAGCCTCTAAAGACCACTTACAGAATGCAACGGCACCTCTGGCAGCCGAGCGCGCGATCGAAATCGCATCTTCACTGATCGATCTCGCCCGGATAGAGAATGGTGTTGGTCCTGACGAGCCACGCCCGACTCTCTGTTTTGATGAGTGGAATGTGTGGGACCCTATGCGAGCAGAGGGCAGATTTGGTGCTGAAGAGACATATACATTGTCCGATGCGCTGGCTGTCGGCGTCTTCCTTAACGTGTTTGTCCGTAAGAGCCGGGATCTCGGCATGGCATGTATCGCACAGAGTGTCAATGTCATTTCGCCTCTTATGACATCCCCAACAGGCATCACTAAACAGACAACTTGGTGGCCATTGCTTCTCTTCTCGAAGTATATGCGTGGCTGGACTATTGCGGCCCATGTCGCTTGTGGTTCGTACAATGGAGACACGTCGCCTGCATGGCTACGAAGTGTCAAGGACACACCCTGGCTGGATGTCAGCGCTGTGTTGAGTGATGATGGCTTTGCCAATTTGGTCACTATCAATGTACATGAGCAGAAAGACTTTGAAGTGAAAGTCGAGGGAGCCAAGGGTCCTGTTAACGTCTTTACCGTTACTGGAGCCGATGTCACGGTTACGAATATGAAAGGAAAGGAGGAGGTCGGTGTCAAAGAGACTACTTGGGATGGACAAGGTCATTATGTGTTCCCCAAGCACTCGTTAACTTTGATGCGCTGGAAAGCTTGATTGTCATTTGGCCAAGACAGCTTTGGGTCAAGATTTCAGAACTTTCGAATAGATGTTTCATAGAAACTGGAATAGTGATCAATATAGATTATTGTCCAAATGTCTGCGAATATTGTTGATCGAAGAATTATCAAGATAGAGACCGGGAAAGGGTCATTCCTTGAACTGTCCCAAAATGGAAAATTGATTGTTTTACCTTTCTTGGACTAGCTCCAAAAATAGTCACGTGATCTTCTCATCTCTGCTTGGTGATGGTCTACTTGCCGCCACCACCCATCGTGCCTAAAGTTCTTTGACGTTCACTTTATCTCCTGGACAAAACCATATTCACACACGTCAGGGTCGCACACGATTTGAAAGAGAGAAAATACAACAAGAAGAAGGATTCAAGACCAAATGGATTTTGATTAAACAATAGTGGCGACACATTCACAAGTATTTACGGTTGGAGCTTTCACGTAATACTCACATCTTACTCATTAGTTGGCCTGCAACAATGGCTCGCCGCGGGGATACGCGCTCACCATCACCTGTAGGCAGCACATACTCTTCATCCAAACGAAGTCGCAGAGATGAGGATCGATTCGACAGAGATGGTCGAGACGAGGGAAGGTCGCACCGCCGATCACGCAGTCCTGATGTAAGTTTTCGTCAGCGCCAGCGCGGTACCTCTTTAATGTCAGATCTCAACAATCAACTAACACGAGATTCGCAATTCCAGAGGCGATATCGAGATCGGGATGGCTATCGGCGACGGGATCGGGATCGATCGGTAGACAGACGGGATCGC
Organism: Talaromyces nanjingensis; assembly: GCA_031010415.1. Lineage (NCBI taxonomy): Eukaryota > Fungi > Ascomycota > Eurotiomycetes > Eurotiales > Trichocomaceae > Talaromyces > Talaromyces nanjingensis. The sequence continues at coordinate 2,043,660 of JARFPJ010000005.1, forward strand.
AATGGTTATCGCGACGAACACAATTACAGACCATCGAAACGAGACCGGTCGCGCGAACGTCGACGCTCGCTAGATCGACGCTCTGATCGGGACTACCGGCGGAGGAGTAGGGAGCGAGACAGAAGTCGTGATAGGGACAATCGGAGTAGGCGAGATGACTCCCGCGACCGAGTCCGCAGGCACAGAGACGATTCTACTGACTCGAGGAGAAAAGCCAGAAGAGACAGCAGAGACAGGTCGCTGAACCGAGACTCTGCTGCTGTATCGCGAGAGGTCAGTTCCAGAGAAAGCCGTTATGGTGATGTCTACAAGCGGTCTAACAATGCTGTACAGGCCTCCAAAGCCCCGACTCCAGCCCCGGCTGCTCAGACGGACGAAGAGAAGAAAGCCGAGCGACTCGCAAAATTAGAAGCGTGGAAGCAAAAACAAGCAGCTGAACGCGAACGAAAGCAGCGCGAGATCGCTGCTGCAGGCGGCCCCCGTAGTATCTTGACTGAAATCGACAAGAAATCGGGACTTGCTCCACTGTCCCCTGCTCCTACTTCTCCTAGCACACCAACCTCGACAGCCGCACCCTCTGAATATGGTGGGAAATTCGATTTCAAGGCGATCGCAAAGAAAGCCACTGGTGTTACATCAGAGTCATCTCTTCTGGGCAAGGACGTTATTGTACCTGATTCTATTAGAGCTGACACCGTAGTCAAGGCTAACAAACTTTCAGTCACTCCTAGCAAGGTTTCTGGTGAGTTTTGTCTTCACGAGACGTCATTTGAAAACACGAAAGCTAATGGCGCATACTCAGCTGCCCCTTTGAAGGCGAGCGGAAATGTTGGCAAATTCGGGCTAGGAAACAAACTCGCCACCGAAACCGAAAAGTCTTCCGCAAAAAGAACATTAGATTTTGGCGAAGAAGAATCCAAACGCAAAAAGCTCGAGAAATTACCTAGTCCCCCACCCGAGGATACAGAAGACGTCACCAAGGATGTCGTAGCCGAAGATGACGATTCCGATGTTGACATGGAAAATGGGACAGAAGAGGAAAACGCAGCAGCAGCCCGAGCAGCTGCAGAGAAGCGAGAGGAGCGCCTGCAAGGTCAACAGGCGGAGTCCAATGGCGATATAGCAATGGGCGATGCAGCTACAACCAACGGCGAAGCCGCTGTAGAGGCCGAGGAAGAGGAGATCGATCCTTTGGATGCCTTTATGTCTGGTTTAACAGAAAAACCTTCATTCAAGAAACCCAGTATCACCAAGTCGGCTAAAAGCAAGCAGCATCAACCACAGGCTATGTTTGGCGACGAAGATGATATCGACATGTCAGCTGTCGCTCACGGTGACACAGATGACTTCCTTGCCATAGCCGCCAACAAGGCCAAAAAGAAGAAGGACATTCCTACCGTTGACCATGCAAAGGCGGAGTATGAGCCATTCCGAAAAAGTTTCTACACTGAACCTCTTGATTTGGCTCAGATGACAGAAGAGGAGGTAGCCAGTCTTCGGCTCGAACTGGACGGCATTAAAGTTCGTGGAATCGATCCTCCCAAACCGATCCTGAAGTGGTCACAATGCGGTCTCGGTGTGCAAACACTAGACGTCATCAGTAAGCTTGGTTATGAGCATCCAACTTCCATTCAAAGCCAGGCCCTTCCTGCTATTATGTCTGGAAGGGACGTCATCGGTGTCGCTAAAACAGGTTCTGGAAAAACAGTATCTTTTCTTCTGCCTATGTTCCGTCACATTAAAGATCAACGTCCTTTGGATAATATGGAGGGCCCGATCAGCCTTATCATGACGCCGACGAGAGAATTGGCTACACAAATCCACAAGGATTGTAAACCTTTCTTAAAGGCGCTGAATCTTCGTGCCGTATGTGCTTATGGTGGTGCGCCTATCAAAGACCAGATCGCGGAGTTGAAACGAGGTGCTGAAATTGTTGTTTGCACGCCTGGTCGAATGATTGATCTTTTAGCTGCGAATGCTGGCCGAGTTACGAATTTGCGACGAGTTACCTACGTCGTTCTTGATGAGGCCGATCGAATGTTTGACATGGGTTTCGAGCCACAGGTGATGAAAATCATGGCGAACATCCGTCCTAACAAGCAAACAGTGTTGTTCTCCGCTACATTCCCACGCAATATGGAAGCACTCGCACGGAAAACTTTGATTAAACCTGTGGAAATCATTGTCGGCGGTAGGAGTGTTGTTGCGCCCGAAATCACACAGATTGTTGAGGTCCGAAATGAGAATACCAAGTTCTTGCGCCTTCTAGAACTTCTTGGCAACCTTTACTCCGACGAGGCAAACGAAGATGCTCGAACACTTATATTCGTTGACCGCCAGGAAGCCGCTGACAGTTTACTCCGTGAGTTGATGCGCAAGGGTTATCCTTGTATGTCCATTCATGGCGGCAAAGACCAGATTGATCGAGACTCCACTATTGAGGACTTTAAGGCAGGTATTTTCCCTGTTTTGATTGCGACATCTGTTGCAGCTCGTGGTTTGGATGTCAAACAGTTGAAGCTGGTAGTGAATTACGATGCACCAAATCACTTGGAAGATTACGTTCACCGAGCCGGACGAACAGGCCGTGCTGGAAACACCGGAACTGCAGTGACGTTCTTGACCGAGGATCAAGAAAGATATTCGGTCGACATTGCAAAGGCACTCAAACAAAGTGGCCAAGAGGTCCCAGAACCCGTTCAGAAATTGGTCGACTCTTTCCTTGACAAAGTCAAGGCTGGTAAAGAGAAAGCTTCAGCATCTGGCTTCGGAGGCAAGGGGTTAGAACGCCTGGACCAGGAAAGAGACGCAGCCAGAAACCGTGAACGCAAGACATATCGTACCGGCGATGACGGTGAAGAAGAAGACCGGGAGGACGCGAAAGAGAAGAAGGGCGAAGAAATATTTGCCAAGGCTGCTTCCGCTATTCAGTCCGCCGCTGCACCTACACCAGGTATACCCAAGGGTATTGATCTGGACGGCAAGATCACGGTTCATAAAACGGAGAAACCAGCTGCCGGAAAATCTAATGATCCTCTGGACAAGGTCGGTTCGGCTGTTGCAGACATTCATGCACGACTGAACCGCGCTGGAGTAATGAGAAGTGGTGTTCCGATTGATAACAAGGGCCCTGATGCTGGAGCATTCCATGCAACTCTTGAAATAAACGACTTTCCTCGTAAGTTATTATTCTCTTTTCTTTTACTACTTGAACACATGCTAACAAATCTCATACAGAAAAAGCACGTTGGGCAGTCACCAACCGCACCAATGTCGCCAAAATCCTCGAAGCGACAGGCACCTCCATCACAACCAAAGGCAACTATTATCCCTCAGGCAAGGAACCTGGTCCTGGCGATATCCCGAAGTTGTACATCCTTGTCGAGGGTGATACAGAGCTGGTCGTTACGAATGCCATGCGAGAACTGATGCGGTTGCTGAAAGAGGCTACGATTGCGGCGGCGGATAGCGAGGCTAGGGCACCGACTAGTGGACGATATAATGTTGTGTGAAGACCTTCATTTTCTTACATGGCCTATTATTATTCTTCTAGACATATAATACAATTTCGGTCTACATCCGTTCATCAACGGGTGTATGTCCAACGTCTTATTCTTACATTCTGATATGGTAGAACATAAAAAACGGAAGGCCTTCTAAAACCCAGATATTGTATCTGGAAACTTCACTTCATATGACTTTGGGAGCACTCTAATATACTAACGTCCCTAGTAGATAATGATGAGAAGCACCCCTGATCACTGCGTAGATCAATGTCAAGGCTAAATCTTGCCAATATGCCTTCTCTTCGTTATACCCACGTTTTACTTCTAGTCGATCCAGGGAGAGACTTCCGTTCGTTATAGCCAGGTTCTACTTAGATACGAGATGACGCTAGGACGGATTGAGACTAGCGTATATTGGTCAGTACTTTCTTTCCCAAATCCAGATCCTCCTTCTTTCCTTCCTTATACACATGTAATCGAACTCAACCTTCGACTAAAATCCAGTATTCATGGCATGAAAGACGCACATTCAGGTGAATACTCACTCTTCCGGAACGAAAGAAGATGTCCCATAGACCCCGGAAGCGCACCAGAACGTCTAAAGCTTGTATGTTCATTCGCTCTCCAGGGGCTTCCCCGAGTATGATTATTTTCAACAGCTAATGACCTGCAAAGGTGATTTCTGTCATAAGAGGAGCATAAAATGCAGCCCAGCAACCGATGACCCTTTGAAGCGGTGCCAGAACTGTGCCGACTTTGATGTTCCTTGTACCTTTGACCGACCCTCCAAGAGGCGAGGCGGCGCGAGGACACAGGGAAGAGCACAATCTGGGGACGACGTCCTTAGCGATCAGCAAGGCCAATCTCTAATTCAACCGATTTTGGGGCCTGAAGCTCCCCCGATCCAGACTGTGCAACGGCGCCAGCATGGAAGTTCGTCTTGGGGCACTCTTAACACGCTATATCCCGAATCTGGAGATTCCTCTTTGAACGACATTTCCGTACGACGATCCTGGGGTGCTTTTGCCATTGCTGCTCAGGGCACGATTCGTAAGCTTCTTGACGTCTATTTCGAAATTGTCTATCCTATGTATGTCTACCTGTGCATAACCACCGGAGTAGTGTGCTAATTGGTTGCAGATTTCCCTTATTTCACCGACCATCATTTGAAGAGAAGTTGAATCAAAATGAACACCTGCAAGATACAGGTCTTTTTGCATCCACCATGGCGGCCTGCGCGCTTGCGTCAGCAAGGGTTCGTGACGGAGCTTTGTTTTCCGTGCAGTCGACTGATCTATCCCAACCGCCATCTGAGATGTTCTTCAACGCCGCAAAAGATCTCATACCCAAGGATTTGGGTAATGCAAGGGGCACAAGTTTCATGAGAGCATGCGCTCTTTTGGCCATTACTAGCATTCAGAATGGCCAGATTAGAAGTATGCAACAATATCTAGGATACTATCACACTCTGATGGCTATGGATGGTCGGCACGATGAGAAGCTGTGGCCGAAGGATTTGACTCCTATAGAGAAGGAAGAACGACGCCGGCTGGTAAGTTGATAGTCTTTTAGCGAGTATCCTTACTCATATCTTCACGCAGTTTTGGTCTATATACACCCTTGACATCTATTCTTCCATAGTCTGGGGCGGGATCATCCGGCATCGCGAGGCCCAATGTCTGGTCCGCTACCCGACGGAGCTAGATGACGAGCACATTACTGCCACGGGCTACAACATGTCGAACAATTCGGCAGTCAATTGGCTCCAGGGATGGAACTTTACTACGGATCTGTATCGAATCTTAGAACATGCTGTGGACGAAGTCCGCGGCCGATCCTCTCTTAGGACTGGAACGGTTCAGTTCCTCTCCGGAAGAAATTCGACATCGCTGACAGAGGCAGCTGTTATGAAGGATGTTCTCGATACATACTTATCTTTACCCCAGCAGTTTCATGAATGCAGAGAAATAACAGGGGACGCTGGCAAGGATCTCTTTGGGTTCCAGTCGGCCAACATTCAAGCTACACTACAATTACTTCGGACGGTGCTATTGTCAGCCGAAGACAATGTCAGCGTATCACGAAAATGCGATGTGGCGGGGGAGCTTCTGCGCGTCTTCTCTATTGTACCTGTCGAATATCTCCGAGCAATCAGTTCCCCACTGGTATGAAACAAAATCTCATCTTCTTTAATTCAGCCCAGAACATATGCTTCATTTCAAACTGGCCAGACGAACTACGATACTGACTGTTCTTTCTTCTATCTAGCTCCACCATCTGGCAGGTATTGGCAATATTCTGGGATCGATTATTGAGGGAAGCTTATCGGAGTCCTCATATCAGAGAATAAGGAAACTCTTGTAAGTCATCCCAGTCTTATCTCTCATGTTCAAATTGTTGACAAGCGAAAGATTGGAATTGGCAGATCTGCTCCATCGTCTGGAATCAAGGCTTTATCGAGCCGCTGGTGCTAGCGAACGCCTACGTATGCAGGTGGATAAAATTGACGAGTACATGCGCAACCAAAAGGCGCACGAAAGACAAGTCCGGCAGAATACACATAATCTCCTGATACCATCGAATATTGACGGACCCCAAGAACCTACATCCTTGAATATCAGCAACGTCAACCAAAATGCATTGTTCCATCATGAAGGCACTGATCCCGAGAATGTAGAAATTTCACCTTTCCAGCTCCCTCCAGAGTTGCTTCTGGACTGGCCATGGCCATTCGATTTCGGTGGCGCAGATGGTCTGTTCACGATTCCTACTGAGGGATCAGGCCACGAATTATGAAATTCTTCTATTGTTACATGCATCAACAAAATGAGGCTATATACATGTCCGTTCTCATGCCCCACTGGTATGATGGGCAACGTCAAGGAAAAAAGTCCGGCGTGTGCGGAGACTGAAACAATTCTTGGAGGCAAATGGCGTCCATCACACATCTTGAGGCAATCTTTCGCTATGTTCCATTGTGGGAGCACCGTCCTTTTCATAACCTCGTTCGGCAAGGACATCGCCATGCATATTGTACGCTTTCTCCATTTCCCAAGAAAAGGGGCTGCGCGTTGCGAATAGTGCTTCTATAGATTCCAGAGATCTATTCGAGGTTTCGGGGTACAACAGGTAGACGATGGGAATCCAAATCAAATTCAGACCGAAGAAGAGGAAATAAGTCCGGTTCTTTCGAAAGTCAACCAGTCAGCAAAAATACGCGCGAAATAGGGGACGGAGATATAATCTCGAGACTAACCTCCAGAGTTGAAAACATGATCGGGTTAACCAAGGTTGTCATTCCCACTCCAATTGCCCATCCAGTGATACCGAAGCCATTACCTTGTGCTCGAAGGTCAGAGGGGAATATCTCGGTCGGTATCAGGAAGGCGACGGTTCCCCAGGTAGCTGCATACGCGAGGTTGAACAAAAATAGCATGCACACTGCAGCCTGTCGAATGTCAGTCTTTATGCTACTACAAGCATGAGTGAAACATACCGGTGCAAATCTGCTAGCTTTATCTGGATGCTGACGGGCACCTTCATACAAGGCTCCAGCCTGCAACAATTTCGTTAATCAGTCTGCCGTTATCATTTCAGGATAAGTGGAACCATCAAATGGATTACGTACCACCAAGTTTACGATAGCAAGCGAACCTGCGCCTCCCATCAAACACATTCGTCGTCCTACACGATCAACGATATGTGCGCTGATGATAGTACCAACAATACCAATGCTATTAATTCCACCGGCCAAGCCGTTTTGTGTCAATTGCGAATAACCTGCTGACTTGAGCAATGTGGGTGAATATGCAGTGACAGCGGTGATACCGGTCCACGAGGCCATGATCTGAAGCCAGACACATAACCAAGCACGACGACCGAGGTTTGACCCAGGACGACCTCCCTTACCCATCAAAATTTTGGCGAATTGAATTGGAGAGGACGGCTTGCTTTCTTCAGCTATAGCCACGATTTCGAGGTATTCACGATCAATAGCTTCTTGGGAAGCGTGACCATGGCGGACTTGAAGAAGCACCTCACGCGCCTCTTCTCTGCGGCCAATGGAGGCCAGGTATCGAGGGCTATCAGGCAGCATTTTGATGAACACAACAAGGAATAATGCAGGAATGCATTGAAAGCCGAGCAAGAACCGCCAACGTACGACCGAGTACCCATTGTTGATGAAGGCAAGACCAAACGACAGCCAATAAGCGATGGATATACCCAGGTCTGTACATTTCCAATGTCAATGAACGCTGCCGCCATAACGAGAGATATTTCAGCGAAACTTACAGTTGGCTATGAAGACGTATCCCAGGAATCCACCACGGTGAGCAGCCGACGATGTCTCAGACACCAGAACCGGTGTGATGCCAGTGAGGGCTTTTTATCATCAGCATGCAACGACATATCTAGAAGGAGCCGCGGGATCACTTACCTCCGGTACCCATACCAGTGACGACTCTTGCCACCAAGATGAAGTTAGAACTCTGCGAAGCGCACTGCAAGGCACCGCCGACAAGAGCAAAGAGAGACCCTATAAACAACCCGTTTATACGACCGATACGATCTGCCAGCCAACCGCCTGCGAAACAGCCAAAGATGGCTCCGAGATAGTACACACTGACGATACCGCCTTCGTGCGTGGTATCGGTCACGGTACCATCTGGGAGGCCAATACCCATTGTTTCGACATAGCGAGGGGAGGAATTGACGCCTCCCATGACTCCTTGATCATAACCTTCGAAGAAGATCGAAATCAACGAGAAGACTTGGATGGCAACATTGAGCTGCGTTGGAGACAGACTCTTCCACAACGTTTGATAGCCCATCTTGAAGATATGCAGTGCTAGGTCTGTCCAGGATTGGTCGTTATGTCAAGCCAAAAGATTGGACTGATGGCATTGAGAAGTACCCCAGCCAGAGGGCATGTGTCTTGAATATATATATAGGTAAGATGTCCTGTCCAAGTCCGATATCTAGATACGTCTCGGCTTCAGCGACGGCCAAAAGGAATCTTGAAATGCGGGGCGTACCACACCGGAGTCTTTAATTTGGGGAAATTCATCCAATCCATATGGGCTACTTGCTGGCATTCTGCGCCCATAACTCTAACTTGATCCCAGAAAATTTCCTGGAGGTTGGAGAATATGTGGAGAACAGGCACCAAAAACTGTGAGAAGTTGCCGATTAGACGGTTACACGTTTAGCCACCTAAACGACTAAGCGTGAATCTGCTGAGGCAAATTGTGAATAGCCAATCAACACTCCTCAACCACATTTCATTTTCTTTCATCTTCTAATATGATTAACAGGCATGGGACTTGTTTCTATTCTAGCTGATAATCTATGCCGTAATTGGTTGTCCAAAAATGTGCCCTAAGCCGGCTTAATGCCGATATGTTCAATGTATATAAAACCATAAGAATTTCGAATTTAGCTTCGTTAATCTTCAGATCTAAGCTTGAATATTGAATTATTCCCCTACATTTAGATCTCAGAAGCAATCATGGGTTCAATCTCGAATGGTGTTGACCATGCAAATGGCGCAGTTGGCGCCGCTCTGGATATCACCGTTCTGGGACTGAACAGCGGAACTTCAATGGTATACGATCCCTGTCTCGTCCTTCCATGGCTTCTTAAGATATAACTAACAATCTGTAGGATGGAATTGATTGTGCCTTGTGTCATTTCCACCAAGAGACACCCGAGTCGCCAATGGAATTTGAGCTCCTGAAATATAGAGAGATTCCCCTAGAACAAACAATCAAAAAGCGTGTCATGAATGTCATTCTACACAACAAGACATCTCCCTCAGAACTGTCCGAAATCAACGTCATTCTAGGCGAGACCTTTGCTGCCGCTGTGCACCAGTTCTGCAAAGACTTCAATGTGGATATCAACACCATCGATGCACTCGGTTCACATGGCCAGACTATCTGGTTACTCTCCATGCCGGAAGAAGGCGAAGTGAAATCCGCCCTTACCATGGCTGAGGGTGCATTCCTCGCATCACGGACGGGTATCACATCCGTCACCGACTTCAGGGTTAGTGACCAAGCCGCCGGCCGTCAGGGAGCGCCATTGATTGCCTTTTTCGATGCCCTTGTGCTTCATCATCCCACAAAGCTACGTGCCTGTCAAAACATTGGCGGTATTGCCAATGTCTGTTTCATACCCCCTGACAACAAGGGCGGTATTTCAGAGTGCTACGACTTCGACACTGGTCCAGGCAACGTCTTCATCGACGCCGTTGTACGCCACTACACCAACGGAGAGCTCGAGTACGACAAAGACGGTGAAATGGGTGCCCGCGGACGAGTCGATCAGGAACTCGTCGACGAGTTCCTGCAACACAAATACTTCAAACTCGACCCACCCAAAACCACAGGCCGGGAAGTCTTCCGTGATACGCTGGCTTTCGATTTGATCAAAAAGGCTGAGGCCAAGGGCTTGACACCAGACGATGTCGTGGCTACCATCACACGAGTCACGGCTCAAGCGATCGTGGAACATTACCGCCGCTATGCACCTGCCGATATGGAGATTGAGGAGATCTTCATGTGTGGTGGCGGCGCCTACAATCCGAATATCACCAGGTACATTCAGAAACACTACCCCAACGCGAAAATCATGATGCTCGACGAAGCTGGCATTCCGGCCGGCGCAAAGGAAGCCATTACATTCGCCTGGCAGGGTATGGAGGCTATTGTTGGACGGTCGATCCCGGTGCCAACCCGTGTCGAGACTCGTCAGGAGTATGTGTTGGGTAAGGTTAGTCCGGGCAAGAATTATCGCCAGGTTATGCGAAAGGGGGTTTTGTTTGGAGCAGGTCGTGATCATTTGAAGCCTGTTCAGGAGTTGGTCAATATCGTTGATGGTAAGGTTTTTAATAATAAATGGTGATTTATCCTTTCTTGTGGTGATTTGTATGTAAGCTTAATTGATCGAATGCAATGGATGGCGCATAGCTATGATATCTAAGGCGAGATCAGACAAGTAGTTCTGTGTTTGTATACTACTAAACCCCATTAAGTTATCATACATGACAAGATAAACTAGAGAAAATATTCCTCTTAGCCTGATACATTACTTCGTCAACGTAAACTTTTCGTGCCTCCCTTAAACATAGAAAGGGGCGGGTATATTCTATCTATTTCATAAACCGAAAAAAAGACATTGTTGAATTTCTTTTTGTCATCCTTTAACTGGCTATGCCTATCGTTGTAGGCATTGAAAATGTTGGTGTCATGGCAGGTGTGCTATTGTCGAGTTTGTGGGTGGTTTTGAGATGACGTTTGAGTTGATCTGATGAGAGAGCCGTCAGTAAAAGGCACATAAGTTAGCAGGAGGAAGGTTCATACCAGGGCGAGTAAAACTCTTCGTGCAACCCGGATAAGTGCATTTGTGTCGACGTCCGCTGTGCGTCAACTTGTGACTGGACATATTCGATGACTACAGACTAAGTCAGTTGCTACACAGGCAAAAATAGTAGGTGGGAAGTAGACATACGTCACCGGTCTGAAAATCACAGCCCGGAAATGTGCACTTAAATGGCTTTTCGCCAGTATGTGTACGGGAATGTGTCTTGAGCTCGCTGCTATCTGTAAAAGCTTTGCCGCATTGTTTGCATTTGAAGGGTTTCTCGCCACGATGGCTACGCTCATGACGTTCGAGGGTCGCTTGTCTCGCGAATGCTTTGCCACATACGGAGCAAGCAAAGTTCTTATCTGTATTAAATATTAGCCATGGCGCGAAACCATTTGAAAGGAAGCGGTCATACAGTTGCTGTGGGTCAAGAAATGCCCTTGAAGTTTCGACTTCTGAGAAAATGGTTCGTGTGGCCGATGACAACCATGCCAGCAACAGTAGTATCCATGGCCTTTAACCCCATCTATAGGCTTCATATGCTGCGCGACGAGATGTTCCTGGAGATCTCCACAAGAGGTGAAAGTGGCATTGCACATGGATGTACCGTGATTCCAACGGCAAACATGAGACTCCCCTTCTTCAGTCAACGCCGGTGTTGGACTTGTCCAAGCTGATGACATAGCCCGGTCTAGGGAAGGAGGACTATCGATGAAGCTGGAAATTGTTTGAGAACTTATGCTTTTCCGCGAATTCCGAGGGCGAGCATATTGAGCCACTCTGTGATGCGCTTGGCCGTGATGATGACGGTGGACGCGAGCTTGTGATTGTTGTTTTGAGAACTCTAGTAGTCTTGTGTCTCCGGAATTCCGAAGATAGCATCCTAGATGTTGGAAACCTGCATCTGAGCAGGACGGTTGCCCGTCGCCTTGGAAACAAGGCATCTTGGTATCACTTTGTTGGTCGAATAATGCATTGCTTGGGTCTGGGGGGTAAAACGGCGTGTTATTGAGCAGTATATTCATGTCGATGTGAGACATGTCTATCTGGTTGTTGTTCAAGGAAGAACACCATAAATTGTTGCAATCCTTCGAATATTGCTGACATGTGGTAAGAGACTCCTGGCCTGGGTTATGGCACTGAAAGTCAGAGAAAGCGTTGCCTGTATTGCAATGCTGATGCCTTGAGGTCGGTTGATTCAATGAATGTGGCTCGGCTACGGGCATGTCAAAGTGATTGTCAGTCATAGCAGGCAGAAACACTGCAGGATCCCATTGAAAGTCGGTCTGCTGGAGCAGATTTGCTGTCGCATCGTCCACATTTTGACCGTCTTCAAAGCAGTGCTTGTCGAAACAAGCTGGACCGGTGCTTTCACAATGTGGTTCGTCACAGTTTGCAGCAGAGCACACTGTCGAAACTAGGTCACAGTCCACAAAGCCATCACAGACTGATGAACAATTGAGCGAGCAAGCGTCATTTTCGCAGCAGCTTTCTTCGACTGCACAGGCTGCATCTCCAGTGTGATGGATATCCCCGCATGGCCATTGATCTGATGGCAGCATAGGAAACTTTCCAGTAATATCATCAAAGGTATCCCAATGGCAATCCAGACAAAAGTCCCCTGTCTCCCGGGAGGACATATTGATAGGCACGGGGAGATTCCCACGCTTATGCACAGCGATGCTCGGTGAGGATGATCTATTGGCGGGGTTGAACGTTGCAATGGTCTGACAGAAAATCCTGCAACATACAAGGTCAGATTAGGCCAACAATAACTTTTCTGTAACTATATTCAGCGAGGAAGCATACTACTTCAGCGAAGACCACTCGATCGGTACCCGGTCTGATCTCCAGAAAATCAAAAGACAGGCGATGAAACGTATTTCTTGGTGAGATTGAGAGAGATGTCTTGAAAAACGGTGATTTGCAGTAGGTGAGCAGAACAGCGCGGAGGGGTCACGATTTGCTGGTCGGAGTTGGGAGCGCTGGTGAGGACCTTGGTGGTGAGAGCGATTTGCTCAGAATTACTCCGAGTGTGATTGGCGTCTAGCGGTGTTGGCTGCAGATCTCACGCCGCGACAGTCCCTCGCCGTTTTGCATTTCTGTATCGCCAAAGCCCAGGGATCCATCTGGACGTCGATTGACTGGAGATGCTGACCTGATCTCCAAGAATGATGTCGAACGATCGGAGTTTGCGCTGTGAATGATCTGATCGATAAGAGACCCGCTCATGAATCTGGCCAATCATACGCCGGTCGCATTTAGTATCCGCCAATCAGGGTTGGGGTAAAAGTGTACACTCAAAGAACAGCCACCGATTCTTTGTTTCAATAATTTCGCTATATTCGAAGATGTTACTTTGAATAAAACCACTTGTTCAGTATAATTATCGGGCAATTCCTGCAAAATCATAGGCATATTGCTATTTGCCGCTCCTTGCCGGCCACGTGCCCCCGCGTGGCTTCCCGGCCAAGCCAATCTATCTACGGATTGTTCCTTCCTCGACTCCTTTCCCTCTCAATCGTCACCTCGTACTCAGCCTATTTTCTTTTCTTTCTCCTGATTGAATCCGAAGACAACGCTGGCACCCAATACCAATTGATACCAACCCTACTACCACGCTCTGCCAACATCCATCCATTTAAAAGTTGCTGCACGTCAGAGCATCCAGCAATAGAACTCTCCGCTTCTCAACAAACATACAAGCGCATTCTGATTGGAACATCACAACATCACAAAAATGGGAAACGTGTGCTCAAAGTCGGCCAATAAGCCTGACGACGCTTTCGCGCAGCCAGGCCGTGTGCTCGGCTCTTCGGCCGCTTCAGGAACACCTAGCCAGCCTGCTCGCGCAGCAGTTCCTAGTAACGTTGCATCACAGGGTCCTGGCAGGACGCTTGGTGGTGCGTCTTCATCACAGGACACCGCTGATGCCAGGGCTAAAGCTGCCGAGGCTGCCCAGGTATACCTCCATCACACACACAATGGTTGTATGGTCCACTGACTTGTAATTACAGAAACGCGCAGAGGCATTGAACGCTTCCAGTAAAGGAAAGCTAGGAAGCCAACTAGCTGCCCAGAAAGCTCGCACGCAAGCACAGACTCTCAATGCGGCCAGCCAGGGCGAAGTCGCAGCTAGAAACGCGGATAGTGCTGCAGAAGCCAGACAATGGAATTGATACTGACATCCGGCCAAATTTACATCACCTCACCAACTGAGTTGCATTTTGCTTCATTATCTCTGCATTTTTTGGAGTTCGACCTGGGCCTTCGCTGTTGATTTTTAGTTACCATCTAGCGTTACTTTCTTACGTCATTGAATAGACAAACGAGCGAAGTCTATATGCGAAATTCCTTCATTCATCTTTATTGTCAACTACGTTGTCATTTTCATGCCGCCGTTAGCATTGACGACACTTCCCGTACACCACGCCGCATCTTCCGTACACAACATAGCAACGACACCCGCAATCTCGCTAGTGAAAGCAGGTCGTCGACCGCCCATCTTCTCTTGAATCAGCCGAATCTTTTCAGCATCCAAGCCCTCCAAATCACTGGCATCTGCGGCAACTTTACTCAGAGGCGTATTGTCTTGCCAGCCCTGAATATCCTTCCAGAATTGCTCTCCGGTCAAGAAATACATGTCGCCGATCACAGGTCCGGGGTTGACTGCGTTCACGGTGGCTCGATCTGCCAATTCCCGTGCCCAAGTTCTAGTCATAGCTTCCAGTGCAGCCTTTGTACCACCGTATACGGACTGTCCCTCAAAGCCAAGACTGGAAGACACACTTGAAATATTCACAATGCGTCCCGAACGATCATTGGGCAAGTATGGGATGCAGGCTTGTGTGAGGAGAAGCGGCGCAAGCACATTGATGTTATAATGCCAATGAAAATATTCGGCGTCAATAGGGCCTTTCGCGGAGTCGGCAAGCTTTCGGTCTTGTGAGACACCGGCATTGTTGATCAAAATATCAATGCGGAGGGGCTTGTCGCCAAAGTGCTTCTTGGAGGCGTCTATTATTATATCGCTGGCTGCTTGGGCATCGGTAAGATCGGCGCGGACTGTGGTACACTGGATGCCAAATGACTCTGTAAAAGACGATGCCAGCTCTTCGGTTTTGGTTTGTGACGATTCGGAGGTGTAGTTCAAGAGGAGTGAGCACCCTTTGCTAGCTAGATTGCGGGCTATCGCTTCGCCAATGCCTGTGTCATATCAATGGTCAACATTTGTCCAAATAGTGTAACAATCTTCTTGCAGTAGTCGCTTACCCCGCGATCCTCCGGTCACGATGCCAAACTTTCCTTCTAGAGGTCGAGCCATTGTATGTCGATATTGTGAGTGAAAGGCTACTGCGAATGAAGAACAAGAAGAAAGAATATTAGATTGCAAATCTTTCCGAAGCTTCTCCTCTATATACACAAGAAAACATTTCACGACAACACTCGTGCCACCTAGCTGGATATATTGCCCGGAAATCTAACCGAGTGGCGGGGCACATTATACTAATAGTGCTGGTCTTGCTGGATATTTGAATCGTCTGTATCGTAGCAATATTAGCCATTCCAATCCTACCCACTTTGTCAGGTACACAAGCATGCCCTGGTGACATTCTATGGGAACATCGAAAAAAGTATATGTAGCAATTTAACCGACAAGAGCTAACACTATGTGGTGGATAAATGTTTAGAGGGTCAGGGTAAATTCAGTATTGCGGGTCGGTCGGCATTTTCCCGACGGGCACGTGCCACGAACAAGAGGGGTGGTCTCGGCTTCCTTCTAGGCCGAGTTCGGACCTACATATATTTATGGAAGCCAACATCTAGATTCCTATTATGGCCTCTCTTCCTCAACTCGAGTGTTCTCTCCTCCTCTCTTCTTCCCCTTGAGAGAATAGTATTCGACTTTGCGATTAAGCAGCTGGGGTAACAATCGAAGGGTCCCATTTTCCATACGGAGTGACCTTTTTTGTTTTTACTTCCTTTGTTGCGTCTATATGTATTGGAAGTGTAAAGGCATGTCCAGTGAGAGATCAGGTAGAAGAAGTAGCAACATGACCAATAGATACTAGTTGAAGTTTAAACAAATCTAAAAGGGCATAATCATATACATAGTAGACAATGGTTAGTCATTCACATTAAAAGAATATAACCAGCCTGTAGACAGCGTGTAGGGTGCCAGCACAGGATATCAAGATACCCAAATTTATTAGTGATTGAATATCCAGAAACATGTTTCCTCATCCTAGATATAGTCTAATTATCTGTCACTGAGTGAATGGTACTGAATATTGAAGGTATCCGGGAAATACCTGCAATGATAAGAACTGTGAATTAATTGTCGGCATATTTCTGCGCCAACGAATACACTGACAAGTCTGAAAAACTCTCGTGTGTTGGGACAGGAACTGCCGCCGTTGTGGTGAATGTACCTGTCTTGGGTGCTTCTGTGGACTTTTCTAATGAAGGGGAGATCGGCGTTATCAGCTCTTTGATCTGACTTGGCAAAAGACCCATATCTCGATTTTCCTGCCATAATTTACGAGAGGCATTAAACGCCCTGTCAATTAGGCCACGTCGCAGCTCTTCAAAGGCGCGAAACGCGTCTTGCAAGGGGGAGTCATAATATCGGGTGAGGATCTGAGAAAAAATGATAGCGTCTTCAAGTGCATATGTCGAAGACTCATCTCGGGGTGGCATCTACAGTTCGAGAAACGAAAAGTTAGCACCTTAGTTGCGAGTCAATCCAACAGCAAGCGTGGAATGCACATGATACATACAGCATGTGCAGCATCTCCCAGTAATAAAACACGGTCAATGTACCACTTCCGACCGGCTTGGACTTGGTATACAGGATAAAGCATCCAGTCCCGTGGCTTGTCTATCATCTCACGGAGACACGGTTGCGTACATTGCCTAGACCGCTCGCGAATCATATACCGGAGAGCAGTCGTCATTGCTCGACTGGTCAATTGGAACTCCATTCCAGAGCCGGCGCGGTGCTGGTCTACGACATGTTGGCTGACAGGTAGAATAGCTGCGATGAAGATCTTGTCGCGATTCTGGTCGCAAAAGGTTGTCAGCACCGATATCTGCCGTGAGAGATTCATGGCTGTGGTTTGGAAATAGAACGGCGACTTTATGGTACCGGCGTCAAAGGTAGATTGAATGAAGGAAATGCCGGTATACTCTGCAACGTTTTGGGGATCGACGATTTGGGTGCGAGTGGGTGAATGGACGCCATCGCATCCCAGTACTAAGTCTCCCGTTGCAGTTGTTCCGTCGTCGAAACGAAGAGTAACGCGATTAGCATCATTCTCATCAGGGGATCCGTCAACGAGTTTTTTATTATAGTGGATGGAGATATTGCCTAGCTTTTCAATCACCGCGACCATTGCAATCGTAAGACTGGAGCGCATTACTCTCCGGGCGACAAAGCGGCCATAATTGTTTCCGTCTTCGTCGGTAAAGCGGACCTGGCCCAAAGAACGGGCAGTACGCAATGAGAACAGCTCGACAGAACCGACTTGGATGCCGCCTTCTGACCCCAAATTATCCAGTTCAGACAGAACGCCTAGTTCATCAAGCAGCTTCTGTGCCATGGGAGTGAGACTGACAGCTCCCCCAGACGTAGACAGCTGTTCTTTACGCTCGAAGACGGAAATCTGGATATCGGCATTGCGGGGCATGAGGTTCTTGCGGAGGGCAATGGCACTAGCCAGGCCAGCGGTGCCAGCGCCCACTATGAGGATTTCTCTCAACATGCGAGAAACGGAGAGTATTTGTAGAGACGATAATAGAGTTGATGCGATATTAAGGAGAGGGGATGATCTGTAGGGTCCCTCGAGAGTCGAGGCTGAAGAAAGCGGGAAGAGGAGGAGAAACTTAGAAAGAAAAGAGGAAGCCGATAGGATTCATAGGAATGTGGAGAAAAGAGGGTCAAAAAGGCATATACTAATTTGCCGAACTAAAGCCGATGCCAAGTCTGCTCGGAGATGGCTCTGGTTGGCCGAGCTTATCAGACCGCGCATCGTCGATCCTTGTCCTCCGGCAATTCCACGAACATTTCTCACTACTCCTGCGTACTACTGCGACTATCCTGTGTGCTGACATCTCTGGTTTTTGTATTGTTGGTATCGTGAGGAGAGCCATCCATGCATTCCTTTTAATCAAATTTCCATCGCTACGAGCATTGCAGGGCCTGGCTTGAGATGGATGATATTCAAGAGCCCCGCGCTTCTCGCCTTTTCGAGCGCCTGTCGCAACTCTCCCGTTACACGTGGGATCGTTCCATTGAGCCTTACTACTCGACCTACGGCCACTGGCATATTTTTGGCCATCGACATTCTACTGAATATGACTCTTCAGCTTCGACGACAACCCCTTCCGGGTCGTCGTCGTTGCTGGCTGGCAGCTCTCCAAGAACCCGAATGCGAGCGTCGCCTCTTTCCGCGCATAGCGAATCCAATGCTGGATGCCAAACCTCGGTTCCAGTTGTAGCTCGTGTGTCAACACATGTTCTGAGATTGGAACGAGAGTTTCATCTTCTCAAATCAATGGCACAGGCTTCCGATCCGCAAGATAATCATCACACCATGATTCCAATCGAGCTAATTCGGCTGCCGGATAATTCTGAAGACGCCAACCCTCTCATCGCGTCCATTTTCGAGTCTCCTGGCCCGGACATACTGCCCAAATGTATACCGCTCAACCCCTCCTCCTTCTCGGCTATGGGAGAATACGGCGAGGCAACACAGACTCCCATTGCAGTGTTTCTCGACTTCGCCATTAACGCGTGTGATTGCCTGCAACATCTTCACCACGGACAGAAAATAATCCACGGCGAAATTCGGGGTGATACGTTCCATTTTAACCACGTAACCGGTGTTGTGAAGCTCTTCCACAGCGGAAACGGCGCAGGATCGTTTGATAATATCCTTGGTGGCCGCTGGGCTTCATTTTCTAAAGATCCGGCAGTTACAAACAAATTACAGTTTATTGCTCCCGAACAGACTGGCCGGTTACCTGCAGAGCCAGATAGCCGAGCAGACATCTATGCCCTTGGCATTCTTTTTTGGATGATGCTCGTGGGTAAGCCCGCCTTTGGTGGCACTGATCCAGTCGACATCGTCCAGAGTGCCCTGGGCAACAGGCTGCCAATGGTTACTTCGCAACGGATGGACGTTCCTGACGCCATATCGGACGTGATTCTGAAAATGACACGCAAATCGGCCGCTGAACGGTATCATACGGTTTCATCGGTAAAAGGGGATCTCTCACAAATTCGTCAACTGCTCGAAAGCGGTAACATTGATGATTTAAAAACCTTCCAGATAGCACAGCATAATACCTCATCCTTCTTCACCTTACCTTCGCATACGTTCGGTCGGAGTTCAGAATTTAATACAATTATCGACGTCGTCAAGAAAGTGAGTTCCTATCAAGAGCTTATGTTGGCAAAGAATTCAAGTCGGTTGTACACACTTGACTCGAATTCCTCCATAAGCGGAAGCTATCATGAGAACGTGGAAGTCGATTCCGTTTCCTCCAGCTCTGGCTCTAGTACGCTGAGGACTAAATCGGGAACCCGGTCCAATCAAGCCAAGCTCCCTGTTTCTCAAGACTCTCATTCTACCAAGGAAATTCCGGACAGCCACATACCTAGAAACCCCAACATGCATGGTCATGTAGATCCGTTGAATTCTCTACGCAAAAATTGGGTTTCGCAAAGCTTTCGTCGCAATGGCCGGTGTGAAGTTATTACAATAGCAGGTGAAATGGGAATAGGTAAAACCGATCTGCTGAACCGTATACAACCAGCCGTTCGAGAAGTGGGATACATTTCTATGGCTCGCCTTGATCCAGCTCAAAAAATACCTTTCGAGCCATTCAGAGGCATCCTTGCCAGTCTCCTCAGTCAGATCTTTTCTGAAGGTGATGTAACCACTGAATATCACAGTTACGTTCGTGCATCTTTGCAACCAATATGGCCAACGTTTCGCAAGGTTCTTGAACTACCTGAAAATCTTCTTTCACTAGGTAGACAAGCTGTTCCACCGGAATCTCTGAACGTCTCGGCGACTCCACAAATTTCATCGACCAACGGAGAGCTACACAGAAGTGAACTTCATTCAGGTTCGGACAATAACCCAAGCCAAAGCGATTTCTTCCTTTCCAACGCCGCCTCCAAGAACTTGCGATTGACGGAGACGTTTCTTCGGATCCTCCGAATTATATCCCAGTACAAAATGATCTGCATATGCATAGACGATATCCATTTTGGTGATGAGGAGTCCCTTGAATTAATCCTCAACATCGTGAAGGCGAGACATTCTTGTGTATTGATACTCTCTGGCAACCCGTCCGAGGTCAGATCTGAAGGTGTTAAGTCACTTTTTGAGATAGGGACTCCCAGAGTTACCAGGATTGTCCTGAATCCCTTGGAAGAGGATGAAATCATGGGTTACGTGGCAACCACAATGCATCAAGACCCTAATTCGAGTTTGAAACCCCTCGTAGCTGTTATTCAGGAGAAAAGTCGAGGGAATCCATACTACATGCGGATCATATTGAGTACATGCTACCAGAAGAACTATATCTGGTTCTCCGGGAAGAATAACCGATGGGAATTTGACTTGAACCAGATATTTACCGAATTTTTAACCTCTTCAGCTGGAGAAGAACTCGGTTTCTCCTTCCTTCAAAGAAGTTTCGAGAAACTTCCTGCTCCAGCGCGTGCGATTTTAGTCTGGGGCTCTCTTTTGGGTACTACTTTTTCGTTTTCTTTGTTGCAGAGAGTCTTGACCAGTCCATTACTATCCCTCGATGCGGAAAGTAATGGCCTAGGTAATGGGAACTCCTCTTGTATAGATCTTATCAGGCGATCGGAGGCAGATTTAGTGGATGGGTTACGATTTCTTCTTCAGGAACATATTATCGTTCCCTGGGAGACAGATGATAAATTTCGGTACTGTCGACGTTCTAGGATATGGAAGAAAGAATATGCAAGCTAACTAATTGGAGCAGATTAGTCCATGATAGACTGGTACAAGTTGCACCCACTCTCAAGGAAAGTGATATGGTGGAGAGAATGCACTTCGTTATTACCGAGGCCATGATAAAATCGGCACCTGATTCCGAAAGTCGTTATGCATTGGGACATCATATCGCCCTTGCGTCACGTCTGATAGAGGAATCCGTTGCTGGTAGAATCGAGTATAGAAGGGTTCTATGGGACGCCGCTCAACTTGCTGCTCATACTGGTGCTGGGTCAACTGCTTTGTGGCTCTTCCGTCATTGTCTCAACCTTCTTCAGGCCAATCCTTGGGATGCCAACGCGCCGGACGTGGACTTGAATGAGACTTTATCATTACATGTAGCTGCTGCGGAAGCTTTCTGGTCTCAGGGTCACGTCGCGCAGTCCAAGAAATTGCTCAACCAAGTGTTTTTGAATTCCACGAGCCCGATACACAGGTCCCGGGCATGGGTGGTACTAGCAAAAATACACTCACAAAATGGGAACCACCGTCAAGCGATGGAATCGTTACTTACGTGCCTGGATGAGCTTGGTGTCCATTTGCGGAAGCCTACAACCTTCGAGCAATGTGATGTGGAATACGGGAAGCTGAAAGCTTGCATTGACGTGGACTTTTACCCAAAAGTCGTCCAAGAGGACGTCAACATGAGCACAATTGGAACTGTGATGGCTGATGCAATGGTAGTAACTTATTGGGATGATGCGTTGGCCTTCTATCGAATGGCGATTGAGATGGTTAAACTACACGTCGATCGTGGTGGTTTTATCCACGTCATCATCGGCTATACTCATTTGGCAATGGTTGCTTTTAGTCGATTCCGGGACTTCGATACAGCAGTGAAACTCAGCGACTTGGCACAAAGTCTCGCCGATAGTTGCACAGAGACATGGCTCAAACATAGGGCTGCCATGATATACAACTTGTTCGTGAGTCACTTAAGAGTCTCGATGGAATCATCTCTGCCTGTCCTTGAAACTTTAATTGAATCATCACTGTTGTCTGGCGATCCTTATGTCACATTAATGAGTTTGTCGTCGATGGCAATGACTCGGCTATATTTGGGACACGACATGGCGCAGTTAGAGATGTTTTGCGATGAAAGTCCTATGGATATCCCAGAGTGGCCCAGTGACACTCGCGCGGGTGCCACCATAATTGGCGTGCGGCAAGTTACGCGAAGCTTGCAAGGAAAAACTGCGTGGCAGAGTGCTGAAGATGTCATGTCAGATGATGATCATGAATCATATGAGTTCATAGCATTCTTAGAAAGCCACGCGAGTAACCCTGATCGCCCTCGCAATATTTATCATGGACTATCGATGATCCCTCTCTATGTGTTCGGACATCATCTGAAGGCCATTGAGGTAGGCAAGTCCTTACTGGACACTGTTCCCAGCTTATGGTCAATTCGAGTGAGATATGCCGCAATATTTTACTTGGCACTCTCTTTGCTCACGGTCAGACTTCAAAATACCATGGAAGATGCTCAAGAGGATCTGCAGACTGTGCTCGAACTCAAGGACGAGATCGACTTTGCACAAAGGGCGTGTAACGCAAATTACGGAATGTGGTCATTATTACTAGACGCATTGATCTACGAAGTCCGTAGTGATACCACTTCTGCTCTTCAGGCGTATGAAGCAGCTCTCGATCACTGTCATATTCACGGATGGCCCCTTGAGGAAGCTCTTACTCTGGAGCTGCAAGGCGAATTCTTTCTTCGACGTGGTATCAAAAGGGTGGCGTGTTCAGTGATACAGGAAGCCATTATCGCATGGTCTGCAATTAGTGCCACTGGGAAGGCGACACAACTTGCTGAAAAACATGAGTGGTTGCTCAAAACCATTAAATCCTTGAAAAATGTCGACGTTGGGTGCCAAACGCTAGAAGAGGGACTTACAGTTAATCCTACCGCCACACAAGGCATAGCGGAATCGCATAATACCATTGGGCACGATAAGCAGCAACTCTGGATTGCGAAGAAGAGAAAAGCTCAAAGCGATCGACTTCTGGATATTTCAAGTGTTGGCCTAGGTGGGTCCGAATCTCAAAAGTTTTTTTTTTTTTTTTTTTTTTTTTTTTTTCCCTACGGATTTCTAACGAGTTGACGTTCAACAGATATCATTGATTTGTCCATAATCCTGGAATCAAGCCAGGTCATGTCCTCTGAGTTACAAATAGACAAACTCCTCACAAGGATGGTTGAGATCTTACTGGAAGCATGCAACGGCGCTAATATAGCGATCATAGCGAAAGATTTTGAGGGCATCGGATTCGCAGTTGCTGCAGTAGGAGACCTCGAACACGGGAACAGCTCATATGTTGATGGTTTACCATTCTCTGAGATGAAAGACAATATTGCCCAGCATGTCTCGCACTACGTCATACGAACAAACGAGGTCGTCCTCATTCAAAACATTCTAGAAGACGACCGCTTCCCCAATGTCACTGACACTTACAAAACGAAATATCCTCTGGGCAGATCTGTGATTGCATTACCCATATTACACATGGATAATCTGATAGGCGTCATTCAGATCGAAGGCAGCCCGTCCTCATTCACTCAGAGAAATGTTGTTGTCTTGGAGTTGCTTTGCAGCCAGATCGGCATTTCCCTAGCAAACGCCATGCTTTTCCACGAAGTCAATAAAATATCCGCTTCTAACGTAACGATGATTGAAGCGCAAAAGCGTGCGCTTGTTCAAGCTCGTCAAGCTGAAGAAATGGCCAGGATTGCTGAAGCGGAAGCCATCCGTAATATCAAGTTGAAAGAAGAAGCAGCAAACGCAAAGTCCACTTTCCTCGCCAACATATCTCATGATCTACGCACCCCAATGAATGGAATTATAGGTCTATCTGAGCTATTGGGAGAAACGAATTTAAGTGAGGAGCAAGGCGAATATATGGAGTCAATTCGGATTTGTGCAGACACTCTTCTCGCATTGATCAACGACATATTAGATTTCTCGAAACTTGAAGTGGGGAAAATGAAACTGTCAATAGTATCTATGAATTTGAAAGATACTATATCTGAGGTAGTGCATGCACTATTCTTTGCTAATCGGGACAAAAAGTTGAAAACAGTTGAGGATCTGGACGAAGTTCCTCCAGATCTGGTGGTTCTCGGCGATCCTGTTCGACTACATCAAATCATTATGAATCTTCTCAGCAATAGCTACAAGTTCACATCCAATGGATCCGTCAGCGTCAGTGGCAAGGTAACCCGAGCAGGAAAACGACGAGTTCGTCTGGAATGCTCAGTATCTGATACCGGGATTGGAATTTCCGATGAACAAAAGTCACGATTGTTCAAACCTTTTTCTCAAGCCGACAGCTCTACGGCAAGGTCGTACGGAGGAAGTGGTCTTGGCCTCAGTATTTGCAAGGCGATTATCGAAGACGTCCTCGGTGGAACAATCTCGCTTGAATCCACTTTGGGAGTGGGCACAACTGTTACCTTCCACATACCCTTTCACAAGGCTCCCAGACTCACCAGGGAAAGAGATCAATTGCCGTTGCTGATCCCCACAACTGAGGCTGCAAGCGAGCGAGAGATTCAGGAATTACCACAATCATCAAAGATCCGCGACCTCAAAGTGATCCCCCCCGGTCAAATTCGGGTTTGCATTGCTGAAGATAATCTCATAAACCAAAAGATTGCTGTCAAGCTCGTTACTAACCTAGGGCTACAGTGTGAAGCTTACAGTGACGGTCGACAGGCTGTTGATGCTGTGCGCATGCATTCCAATGAGGGTAAACCCTTCCACATGGTGCTAATGGATGTGCAAATGCCCGTTATGGACGGATACGATGCCACTCGTGAACTACGCAATGACCCAGATCCCAACGTGAAGGACGTCTTGGTAATCGCCTTAACTGCAAGTACAATCGAGGGCGACCGAGAGAAGTGCTTTCATGTTGGAATGAACAACTATCTCTCCAAACCAGTCAAACTAGCTACGCTGAGAGGAATGTTGGGCAATTATCTCTCGGTGATGTCTTGACACGGTCCGGTTTGATTTGGGTGGGATCAGTCCAAGGATATATCCGAGCAAGAAGAGCATGGGTAGATGTCAAGACTCCAGAAACGAATGACCATTATGTACGATACCAACGAAACACTACGAAACACTACGTCACGAAATAACGCAAGCAACCAGTGGACAAGATATGGTGGTGGTGATTGTGATTAGAATATGTTGTTCAACTCCGATAAAATTGCAATGCTGTATGTGGTATGAAGCCTGGACTTGATAACATCTGGAATGTTTGTATAATGATCTTTCCTTGTTGTGAATACATATGTTTTTTTCCGTCAGAAGTGCGAAGTACGGGTTGTAAGAGCGTGGTTATCGAACGATGAGATAGAATAGGATTGCCAGCAAGAGTACGTATGTCCGGAGTAGTTACAGGGAGTCAGGGACAAAACAGTCAAACAGAGGTCGGACCACGTGCTCTGGCCAAGCCGCCGGTCTGATTCGTCCGAGTTCCGGAGGAAGTGGGTCTCTTGCATTAGCGGCTGCAGTTTTTTATTTCGCTGCATGTAATAAATTACCTCTGCAGGTAATACTACATACCATTTGTACACTGTAACTTACGAGGACGCAACAGAGAACCCATACAAGCATTCTTTCTGCGTATTGTTCTTTGCGCTGCAGTGTAATGTTTGAGATACATGCATCGACTGTTTTGTGTTCAAAGTACAATTGTCAAAAATAACTCCATTGTACTACGCAGTCCTTGTCAAACAAACTGTTGGTACAAGTCCGTACCAACTACTCCGTACTAACGGACGAAAGTCTTGCATAGGTGCCTGTCGGTTTCAGCTAAATACACATGGCTTACCGCCCTGTTCCAGAAGACCCAGACCCTCGGTTCGCCAGAACTTTTCAATTCTGGACTCTTCGTTTGATCAATTGTGTCTGATCAAATCAGACGTTTTCATGTCAACGCCCGTCACAGACGAATTCGGAGGCCCAAGCATTCCTTAGGCCACGCGACACGTGCCCCTCCCTCCCGGATTCATCGTTCACTTAAATTGCGTTTGCCCGTTTGACTTCGGTCTTAGTTACCCGATTCTACAAACCTCCTTCCTTCCTCCTGCATCCATTCCTTTCGCCCTTTTCCACCTTTTTTGTTTATTCCTTGCATCTTATTCTTGTTGATACCATTCTTTGCTTGCTTCTTTGTCTTCCTTGTTGTTCAAAATTCGCCGTCGTCAAAATATGCGACTACAAGACTCCTCACTTCGCTACTTAATCATCCTTGTCTCTCAGAGGACGTCTAATTGATTGCCTCGCGCAGCCACCTATCGATCGCGACTACATCCTGAGCGACTCAATTGCGACTCCGTTTATGTATAATTTTCGATTTTCTTATCAACAACCAACATGCTGAAATTCGTCAAGCGTCTCGGCTCCCGCCAGGATTTGCGCGGATGGAAAGAAATTTCGAACAGAAACGGCGCGCATAAGGATGTCCCATCGACAGCCTCGTCCGACTCGTCGCCGAGTTTCAGAAACCATAAACCGATGACCGTCACTTACGAAGTACCTTCCGAAGTTACATATGACGTACCCTCTACGATGAAGGCCCAGCAACTCGACGATTACAACACACCATACGTATTTCGAGACAACGTTCCCGTGCCGACTCCTACACATCCGTACGATATGCTGGTCCGGGTCGATGCCGCTGGTTACTGTCATACCGATTACGTATTAGCGAGCGGTCATATGTCGAGCGTCGAGCAGCCCGTTTTCCCGCACACTGGCTGCCACGAGTTTGCCGGTACGGTCGTCGCCTTGCCTCCGAATTCAGCGCAGTCCGACTTTAGACTCGGTGATCGTGTCGGTGTTTCTTGTCGCCCTTACCATGCCTGCGGAGAATGCGCCGAATGTCTTGAGGAGGATTCACCCGATAGTGACCCCAGGGGATACTCCGTTCTATGTCCAACGATCAAAAGTCATGGTATCGGCATACCAGGCGGGTTTCAGGAATATGTGCTGGTCGACTCGCGCCAAGTGACCATCATACCCTCGGGTTTGAGTCAGGTGGAGGCGGCGCCGTTGATGTGTGCTGGCGTTACAATATATGCGGCTATCAAAAAGACCGGTCTCAAACCTGGCCAGCGGATTGGTATTATGGGCTGTGGCGGTGGACTTGGTCATTTGGGCTTGCAATTTGCGACGGCAATGGGCTTGAGGGTTTATGGGGTTGAGAACGCTGACAAACCGCTCGCTTTGGCCCGGGGATTGAAGAATATTTCTGGGGCTACGATCATCGATTCGCGCACAACGACTGCAGCGGAAGCAATTGCTCATATCAGTAAAGAGGATAGAAGACCGATTCCCGGCCAATTCGGTCTAGATGCGGTCATTATTCTACCGGAGAGTCAAAAGGCTTTCCAGTACGGCGTGGATATGCTCAAGAACCACGGCAAATGCGTGGTGGTCTCGTTTCCTCCTGATGGATTCCATATGACTTCCTTGGATCTCATCTTCAGAGACATCACCTACGTCGGCAATGTCTCTGGTTCGACAAAACAGCTACGAGAGATGGCAGCTTTTTCCGCCAAACACGGAATCAAGGCTCAGATAGATACCTTCCCGCTTGAACAGCTCAATCAACTGGTTGAAGCATATCTATCTGGTCATGGAGGGAAATTGGTGGTTGATTATCACTACAAAAATTCAGCGGCATGATAGCCTCTCCCTGACCTGATTATGAACTTATGTCTTTTCCAGTGCCTTGTACTATTTTTACATCATTTTCTCGCTCACATTTTTTGTCAGCTTCTGTTATTTCAGCGAGTTTTGGGATTGGAGTTTTCTGCATAGAGCTCAGCATGTTTTTACCTGATTCAATTCTGAAAGCAATAATGAATACTACGACTGTAAAGATTACTTCAAAAATACATAGAAGTGAGACTACTGTAGTACAACTCCACGTCAACAGGCGTCCCAGTGACGGGAGATCTGCAGCGACCCGCAGATTTGATGCATGGGGCGTAAAATATCGGATTGTGACAAAGGACTCCGGAGTACAGGAGTAGTACAGGAATGGTATGCATAGCACTTGCATGATGTGCTATGGTCATGTTACACTGCAGTAGTCAGGTATGTCAGGTATTCCGGTGGTTTTACGTACATACGCAGGTGAAGTCTTAATAGAGCATAGATATGACATTAGTACGTAACAATGTATATCATGTCCCATTCGAGACATTTTCTAAAGATCAAACATCTGATTCCTTCCTCCCATCATAGTCCACAGTCCACAGAACTGGAAATCAGAAAGACTACTCATGACTCGCCATCTCCTCCAACCTCTCCACCGCACTCTTCAACTCCCTCACCCTCTGACCAACCCTCTTCTTAACCTCCTCCTTGACATCAACACTAATATACTCCGGATCATAATTCGGCGCAATACCCACATAACTATTCCCACTCAACGCCTCATTTGCATCTAGGATTGGGTTTGCGCCTGCTGCTGCTGCTGCTGCTGCTTTGGCACCAGCATCTAAACGGTCTGCATTCGCTTGTTGCGCGTTTGGTGCCAGCGCAGCTTCGTTTTCTTGTGGAGGAGGTTCGGAGCTGGTGGATGCCGGGGAACGAGTCATGTCCGTGTAGACGTTGTAGACGTATAGGAGTTGATCGAGGAGTTCGCGCGCGGATTCGCGGTCGGAGGCGGCGTAGATGGTGGCGCTGTTGGTGCTGTCTGTTGCGATTTCGAGTTCGTCTTTGGCGTTGTCGTACCTTCTTATATTAGCTAGATGTTCTATTATCTCTTTCTTTGAGGAAAGGGGTAAATACAGCTCCTGCAGTTCCTCGACTATCAGATCCGCCTCTGTCTTGCCTCCGCTTGCTTTGAGTTCCGCATATCCTCGGTTCCGAGTCACTGTAACGGGTGGATTGAATTGCTTTTTGGCAGTGTATACTCTTGTATTTAACACATTGAGCCGACCCCTAAAACCGCTCAACCCGCTAGATATATAGCGGCGAAGAGCTGCGTTCGCCGGCGCTGCCGATTGAGCGGAAGCAATTGATCTGTGACTGATGCGTGACTGCAGGGCTAACCGAGACAATGGTCGTGACGAAAGGGATGCCATTGTGATTAATTGCTAGCTAATTGAATATTTTCGTCTCGAAACGCCAGGGCACTATTGATAGTTAGACGACAGATGAATGTTGTGTTGGATTTCTCAGCCGAGATAGACGATGCTATGACGTTATTGTTGTATGCTCCTTATCTAATCATCACATGACTACTGATATTATGCTTAAGCATCAGTTTACATATTTCGTTTTAAAATTATTTTGTAATTCAATTCCTCTTTTCAATATATCTCATGGGCTGCTGGGAATAAAAGATCTAGTTCTTGCAAAAGGTATGATTGGAAAATAGCTCGTGTATGGTGAAAGTTAAAGCATACGCTGAATAAATCAAACCAAAAGAAATCCGTCCCGGTCATCAATCATACAGTCATCTCTCATGTCTTAAAGGCCGTAAATGCAAATAACAAAGCGCAGGGGTTAAACATCAATCGAAATATCTCCTGCTCCATAAGGGTTTCCATCATGATAGTGCGATGCGTGATGATGTCCATAGTCATGTCCATAATCATGTCCAGTATTCATGCTCATACCAGCTGCACTGGCCGCCCTGGAGCGAGACCCTTGCGAGTATCTATTGCTTCCACCAGCACTCTGAGCTCGGCGCATCCGCCTTTCATGTCGTTCCTGGCATTTGTGTTCGAATTCTTTATGTTCTTTTCGTTGTTCTTGTACTTCCTTCCATTCGCCAATAGCACCCTTAATACCTAAAGCAGCCAACCCAATCGAGGCCAAATTCTTCAAATCTGCTTTCCTTTGCATTGTTCGCTCCTGCTCCTTACTGATTGCACCCGACTTGACAGCCTCATGTCGTTTCTTCTGAGCTTCAAGATTTTTGATCACACCGTGCGCGGCATGTATCGTGGCCACTGTCGCAAGCCCTGAGGTAACAAGCTCTTTTCGGAGCATTTTCTTCTTTTCGCGCTTTTCATCGTCACTGTTAAGGTCAGAATCACTATCACAATCACTGTGACACTCAATGTTGCCATTTGAAGACCCATCTCTCTTGGCAACAGCACGGGAGGTAGAACCGCTGACACTACTACTTCGTTGGGAACGTACATCGCGAGGAGATCTTCTCCGTCTAGATGACCGGTATGAGCGGTCATCTTCAGAATCTGAATAGTCCGAGGACCGTGTGGAACGGTGTCCTCCTCGGTCACTCTGACTCTTGTCATCAAGTCCTAGGGCCGCCAAACCCTTGTTTATGGCCCGTGACACGCTTGAACCGCGCTTCTTGGAATCTCGGCCACCATCGCGGCTGTCTCGTGAATCTGATCGATCGCGACCGCGAGAGTGAGATCGAGAAAACCGGTCGTAGGCTTGCTTGCCAGCTGCGGCTAGTATACCGGCAGCAGCCAGGTCCCGGACACCGCCTCGGCTTTGGGAACGTCCTCGGGTACCGTTTCGAGATCTTGAATTAGAGCGAGCACCGTTGACGAGACGATTTGTAGCCATTCCAGCGAGAATAGATTCAAGCACATGGCGGCCACCGTGTTTGTTGGGATCGCGGTCAATGAGACCATCAACACCACCAGCCGAGACGGCTGCAGTCAGAACACGCCTGCCTTTTTCACCAGTCCAAGGACCGGGCATACTTCGGACACGGAATGCCTCTGCTGCACCCGCTGCCAAGGCAGCCTTCATAGCCTGAGCGATGCGAGCTTCACTTTTGGCACGATGACCTCGACTGCGTGAGCGCGAATCTGAGTAAGAGCGATATTTACGGGAACGGCCTCGGTCGGAGTCACGGTCACGGTCGCGAGAGCGGTCACGAGCAGCTTTGATTCCAAGAGCTCCTCCAATAGCACCTAGAGCTTCTTCTCCCATAGACTTGCGTCTACGGGGGCGAGGCGAAGGGCTGCGAGAGGAAGAATATGTCGATCGTTCATATCGGTCACCTGATATCATTTGTTAGATTCGAAAGAGGCAGCATGACAGAACTGGTTACTCACGTCGGCCGTCGGAGCGCTTGCTTCGTCGGGGTCGGTAGTCTTCGCGGCGATAGTATTCTTCGTCATAGTAAGGGTCGCGACCGGCAGAGCGTGCTCTGCGTGCGCCCTCACGAACGGTTGCCGCCCGACGAGGGCCAGGGTAACCATAGTAGTACTCACCAGGCGGGAAATCTCTAGAAACTTCTTCAACAACAGACTCTTCACTGTCTCCACGACGGCGAACAAGACGTGTATCGTAGTCATAGGGATAACCGCCACGTTTGTCTACATAGGTATCTTCCACATAGCCGCCATCTGGACGGGAATACCTATCGCGCTTGACCCGATAGCCCCGACTATCGCGGGAGTCGTAGTATGACATGGCAGGGTAGTTGACAACCAAAGCAACAAGGGTCACTGAAAACCAAACGATAGAATCACAATATTTGGATCAGCGATGGATGGTCGAGTCGATGATGTAGAGGCGAGAGAAGATATTTTATTCAGGCGATGGACGATAAATATAATACGAGGGGAGTCGAGGAGGGCGGGGCTCAGGCTGTGGCAGCAAATGGTGGAAGGCAGGCTGCGATCAAAGAGGGAAGGAGGGGGGCAGTGTTGGCTGTAGCACGGAGCTGTGATTGGTCGAGCGCCGGAGGAAACAGCTGACCCGCTGACGTTGTGTCTTTTGAATTTTCTGCCTTAGGCTCGTGTTAGCCCTCAGAATGCCTCAAAGCCAAGCCTCAGCTGTGGCTCAAACTCACTTCTTGGGCGAATGAGAATAGAAAATAAGCCGAAGGCGTTGCTTAGTATCGATGAGTAGCGATACTTTGGTTTTGCGTTGTAGGTGTGGTGTGAGAGTGATTGGTTAGATGATGCTCATACGATTGGCGCGCACCGCCACTAGGTCAGAGTCAATTGCTGACTGACTTCAAAGGGGAGGGTGAGGGAATGGCCTGACATTTAAGCAAAACGTTGGAAGGGAAAATTATCGACCAGGATTTCATGAAAATTGACCGGGATTGATTGCTTGATCTACGATAAGATGAAATAGAATCCCCTTCGAATAGAACAGTCGAGATTGGACCGACAGATTCCTAATGACGCAAAGGAGGGGGTAGGGGAGGTTGGACAAACAGACTAACGGGCGGTCAAGCAACTAGACACGCCGCAAACTGTCTTCCGATCATCGAATAGTATGCTTGACAGGTGTCTCCGTCAAACATGAATCGCAAGGGAGAGAGGAGGGAGCGAAATGCCGGCCAGACCACGAAATGGCTGACCTTAACGTCATTCTGCAGATCGACACTAACAGACGCTTAGTGGCTTGAATTGGCCCACCTCTTCTTTTGTATCAGGACGTAGTGTTTCATTTGGAGAAAATCCTACTTTCGATATGCAGGATGATGGCACACATATTATTGTTTTTATTGTTTGTTTTCTTTTTTCTTCTGACGTCGTTAGAGATTTCATCCATGGGTTGAGCAGAGCCCACTTTCAACCCCGGGCGGGACCACCCAAGGCCCGTACCGTGGTACGCAAGAATGCTTGTACCATGCGACGCTTGCATTAATTTCATCAATTTTTCTAGAATAATTAAACAATCTATACCGCATATTGCAGTTTACTTCCGCTCAATCTTTAGATTCTTGAACGCCTGAGCATTCTCCTTAATAGCAATTTCCACAGGCAGTCGCTCCATGCTACTCGCTCCGAAAAACCCATGGATACCTTTAGTACGGTTAAGAACATACTCGGCATCCTTTGGCTCCGCAATAGGGCCGCCATGGCAAAGAACGATAATATCCGGGTTGACTTTCACGGCTGCATCGCGAATATCTTGAACAATTTTGACTGCATCGTCTAATGACAAGGCTGTCTCGGCTCCTATAGTTCCAGAGGTAGTCAAGCCGACGTGTGCGACGAGGACATCAGCACCAGCACGAACCATGCGTTCTGCTTCGTCGACATTAAACACGTAGGGTGTTGTGAAGATGTCCATTTCCCGCGCGATTCGTACCATTTCAACTTCCTTGTCGTATCCCATTCCCGTTTCTTCTAGATTTTGTCGAAACTTGCCATCTATCAAACCCACTGTAGGGAAGTTTTGGATGCCCGAGAATCCGAGCTCTTTCAATTGGCTTAGAAATTCGGGCATATCTCTGAAAGGATCTGTCCCGCACACACCAGCCAGGACAGGTGTGTGTTTGACAATTGGTAGAATTTCTTTTGCCTAAGAACCAAACAGTCAAACTTTTTTTTTCGTAAATTTCCGGCATTGAGTGTAATATACCATGTCCACCACCACTGCGTTTGCATCGCTGTAGGGCATCAAACCCGCCAATGATCCTCTACCAGCCATTCGAAATCTTCCCGAGTTGTAAATGATGATTAAATCACTACCACCCTGTTCCACGGACTTGGCAGAAAGCCCAATGCCTATTTTATTTGTAAGTACTTAGTTTCATCGTCGTCGTAACAAGCTTGACTGAAGCATACCGGCTCCGGCTCCAACAATGATACCGCCATCTGAGATGACTTTTCGAAGTCGCTCAAGGATTTCAGAACGATCCGTTGGACGAGGCATGACCGCTAATCAAATAATAAAAGAGTATATTACTTCTTGAATTGCGATTAGATCTGAAGATAGACGTGGCTTGGATGTGGTTAGCTTAAGATTATCGATAGCGATCCGGAATGCGGGGTCGGCCCGCCGCATTCTGGGAAACTACATACGTCACCGTCACCGTCACTCATCTATTCTTCTTTGTTTACCACGTCCAAATATCGGATTAAACATTCGGACACCGAAGCACAGGGCACGTCGACAAATGCGCTCTATTATCACATCTGGAGCAAGCTTCATGTCCTCATCAGTTCCAGCCGATGACATGGCATCCATTTCTTAGCCTTGAAGCCCTTCATGACGATCAATGCTTTTTTCTTAAACGACCAAACTAGTTGGAATCTTCTCGTCCTGTAGAACACCATGTCTAGACCACGTATTGCTGTCCTAGGAACATGCGACACAAAACTAACAGAAACGTTATTCCTACGAGACCAAATCATCAAGGCAGGAGAAGCCGAAGTGCTTTTACTCGATGTCGGCCGAACGCCCGTACAAGATAGCCACATTGACGTTCCAAGTTCCGAACTTGCGCTTCGCAAATCTTCTGATGGCCCTTCATCTATGGTTCAAATGTCTCGAGCAGATTACATCAAGTACATGATTGAATGTGCAACACCCTTTGTGGCAGAATTGTTTCAAAAGGGAGAAATGCATGGCATCGTATCCGCCGGCGGCTCCAGTGGTACATCACTTGTCACAGCAGTAATGCGCAATGCATTACCGGTCGGATTCCCGAAATTAATGGTCTCCACAATGGCCAGTGGAGATGTGTCGCATCTCGTCGAGGAGACGGATATCACTCTGATGTACAGCGTTGTAGATATTGCGGGCACAAACTCCGTTCTCAATCAAATACTTACAAATGCTGCTGCGGCAATCGCAGGTGCAGCAACAGCGTATTATCGAAGTCGGAATGAGGGCGCCTCTAGGAATGCAAGCTTAGAGCAGAGAAGGAAAAGGATAGCCGTCACCATGTTTGGAGTCACTACCCCATGCGTGGACGCTATTAGAGAGCATCTAGAA
Organism: Talaromyces nanjingensis; assembly: GCA_031010415.1. Taxonomy (NCBI): domain Eukaryota; kingdom Fungi; phylum Ascomycota; class Eurotiomycetes; order Eurotiales; family Trichocomaceae; genus Talaromyces; species Talaromyces nanjingensis. Next base: position 2,078,274 of record JARFPJ010000005.1, read on the forward strand.
ACAAAATGTGCCTACGAGGTATATGTCTTTCATGCCACTGGTGCCGGTGGCAAGGCTATGGAGCGATTGATCCGAGAACATCAGATAGACGCCGTGCTCGATATGACTACGACCGAGATTGCCGATGAATTAGTTGGAGGCGTTCTGTCTGCTGGACCACAACGATTGACTGCAGCAGCGGAGGCTCGAATACCACAAGTCATAAGCGTTGGGGCATGCGATATGGTGAATTTTGGGCCTAGAGATACCGTGCCTGCCGAGTTCACCTCTGCAGAGAACAAGCGTTTGTTATATGAGCATAATCCAGCGGTGACGTTGATGCGAACGACTCCGCAAGAATGCACTCGTATCGCCGAGTTCATAGCGTCCAAATTACGAGATAAGGCTGTCCGACCGGACCTGGTGAAGATCCTTCTACCCACTGGCGGAATCAGCATGATTTCCACTCCGTCGCAACCGTTCTATAAGCCAGATTCAGATGCCGCTCTGTTCGACACAATAGAGCGTCAACTAGAGGGAAGCGGCATTGAAGTGAGGCGTGACGACCGAGAAATTAATGACAAGGGCTTCGCTCTGTTGGCGGCAGAGTTATTGGTAGAAGTCATACGCAAGAAAGAGGCCGAAGAGCAAAGTGATAACGTAAAGTCATGAAGTCATGAAGCGCAAAATCGATTAATCAAATTCCGTGCCATTCGAATTTATTATATCTATTCGTAACTCCGTTATAGGAAAGTTATATGTTATATGCAAGTAATTCTGATCACATTCAAAATTATCGTCGCAGACGAATTCATATCAATACACGTATTCTGTCAAAGAATAGAAGAGAAGAAATCAAGGAAAAACAAGTCTCTGGGTATTCCAAACCCATGAACGCTGAAATGCACGACTTCTATGCCTTCGCCTCCCTAATGAGCAATCATGTGTCATAAAACGCCCCGCCACGAGAAATCTAATAAATGTAAAAGTAAATGTGAAAGAAAGAAATAGAGGATTAGAGAAGAAATAGGACACCGCCGTCTTTCCGAACATGACATGACATGACACTTTTTGGGTATATTGCGTCCAAGCATCGAAACCTTCATTCAAACAATAATGTATTAAAGTCGTTGAGACACACAAATCCACATTTCTCATGCCGTTACAGCTCTCCTGTTGGAGGAGAGGCTGGTTCATCGGTGGGAGACCGGTGAGTGCGACGATGTTGTTTCATATTGTCCTTTCGCGTAAATGCTTTGTTGCAAACCGGGCAATGGACGCTCTTTTCGCCGGTATGCTTCTTGCCATGGCGAGCGGCATGACCCGATGTGGTAAAGGTAGCAGTACAAGCGTGAGATGCGGCATAAGGGCAAGGGTATTTGTTCTTTTTCGTCGTCTTGGCCGTTTCTGTTGTCGAAGGGGTATAGAAAGCGGCTGCTGCTGGTGATGATATGGATAGACTAGACAGGTCGCTATTACTTTGTATCGAGGGTGTGCGATGATGCTGATAAGTGAAACCGTGTTGAGATTGAGGTTGATGGTGATGGTGATGACTTGAGTATGGCGGAGAACCTGCGGAGGAAGGATAGTAGGCGCTGGAAGATGTTGGATACGATGGTGTTGGTGGTTGTTGTGCATGATGGGCTGTCCATGATGGTTGTGCCGGCGCATACTCGGCCTTGTAGTATGATGTTTGGTAGGATGGTGTGTCTGCGGTTTTTCGCACCGCGAAGGCGGGATTGTCATCGTTATTCAGAATCGAAAGCATTTTTGATTGACGCTCGCTCATCGGTTGGAGCAATTGAATTGCGTTGATTATGAGTCAAAAAGCGGAAAACAGAAGGCGGAGTCAAGCAGGTTGCAGCGACACCGGCTTAAATCACAATTAAGGAAGTGGTCCGCTCTCGAGACTCTGGAGGGCAGTTATGTTATTGACGGGGTATATCGTTTAACTCGGCGCCAAATGCTGTAGTTCCAGGACCCCTGAATCTGAAACGAATGTTGAGACTGTTGGTTTGCGAACACTCTGACGATGCCGGATATAGTTGATGCGGGCGAATGATAAGATAGCGGCGGAGTCACTATCTGTTCGCGTAGATAGATTATCTTCAGACAAGTGTGGGATGTAAAAGAAATGATGGTCTTTAACAGCAGAAACCTATGGAGGGCGACGAAGTTGACGAGGATGAGGGAATCGATTATTCGTGTTATGGTAGGTAAGTGATCTCTGGAATCTTAGTAGAAGGAATAAGTCAAGTGGAAGAAAGTCTGGGAGGGCTGAGAGGCAATTATTAAAGTAATATATGGGATGGGCTGAAGAAACCAAGTAAGCTAACGACCAACGACCAACCATTCTACCAGCTCCACGTGCGAGTAAGTTTTAACATGGGATGACGATCATTCCAGTGGAAAGGTAAATGAATGATAATAATGGTTTAGTGCCTTCAGCCGTTTTACTCATTTCTTTTGGTGGGAATAATTACTTTTTTTTCCCCTTCCTTGATCCATACCCTAGTAAACATACACACCCTTGGTTCCGTGGAATATGGAGCATATACTTTTGTCCGGGTCGGTTTGGACGGCACCTGGGAATTCTCCGAATCCGAACGCAAACAGAAAGCCAGAAACCCTAGCATTGTAATAAATTTCCTTCCAGAATCATGGCAGAATGAAACTGTCTGGTTCGGTTTAAAGTTTGTTACAAGCCCGTTTCGGTTCCCACATGGCTGGGTTACTCAGGGTAGGGAGGAAGCCATGAAATGAGGGAGAGTTAGACCGTTTAGCGTAGCCTATGGTGTCGGCTTAAGCATTATCACCGGATAAGCCAGCCTTACTTGAAGAGCCCTAAATAGGCACGATCATCGATGAAGCATATCGTTGTTTCTTCAGGCGGCTCTGGGAGTCGGGAGTCGGGAGTGTTTTTAAAATTAACTGCCGATATGCGAGGGATGATCGTGCATCATTTCAGTGCACGCCACCATGCATAACAGCACCCCGTTATTTCGTTGTTTCGTATACGTACGTATCATAACCTGAGTACGGAGTAATGAGTAATGAAAGGGACCGAAGAGGGAGTCCACGACCGCTCAAGTTGAGCCACAACCGCCATCACATCTATCCTCCGTACTCCGTACTCCATAGAGGCCGCAGAGTCCGCACATGTTGGCAACGAAATCAGATTGGCGGACGCCACAGCGTCAGGCGGACAAGGTTCAGGGTTCATACTAGAAATGCAAATTATAGGATAAACGAGCTGAGAAATGACTAGCTAGAACTTACTTTGGTTGCGAAAGTGGAGCTCGAGGGACCCTTATGGAGTCTTCTGTGAGCTGCTTACATTCCTAGCCCCAGATAGGAAACCCCTACGAAAGCATCTCCATCCTGGGTCCACGGCGGGACAGGCGAAAAGAAGCAAAATCCTAGAGTAAGTTAGCGCTTTCATGTTTGAACACATAACACATACAGTTACAGTGTTACCTTACGTACATTCAACGATGCTGAGATGATAATTTCGTTGCATATGAATAAGGACTATCCCTGTAATACTAACTCGACATACTTGCATACGTACGTACTCCGTACTTGGTTTACGGTATTTAGCCCTGATAATGCTTACTGCTTACATATTGTTAGTAATACATTACGGTACTAGCATAGATTGAAAGGCTCCAACTAACGAATAACACTAGAATTCAGGTGTAGCGAGGATCAAACCTCGCACATTCATGCTCGCTTGCAAGACACGTAAGACACACGTTCTTTTAATTACCAACAAAGATTCTTATTCGTCAATAAGTTTTGTCACCGCATTTTAAGTTTCAAATGAGACGAACAGACATGTATCTCGGTGCAGGCTTCCACAATCGTCAATACGCGGACAAATGACTGTTAGCGTCCGCTGACTCGCTGAGGGGCATAATAGACACGGAGTCCAGAGTAGTCCATTCTGGGATAAACGGCTTGAATTTCGCTTAACCTTCTGACACGCCACCGACCAAATGTCTGGGACAACCGCAACATCAGCATCAGCTATGCTACTCCGACAGTCAACTTCGTAACGTATTGTAACGACTAACTCCGGATGTGCTGGGTAGCTTATAACAGGGTTCAATAAAGCTCTCGCCTTGAGTTGTGCGAGTAGATATAGGGGTAAAAGACCAAATTTGAGATATTGATCAAAACCCCCTTTCGGTTCCACTCTACCAATGTTCAATCCATGTTGGATGACGATCTATGCTCCCACGATCGATTGGCCTCGAAGTCTCCTGTTTTTAGGTCATCGGCTGATTCGACTCAACGACCGCGTGTCCATATATATTACAGGATACGGACAGAGTACGTAGCCTCCATGATTCCACTAATAAGCTTGAACCTCACCCCTTTTGGATGCCAAGTTACCTCGTGCAATAATCATCCAATCAATATCTTACATCCAGTAGAGCTTGCTCTGAGTGGTTGGCTGCATAAACAAGGTTCGATCCGTCGGACTAGTGTAACGGTAGACCCAAACTATTTTGAGGCTTTAAGAATATCATTGGAGGAGATGAGTCCCCGAGTCCCCGGTTCTGACCCACTTCTTCGTCTCATATTAGTATATTACAGTAAGAATCTTTCACAATTTCAAGTACGGTAATACGTAGTACCTAACTTATCGTGTCCAGCCATCAGACAAGATCATGGAGCATTATGCATTGAGAAAACAATTTATTTTCGTACTCTAACCCCGGTACAGTATAGATCCACATCATTTCAGGCGTTATCAATCAGTGACAATCGCCGCTTTCCATGTGGCAGACTCCGCAATCATACTAGCGCCAATTTTAGCCCAGTAAGGCGCCTCAGGCCCTCAGCGTCTCATCTGACATTATTTCAAATAGGGGAAATGGTCAACACTGGTACGAGGTGCGCAGCTATCAAGGCCAGGTCTATCCCAGCTACACGATTTGAGTACGAACTCTTCTTAGATTGTATCATCAGTATCGGTTTGACATAGGTAAGTTTCCTCATAGTATTCAGTGGTTAACAATCTCTAGGTCTGTGGTATCAGATTGAGAAACCAGAACTTCCAGGCAACTGAATGTACCCTCGGCATTCTAACACCGTTTTACCACTGCAGGCTTCAAGTGGATCCTTTTGCATCCTTTAGTTACATACCTAGGTAACCTGCATATGTGCTAGCTGATCCTTTTTCCATTTGCACGAATCATGTCTCTAAACCTGTTGATAAAAAGGATGCCTACTCCATACACAGTTAAACCAGTAGATAATAGTTAATAGTTACCAGACTAGGAGCGGAGCTGAATCCTTCATCAATAAGATCTTTGGTATGCATCGGAGCAGTCGGCTTTAATATTTCCGCATAATATCACCGGTAAATGTTCTACCCGATAAAATACATGCGTATGTACGTATTTACTGAGTTCCGTTCAGAGGTAGGTTACGTACGTACCCTGACAAACCTTAGTTTTGGTGCCCGAGTTATCGTACGATAATCGATAAGATGTTCTCCTTGAAGAACGGAGAAAGGAAAGCTGATTGGGCACATCGGTGAGATGCCGGGAATCCCGCACAAAGTAGTACTAGTACGTAGTAGCTAGACTATATCCGGTCGCGTTCAGGGTCCAGGGGGGCTACCTGTAAGTTTCTTCAGAGGCTGACTCGGGTCATCCGTAAACAGCTCATATTACGGCCCGCACGAACAGAATATCGGGAACCCAGGGTAACCTCATACATTGTCGTATTCGAATTCGCGCGGCTGAGGCATTTCTGAATATCGTGCTTGTCTATACTTTAATTACCGGAAGCACACGGAGTAATCACAACCTTAACACCCTCGTGACCTCGTCGCTGGCGGATCGATTAATGGGGTGCCCTGATATCTGAGGCTTGCGAACCAAGAAGAATAGCAGCCACCTACGCAATCTATGATTGGGTACGAAGCCCTTCGCGCGATTTGCTCCGTGACCTGCTCACCTTTAATCTGATTCTACCGTTCTGAAACAGCCCTCCTACTGCTGTAGACAGACTACTGACTACTGATGATTCGATGGACCTTAGGGTGTACGGAGTACATAGAGAGAGAGAGCGAGAAATCTAGCACGACGACATCGGCATGGCTGAAGCTAACTATGGAAGTATGGATCCATTATGGACCCTAAATATATGAGACACAGGCTAGTAAGTTAGGGCCCAGGGGCCAGGGGACCTTGTTAGATTTCACAAGACAACGCTCGACTGGGCTCGTAATAATACTATGTACGTACTTTGTATTTCCACCCCTGCAGAAATCGATCTGAGCGGAAGGCCAGAAAATTTCCGAATTAGGTTATATAACTAATGAGGCCTAATCAATGCTAAACACATTCTTCACACAGGACCCTGAAGTTTATATGCTCTATGGTGTGGAATTTGATATACGTATCAAGGGCTTATGTGCCTGGAAATTTGATGTTCAATACAAATACGTGACATACAAGGTCAGTCAATACAAGCGATGTATCAATATTTGTCTGGCTTGACATAGTGGACAATGGCTCCATGTTGAATGCCTGCGATCATTCATCGGAAATATGAACTGCATATATCGGGGCTGTTATCTTCATGACTCGAAGGTGATCAAGCTTTGTCTTGTGTTATATCAAAAGATTCTTATTGGCTTGTGTACCGTTGCCACAGGTGCAGCCTTGGTGATCCGCTGGCGTTAATAGATATGATAATTGTCACTGAAGATCTGTTGTACGTAGATAATTAAACTAGTGCTTGTATCCATATATAGCTATAGCTACACTTCGTTCATCGGCGATATACAAATCTATATGACAAGAGAACATGTTATCCTGGGGTAATAGTTCCCTTTTATTTCCTAGGTATTATTAGTCTGTTTGTCCTTCAAGCAGTTCGTGTTTATATCAGGGAACTTACTAGGTCGAGATTCCGCCTTCGACTTCATGATCAAGGTTCGTAAACGAAGTTGGTCATCAAATGAGAAAAAGCATCCAATTATAGATCCCTTACCCGTGATTGCTCGAGCGAGTGGGATGTCAAATACTTAAATTTATAGTTACGGAGTAGTTCATGCCCTGTTTCATGTTTGATGCTATGTACGAAGTATGGAGTATGCTGGATCTGTTTACGTATGTTAGCGTTCGTTGAGTTGGGTCCTGAAGGAAGCCTGAATTGACAGCTTGGCCAAAGGCTTGATTCTCGAGACGCAAATAAGAGGATTCAAAAAATACTTCAGCCCAGGCAGTTGACAGGCTCTCGGAGGGTTTAGCCGCATAGCGAAGCTTGTGAAGTTGTCGGACGGCAGACACGTAGTCACCTAGGTCGACGAAATTGAACGACGATAAACTTGTTACGAATACGACTCGTGGACTTTGCCTAGTCATGGCCAATCGATCCATCATGGATATGTTGTGTATGAAACCATGAACCTGCTGGCTGCTCGAAATTCCTACCCACTCCACGTACGTCAACTGGTATGTTGATTAAATTGTGAGAATATCCGTCTTTAGTCTATGTGTATGCATCCACGAGTCAGGACGGCCCCAAAACCAATGTATATATATGCACAGCTTACTTCGATTGACAAGACGCCCTTTGATAAGGTCCAATGGCTTCAAGAACATGGATTGCATTTGCAGCTTTTATTGTCTTTTGAAATCCTGTTGGGCCGAACCATGAACGCGATTGGGCCTAGGAGTTGGTACTCTGATGTCCAAAATTAGTAAGCTGAGAAGAGTCGGAAGGAAAACATCAGCCTTTTTGAATACGTTGTATTGTTAATCTTAGTCGAACTGAAAAAGAAAAGGATGCAGTGTAGCTATTCATAATTTGTCAACTTCATGGGAAATATTATCCACCGATCCTGGAGTGAGTGATTGCCACTGAATGGTAATGTATTAATTACGGTTTTATTACATGACTGGTAAGTGGTAACGTAACGGATTTCACCTCCGAAGTTTGGTACGCACCACGTGGGCTAATCTTCGGACCTTCGAACCAGGGAAAGTGTAACAGGCTAACAGCCTGAAACGAGGTACGGAGTGCCAAATCAGGCAACAAAGTGGGGCCTTTCGGTATTTTCCACGTTCCCCTCTTCCAGGCTTCCACACCAATTAATCCAGAAGGCAGAAAGAACAAAACAAGGTTTCGAGGGCTCACCAGACTTATCCTGATTAGGTTAAAGATCAGTCATCTCTCCTGAGTCGTCCGTCCCCTACAGGCTATGGACCCTGTATCGACTGTTGGGGGTTTGACTACATTAGTACGCATTAGTATGCCGTTTGGGAGACCATACGGCCTTATTTTTTCTACGTAGAATGAGAACGTACCGTGCCGCCTGTGTTAGTACGTCGTAAAGGATTGTTTCATGCTAATGACTCGTGCCTTGTAGACAGTAGAGTGGACACTAGTTACTTCTGCATGTTGGACGTGCTTTCGATTAATAATGGTAAAATTTGACTTGAATTCGTACATTTCTCCTTGACGGAGTAACTATTACCTAGGTAGATTATCGAAGACGATAACGACGTGTAATAATATTCTAGAATATCATTTCGGTTCATGGCTATTGATACACGGCAGTTTTGAGAGGTCGCCTGATAGTGTGCAAGTACTGAGGGCAGAGTGACGAGACGAACTCGATTACGACTTTTAATCTAATAGACTATTTCTCAGTAGTTATGAGGCCGAATCCCAGGTGGTTATAGTAACTACTAGCCCTGTTAACAGTAGCTGATGTAGGAAGGTGACCCTAGCCTAGTCCCCAACCCACACGATTGCCGACTTTCAGCCGGGCATCTAGAGGAAGATTCTCGTCGTGAAGCATGGCTCCTTCTCACATTGGTTATACCCGTGTAGATGTGTTCGGTGAACATACGGCGAAGCAAGAAATTTTACTCTTCCTCATGCGTCGTATGAACTTTATCTTCGAAAGGGTTCAGCTATGTTTATTCAGCCTGTCGTCTCGGTTCCAGAGTGATCGAATGGGTAGTATGGAGTACTAGTCTACTAGAGGGATCGAAGGAGATGCTACCATGTAAGCCGCAGTCACGGATCAAAATCCTTTGGTTGGATCTGAGTCGTCAATGAGGGTAGGCAGCTGAATCTGTCTGTAGCCTTCGTGTTGCGAGAAATTTGACATGGAGCGACGATGTTGCAGATTTCCAGGGGCCAGGAACTTCGGCACAAACATCGCCCACTTGATCTGATAACTAATAACTTACTTATTCCGGTAACTAAGTTATATAGTACGTAGTAGTATATTACTGTATGCTAAGTTATCTCTATCTCTTGTTGGAAGATCCTAGTCTATATAATCAGAGGGAAAAATAGGTGCACGCACATAAATTGTGCATCCACGCCCCCCGTATTGACCCTGTATTCGTAATGTAAAGTCCGCCTACGACTGAAATCTCTGAAAAGAGTGCGAGATTGAACTAGGAACTCTTGTAGAATGAGGAAATTCGGAAAGCGAATACGTATAATAATTTGATGTCTTGTACGGAGTATGGAGTACAATAGATCAGATAACATAGATCTCGAACCACTAAGCAGACTCAATTGATGACTAAGCTGAGTCAGCTTAATCAATAGCACTTACTTGATTAGGCTTAGCCGTGCGTGGATACAAAATTCGGGGAGGTGCACGAATTGTAACCCTAATTAGATTGAACTGATGTCTTAGTTAAATCTACTACTACTAGCATCTACACGGATGGCTACAGCCGGCACTACAGAGTATTTACATACATATCAATTATCCTTTGACATCGAGTAACCTTCCTATTCTGTTTTAGTGCTCAACCCCTCGCTGTTTCTACTGATTGAGTACGAGTAGAATTGAGCGCTCTGACTAGATTAATGAGGTTCATATAGCTATGCTAAGAAACATGCTCAGTTCAAATGTTGGCTGAAACTGAGCCCTTCATTTTACTCACTGAGCCAATGAGCTACTGAATCCTAATGGCGACCTCGGTTTTGAAAAGTCCATCTAGATGATCCAGGGGTGGTGTTGAAAGGGCGGCATGGGACGTTGTTTTTAGGTAGATTCTGAGCGAAGTCTGTACCTGCCTGGACTCGATATTAAACAATTGATCTAACAACACGAAATGGAGATATCTAGTGACAGGGATGTCAAAATTAAAACAAAATAAACCTATCGACATCTTTCCAGCATACTATTTCTTTGTGTTACTTGATGTTTCTCATCTCGCCATCAACGGCGAGAAGCCGAGTGCAAGCCCTAACCCTACTTATTAGCCCTAACAAGACAGAATCGTCTCAACACAAAGCTCATCCGAATGCCATCTCTAACTTCCATAAAGGATAAAATCAACTATTTGTGAGTCAAGAACCTTATAACGAAGAAATCCTTCTCAGCCGTGTCGAATGATGGCGTAAGGTGTCCTACAACCAGCATTCCTTAAAGTCAATCATTGAATAAATCATCCCCTAAGCCTCATCGTGACTCAATGTAACACAATCAATATCTTCAGATTATTGTAAAGAGCCCGAGGTTGAGGTAGAGTCCGTGACGCATCCAGGAAGTTGTACAGAAGATAGATGTGCCTTCAGTAAGCCAGGCTCAAAGTGAACGTTGAATCTCTGATTCTGTTGAGAAAGCACCAGTAGCCTTTGAGAGATCTTGGAATAATCAACTGGTATACGTATACAAAATTTATAAGACCCGGCGGACGTTCACACACACTTACGAGGCCCATAGAATGAGCCCCAATACCTCAATTGAATTCACGACACAATTGAGAGCTAGTAGTACGGCCTATAGACGTATATTGGATTAATTGACACATAAACAGCAGACATATGACTCTAGATTTTCTGGACTTTGCTAGCCATCGGAGTTTCAAACACACAGACCTGAGGTTCATAGGGGTACCTCAGTTGAACTCATGACACAATTGAGAGCTGGTAGGACAGTCTAGAACGTATATTCGGATTGAATGACACACAAACAGTAGCCATATGACTCCATATAGACAGAATCCTCGAGACAGTGGGCTTTCAAACATGCAGTTCCGAGACTCATAGAAGGATCCCCGGTACTTCAATTGAATTCATGACACATCTTGGAGCTTGTACTACAGTCTTTGGACATAGATTGGGATAAAATGACACACGAACAGCAAACATATGACTCGATATAGACAGAATCTTTGAGATAGTGGACTTGCAATTGGTGAGGCTCGTAGCAGGATTCCCATACTTCTCCATGACACACCTTGGAGCTTGTACTACAGCCTATAGACGTATACTGCCATTCAATGACACACAGAGAGCAAATACATGACTCTATATCCAAAATACCAGTCATTGGAGTCGAGTTTAAGGGCATAAATAGGAGGATGAACTTGCTGTAGACCCTGTAGTTTCATATCAAGAACAATTATCAACTTTCTACCATACTTGTTGTTACTTCTAAGCAGAGGATTTACCCTTTCATAACATTACTCTTTCTTGACAAGCCTTTACTATCAATCTACAGGACAAAGTTGACTAGTCACAATGTCGAATCGGACTGACGAGATTCGAGATCTGTATCTCCAAGGAAAGAAACTCTTTCCGCGCCAGACTATGGAGGGCATGTGGAAGATCCTCAAAGATTACAAAAATGGGACCTGTCAAAACCCAGTATTCGAAATCCCGGATTACGTTGATGGCAACAAAGCTAACAAGGTTACCTTGGATCTGGGATACCGCGTGCATGGACAAGGAGCGAAGTAAGTTACTGACTGATTACATGCATAGCAATTTGAACGCTGTCAAAAAGGGGAAACTAATCCACCGACTTTCAAGGCTGAAGACAATGGGATATCTCCCCATCCAGATATCCCTAATGGGTCTGGGGAATCCAATTACCACCTTGGAAACGGATTTCGACACGGCTTATGCTCGGAATTTACAAGTTCCTACAGATGATGATATCAAGGAGCTTGTAACTTTACGGGAGACGGCCTACAAGAACTGGGTTGAGAATTCCGCTCGAGAATCTGTCCAAGCTACTTTCACGGGCATCGATATTGACAAACTCAAAAGAGTCAAGAAGATAATTGCATTCGGGAATGGCTCCTTGTGGTACGGCTGGAAAAGGGAGCCGGACCTGATCAGCGACTTTGTGGCCCAGCACGCTGTGATACAAGATATACGGGATGTTATACAGCAGAGAACCGGCAATCAGGGGGTTACTTGCTTTGCGCAAGAGCCCAAATACACTCCAGCGGATGAGAAGGTGCTCCTTGAACATTTCGGGATTCAGCCATTGGAAGAGATAGAGGCACTCCTTGAAGTCGATGAGAATACCCTTGTCTTCGCCATGAATCAGGACATGCCTCTTCTGCAGATTCTTGCTGATATTCTTATTGCAGAACCACCAGCTATGATCTTTGCGGCGAGGTCAACCAAACCGAAAAGTTGGAAGAGTACGACAGGACTACAATGTCTGCATCTCCAATGTCTCCCAGGGCCCAAACCCTCATTCGGAACTACGCTGACCCGCTTGCAATCAATGATACTGACTCTCTTTTCGAGAGTGGGAACAAGACAAGGCTCTATGTTCGGAAATGAGTTTCGATACCTACCGCCTGAAATGATGGCGACTGATCGCAAGGTGAGTCCCTGGAGGACACATCATCTACCTATGCCTAGTGCAGGCAATTTCATTTTTATTCTTACCTACTGCTTGGATTGTAGCTGGCTGATTGTCAAGGTGAGTCCCTGGTGGATACACCTGATTCGATCATCTATCTATTCCTATATGCAGATAATGACATCTTATTCTTACCTACTTGAATTGGTATTTGCAGAAAGTATCGTATAGTACAAGTATGATACCTAGGTACATAAGCATACATATGTAATAGTCTAACGGGCCCAGATACCTAGGTAGTTGCTTAATTAGACTTCCAACCACATCATTCAATTAGGTACAGCTTGACGCCACATGTGCAGCCAACCTATGACAACATAACCTCATTTGGCATCAATGATGACTCGTTTAAATATATTTGAGCATTATGTTTCCAAACTTTCCTTGTCAATCCCTTTCAGCTCACCAGACTATAACATGATCGATAATACTTGGATAGACGAGCTAACCAATCCAACATCTTGACCTATGGAATCCGGCTGGAAATTGGGTCTAGCCTCCATTCTTTATAAAAACCGTTGTTCGAGAGATGTCCCTCGTATTTGGGATCTTTATGCTTGATAATTACTGTTCAGTACCGAAGATGTAGTCTTGGGTCATGGTAAAGGATGATATATGCTATACTTAGCCGTTTAGTGTTGGTTTGCATAAAAGACCGGATCTAACGGGCTATACCCGGAGAAAAGGGTATGAAATATGGCTGTTTATTGAACAAGTACCAGTATCCCGGTGAAGGACAAGCAGAAAGACACCCATATTTCACGATCAGACCGCCTGGATCTAGATACATGGCACTCTACGATTTGAACAAGGAAGAATAGAGCTGTCGTCTTCGTCACAATCACCACCCCTGAATCCCATCCCGAGTCAACACCTTCCCAACATCCCCGTCCCTCTCCCCCTCAACCACACTCCTAATAAACGGTCCCGCAACACTCGGATCCGCCGCACCCATCTTCTTCAAAAACTCCGTATCACCCCCCAACCCCGTAGCCAACAACCCCGGCGATATGGCAAACACCTTAACCCCATCCCCCTTCAGGATCCGATGCCATTCAAGCATCAACATATTAAGTCCCGTCTTGGCACTTCGATACGCCGGAAAACCCAAAAACTCGGGTTTGGGCCACCCCTTGGCTTCGGGGCTCTGGTTCAGTTTTAGAGCTGTATTAGTAGACCCGGCGAACGAAGCTGTGCCGGATGCTATAAAGAGTATGCGCGGATCGGAGCTTTGCAGAAGCAATGGGACGAATTTGCTGGTTACTACTTGTGTGCTGGTCGTATTGACGCTCCAGGATTTATTCCATAGTTCACGCTCGGAGCTGATTTGACGGTCGAATGAGGCGCCGGCGTTGTTGATGAGGGCGTCTAGTTTGCCGTTGAGATGGGACGAGATTGTGTCGTAGGCGGCTTGGATGGAGGTGTCGTCTTCAATGTCGATTTGGATGGGTGTTAGGGTGTTTGTGGATGTAGGAAACTCGGTCTTGACGGCTTCGATGGCGTTGTGTGCGTTGGCAAGAGAGCGGGAGCCCACGAAAATGTGGTATGACTCTTTGGAGGAGTTGTAGAGGGCTCGCACGATCTGGAAGCCGATGCCTGTGTTGGCGCCGGTGATGAAGACGCTTTTGGCCATTGTCAAGTTTCAATCTAGATATTTCATTCGGTTTGTTTTGTTTCTGTCTTGGATGTTGAATAATTCCGTCCAGAGAGGTGGTGCATGGCCCTATTTATACCCTTCCAGTGGGCCAGTCTCTTACTGCGAGCCATTGTGCAGCGATCTGCGAATGAGACCGTGGAAATTAGAAGTTAAAACCGAGACGGCGGAATAGAATGATGCTATCTACATATCCCCCACAAAAGCCCTAATCGGCTTAAGGTTGCTTATTTCCGCCGTCTCGGGCCGAATTGCCTAATAATTTGTGTAGGTGGATTGACGAGGTGGATTTTGCTGGACATACATAGATCTCATGGCATTCGTCGAACGTAATCTGATCAACAATTCAATACGAGTCTTTCGGCTTCCAAGATAGTAAGTAGATTTAGATAGTCTTACGCGATATCTGACTGGTATCATGATCCTTTGTATTGACCTACACGCACATAGTCTGTCTTCCAAGAGTCATATACACACAAATACACGCCAATCCAACATCAATCGCTCACACTATGCTAGCTTGAACACATGCAATGCACAGTCAATACCAAACCACAGAACAAAACCTGAAATCCCAGTGTATGCCTTAGTCCAAAGAGTGACAAGAAGAAAACAAAGAAACAAGCCGAGGAAACGAGCCCTTCCCCCGGGGTATAAACAACAGAAAGAATGGAACTGTCCAGCATCTCACACTTCGTGTGGACTATTATGGTATAAATTAGTGAAACACAAAAATCAAAACAGAAAAGAGAAGTGAAGCTTGTCAACAGCAAGTATGTCCATGCATAACTCGACGGTGCGAGAGTGTAAAATGATACAGAGAAGGGGGAACTTTTGTTTTGTCCAGGAAAGAATATGATTTGTGTCGTCAAGACAAATAGAAACAGAGAATGGCTGATAGGCAAGGAGTCAGACGTCGACTTTTATATTGAAACATATGGCAAAAAGATCATTTATCTCCATGCAGATTCAACCAGCTCATATCTGAATTGACGTTGTTCCGCGAATAGCCATCCGTGTCGCTATGAAGGATACCGCTGGATCTTCGTCCATGGGACCGAGCATCGACCGCACTCGATTGATAAAAGCTATCAGTATAGTTGCTGCTCGGCGGTCGTAGGTTCCAAGGCTGGTGTGTCCATTGAGTTCCATCATGAACACTCTGCGGAACGCCGGAAGAGAAAGCATCATGGCGGTCATGGTCATCTTCTTCCTCCGAGACAAAGCTGGCTGATTCTGCGCTAGATATATGAGCCGCCTGCGCTTGGTGAATATGTCCGGATTCAAATGACGGGAGATATTCTGTGCTAGGACTGCCAGAAGGGACTTGTCCTAAAGGTCTGGGTCCGTCTAAAGCACTCAATGCGATTGTGGTTCTCTCTGGCACCTCATGGGGCCACATGCTACCTCGATAATCAGACTTGGTGATTTGGGAAATATCCGAGTTCATCGTAGTGCGAGGAGAGTCCGTCGTAAGACCGTCAGCTCCCCCATCCTGGAAATATTTGCTCCAACCTTCATCAGTGGTTCGATCACCCCGTGGGTGACTAGACTCGTTGATAGGCGTGAGCGTATTGTTTCTATACCGATCCGCCTCATTAGAAGTAATCAGTGTCAGTGGGGGCTTAGCTGGCGGGACCAAAGACCGAGTCGTCACTGGAGTTTTATCCGCCATGAATGTCCCAGGGTATTCGTTTGCAAACTTTCCCGAAATCATGTTGAGAGAATCTACAGCTGAAGGGACATGGGTTCGACCCATAGGCACCGCAGCCATTGTGAGAGGTTCAATACCCTGATCTTGGAAGCTCAACCGATCTTTATCTTGACCATAACGGCGGCTACCTGTGCCTGCCGAGACACCATTCTTCCGGTGCAGACGTCGAAGGATTATCAGAAGAATAATCAAAATAACTGCTACGCCTAGCAAGCAACCCAGAGTTGCACCTATAATGACACCCGTACTGATCTTGCCTGTACCGGAGCCAGCCACGGCAGTGGTTGATGCGGGTGCGGATGCGGATGTTGTTGTCGCAGCTGTAGCACTGGTTGTCGGAGCAGTTGTCGTAGAAGACGGGCCTATTGGATGCTGGAGGCCTGCACTTACATCGTCGTTGTAGAAGAGCTTTGTGGTGTTGACCCAGCTATTCTGAGTCTGGTTAAAAACAGTGACGGCATCAGTACCGCTTCCACCAGATATGACGACCAAGCCGTTGTCAGATTGGGCTAACGAGAAACTGCTGCGTGTTGTTGAGGGAGCCAAAGTGCTATTGTACGACGGCATGTTACCCCAGTCGCGCTTCCGCTTCCCAGATGATGTGGTAAATGTCACGGGTTCACCAGGGTATGCTGCAGATCCCCCAGTTTGTAGCAAAGCGACGTATGTTATGTTGTTTGGAGAGACGGACATATCAAAGATTTCCAGGAATTTGCTCCCGTCTGCGTTTGATTGGATAGCAACACCGGCAGTGCTGGGTATTCCGCTCGCCAGGGCGATTTGTGAAGTGCCCCAACCACTAGCGCCATGGTATAGAAACACTTCGGTGTTCGTAGGGGTTCCTCCAACGTAAACGGCCGTCGAGTCATCCCAGGGCAGTAATGTTGGTTTGATCCCAGCTGCTATACCAGAACCGCCACGGTTCTGTATTGTTCCCCCGTTTGTGAGGGGAATCTCAAAGGTTGTTGTGGAGGCGTCCTGGTTACCATCATTAGATCCTGCATAGACCAGGATCGAAGTAGTGCCGGGAAGATAGATAGCACTATGATTGACTCGATTTTGAACGCCACCACCCAGATTCAGGGACTCCCACTTTTTATCGGCGAATGAGTATCTTTGAAGACCCATATAGGTCGAATTGGTCGAAGTGCCCCCGACGACGTATAAAGCTTGGTTGGCGGCAGAGCCATCAATGGTTCCTGTCACACAAACGGCGTCCGTGACTGCTTGGCCGGCATTTGTAGAGTTCCACTGGGCGCCTTGTTCGAGAGGTAGGGATAATAATGCGGACGGAGTATAAACGTAGATAGTGTTGTTATAGACGACTGAACAACGCCCATCGAGGGCTGAAGGAGGCTGTGGACAAGACATGTTGAGGATATATAAGTCGGCCACCGAGTAAACCAGCTACGGGCCGCGAAACGAATGTAATATCGATATAGATCCTGATGAAGGGTGATGGATTCCTAGTAGCCCAACGGGTATGTTCCAGACCTATCGGTAGACTATTGCATGATCGGCCAGGTGTAGTCCAACCTTAAGCAGTGTGTCGCGTTGGATATCACGTTATGGCGAATGGTCTACGGTCAGAATCACGGAGGCAGGGTGCGATTGAGGTATCGGATATCCTATGCATGCATTCCTTATCGTATATCTTGAGGCGATGTCGAAGTAATTGAGAGAAGGGTTATCCGAGCAGCGAGTTGGCCAATTCGATTGGCTTGGTTCTGATTCTGATACTGTGAGGTAGCAATTGCAAGCAATGCGAACGAAGCAATACCTGCAGCACGATGAGATGCTGAACGAAGGACGCAACAATCAATTACTGCGTGGATGTCGATCGGTTGAATGATAGGGGACGGCGATCAACAGGCGAAAACGATAGAGATGGAGATCCCCTTAGAGAGCGAATATCAAATGTCCTGTTCGTAAAACGAAGGGTGAAAATGAATAAACAAGGACCAAGGACAGACAAGCAATGATAATGAAAAGAGAAAGGAGAGTCGGCAAGTAAGCAAGGTGCAAAGCAAATAATCATGCAGTAGCCAGCAGCACGCACGTCCAGGTCAACCTACGTCGTTGAGCAGGTAGGTACAGTCGACGAAGAGAAGAAGAACTGCAGAGAGAGGCAGGCAGGAGGGGACAGACACTGCATGAGCGGCAGGAAGGAGCACTTGGCAAGATGGGCACTGACAGGGGAAGGTGCAGGTCTGGTGCCTGATTCGGGGAAGGTGCAAGGGACCAGCAGACGCGATGATTCAAGGTGAAACGCCGGAGCGGGCCAGGAACCACTGAGCTGTCCACTCAGCGCAGTCGGTGGCTCGACTGCCGTGTGCTTTGGCTCTAGCACACATGCAAGTGCATAGGAGTCGCCCCCCAATCAGCGATTAGCAAATGGCTCCGTCTGTGCTAGCCTGACTCGGATAAAGAGAATATATTGAAAACTTGCCTTGTGTGGTTTAGTGCGAGGGCGCCAGGGGAAAGCTCCGACAGGCTGGCCCAATGAGAGTGGCCGGCGCCGTTTATGATCCACTCTGATAAGATATCGGATGCATACTATAGTACGACCCGCTTCGTATGCTTAGTCCGCTGCCTGAGGCACCATTTCAGTCTTCTCTTCTATCATACGTCACTGCGAGATTCTTCTTCTCTTAAAATGGATCTTGTACGTATAACCTCAAAATCCCCAGTATATATTGCAGCTCTATCCCACAGAATGCAT
This sequence comes from Talaromyces nanjingensis, assembly GCA_031010415.1. Lineage (NCBI taxonomy): Eukaryota > Fungi > Ascomycota > Eurotiomycetes > Eurotiales > Trichocomaceae > Talaromyces > Talaromyces nanjingensis. The sequence goes on from JARFPJ010000005.1 coordinate 2,097,010, forward strand.
TCCTTCCGGTGTTCATTAATGGACATGTGTTACTTGCAAATGGCTACCGTGCTGGCCCGCCCCTCATGACCAGATTTTCTCAAACACGCCTACCTAGGTATGATATGGGGGCCGCTTCGATGACTGTGGAGTGTCTTGTTCAACATCAGCATCGCCATTAGGCGATACACAAAACTACCTGCTTGACTACAGAAAACCACGTTCAGACAAGGTAACGCAAAGTCTCGAGCATAGTCGCACTAACCTCGGCGATCTATTTCAAGACTGCATCTAACTATGCATATCATCCGAGTTCCAAGGTTACCATGTAAGTACTAAGAAACCACACATCAAACATTCTCCTCTTAGTAAGTGTTCCGTACGTAAGCGTCAACGACCAAAAAACATGATTCAAACGAAGTCACGCGAAAAGACGACAATTGGTGGATTTCAGTTTCACACCTCATTTTCGAGAATCTGACACAGCCCTGATTGCGCGGACAGTCGGTACTTGAAGCACCTGGCGTTCTGATGACTCCCGTTTAAGGGCCGTGAATATTTCCCGATTAGGGCTAAATGGGGCACTGGCCATACCACCTGCAAATGCGACTGTTTCAAAGATTTTTGTTGGAAATTGTATCAGGATTGCTCGGGTCACTTGATTCATTCGATCAGGCAATCGCAAAGCCCTTTCATTGCACTACGGGATATGTATAGAATCTTGACACCAAAAATTATTATCCGATAATACTACATACCAGGTCATATACATGGTTGTTGTGTCACCCAAATCAAGAGCCAGCGCAATATTACCCGTCTCAGCTTTGTCCCTGTTGTTGTTGTTTCCATGCGTGGGCACGCTGCAAAAGCCGAGACAAATTGGCCGCCGAAGCATCGTCTGCCGGGAAAACGTAGTCCATGTATTCCTCGTAACGATCGTCGTCCAACTTGCGACGCTTCTTAACCCGCCGAGGCATCTGCTTTTCGATTGCTGCGAGATCTTCGGCGGACCCGTGGGCTTGCTCGAATGCCTTCCATGCATTCAAGAGATCCACCCTCTGTACTCACGAATTAGCAATTGTCAAAAACAAGGTATTACCAGGCAAAAAGTTTACTAACCTCTTCCTTGAGATCCTTATCCTTCATCACTTTGTTGGCGCGTTCAAAGATCTTGCGAGCCCGTCGTTTGGCTTCTTCACTGACTGGCCGTTCTTCCTCTTCCTCTTCTTCCTCTTCGCCTTCGGGAATGTTGATTTCGAATTTAGCATAATTGATCCAGACCTTGACATGATCGGTCTTCTCCAGTAACCGCTCATACAGTTCACGCGTCCGGTCGTATTCTCCTTCGTATTCCTCGAAATCAATATACGCTTTCCAAACCAACTCTGGCATATCCAGCGTCGGTTGTTCGATGCCTAATTCAAAGATCGCGCGAGCTCGTTCCAGATCTTCCAAGCCCCGCTCAAGCTCAGCAAATTTGATCCAGGCCTGGCTGTTCGCTGCGTTCCACTCGATCTGCTTCTCGTAAAGAGTTCGGCATCGGTTGAATTCGAATAATTGGCGTTCCAAATCAATATATCCCCTGAACAACTTGTCTTTGGGACACATGCCAAGTGCTTGACCAAGTGTTTTTCTTGCCGCCTGGAGGTCCATCTGACGTATCTCGAATTGGGCTTTCATGAGCCAGATCTTGGCAAATGTAAACTTCTTGTGTGGTATCAGTTTCAGACATTCTTGATATATCTGTCTGGCACGGCTGATGTCTTTGCTCTCCATCTCTTCCCATATTGCGTAGAATATCCATAAGTAAATATATCTCCGCCAGTGACGCTTTTCTTGAGAAGGTGGTATCTGAGCAATTGCTCTTTCATATACATCCCGGATGCGATCTGCATCTCCTGATGTCTCTTCCAATCGAGCAAAGTCAAACCATACGTCGTAGTTGCGGGGATTCTCCTTGATTTGTTCCTCGTACTGAACGCGACGTTTGTTTATAATGACGTCCTCGACACCTTCGCGATCGCCAAATTGTTTTTCAAATGTTGTATATGCCTGATGTAAAGTGACTGACTTGGAGCGTGGTAGTCGATCAAGTGCGAATTTATAGATTGCACGAGCTCGTTCGTACTCCTTTAGCTTCGCTTCGAACTTGGCGTATGAAACAAAGATCTTCTCATCCATGAAATCATCTCCAAGAGTCTCAATCGCAAGCCCATAGACTTCCCGGACAAGGTCACTGGTTCCGTATTCTTCCTCAAAACGAGCCCACTTGATCCAGTTTCTTGGCTCAGGGTGGACGATCGTAAACCTTTGGAAGATACTCCTGGCGCGGTCAAATTCATTGTATCGCTTTTCAAGCTTTATGTATGCACTCCATGCACCCTCATCTGGTTCCCAGGACATCCATCGTTCGAATACTTGGCGTGTACCTGGAATATTTCCGAGCGTCTCCTCCATGTAAACATATTTGTACCATAACTTGTCGACTCGCGGTAAAATCGTCACGGCCCTATCAAGCAGATTTCGAGCATGGTTGATATTTCTCGTCTTCATCTCAGCCTCAATATAACGAATCCATAGCACGACGGAGGTAGAATCGACATCCAAAGCACGCTCAAAGATCGATCGCGCTCTGCGAAATTCCTTCTGTTCCAATTCCCATTGTGCATAGCGCATCCAGTTATTCATGTTAATTCTGTTGCGCCGAACATAGTCCTCGAATTCCTTCCTCTTCCGACCTTGGTATTCATGAAGTTCCTCCAAATCTTCGAAGCGTTGCGTCGGAGCTTGAAGGCCCACCTCCTGTCGGTCAACGGCCTCTCGCAGAAGCTGCTCGGCAGAGATCTGTATAGGCGCAGCGGCCTTGTTTTTGACCCTGGGGGGTCCTCGTGAGATCTCCATGGCGAAAGACGATAGGCGGCACGGATTGTTGTAGGATCGAGATTCACGAAAGTCGAAATAAAAATGAAATATTAGCTTGCGAATGTGGATAAAACACAGCGAAAGCCTTCACCGAGCATAGAAGCTCCGCGATGTGACTTTTGTTAGCTAGCAAGTAGCTTCGTGATGGAGAGGAAAATAATTGATTGTTGCGGCTTCTGATTACGCTAAAACTGCATAGAAGGTTCTTGCCGCCACCCGAAGGCTATTGTGATCCAATCACGTGACCGAATATAGTCTAATTTAGTGAGCGTTACAAAAAAGCTAGTGGCGTCATTCCTTCTTTTGATCTCACATCGCCAGTCACACAGCTCAGGCACTGTCGCAACAATGTCGGCTGCGGAAGATCTGCTCAGGGATTTCGAAGACTCCGACTTCGAAGAACAGGAGGAAAATGGAGTCGAAAATGAAGGTCAAGAAATGGAAGTCGAGCCCGAGAGGGCAGAGGAAGCTGAGCAGGAAAATGTCGCAGTGAAGAATGATTTCGAGGTTGCCATGTCAGCGGCAGATGAACTGGCACGTCTACACAAAGATTTACGCGACTACTACTCGGTACGATTCCCAGAGCTTGAAACTCTCATTACGAACCCTATCAACTACGCAAAAACAGTTGCGATCTTGAAAAATGGACCGCTCGACAATATCAAACAACTTTCTACATCTTCTGATAACATTGTCGGCGCTCCGCTCAATGCTGTCCTCGATGGACCCTCGCTTATGGTCGTTACGGTTGAAGGAACATCCACTGGAGGACGGCCGCTGTCAGAGGCTGAGCTCAAGCTTGTGCTCGATACATGCGAAAAAATCCTCAAATTAGACCGTGAACGAACTGCGCGTATCGAAAGCGTTCAATCTCGTATGACCGAAATTGCGCCAAACCTCACAGCACTTATTGGGTCACAAACGGCTGCTCAGTTCCTTAACCAAGCGGGTGGATTACTCGAGCTTGCCAAAATCCCTGCCTGTAATCTTGCTGCCCAGGGCTCCAAGAAGCAAGAAGGACTGGGTTTTGCGACGAACGTTGGTATTCGACAACAGGGTTTTCTCTACAATTCGCCGATAATTCAAGACATACCCAACGACGTCAAGCGCCAGGCGATGCGAATTGTGTCAGCGAAGATGGTCTTGGCGGCACGAGCTGATGTTGCTCGTAGCAGCCCGGATGGATCTATGGGCGAGGAACTCAAACAACAATGCTATCACCGATTAGACAAGCTTACGGAACCACCACCAAACAAAGGTCCCCGAGCTCTACCTGCTCCCGACGATAAACCGGCTAGAAAGCGAGGTGGTCGACGAGCACGAAAAGCCAAGGAAGCCGTGGCAATGACAGAGTTACGAAAGGCACAAAACAGGGTCGCTTTTGGCAAAGAGGAACAGGAAGCTGGATACGGCACAGGTGATGGTACAGTGGGATTGGGTATGCTTGGACAGGAGAACGATGGTCGTATTCGTGCAGCTCAGATCGACCAGCGAACGCGGGCTAGGCTTAGCAAGTCCAACAAGGGCTGGGGAGCTGCCACACCCATCAGTGGTATCGCTTCGTCTCTTCGAGGCCCTGGAAATGCTACGATGCTCCAAGCAAAGGGCCTACGCACATCAGGAGTTGGCACCTCGCTCAACGCGACGGCTGGTACAGCAAGTTCTATTGCGTTCACGCCGGTGCAAGGTTTGGAATTGGTTGATCCCAAAGTCCAGGCGGAGCTCAATCGTAAGCGAAAGGCAGAAGAGGATCGATGGTTCAAGAGTGGTACTTTCACTCAAGTTGGGGGGAATGGGGGCTTCAAGGTTCCTGATGTACCGGCGAACAAGAAGGTTAACACCGGAGCGGGCAACATGGCGCCTCCGCCATTGCCTCTCAAGAAGTGATTTTCTTCTCGTTTTATATTGAAATATGCATATGTGCTCGGCGTTTCGGGTTTGACTCATGGTGTGATGATACCACATTGTATATACATATAGTCTATTTAAATGGTTCTCGGCTTGCTTCAATTCCTTCTATTTTGTATGCATCATTCTTAAGAGTATAAACTAGCCTTAGTCACACCGTTATATTTGAATATCGTCTAATCCTCTCCCCGGAAATGGCAAGGGGTAAAATGACGTGCTTTCTCCAAGGTAAGGCATTTGCCACAAAACACCATATCGCACAATATTGTGCAATATTCCTATGTAAGAGTGACTCATTAACTATCCCCAGCAGTTCAGCCTGATCCTTGTTGCATGCTTCCATTGCGTAGACGGCCTGGCTAAAATGATCGACTTTGCTTACCTAAAAAAAGGGGCCTGTACCTTACTACCTAATCTGGTGGCTAGCCCTAATTCTCACGGACCAGGACAACGCACCAGACCAGACACCAAGATAACGACAGTTGTACAGAAACGCTTTTTCGCAACCAAAAAAGAAACACGGGGAATTATTACCTTGTTTAGTAAAAAGTAGCCAGGCCATAACCTAGCACTCCCGTGAAAAATTCCGAATTCTCTCCGCCGGCCCGTTCTATGGGTATGGTGAAGGTTCCGAAATCCATCCCAAATTTTGGTACAACCACGGTAAGCTATGGCGTGCTTGGACAGAAATTTTATGAGATTCCTTTCGATCCTTCTACTCTCACCGCTAGAAAATTCCGAGAAACAAGTCTAGAAGACTTTTTTTACACGGTGAGGGCAAGGCACTCCGTATTTCTGGGGTAAATTCATTCCGTGCTGCTATCGCAATTTGCTTGGTATCTTGCACATACTACATTTCGAGGAATTTTTATGGGTCAAGGTTCGACATTGGCTCCCCTAGGTACCTACCTTTATTAGAAGGGAAGGAGCTGTCTTTCTTGTCTCTCTTTTTTCGCATTTTTCTCTTCAAGAACAACCAAGGATACCAGGCTGCCCACCCAACTTGTCGTCCTTCGCTTCTCATCAAATCCGGGCTAGTCTGTCGCACATCGAATAGACTCGCCTCTTCGAACTAGCTTCGAAGCGGGTCTCGTTTGCAAGATCCGGGGAAGGTTATCTGCTAGACTTTCAGACTTGACTCGGTTGGCTTCCAACTTACAACATACATAATGGCTGCTGTCGACGGAACAGCGACTACCACAGTTCACCCACCCAGGGTTACCCTCAGAGCACCCAGCTCTCTCTTCCACCATGAGCTGGTGACAAAGGACTTTGGACTTTTACAATTCCATGCTGCTGCTGCTTTGCAGTTGCAGTTCGGCACTCAGCGCCATGAACTTGCTGCCACTTCGGATGATCGCTTGATCGCATCTCCATACAACGATCCAGGGAATCTGCTAGACCTGAAACGTCTTGAAACGCCTTATCAGCTGTTGGCGAAAGCCTTGACCATCTTCAAGCCCATTCGTGACGACTATGCGACAGCACCTTACATCGAATCCTTCAACTGGCAGGCGGTTGTTGATTTCTTGCGTGATCTTTCAGTAGCTGAAGGCTATCAATGGAAAAAACAACGATTCTATGTTGTCTCGTTCCGCTCCACTTTGAAACCTGACATCGATAGTCAGCGACTGCATGATCTGGACTACCACTCGCACCAAGAAGCTATGGCCAGTGGTGGTCTGTTGAAATATTGGTTCGGTGCCAAGAACGAGAAGCATCAGAATCTGGCAACTTGTAAGTAGCAACTGGCGGATTGGTTGAAACATCGAGACTGACACATCTATAGGCGTCTGGAGAAGCAGAGATGATGCAAGAGCAGGCGGCACCGGTCCATGGCATAAACAGGCCCGCGCTGCGGCGGGAGTCATGTACGACACCATAGTCTTCAAGACCCTCGCCTTGGTCATTGATGACGATGCATCTTCATGGAAAATCTCCGACTGGACAGACCAAGATATTTGAGAGACGAGTCCAACACTGGGCGGTTTGATTCATTTCTCCCTAATGCCGTTACGTTGCATCTTTGACTTTAGCACACACACAAATTGTTCCATGACATACTCGATACCATGTTCAGCGTCGCAATCACATTTGCATCTGCATGTATGCCACTTCTTCTGTTCAAACTCATCGACTGTTTTCCTGCTTTGTTGCGTTATCGGCGTGAATCTCAGAACGGCGTCTGTTTTTTCCGGGCTTATAGATTTTGCACAGTTTCGGGTCGATTGAAGGTGTTGATAGGAGTTCAAAATATAGATAGACTATATATTTTCTTCCAAATTTTGCCGCTTTCTTTTCTATTTCTTCGTGCTTCTACGTACACAGTGTGATGGCTACCTCGTCTTCAACAGTGTTGTTGTGACGAACGATAGACGGAATCGATCAACGGGGAGGATAGTGTCGAATAGTTCGTACAGGATGATGGAGCTCTTGAAAGATGTCAGTATTTGTATCCTGCACTTTCCGCAAAACTACTAGCTCCAATCAATTAGATTCAAGACGATAGACAACGTGTACAGGGACCCGGTGGACAGCTAGCAACAACACATCGCTATGGAGCGTCTCTCGGACTCCGAATTAAACATCGTATCTCACGCCGGCGCCACCAGTCAGATGCAGGTCGGGCACTAACCAGGGGACAAAATGTGTATTCAATGAGACAAAAGCGTCGAGCCCCATGTTCCCACATTGATGGATTCGTGGGGCCAGCTCTGGACAGAGAGCAAACCCAGCAAAGTGAAGCGTCGAGTGCTAAAAGGAGAGTAGCTGTCGAGGTCTCGGGCCATACTAAAGGGAAGGGCTGGGCTGCTATTGGTGGGGGAGGTGCCTTCCGCGTAGAAATCTTCGGTCTCCGCCAATACCCCTCCTTCCCTCGCTGCTCGCCGGCCGTTCCTTATTCCTTATTCCTTATTAAAAAAAAATAAATCTGCCAGCTTCAACCTTTTTGATCTTTTCTTCTCTCTTCAATCATCTCTGTCTTGATATACCATCCACCATATAACCATCTAAGTACGTTCAGACATCAATTCGAAGCTGTGAAAACACTTTCTGTACTCAAAAGAAGCTTACAATTGCTCTAGTTCCTTTTTTCGACCTCTATTCCATACATCAGACAAAATGGCCGCTCCCGCCCACACATTCAAGGTCGCCGACATCGTACGTATTATACAATGGCATGGGAATATGGACAGGCCTGGCAGAATCCATCGCTAACAAACAACAGTCGCTCGCTGCCTTTGGCCGCCGCGAGATCGAGCTCGCCGAGGTTGAGATGCCTGGTCTCATGGCCATCCGTGCCAAATACGCTGCTGACCAGCCTCTTGCCGGTGCCCGTATTGCCGGTTGCTTGCACATGAGTACGTTTATCGTTAGATATCGATTGGAATTACACCCCGACTTACAATACTCTAGCCATCCAGACTGCCGTCCTCATCGAGACCCTCACTGCCCTCGGTGCTGAGGTTACCTGGACCAGCTGCAACATCTTCTCCACCCAGGACCACGCCGCTGCCGCCATTGCTGCTTCCGGTGTCCCTGTGTAAGTTATACTCTCAATTGTTCTTGCCAATCGAGTACGGACTAACGGTTGATAGCTTCGCCTGGAAGGGTGAGACCGAGGAGGAGTACGAATGGTGCTTGGAGCAACAGCTCAACGCCTTCAAGGATGGCAAGAAGCTCAACTTGATCCTCGACGACGGTGGTGACCTGACCTCTCTCGTCCACAAGAAGTACCCCGAACAGCTCAAGGACTGCTACGGTGTCTCCGAGGAGACCACCACTGGTGTCCACCACCTCTACCGTATGTTGAAGGAAGGCAAGCTCCTTGTCCCTGCCATCAACGTCAACGACTCCGTCACCAAGTCCAAGTTCGACAACCTTTACGGATGCCGTGAATCCCTCATCGACGGTATCAAGCGTGCCACCGATGTCATGATTGCCGGTAAGGTCGCTGTCGTCGCTGGTTTCGGTGACGTCGGTAAGGGTTGTGCTCAGGCTCTTGCTTCCATGGGTGCTCGTGTCATTGTCACTGAGATCGACCCCATCAACGCTCTCCAGGCTGCCGTTTCTGGCTTCCAGGTCACCACCATGGAGGAGGCCGCTCCCCAGGGTCAGATCTTCGTCACCACCACCGGTTGCCGTGACATCCTCGTTGGCCGCCACTTCGAGGTCATGAAGAACGATGCCATTGTCTGCAACATTGGTCACTTCGACATTGAGATTGACGTTGCCTGGCTCAAGGCCAACGCCAAGTCTGTCCAGAACATCAAGCCTCAGGTTGACCGCTTCCTCATGCCCAACGGTCGTCACATCATCCTTTTGGCTGAGGGTCGTCTCGTCAACTTGGGTTGTGCTACCGGTCACTCTTCCTTCGTCATGTCCTGCTCTTTCTCCAACCAGGTCTTGGCTCAGATCGCTCTCTACAAGGCTGGAGATGCTGCTTTCGGTGCCAAGTACGTCGAGTTCGGCAACGAGGGCAAGCGCCCCGTCGGTGTCTACGTCTTGCCCAAGATCCTCGACGAGCAGGTTGCCAAGCTCCACTTGGAGCACGTCAACGCTAAGCTCTCCACCCTCACCCCCGTCCAGGCCGAATACCTTGGCTTGGATGCTGCTGGTCCTTTCAAGAGCGACATCTACCGCTACTAAGCTAGGACATGATACCCTGAATCTTCATTTCTCTTCGGCGTATGGTGACACATATAGACTTTTTTCAACATGAGTTTACGATGTTATGAACAACAAACATATTTCATTAGGGTCCTCGGCTAACAGAACCCACGAGCATTTGGCCTTCAACGGCTAGCAATTTTGATTCCCCTTAAAAAGAAAAGTCTACACTTTTATTAGCATTTTGTTTTCCTTGGGTTTGATCCTGGTCCAGGACTCGGGTGTGAGGGAGGCGTGATCTTTATGACCATGAAATCGTGAAACATGAGGTTTCCGTTTGCTATCTGTCTGGGCTTTTCAACGAAAGGCATATAATCTAGGCATTTTCCTTTGTTATGTATTACAAGATTACAAATCGATCATTGCATCCGGATTCATCAATTCTAACTCGGAATCTTTAGTAGTTCAAGTCAATGCTTGCTTCTAATATACGTAGTCATTCTAGCGTGTTGTACCATCAAACATACATACCCATGTACTCAGACCATTGGGTAAAATGGCTTTGAGCTCCCCGTGAACTTGGGGAAGACCGAGTAGTAAAGTAAAGTGCAAGCCCTAGCCCCAAAGCCCTACATTCCTCAACACCAGAAAGAATGTTCCACCCCAATCACCAATGCCCCTCCTCGATAAGATATGTAGTATGTACAGAGAGGGAAACGCGGGTTTGATAAGATTGTGTCGGTGACACATTCCAGTGAAGTGGCGGGCAACTAAATGTTTCTATGGTGGAATGTTGAGGCATGGATGTCTCTACTGGTTCTATAGTGTGACTTGGATGAGGTTGATATGTATGGTTCGTGAAGTATGAGTATGTTTATTTGAATGGCCACCCTCGGACATTTTTTAAGGGGATTCCTTTCAAATGTTTACTTGCCACATCCTTCAATTTCAAGGTTGTAAAGGTCTCCCTGTATAAAACGTTGTAGGTTGTCGTGCAATTGTAAGTGAAGAAGAATATCCCTGACTCCGGATTGATTTCAAAGTACTTACTAAACGTCTCAACCTATACTGTTTGCCCAGCATCCATCGAGGAAGAGGTCAAAAGCAAAAATGGTGTCAGCCAAAGCCCTGCTAGCACTCTACGCCATCTCGGGCGTCGTGCACTCATACCCAATACACCGACACATCGAGGACTTCTCGGAATCTTATTTGACAACCAGAGCACCGAGTCCGGTAAGCAGATTTAATCCAGTTTCTTCTTATATGAGTCGCTAACAGCATAAACAGAGATTCAGAAACCCCTTCGATGTCGACAGCTACCTGAAGAATCTGGACTACGAGATTCCGAATAACAAGGATATCCAAGAATGGGTCAGGGAGGCGAGGAAGAAGGGCGCATTGGCAGCTGAGGGGAACTTTTCGGGTGATGATGACAAGGACGACGAGGAGGAGGATCACGACGATGACCATGATGACGATGAAGATCACAAGACTAGAGCTACACCGAGAGAAAGTGGAGAGGATGATGACGACGAGGATGAGGATGACCGTGATCATGATCAACATACTGCTCAGTCTACTACGAGACCGGATGACGAGCACGATGATGGTGATGATGAAGACGACGACGACAGTGATGAGAAAGATCATGAGAATCCGAACGGCAACGGAGTAACGCAGCCAATCCAGAGTGCTCAACCATCAAGCCCTCCTACAACTCACGAGTCTTCTACACCTACCGCTACCCTAACGACTGTAGTTGCTCCAACTCTAAGCCCTGACCATGAGGGTGATGAGGGAAACAGTATCGAAATCATGCAGCCAGTTCAAAGCGTTCGGCCATCACAGCCTACTAATGCTCAAGACTCGTCTGCACCCACAACTGCCCCATCGAGCACAGCTCCTAGTATTGATGCTCCAAGCCCACAACTCAACCACGAAACCGACGACGAGGACAATGAGGACGAAACCCACCAAGTCATGCAGCCCAACAATGCCCAGAACTCAGCGACACCCACCACCCCGTCCAACACAATTAACGGTGGTGACGATGCTGCTGCTGCCCCAGCAGTTCAAACCGTCTATGTACCAGTCAACGTATTCCCAACCCGCTTTCCAGACTTCCCAGATATCGACGACGATGAGAAGCCATCTCCTTCTTCGACTCCACTACCCATCTTTCCGCCCCCTGAAGATATCACGAAAGCAAATTTGCCCCCGGCAGCTGTGTCGCCTTCGACTGAAGAAAATACCGATACTAACGGCCCTGAAGTTAGCGATGCTCCAGTTGAAGATGCGCCGACTACTCCGGATGTCGCCGCTACCCCGGATCTCTCTGACGCTCCCATGAATGAGGAGCCACCCAGTGACAACAACGACTCGACGGCGAGCACATATACTCCCGGGCCACAAATGCCTTCACATGAAGCCCAACTCTCTAAAATCAGTGAATTGCTGGATATGTTTACTCCGAAAGATGAGTCTGAGCCGTCATATTGAAAGGGTGGACCCGCGATTAGGGCAAGCTACGGCATCGATTTGGTGCCTTAATAGTGATTATGGTGGACATGTACATACCAAAAAGGAAGTTATGGTTACGAGCTATGATAATATGTTAGTTTAGGCTATCTAGATAATTAATGATTAATCAACATTTGAATGCATGGTATATCCTGTGGCCAATTCATCCTGATGTAAATGTAGCTCTCGTCCGAAGAAAAAGCCGAGTTGATCGATCGGATGAAGCAAAAGCGCTTGTCAAGATGGACCATTAAATCCATGATTATAAATCGAATTGAGTCGATATTATTCACGGACCGACATCGAGCATAAAAGCGATGTGGATAGTTGCAGAAACGACATCGGCTTTAAGTCGTTAGTCCGTCCAAACATGAATCGGCCTAAAAGATCGGTTTACGACAGTCTCGCCAATAAGCATAGATTTTTATCTCCATAAATGATTCTGACAAATTAGAAGGCTGAAACCAGACGGAGTAAAGTGTAAATGCGTTCTTACTAACTTCTTAGGCTTTGCTCTGATCGGCCTTAGCTTATTGCAGCACCAATTGGATGCATGAGGTCATTTGTCTGTGGGCGGGGATAACATCATTTTTGCATCTCCATCACAACTACAGCTACTACATAGGTATAAACAAGACACAAACCCTCGCGAGATTATCTTTTTGTTCTATCACAATCAATTTAATCATCAAGCAACCCATTGGAAGGATTTCAATTTAACAGGCCGCAATTGAAGACATATCTCTTAGGTAAAGAGTTAATACACTGAACAACTTTCGAAAAACATACAACATGCCTACAATTCTCGGCAAGCAAGTCGGCTCTACCGGCTACGGAACCATGCGTAAGTCAAAGCACCAAACATGACTTTTATATTCAATTCCTTTTTCTAACCGTTCTAGGCATGACATGGAACCCCTCCCCTCCCTCCAAAGAAACCTGCTTCGAAACCCTCAACACCGCCCTCGAGCTCGGCGCCAACTTCTGGAACGGCGGCGAAATCTACGGAACATCAAACTACAACTCATGCCATTTACTACAAGCCTATTTCGAGAAATATCCTCAAAACGCGGACAAAGTTGTGCTCAGCATCAAGGGTGGCGCCGTCAAAGATGGGCTGCAGCCAGATGGCTCCGAGGAGAATATACGACGCAGTGTTGATGATTGTTTGAAGGTTTTGAAGGGGACGAAAAAGATTGATATCTTTGAGTGTGCGCGTCAGGACCCGAATACTACGATCGAGCAGACGGTTACGATTCTTGCCAAGTTGATTGAGGAGGGGAAGATTGGTGGTATTGGTCTGAGTGAAGTTGATGCTGAGACTATCCGACGAGCGTGAGTACCCTGCACTAACTTAAGTATTTCTAATGCTAATTGGATATTCAGACACAAAGTCCATCCCATCGCTGCTGTAGAGGTAGAGCTATCCCTCTGGTCACTAGACATCCTCGAAAACGACGTTGCCAAAACCTGTGCCGAACTCAACATCCCCGTCATCGCATACTCCCCCCTCGGCCGAGGCGCATTTACCGGCGAAATCGCCGGATTGACCGATATCCCAGAGGGAGATTTCCGACGCCACGTCCCCAAGTTCCAGGACGGAAACTACGAGCACAATCTGAAGTTGATTCAAGAGGTTGTGAGTTTGGCGAAGAGGAAGAATGTGGCTCCGGCTCAGATTGCGTTGGCTTGGGTAAGGAGTTTGAGTAATAAGCCTGGTCTGCCTACTATCATCCCGATTCCGGGTGGAACGACCAAGGATAAGGTTATTCAGAATATGCAGGGTGTTGAGAAGCTGACGGATGAGGAGCTGGCGGAGATTGATGCGTTGTTGAAGAAGCACGAGGTCAAGGGGACTCGCTATTAAGACCGAGAGTCTACATCTTGTAATTGAATAGTGATACGGTCGAGTAATGTGAAACGAAACGTGAATTGGAAGTCTTTACCTAATCTTTCCACAATGTTAGTCTGGGATATGATATAATACATCCGCGAAAAGAAGAGGTGTTGGTTTGAATCAGGTCAAGTGTAGAGTTTGTCAACAATCAACTTCGCCTCGTGAAGAGGGAAATTGTCAGCATTGCAGAATTCTCTTTTTTGATCATCATACAGTATAGAAAGAAGGGTTCAGGAATTAAATGATATGACATACCTATTGTTACTACTACATTTTCGTAGTAGAGGATGTTGTGAGTGTCTTTGCAAGTGATGGGAGAGGAGAAAAACCAACACGAAAAAAAGAAGCTTAAATCCTCCTTCAGCAAGCTAAGCCTAGTCGGGAATAGTCCCTAAATCCACGACCCATTCTTATTACCACGTACTACACAGAAGGATCGATCGCATTCATTAACTACTACCTCTGATTGCGAATTCTTTGTAAGATTTCTAGTATTTATCATCAATTTGTAAATGGTTATCTCAGAGCTGAGTGCCTAGTGATAGCTTCGATCGAATGTAGCTAGCACCACCGAACTTTGGCCCCCAATCTCTTTGTCCTATCAATATGCGCCTTGCAGTAGTGTATGATGCTGGACAAGGGTCGCCATGCTGAGCATAACGTGATAGCTTTCAGCCTCAGCTTCAGCTTCAGCTTTCCAATGCTCCCGATGTTTCCATCTGCTATAATCAATGCGGCATCATGAACGCACTCAAAATGACGACCAGAAAAGCCAGTATGAATCAACCTAGCACGGTGGCTGTTATAGGCGCTGGTAAGATGATTTCTATCTATCTGATCGACCCCTATATCATAGAGACTAACTATGTATCCAGGTAGCTCGGGTTTGTCGATGCTCAAGACCCTGCGCGAAGATGGGTTCAAGGTAACTTGCTACGAACGAAGATCGCAAGTTGGGGGATTATGGGCGTGGTCAGACAAGAAGGACGTTACTACAGCGCTGAAAAGTAAGATCATTTTGTCATGAGCTTCCTGCTTCGTTATTCTAATCATGCTATCAATAGCCACCACGGCAAATATCAGCAAATACACATGTGGAATGTCGGACTTTCCTATGCCAGATGGTGCGTCCTTCTTATTATCAATTCTGATTCAAACTGTTAATGTACATTACTAGAATACCCTCCACACTTGACACAAGCACAATTCCAGGCTTATATGCAATCATACGCCGAGCACTTCAACTTGCTCCCAGATATCGTCTTTGATGCAAAGCTCGAGCAAGTATACAGGAATGAGTCAGACTCAAAATGGCTCCTGCAGTTGAACATCAACGGAAAGCCTCAGATCGAGGAATACGACAAAGTCGCTTTTACGCATGGATACCAGACAAAGGCGAAAGTGCCGCAGTTTGCTGGTCAAGAGCAGTTTGAGGGCGAGCTGATTCATGCTCAGGAATTCAAGTCGTATGTCATATGTCACTCGGCCTGCCTCCAACTTGCCAAACTAACTTCCATGTCTAGACCAGAGCAGTTTCGAGACAAGAAGGTCATTGTAGTTGGAATCGGAAGCACGGCAGGAGATATCATCGAAACGCTTTTGCCGGTAGCATCGAAAGTCTATGTATCACACAGACGCGGCACCGCGATCATCAGCAGATGGAAAGGCGACAAACCTACAGACCTTATTGTATCATGGAGACGTCGCCAGATATCTCAGTTCCTTACGAGAAACTTCCCCAAAATGATGAGATGGCTGTCTGTTGCAGGAACAGAATTTCTAATGAAATCTAGATGGGGTAAACTGGACCCAGAATGGAACCTTTTGCCATTCCCATCTCCATTATTAGTGCTACCCAGTGCCTCAGAGGTAATCATTCCAGCGCTACAAAACGGGTCATTGACCTCCCTACGTGGAGTGAAGGGATTCGTTGGTCCGAAATCCGTGGAATTTACCGACGGCACGATTATTGATGAAGTCGATGCAGTGATTTGTGCTACCGGATACACTGCTGATTTCACAGTTGCGCCTTTCATCGAGACAAGTCAACCCGCTGGCCCCGATGGGCCAAGCGTGAGACGACTGTGGAAGAACATCTTTCCACCCAAATATGCAGACTCAATCGTGATGCTCTGTTACTCAGCCTATGGCAAGAATAACGGCTTCTCGTTCTGCGATGTCTCCTCAATGGCTATTAGCAATATCTGGCGCGGTGTCCACCCATTGCCGTCACAGGAGCAGATGGAAAAGGAAATCGATGAGCATCATAGATGGGTAGTCTCGAATTGGGAATTGAACCATGGCATCGACCCATCAATGGTCAGGCCATGGGATTACCAGGGCTTTGTGCACGATGCTGCTGGGACCGGTATGGAGAATCTGGGATGGGGCTGGAAAGGGTGGAAGTTCTTTTTCAAGGATCCGAAGATGTCGTATCTGATGAATAATGGGGTCGAGACAGCCCATGCGTTTCGATACTTTGAGACTGGCAAGAGGAAAGTCTGGCCGGGGGCGAGAGAGGCAATCCTTCATGCGAATGAAGCGATTAAGCAGATCTCGCATTGAGTCAAGATAGTGATTTTCTCATCGTCTATATATTCTTTAGTATCCTATACTAGTTATACACTACCTGAATAATTGTGGATTTGTCGATTATGACTGGGGTATCAACGTATATCCAGAATCGTGTATGAGTTCTTTGTGCAATAAAGAGTAAAAAGAAAAAGAAAAGGTCGGCGACTCTTGGAAGCTTCACTCCTTGTAAGCCTCCGAATCACGTGCCTCCGTGCTACTTGACTCGACCTCAACTTTATCACCCCAGCTCACACCGCGCGACCTTACCTTTTAACGCGAAACTTCTGATTAGCTTGAGCGAGCATCGCTTTGAGAATTACCTCATTTCTCAGTTTTTGTATTAACACAATGGCCGACTCCCCCGGCTCCCCCCTCTCCTCCATCGCGTCCGACGACCTGACCGAGGACACCAAGCTAGACAAAGATGGCCACTCACCCTCAGCATCGAGCATGCCACCATCCAAACGCCGTCGCACGGGCGTCGCATCCTGGGATCATCACACGCCCATATCCTCCATCCAGGGTGATCTGATACCCACCTCCCCATCGTCAAGCGCCATATCATCCGACACCGACGGCGAAATCCCCAACTCCCCTAGTCTCATCGCATTGATCGGTGGTGGTCAGGACGATGATTATAGTGGTCTTGGAGGCGACCAAGTCACGATATGTCGATGGGATGGCTGCGAGGCTGGCGATTTGGGCAATATGGATAATCTGGTTAATCATATTCATGATGATCATATTGGGACGAGACAGAAGAAATATTCCTGTGAATGGACTGATTGCAGTCGCAAAGGGCAAACACATGCTAGTGGCTATGCGTTGCGCGCACATATGCGCAGTCATACTAGAGAAAAGCCGTTCTACTGCGCGCTTCCAGGTAAGTCTACATCCTAGTTGTCTGGTTATTTTGCTTACTGACACATTCAGAATGCGACCGAAGCTTCACTCGCTCCGACGCCCTCGCCAAACACATGCGCACAGTCCACGAAACAGAAGCCCTCCGCCCATCAGACCCCGTCCCCAAAAGCCAACTACTCAACAACCTCCCCAACGCCGCAACACCAACCAACAAAGTCCAACGCATCAAGCTAAAACTCAACTTCGGTCCCAAAGGAGGAGAAGACACCGAATCCTCCACGAACGGCGAAGGGGGAGGAAGCCGAGGAGACATCGACGGCCAGCAGGAAGCTGAATTACTGCCCGTGCCGGAGTTCACTCCTGACCTGGGCTTTGATGCGCATGAGCTTGCCCTTCCGCCGAGTCAGCTTTATCGACTCCTTCGTCGTCAGATACATTGGGCCGAGATTGAGACCTCCAAACTCAAACGACAATGGCAAGACCTCGAGCCGAAACGGAAAGCCGCATTCTTTGAGAAGGAGGCTGCGCTTACGGAAGTCATTGATGCCGAGGGCCGGTTGTCGAAAGTTGTCTTTGACGCTCAGCGCGAGGCTGATAAGGAAACTGGGAATGCGCAGAATGGTGTTGAGGAAGTCGTTGCTTGATGCTGTATAGTCCTCTTTCCTTTTCAGGTCTTTTCTTCTCATTCCTTGATGTATACTTATGTTTCATGGCCTGGAGTTCATTTGTTCCTTTCTTTGGATTGATTTCCTACTGCATGGCGCTATGGTTGGGTGGAATACAATTTTTCTCCCTGTACTCTTTCAAAAAGATTTAATGCACTGCAGATCAGTACTATGATGCTGATTCTCTATCCATTCTCGGTCTAAGTGTTAACAAGAGCAGGGGAATTTGGCGACGAATTTAAACAGTCTTAGTGGTATCATTCATTTCTTCAGATTTTGTAGTACATACATCGTCAACATGACAACAGCTCTCACCACCCCCAAGACTCTAAATTCTCATGGATTAGATCTCTCTTTTTTGAAACTCCCAAAAATGCAACACCCAAATCATTTCCAGCACGACGCCATGTATGTACAATAACACCATCTTCTGCTTGGCAACAATGGGCAGGAAAAAGTAATGAACAGCGAAGACAAGACACTTCAAATCTGTCCGTGTGAATGGTAAGCATGTAACAGATTGTGAAGATGCAATGATAAAAAAGTCAAAAAATGTGAGAAATGTAAAAAATGCACTGCGCTCAACTCTCGTACAGACGTCTCATTCCTGTACGCCTGACCATGCAATGCGACATATGTATAATGTAGACGTCTCATTCCCAAACTCCGCGCTTGAAATGCACAACTGAACGAGCTTTGAAAAACAAAGGTAAGAAATACACTCAGCCGCCAAATAACTCGACTGAAATCATAGATATCGAAAGCTTGTTTCACATGACAGACTTCGAACGGCAATGTGACAACGCTGATTTGGGTATCGGACCGTGAATCATGAAGATGGCAAGTCACAGCGGTAGATGTGGTTCGAAGTACCCATCAAACCTTGCAAAGGAGGGAGATTACACCCTAGACACAATGCAATGGAGGGCATCACCGGATTGATAATGACATGCCACACTCTCGGAAATGGCTGGTGACAAGAACTTGCTTCAGGTAGAGACCAACAAGGCCACATTGCGGCAATCATTATTGCAGTACTGAAGAAGGCACTTCTACCTGGCAGTAGTAGCTGTGTCTCTGTTGTTGGCGACAACCTTCTCGTACATGCTCTTGATACCGGCGAGCGTTGCTTTGCCAGGAGGAAAGCAATTTTTGGCGACATGTCCCCTGTAATTATTAGTCAAGTTTTTAAAATATGGAGCAAGGTTAGCCTTACCAAAGTCTATCCTCCAAACCCGGATAGTTTTCCTCGCGTAGGAGCTGCTTGATGAAATTGCCAATCTTCAAAATAAGACGGCGCATTTCGCTGGCACGCTCCTCTTTGCCAGGATTGTTCTTCTTCACATCACGGAGCTTATGCAACAAATGAGCTTTGGGTTCGAAAATCGAGTCTTCCATGGTAGGCGGAGGTGCAGTAGCGCTAACACTGCGAGGCCGAGAATGATCTTCGTGAACTCCATTCTGACTACGTTTGTGAACCTTTTCGGTGGTGGATCCATTTTTAATCCTCGTAGGCTCGGCTCTAGGAGTATTTGCACGCTCAATACTCTCACGAGGTCCATTTGTGTGTGACCGCTGGCGAGGTTTCTCTGATTCACGACGAACTTTTCGACCACTCGAAGGAGCCGGAGACGCGGAAATACTAGGCTGTCGGCGTGAAATATTTTGTAATTTCTTGTTGCGATGATGATTTTCAACAGCCTTCCTAGCCGTCACACTATGACCATTCGAGGTCTTGTCCCTCAGAACAGAAATCAGATAGTCGGCACGGCGGACAAGATGGACGGCTCCAGGTGACTTGGTTCCTTTTGCTTCTGCGTTCGCGCGTTCATTTTTCTTATCAACACGATGTTCCTCAAGGAAGAACTTATCACCCAGTCCCAATTCAGGATCGTCGCGAATCTCCGGCCATGCTCCGTAGCCATGGCGAACAATACCGACGCAGAGCATTCCATCTTCACGCGCACCCCAGGAGCAAGTGTAGTCGGCTTTCTTTGAGGCTTCAGGAACCCGGAAACTAGTTTGGTCAGTCAACCCTTGGGTTGCTGCACGTAGTACACGCATCTCCTCAGGGCGCTCGACAATCGTATGGGCGTTGATTCGCTTGACACCCTGATGATCGAAAAGAACCGCTTTCTTCTCCTTCTTTGTAGGGATTTTGCCTGACCTCTCCATCTCCTCTAGCTTTTCCCTGTCCTCTCGAACCAACTCGGATGCCTTGTCGGTGATTTCTCGAAGAGCAGCTTTGACGATGTCCCTATCGCGCCCAACCAGACGAGCTTCGCGTACAACATCCTCTTCTCGTTCATCGATATCTCCATAGCGTAAAAATGCCCGGATGAGATGACGGAGTTCCTTCTCCTTGAGCGAGCGTTTAGGATCTTGGGATTCAGAGTCCGATCCGTCAGCAGTCTCCATGTTGACTTGAGCCCGTGCGCGACGTTTGGCTTTCCGTTCTTCCCGCTCGTCAAACGCATCATTGGGTGCATTGCGTTTTCGAGGCCGATTCTGCTCGATAACGTCGTGTAGATACTTCTCGTCTGCTTTGCGCTTCTCTTCGGCTTTGATCTCAGCAAGTTGTTCTTTAGGAATAATGTCGTCCCAAGACATCTCATCAACCTTCACATCGACGAACTCAAAAGACTTGAGGAAATCCTCGCCACCGTCGGCCTCCAATCCTTCAGCCTGTTCCGTTTTGTGTTCCTCGGCATTGGCAAGGACTGAGTCAATGTCGAGCTGCTCGAGTTTCTTTTGGTTTCCTGTTTGCTCGAACATTTTCTGTCCACGTCGTTTGAGGATACGCGAGATCTCATCGGTTCCAGTAGGTTCTCCCATGGCACGATTGTGTTTACCTGGGAGAACATCCTTCTCCGTCAGACCACGCTGAATTGTGATGAACTCAAGCATGAGCTTATTTCGAGCTCGTTCCAGGACCTCCTCTTCGATGGTGTCTTTGGACACGAGACGGTAAACACTAACAGGTCTGGTTTGACCGATTCGATGTGCGCGGGCCATTGCTTGAAGATCAGCCTGTGGATTCCAGTCTGAGTCGAATAAAATGACAGTGTCGGCGGTCATGAGGTTGATTCCAAGACCACCCGCTCTAGTGGACAAAAGGAAGGCAAAATCAGAGCTGTCAGGGGCGTTGAAGTGCTCCATCGCGACTCGACGGTTCGTAGCACTAATCGTACCATCGAGTCTCTGGTATTGATAGCCTCGGAATCGCATGTAGTCACCTAGAAGGTCGAGCATCTTCACCATTTGGCTAAAAATGAGAACACGATGACCGTCGCGTTTCAGCTTAGCTAGAAGCTGATCGAGAAGCATCATCTTGCCACTGCTGGTGATCATGATACGTAGAAGATCTTCACGGCGCGTATTACCTTCCAAAAGTTTGGCTTCGGCATTGGGGAACATGAAAGGATGGTTGCTGGCTTTCTTGAGCTCCATCATGATATTGAGCAGCGACTGCTTTTGGCCATTGGCACCTTCGTTCAACGCGGCATAGTTCTTCGTCAGGATGTTCTTGTAGTACTCAAGTTGGATATCAGACAATTCAACGCGAATGATCTTTTCCGTCTTCGGGGGAAGATCAGTCTCGACTTTGGACTTTGTGCGACGTAGCATGAGAGGTTTCAGGGTGTTTTGAAGTTTGGCCAGCTTCTCGGACGCCTGTTCAGAACTCAAATCCATATCAACCTCAACCTCGACTAATCCAGGGTTGAGGAAGTCCATCAAGGCTGACAGTTCTGCCAAGTTGTTCTGGATCGGAGTTCCCGTAATCAACAATCGGGCAGGGGCCTTGAAGTCGAGAAGGTTTCCGTAAAGGTTCGACTCTCGATTCTTCAAGCGATGAGCCTCGTCTACAGCCATGAACTGCCATGGGAATTGTCGTAGGAAGTCAAAATCCATGTTGGCATACTCGAATGTGGTCAGCATCACATTGAACTTTGGCTTGCGTGGGTTGCCATCCTTCATGAGTTCGTAGTCCTTGAGAATCTGCCGAGCTTGACTTGAACCTGTGTAGACAATATAGTTCACATCTGGTGTCCAGTGCTCGAATGTCTCGGACCATGACGGTATGGTGGAAAGGGGTACCACAACAATGAAGGGCCCATCTTGACCGCGAACGTGACGAAGCCAGTTGATGAAAGCGATGGTCTGAACAGTCTTACCAAGGCCCATCTCATCGGCGAGAACCACATTCTGATTGCGAGACCAATTGTAAGCCAAGAAATTCAAGCCTTTGACCTGAAAGTCCTTCAACTGGCCGTTCTGCAGAAAACTTGGAGAGCCAGTGATAGGTACATGCGCTGATCTCGTTTTAGGCTGCATTTCATTTTTGTCGCAGGAAACAACTTTATCGTTGCGATCCAAAAACTGGTCGAGTTCATTAATGGCGATTTGTTTGATTAGTGAGTCACTTTCCCACGTGCAGGAGTCGTAGTTCAGCCGTTTCCATTTCACTAAATATTGGGTTTCGCCTGAACTTTGACGGTGGCCGATGATACGCTCCACCTTCTTGTAATCTTCCAATGATTCGATGTCACGCTCGCGATCGAGGTTCCACTTCTCCTTCTCTTCCGGCGCAACATCAGGGTCATTGTTCAAGTAAAGGTCAGTCTTGACTTTGTTTTTGAAGTAGTTTTCTAGCCTGCGGAAACCAGTGTGATATTTCAGATCGTCACTTGACTCCCAAGTGGCATGATAGTGAGAGTGATCTTGCCACTTGATGTAGTAGAGGCAGTCACGGATCGTAACATCGAGATCACTGATGTTCGGATCAACACCATCTTTGAGACGGTGATCTAGAACAGAGTCGATACCAGGACCGTTGTAAACCTGCGTTGTGCCGGCATCATTTGGTGTAACATCTTCGTCGTCCTCTTCGAACGGATCGTCGGAATCTTCATTGTAATTTGCAACCTTGGTAGCATTCCTACTGGAAAAACGCACCTCGGCAGGGATGCTGACTTTGGCTGCTTGTAATTGGCGACGCCGTGCTGTACGACGAGAGGTACCACCGTACTCATCTGTATCTGAGTCTGAAGGAGACGACCGAGTCACTGACCGAGAAGACTCTTTCGACGGCGGCTGTGAGTTGACAATGCGCCTTCGCTTTGAACGAGGTGCCTTCGGTTCCTCGTCCTCGTCAGAGTCCACCAGTGTCTGGCGACGTTCAGTCCGAGAGCGGCCACTCCTCCGAAGCCCATATAGTTCTGGATTGCTTCTGATGTAATCGGACTCGTTGGCGTCCGATTTTCGTTTCACTCCATGACTAGAGCCCGGTGATGACGACGCGGAGGAGCCGTTTGTTGAGCCATTGCCGGCCCGGCTCTCCATATCTGAATCATCATAGCTCGAGTTCCCTGCAGGGGAATATTCACGGTTATTGTCATCTCCGGCGCCCGCACTGTTATTGGTGTCGACGTGAGATGAATCGGACGTTTCGCTTTCGGCATCGGTCATGACAACGTCCTCCTGGTCGCTAGCCTGCTCCGAAGAGGAGGAGTGATCGTAGCCGTTATAGCCATTTGTCAATGGCTTAGAAGCATCGGTCCCGGAGGACAACTCGGTAACGGATGGGTACACCATGCTATCTGCTGGGGGAACGACAAGAGGTCAGCATTGCTAGTTCAAGCGAGCAGTAGGAGCGACAAAACCGGTACGGGAGTGATCAGGAGAGGTTTGCGACCACAGAGGGCATATACAGGAAGAATAAAGGTGTAGAAATGAGTGAGCAGGTCGACATTTGATGCACGGATATCTTTTTTGATGGAAGTCCGATGGAGAGTGCGGAGATTGATGACGAGAGGACCGGCCACCCACGAGGCTGAAAAGCAGGCAGCAGAAAGACCAGCACAACAAGGAGGAGAGGGAGGAAAGAGTGCCTTCTATCAAAATAGAAGCTCCAGAGGCAGAATGAACGATATCAGAACCGTGGGGAGTGGGTCGACGGATGAATCGAGGTACTCCAACTGAGCCAGGACGCGTCTAGCCAGCAGAACGGAAAGCGAAAAAAACCTACCTTCGCAAGCGTGGTGACCCCGACGACGGGGAAGGATGAATGAAAAACAATTTGAACAGATGAAAAAAAGAAAAATAAAGGAATTGTGGTGTTGGGGGAGGTGTTGAGAAAAGATTTCGTATGGGAGATCTGCGAAGCCGCGAGACACAGGCACAGGCAAAGGTGAGTTACAGCGGGAGTGGAATGTCAGGGAAGTTGGTGTGGGTGAAAGAAGTGGAACGGCGAGTAGAAAGCCAGCTCCAAGCCGCCGTGTGGTGGCCTGAGGCCGCAAGGCTGCCATCTGGCTTGGCATCCTATTGTTGGCGCATTGTCATTGGCTCTATTCATGATTGTTCATTGAGACAGCAAGTTGTCGGTACTCAATTGGGAATAGAGAGGACAATCCGAAGATCATACTCCGTACTCTATAGTAGTATATGTCATTGTTTGGACGTGTTTGCAGGGTAAATCCAGTGACTCGACAGAATTGTATGGGAAACAGCGGGCCAATCAGGGCTTGCTTATTACTTCTACTTAGCCTAGATACCTGAGGCATCAATCAGGCACTGCGGGAAGGCTCCACACTACGGCATCCCACAATTTTGTTCAGGTTTTCGTCGATGCCCCTCCATCCTATATCAACGAACGGACCGCATCGCATCGCATCGCTGTCTTTGGGTCCTAGGTGATCGCCTCTGTGACACAGGAGAACTTGCTTCTGACTTGCTGTATCTGGTAAGCACTTGTGGATCACAGTTTATCTATTATGTTGCTATTGAATTCAAGGGCTAACTTGGAAGCAGCAAACGCGACGGTAGCAACACATCATGTCGGACAAACTTACAAGGTAGCACCTCTCTTGACAATAGGAAAAGTGCATAGATCGAATGCTAACCTTTCTTAGAATTGCTATTGTCAATAGCGACAAGGTTCGTTTTCTATATTGACAACGCTTTGACCATTCAAGATAGCAAACGCTGATATGCGCCATTGTCGTCACACGTATAGTGCAAGCCCAAGGTAGGTTCTTCAACCCCAATAATCATTAGTTTACATTGGGAAGACATACTAATGACAGTACTTACTCTAGAAATGTCGTCAAGAGTGCAAAAAGTCTTGCCCTGTGGTCCGCACAGGAAAGCTTTGTATCGAAGTGACACCCGAGTCCAAGATCGCCTTCATCTCCGAGCGCCTCTGTATCGGTTGCGGTATCTGCCCTAAGAAATGTCCTTTCGGTGCTATCCACATTATCAACCTGCCGACCAACCTCGAGACACAAGTCACCCACCGTTACTCGGCCAACAGCTTCAAGTTGCATCGTTTGCCTATGCCTCGACCTGGTCAGGTGCTCGGTTTGGGTAGGTTACCTGTGAACCCATCGGGATGATATATTAGCTGACTCGCGCAAAGTCGGTGCCAACGGTACTGGAAAGAGTACGGCCCTGAAAATTCTCAGTGGTAAACTCAAGCCCAATCTCGGACGTTACGACGACCCCCCTGACTGGCAGGAAATTCTGAAATACTTCCGTGGATCCGAACTTCAGAGTATGTGACTTTCTACCGTTGCTGGCATGAAGCTTGCTCACATATTTACAGACTACTTCACGAAGGTCTTGGAAGACAACTTGAAGGCCGTCGTCAAGCCTCAGTATGTTGACCAGATTCCCAGGGCTGTCAAAGGCCCCGTGAAGGAGGTCGGCCCTCTTATTGAGGCTCGTTCCCAAATGGACAACATGGACCATATCATGGACGTTCTTGGTTCGTAACCCTTTATCCTATATGCAATATAACAGAATCGCTAATAGACCAATCAGAGCTTAAGCAAGTCGAGAACCGCGACATCAACCTCCTTTCAGGTGGAGAACTTCAACGTTTTGCCCTGGCTTTGGTTTGCGTGCAACAGGCGGATGTGTAAGTGTTATCTTCCCTAGGCGTGAATTTCTCACCATATCTACAACATTTCTTTGAAGAGTGTGTGAGAACAGTGGCTAATGTCCAACGGGAAATAGGTACATGTTTGACGAGCCGAGTTCTTATCTCGATATTCGTCAGGTGAGCCAAACTTCCTCACGATCATATTGTTAGTAGCATCTGACTAACACACCAAAAGAGACTTGCTGCTGCCCGTACTATCCGAGAGTTGCTCCGACCTGATGACTATGTCATCGTTGTTGAGCACGATTTGTCTGTCTTGGACTATCTTTCCGACTTTGTTTGCGTTCTTTACGGTCGACCTGCTGTCTATGGTGTTGTCACTCTACCGTCTTCTGTCCGTGAAGGTATCAACATCTTCCTTGATGGCCACATCCCCACCGAGAACTTGCGTTTCCGTGAGGAGTCCTTGACTTTCCGCATCGCCGAGGCCGGCGATGAATTCTTGGTCGACAAGGGCCGTGCATTCCATTATCCAAAGATGGAAAAGACAATGGGAAACTTCCATCTGTCAATTGACACGGGTAAATTCACTGACTCGGAAATTGTTGTCCTGGTAGGTTCATATGGCCCTACCTCACGCTCTATTTGTTGCTAACCAAGGTGATTTAAAGATGGGTGAAAACGGAACTGGTAAAACCACATTCTGTAAATTGCTTGCTGGAGCCGAGAAACCAGACGGAACCGTAAACATTCCTCGGATGAACATCAGCATGAAACCTCAGAAGATCACTCCCAAGTTCACGGGTACAGTTCGCCAGTTGTTCTTCAAGAGGATCAAGGCTGCTTTCCTCAACCCCCAGTTCCAGACAGATGTCTACAAGCCTCTCAAAATCGATGATTTCATTGACCAGGAAGTTCAGAACTTGTCTGGTGGTGAATTGCAACGTGTTGCTATTGTCCTCGCTCTTGGTATCCCTGCGGATATTTACCTGATTGATGAGCCTTCTGCTTACCTTGATGCCGAGCGTAAGCTTCCGTACCCTTTTTGCATTAATGTTCTACATGCTAATGCTTTTATTATAGAGCGTATCACTGCTTCCCGAGTCATCAAGCGTTTCATCATGAACACGAAGAAGACCGCTTTCATTGTCGAGCACGATTTCATCATGGCTACTTATCTCGCTGACCGTGTTATTGTCTTTGACGGCCAGCCATCCATCGATGCTCACGCCAATGAGCCTGAATCCCTCCTCACTGGCTGCAACCGATTCTTGAAGAACTTGGACGTCACTTTCCGTCGTGACCCCAACAGTTTCCGTCCTCGTATCAACAAGTACCAGAGTCAGCTTGACCAGGAGCAGAAGTTGAATGGCAACTACGTATGTCTTCCTGTTTCCCCTAGTATCACAACATCTTGCTAATCGATCAATAGTTCTTCCTGGAAGAGGAGAGTTGAAGAGGGCGTCCCACAGCAGAATCGTCGCGATCGTCGGTGGTACGATAGACGCGACGCTTACAAACGGCGTCATTGGTTTCTGGTGAGAAAAAACGGCGTTCGGTTCGGAGCATTTTCAGGCGTTCGGAGGCAGTCTCTGGCCCATTCTTCTTGTGGTGATGACACTGCCGACAATGAAGATGACGATGATGATGATTTGCCTACATCTTCGGTGTCCACACTGGTGTTTTCTCTCGGTGTCTTTTTCAAGCGCCTGAGAATCATCCAGCTCTTTTCAGGCAAAAGAGAAAATATCTCGACAAGAGCAAGCTTTAAACAGCAGTGAGTTCCAGTGTTACTGGTGTGCGCTCAGCCAGCTGAATGATTCCTGTGGACATGGAGGTTAAATGTCTGAAGAGACATATCTCTGCAGACCATGGCGAAAAATCAAAAGTTCTTATGATAAATCAGCGGTCTCCTTGCAGAGTCCGCTTTTGCAACGCAACTGTCATTAAGTTTTCTTCTACAGACTACTTCATTGTAGACTGCTAGTCATGTGCTTTTCATCTTCCATAGTTAGGTACTACACGCTCGTTACAAATTCAAATTGAACCATTGTTTTTGAACCTAATTTAATGTTCCAAAAAGTTTGCATCTTCATATTCTTCTATCCTCCATATATCGTATAAGTGTATCAAAACATCGCTAGAACAGTGGATTCGCCTAGCATAACGAAAAGAAGTATGTCCGGGGTAAGGCTGAGATTTCTCACTTACCCAGCAAACCCAAATTCCCAAGTACGTAGCAAACGGACTTCCGAAGCGTAGATCGTGTTTCATAGAGACGTGTGGGCGAATGATGATCAATCCTCCTCGATTTCACCTTCTTCGCTGCCGGAATGAACCGCTTTCTCCTCTGCCTTGGGCTCTTCTTCGATGGCTGGTGTACGAGCTGACTCTCTGTCGCGATGGCTGCGGTCCCGAGAGCGCTCTTTCTCGCGTTCGTCACGTCTGTACCGTTTGGCGCTGCGGCTGGCGACACTTTCTGCATCGCTGTCACGTCTACGACGACGGTCACTACTTACTGTGCTTCGCGTATCTCCACCATAGTCCAACTCATCGCGACTGCCGCGTGGATCGCCACGGGTCCGATAGAGTCGTTCACGCTCTTCTTCTCGGCTGCGGCGCTCGCGGTCGTAGTGACTGAATCCGCGTCGATCGCGATCACGATCTCTCTCGCGTTCTTTGTCACGGGTTCGGTCGCGATCATCTCGTCTTTCGCGGACGGGAGACAGACCGCTTACTTTGCGGTAAGAGCGTTCACGATCTGCCTGGGCTTTGCGACGATCTGCTTCGTAAGGATCGGGGTCGGGTGTGCGACTAGGTCTCACTCTGCGATCAGAACGATACGAACCATTCCTTGAGTCTCTATCAGAACGCTCATGGTGATCACCACGTCGAGAACCGCGGTCTCGGTCTCGCTCACGGTCCCTCTCTGCATCATCTTCCTTTTCTTTCAAACGGCGCATGAACTTTTCAAATGCGCTGAGGCGTAGATCGTCTGTTTCAAGGGCAGTGTATTCCTCGAATTTTTCAACTCTTGGTCGAACTTGTTCCCATGTGTCGCCTAGTCGTACGGGTGGCTCTAGATGCTTGATTCGAGAACGCAAGGCGTCTACAGCCCGTCGTTGGTGACGATCAGCTGCATGTTTCTCATCCTCGGAGCGCCGCTGAGCTTTCTCCTGCACACGCTGGAATATGAGTTGCAGAATGTCAGTGTCAATGTCGGCTGTACGGCGGTCAGTAGCCATGACAGATGCGAACTCTTCATATGTGGTTTTAGTTGTGATTTCATAACGTTTATCCTATCCTCATGTTAGTCCCTGGCAGATATCGGAATGCGTAAAACAAAAAACCTACATCAAGAACGTCAAGGACATCATTTCGGGGTCCTCGAAGCGCCCTCTCCTCCTCCTCAAGCATATCCCAAAACAAATCCAAAGGAGAGGAGCCACTTTGGCCTAGCATTGCTACATACCGAGGATCATCCCGAATCAACGGGTGAATCTGCATCCACTTGGTTCCGGCTTTTATCTTGCCTTGCGAGCGCAGTTCTTTGAGGAGCTCCAAATACTTCTCTCGACTATGGCGTTCCCTTCGAGCCTTTGCAGCCTTGTGTTGCTGGCGCGCATCATTGAAAGTTCTTTCAAGTGATTTAATATGATTTTCGAAAGCGGTCAGAATGTCCGATTTGCTTAGGGTTTTGAACTTATCGTCATTTTGAATTCTTTCGTTAGCCTGCAGGGCATTTTGCACTTCAGACCATCGGGCATATGGCTCTAGTTCGAGCGCTTTCAAAATATTCACAAGTTCATCCATGGCGGCTTTGCGAGTCACAGCTTCTTGCTCCACATGCGCCTTCTTAAGGTCGAGGATGTATTCTTCGAAAAGCTGGCGACGCTCGTTCTCATCGTTCGTAGATCTGAAAATGGTCTCACCCTCTATGATCGGTCGGATACTCTTCCATCTGCTGTAGTGTTTAATTTCTGGGTGACTCTTCAACATTGTGTAGAAATCTGTGCGTAGCTTGGCGAATCTTTCTTTTGCGCGATCTCGTTCCTGCATACGGACTTCGGCTGCGAATTTATCGAAAGCGGCTCTGCGATCTTTAGGGTCTTTCAAAGCACGATATTGAGGGTCCTTGATGGTGGCTCGCATTGCCTGCTCCCAGGTCCAGTCAGGTTGGACGTTGGACCGTCGCAAAAGCTTGATGAACACGCTCTCAGCTTCTTCGAACGAGCTGTATTCTGGGTCAGTCTGCTGAGGAGTCACGAGACCATTTGTTTCCATTCCCATATATCCTGCGCGGCGGTCAAGTCCACTGCGGTCGCCATCGTCCCGGTCGCGATGCTGGCCATAAGGAGGAAACGAGGTAGTTCCACCAGCGACAAATGTAGGTGCAGCGGCGACTGGTGTAGGGGCACTGATGTTGTAGATCCAACAGTCAGAATATACACACTGCCTATGAAAAAGATAGTAAAGCCTACCTTGGCTGCGCTGAAGGAGATGGAACCTGCGCGAGTGCGGTTTTGTAAACTTCTGGCATTTCCCAAGTGCTTTGCTTGGTTTCAGTGTTGTACCAATACTTCCTTCCACCTTCTGCAGTATATTCCTTCCATGGCTGACTCGATAGCGCACGCTAGAGTAATAGAGTAGTTAGCATCAAGAAGTATTCAATGATGGGTAAAACTCACCTCGACAGGGGTCAACAGCTCGGCTGGCTTTGCCCACTGTGTTGCTTTCGTCTGAACATTGTAGTAGTAGACGCGTCCATCTGCATTCCGGGCCTCTTGCCAGAGACTAGAGCCGCCAGACACACTGCTGGCTGGATTCATGGTGATGCGCTGATGAATTGCTGATCTGAAGTTGCTGGGTTGTGAAAGGAAGTAGAGAAAGCTCAACCGGCACTCACAAAAAGTCCAAGCCGCCTTAGATGCACTAGCCACATTGGACAAGCTAAGCTTTGACCCACTCAGGGCGGAAGTTTGGATGTGTTTGCATAGTTTGCATCCTTGATACTAAACACTAAACAATTGCTGAACAGATCCAGGAGCAGCACAACACTACGTATTTTCTATGCTATTAATGAAGCGAATGATCAGTGGCAGCATCTGATTTTTTGGTTTTTGATCATGAGCCTTGAAACCTAGCAATGGCAGGTCCCAGTGTGCATGGGGACTTTCTACGACATGCCGTCCTCGAGACCGTGGTCCCCCATAATCCGAATGTCGACATAGAGGCAGCTTTGACGTCTGCGCTGGAAGGCGGCGCCGAGGACCTTGACGCTGTTCTGGCAGCGATTCCGCAGCGCTCATTACTATTTTTTGGTATGCGCAATCAATTTGACTGGCGCGGCGGCTAGGCTAACCGTTTGCCTACTCCTTAGATGAGACGGTTACCGTACGAGTTGTGCTGAGGCTATCGAACTGCTCCGAAAATGCATTAAAGGCCCATCTTCCCCGACTAGAGCTTGGTGTGAATGCGATCGTCTTCAATCCGACACCGCCTGGTCCAGAAGATCCAGCTCCGGCGAAGGATGTGGTATTTGCGGGAAATGTGAATAACAAGGAAGACCCATTGGTCGTGGTCAACGTTTTTGAAGGAGACGAAGGGAGCGGAAACCATGTCTATGTTATATGGAAAGTCGATGCATTTCTACGTAAGTCAATACGCTCCAATACAGCCAGAAGCTCAATCTAACTCTCGCAGATCGTCCCCGAATACGCATACAACATCCATGCATTGCATTCTCGGCCGCGGCTTCGTTGAACGCAGCGGATACATCCGATCAGTCATTCCATACCGATGAATATCTTCCACGAAGTGTGCCGGCCTCGGCCAATGTCTTACAAGCACTATCCTCAGATCCCGCCCTCAAGTCGACCACCCCCTACCTCCCCGCATCCCGGCTACTGCGTGTCATCCCTGCTGCGCAGAAAGAAGCGCCTGTTTATAACTTATGGCAACAAAGCCAACATCCTATACGTATTGTACCAGCGGCGAGCGCACGAATACGTTGTTCTAAAATGAATACCTTCTCCAGCCGACCAATCACGATTGCCAGTCTCGACCTGGAGGTAACGCCATTTTTAAGCTGTGATGTCGTTTTTGACAAGGCGGAGATTATTCTGTCAGATGGACAGGTCGAAAATATATCCGGAGTGCCGGAACTTCAGCCTCCCATCACACTACGGCCCAGAGATGATGTTACTCTAATCTATAAACTTGTCCCTGAATACGGCCCGGAAGCATACTTTTCGACAACAGCCCTTGTCAGCACGCTCGACATCTCACTAGAAGGAGTTATCAAGCTCACAGAAGAATGTCAGCCACGAATTTTCATGCAATGGCGGACAAACGTGGATTTTTCCATTCCATTGAATCCTACTTTCGGTGGACCCAGTCAGGTCATGCAGCGTAACAACCGTCCTGCAAGTTTATCCATGGCTTCTGGCCAAAGCGCAGCGCCATCTACAGGCGCAGTGAATCGAAGTTCCTACAGAGAACGGGCTCATTCTTTTACTCAAGGAGGCGTTACTATCTCATTTTCAGGACCGGTCAATGTTGAAATTGGAAAACCGTTCCAGTGGGATGTCTTTATTGTCAACCGCTCCCGTGCTCCTCGAAAATTCACCATGATGGCAATCCCTCGAAGGAAACGGGTGGACTTTCGCCGACATGCCGCTCGACCATCCTCATCCTCGATCTCCGGCAAAAAAGACAAGAAGGATGAAGAGCTAGCGGAGGCTGTTACAGATGAGAATATTATCCATGCCATGCAAAAGAATGCAGCGGGGCAGGATGCCGAATTGGTTTGTTTGAGCACCGATTTGCGGTTGGGGTGAGTACTTATATTACATGACCACCTGTTTGCCAGCTATACTTACAATCAATAGGCCGCTTCTTCCTGGCACATGTCACTCGACCGAAATCATTCTCCTCCCTCTCGCGACAGGCGCCCTTCATCTGGAAGCCGTCCGGCTTGTTGATATGAACACGAATGAGACGATAGACATTAGAGACCTTCCCGACATTGTGGCGGTGAATTAGGCATGTATATATGTATGTATGATGTAGACCTCCAAGGCAGGTTTGGAATAAGATACCCATGATGTTTACGAGGAAGGAGTAAATAATAAATAAGCAATCTAACGTACTCCATATAAGCGACCTTGATGCCAAGACCAGCAAGCCACCAGATAGGCGCGTGCCCAAGTCACCATGATTCGTCGACTAAGCGGCCTTCCGCCCTTTTTGGCCCTCCGATGAGACACCCCAGGTTCCGCGACTTTGCAACCTGTCAACCATCAACCATCATCCTCTCTCTCTCTCCTCCTCATCAGAGTCATCCTTCGTTCTTATTTCTCCTATATATAAATACTGTCTCCCTTCGAAAAGATATTTCCCAACAGCGACTGGTTCGCCTGTTATTAAGGACTTGTCACCGTCCTAACGAGCGGCCCCGCCCGGTCGGCGTCTAAGGATTTCTGCCTTGGAGCCTTATCTCTTAGCATTGTTATCTGCGTCATCGTGAGGTCTCCCGGCCCATTTATTAGCATTCGATTTCCATAGGCTTCGATGGGCGACACACTCCTCGCGATGTCTTCCAACATGCTCGACCGCATTGATACCACTCGTCGGAGGGCTTTGAATGGGTTGAACCGCAGATACATTTATGGACGACTGGTATGTTTTGTCTATTCTATAACCACACTCCTTTTTTTTCTACTCTTACTAACAATTTGCTTTCACAATGACATAGCCTCTGTTGCACACACTCCTATTCCTCATAGAGATGGCGGTTACCATGAGGCTAGCAGCCAAATTCAACTCATACTATGCAGACAAGCCAGGTACGTTAAGCTCTTATTTTGTTTACCATTTTAGATAAATTAAACTAACTGGTTATTTATAGTGTTAACAACAATGGTGACGAACGCCGTAAGTTTTGCCGCAACAACCATATCCTTGACGATATAAACGCACATACTAAAGGTCACGTTAGGTTCTCGGTGGAATTGCGGATA
This sequence comes from Talaromyces nanjingensis, assembly GCA_031010415.1. Taxonomy (NCBI): domain Eukaryota; kingdom Fungi; phylum Ascomycota; class Eurotiomycetes; order Eurotiales; family Trichocomaceae; genus Talaromyces; species Talaromyces nanjingensis. Next base: position 2,130,850 of record JARFPJ010000005.1, read on the forward strand.
CAGTGGCACAAACTATCACAGCTTTCCGAATGCGATCTATGAAGCGATCGGTAGACCCGGACAGTGGAGTTATATCAATCGAAATTCAAGATTTTGATAAAGAGAAGCCACCTCAATGGGGTGAATTGGGATATGCGAAGAATCGACCTGCACCATTTGATTTTGAGCGATTGACACGATTCATGGCGTACGGTTTCTTCATGGCTCCTATTCAATTCCAATGGTTCCGATTCCTATCGCGCGCTTTCCCTATTACGAAGACGTCTGCAACAGGTCCTGTGTTTAAGAGAGTGGCTGTTGATCAGCTTATGTTTGCGCCTTTCGGTACGTCTCATACAACTATGTACGTGTGTGTGGTTTATACTGACGGGGTAACTAGGTCTATTCTGCTTCTTCACTTTCATGACACTAGCTGAAGGAGGAGGTCGAAGGGCGTTGATGAACAAGTTCCGCGACGTGTACCTGCCTACACTGAAGGCCAACTTTATTCTATGGCCTGCCGTCCAGGTTCTCAACTTCCGTGTCGTCCCTATTCAGTTCCAAATTGTAAGTACATTGGTCTGACTATCAAGAAGTCTTCTAACAGTTACATAGCCATTCGTCTCTACTGTCGGAATTGCATGGACAGCATATCTGTCTCTCACAAACTCCTCAGAAGAGGAGTAAACTTCTATCCTTGCTTCAGAATTTGCGGTTCATGTACCTGTCTTGACATGGGATATCGTCTTTTATAACTTGGCATTTTGATCATCTAGGCCGGGCGCCTATTATACACTGCTGCGGGATAAACAGGCGTTCTGCACTCATCTCACGGGAATTGCTGATCTACAACTCAAAAGAGAAATGTCGACACACCTTGCGTTTTATAGGTAGGACTTGTTAGGGAAGGGTGGTTGTCGGCGTTCTGTGTATCATTAATGGCGTCTTGAAACTGTTACCAATTGATTGTCATTTGAGCTCTATTGCCTCGGTTTATATGTACTAGAACAGTTCCGACCCTCTTTCCATACAAGCCCTAAGTGCCCAGGCCGTATGATGTCCATCCTCGGATATTTTGCCTGCGCTACATCAAAGGGAAAAGCGACCCGATCCGATCCGGCACTCTGATTCGAGCAAAGCGTAGCTATACACAGCTCACCATGAGACGATTATTGACATCAGTCCCGCATCAGCCCGATCTGTCGACCGTCTCACCGAAGCCCCACCAGAGGATTCTTTACGTTGAAGTACCCCGCCAGCAACAACTTATGCTCTCGTCTTGAAACATCATAATAAACTTCAATTCAAAAAGATTATTTTCCCCCAATCTTCTACTATTTGTATTTCTTTCAGTCACGATATACTCATTGAGCCGTGAAGGAAAGCTTTGGGACTCCCGTCAGCCCACCTTCTACGACGTCATCGAATCAGACCATCAACATGTCTCTCTCCAACAAGCTTGCTATCACCGACGTCGACGTCAAGGACAAGCGTGTCCTCATCCGTGTATGTCACCATATCTTAGGCTCTGAATATGAGCTACGTTTTATCAATTCTAAAGGCCAATGCTTACAATCCATAGGTCGACTTCAACGTCCCCCTCGACGCCGAAAAGAAAATCACCAACAACCAACGAATTGTCGGTGCCTTGCCCACCATCAAATATGCCATCGACAACGGCGCCAAGGCCGTCATCTTGATGTCCCACCTTGGTCGTCCCGATGGCAAAGTCAATGCCAAATACAGCTTGCAGCCCGTTGTCCCCGAGCTTGAGAAGCTCCTTGGTCGCAGCGTCATCTTCACAAAGGACTGCGTTGGCCCTGAGACAGAGGAGATTGTCAACAAGGCCTCCGGTGGACAGGTTATCTTGTTGGAGAACTTGCGATTCCACGCTGAGGAGGAAGGAAGCTCCAAGGATGAGCAGGGTAACAAGGTCAAGGCCGACAAGGCCAAGGTTGAGGAATTCCGAAAGGGATTGACTGCTCTCGGAGATGTTTACATTAGTAAGACCCTTTCAGCTCCTTTTTTGGACTGCTTGCTAACATACAAAAGACGACGCTTTCGGAACTGCCCACCGTGCTCACAGCTCCATGGTCGGAGTTGATCTCCCCCAAAAGGCCGCCGGTTTCCTCGTCAAGAAGGAACTTGACTACTTTGCCCAGGCCTTGGAGAGCCCCAAGCGTCCTTTCCTCGCTATCCTCGGAGGCTCCAAGGTCTCTGACAAGATCCAGCTCATTGACAACCTTCTCCCCAAAGTCAACAGCCTGATCATCACCGGCGGCATGGCTTTCACCTTCAAGAAGACTCTCGAGAACGTCAAGATCGGTAACTCCCTCTTCGACGAACCCGGCAGCAAGACCGTTGGCGATATCATCGAAAAGGCCAAGAAGTACAACGTCGAAGTCATCCTGCCCGTCGACTACGTTACCGCCAGCAAATTCGGCGCTGATGCCGAGGTTGGCAGCGCCACTGACGCCGAAGGTATTCCCGACGGCTGGCTTGGTCTCGATGTTGGTCCCAAGAGTGTCGAATCCTACAAGAAGGCTATCGGTGAAGCCAAGACTATCCTCTGGAACGGTCCCCCCGGTGTCTTTGAGTTGGAGCCCTTTGCCAGCGGTACAAAGGCTACCCTCGACGCTGCCGTTGCGGCTGCTCAGTCTGGTGCTATTGTTATCATCGGTGGTGGTGACACTGCTACCGTTGCGGCCAAGTACAAGGTTGAGGACAAGTTGAGCCATGTCTCGACCGGCGGTGGTGCTTCTTTGGAGCTGTTGGAGGGTAAGGACTTGCCTGGTGTTTCGGCTTTGTCAAGCAAGTAAACTCGTTGATAGTAGAATGATGAAAATGGTTGGCGAATGTTTAAATATATAATAAATTCTTTTTCTCTGTTTTCCATATTTGAGCCATTTCCATACATGGAAAGTGCTCCATTCAGATTCCTGTCTCTAGCGAATGAAAAATGAATATCGATCTGTCTTGGAGCTCAAGTTCTGATATCTATGTTTCTAAATCGCATAGAAAAGTGCATCAAGTCTTTAGTGATAAGTCTCTACCTTGAAAAGAGGTTATTAGCCATAAATTGACATGACACTTAATCCCAGTGATAGAATGGATTGTCTATGTCAAGTAAAACGGTATGTTCGTCATGATGATGGATAGTAGTCATTAGTAGTAATCTGATGTACCTGACATTCATGCTTCATATTCCACAAGGAAGTACATCAATCCAATCCTTTTGAGATTCGAATCTCGGAGTCATTCGAAGCCGGACCTTCTATATAGATTCGCTCCTCCCAAAGTGTTTCTCTGTGCCACCACTCGCGGACTCCTCGTCTATTTAGCGCCCTCGACTTTCTTCATTTCCTCCCTATGATAAGCAGACATGTTAGAAAATGCCGAGAAAACTTTGTAGGAAGATAAGAGAGGTGGTATGTACTTGAGCTGTTTGGAGAAATCTTCGCTCTCGTCATCGTCGTCCCAGCTCTCTTCCCAGAGATGTGTGTTGGTGCCATTCGCATTCGATCCTTGACCCTGCTCGGTTTCTTCTTGTGGCCAGTCTAGTCATCCAAAAGTCAGTTCTCTGTCTCCAGCAATAAAGAGGCTGATTTCAAAGCTCCGGTGTAGCTAGCAGCTAGTGGTACGCTGGAGCGGAGAAGTATCTCACCCTCTACCGGAAAGTCTTCAAACTCGTCGTCCTCCTCTAACACTTGCGGAGTCTTCTTTTGTTGGGTGGGCTGTGTAGATTCGGCTTGCGCCTTGCTGGTGTCTGACATTGCGGGGATGGTGATGTGATGTGAGGATGGATGGATGGAGGTGGGAGAGGCGGGTGTCGAGCACACTGTCGTCGCGAGTCTTGTGCCAGATGAACAATAGTCGATAGCCACGGGGATATTCTAGTCGTGATTGAAATCGAGTGTGTGCTTCGTTAATACAGAGTTGATGTGATATTGAAGATGATGCTGTCAGTCTGGCCGAATGAGACGGCAGAAGGCCAGAGGGCGGTCAGTCTTGGCCAGTGCGTGCCACAAACCTAAGGCAGCTCCGACGACAAGCGCTGATTGGCTGGCTCGTTAGCTATCTAGATCTCGTTTATGCATGAGCTTCTGGCGATCCTTCAACTTACTCACTTGCTCATTTACCCAAGGTTGAATCAATTTCACCGTTCCATCCACTTGTATATATACAGTATATATACAGCAGAACTCCCCAAAGACACAGCACCCTTGGCTTGCATACCGAGGGGCAGTGTTATGATCCGTCTCTTGTCAGCTCTCCGCCACCAAGCTAGCTCACTAATTACTTGTTAGCCTTGACTCTGTCGCTATCAGTCAGAGTCAGACAGAGTCAGCCCCATCCGCCCGTACCACGACTCTTTTCTCACCTCTTATACCAAGCAAACCCCTTGACTTTATTCCTCTTTTTCATATCCCCTTGCCACTCACCTCGAAGTGCATCGCTGCCTACCTCCGGGAGCTAACCGTTATCATCGTTCTTAAGTCCGCCTATCCGAAATATCCGCCCTCTTTTTCCTGTTCTTATCTATCGCTGCGTTTTCTATAAGATTTGACCTACCTCGCTTATATTCCCGGGCTAGAGGAAATTGATGATTATCATTAACATACCCATGGCTATGAGCATTTGCTTGACTCTCTCGACTCCTCGTGTACCTTGAAATCCGTGTGGATGGGAGGGACAATCGGCTACTTCTTCTATACCTGACATCATCGTTCCGCTACCTGTGATTTACCCGTCGCGTGCCTACTCACCACCACAGGACATAAAGGAAGAATATCAATATGAATCGCGTGGGATCGTGGCTGTATGGCCGGAAACCTGATCCTGCGTCGCCGCACGATCTGGAGTTGGCGACGCAGATACAACACCGTTAGTAATCGTCTACTTGAATTGAGCATTGTGGCTGACGTACAGTTATGGGATACAGTTGAGCAGGCATTGGAAGGTACGTTTATGACAATCTGGCGACCAGAGAAAGGGCAAAGAATTGACAATTGTGATAACAGCGGCCACACTCATTCTAAATGACGATGTCGATGGCGCCGAGAATGGTCTCAGCAAAGGTGACTCGTCTTTCCACAAGGTATGATATCGCAACTATCGCGCAATTATCAGCACTTCTAACACGAGTCCAGACAGGCAAAGGCGTCGTTGGCTTTCTCCGCGCTCTACTCGGCTTTGAACAGGAGATAATGCGCGAGGGTGGGCGCTTCTTCACTTTCCGGGTTTGTGTAATAGGACTGACTGCTTGTAGCTGCCGAGCGGCTTTCAGATGCCGAAACAAGTGCATACAATGACCTACACCGAGTAGCCCATACCACAAGCGCGCCGGACGCATTCCGTTCCAAAATCTACGATGTAGGCACGGAGTATGCCCTCTGCCAAGCAATGGCGCAGATCATGACTGCTGTGGTCGGTGTACTCAACGAGAGTCTTACAGAGAGTTTGAAGGGGTTTTACAAGATGCGAAAGGCGCACGCTACTTTGGATGAGATTGTGCGCATGGAGGAACGCTATCTACAAGCTCGCAAAGCTCGAACCGCCCCGGCAGCTTTTTTGACCGAGAAATTGCCCACAAGCCCGAGGCGGAGACCATCTGGTGCACATATCAGCAAGTCCGATCAGGATCTACATAAAAGTATTGCAGAGCTCAATTTGGCAGATGACGAGCCTCACAGTGTACCCGCTTCTACTCGGTCAAGTGAGTCGGGCACACCTCTGGGGGAAAGTCTTACACATGATCCAGAATTGGCGGATCTTTTCAGTCATCCCACCGATGCATTTATTCATACCGGTGCCAGCTTATGTCTAGGCATGTTACTTGCCATGCTTTCGACGCTTCCTCCCACATTCAGCCGTTTGCTCGCAATCGTCGGGTTCCGGGGCGACAAAGAGCGAGGTTTACGCATGCTTTGGCAGGCCAGCAAATCTAGCACTCTGATTGGAGCTGTTGCCGGACTTGGAATTCTAGGTTATTACAACGGCTTCGTTCGACTATTGGATATCATTCCGGATGCTACCGAGGAAGATGACTTGGGTATTGAAGGTTATCCCACGGACCGCCTCAAGACGTTACTCAATACCATGAGGACGCAATACCCCAACAGTCAGCTGTGGCTGCTTGAAGAAGCTCGAATGAAGAGCGGTAACCGTGATGTCGAAGGTGCCGTAGAAATCCTGAAGAACAGCAAAAAGAGCCCCCTCAAGCAGGTTGAGGCTTTGCAGGCGTTTGATAAGAGTATGAACTCGATGTTTCTGCACAACTACGAGGACTGTGCCAAGTTCTTTCTGGAGGTAAGCATTGCATTAGCTTTGATGATTGGTTTGTCTAACTCATGACAGTGCGTGGACCTCAACTCTTGGTCACCTGCTCTCTACTACTACATTGCCGGATCTGCTTATGTGATTCTATACCGCCGGGCATCCGCCACCGACCCAGCAGCAGCCAAGACATACGCCGAAAAGGCTACAGAATGCATTCGCAAAGCCCCAACAGTAGCAGGCAAAAAGCGGCTCATGGCCCGCCAGCTCCCATTCGAAGTTTTTGTTACTCGCAAGATAGCCAAATGGGAAGCACGCGCCAAGGGGTTGAAAGTAGATCTCGTTGACGCCGTGGGAGTCGATCCAATTGAAGAGATGAACTTCCTCTGGAATGGATACAGCCGCATGGATGCGGAAGGGCTGGAAGAATCACTTCGCCGACTTGAGCAATCAGAAGAGGATGCCTTGCGTCCCGAGGAAGACGAAAAAGCTATTTCCCAACTCCTCCGAGCCGCTATCCTGCGCGCATTGCGCAAACACGCCGAGGCGAAGGAGATCTTGAAACAAAATATCCTGGTTCTTGATCGGAATGTCTTCAAAGGCCATCTACGCGATAACTGGGTTCTTCCAGCAGCCCATTTTGAGCTTGCGGCTAATGTGTGGATGGAGCGGCCTAGTTATGTGCCCACCCATGCCTCGCCGTGGGATCCTGAACCTGTATATAAGGAGGTATCCAAGGACGAAATTTTGAGCATTGAGAAGAAACAGGTCCAAGAGTGCGATGAGCATCTTGAGAAAGCGGCGAAGTGGGAGTCGTACGATCTTGATACGAGAATTGGTCTCAAGGTGACGGCTGCTAGGGAGGCGATTCGGAAGTGGTATACTTCTCATCCTGGGGCTGCTTAGTCTGTACCTCATGTGCATATTTTTCCCTTTTGGGGTGGTTTATTACTACGACAAAATGCATGTAGATGGATTATGCGTACATTGTATGTAGATTAGATACGAATGAAGGCGAATGCCACATACATTCCAAGGTATTGAGGTTCATTATCATTATATATTCATCATAGTGGTATATACAGACCATACAAGTCCACGAGTGCAAATGCATGTACAAGAAACAAAAAGGTATACGCAACCAAACCACGCTCAAAAAACACAATCACAACCAAGGAATAAACGACTACTCATAAACCGAATCGCGGGACCACTTCCCTCTAGCCCTAAGCCTCTTCCCAAAAACATAAAACAAAAACGGAATCGGAATCAACGCAATCGAAATGAATCCCAGCGTACTCGCCGCCCAATCGATGCCTAGATTATTATACATCGCATCCGTGAATAAGGGGAATGCAGCTGCGAATACACTTCGTAGACAGGTATTAGCTGCGATGGCAGAGGCGGCTGTAAGCGGGAATGTGTCAACCAGATAATTGATGGCAGCTTGGAAGATGGTGAAGAAGCCCAATCCCATACATGCAGCGCCGATTACAGGGCCAATCCAGTGTATACTCTTGTCCGACGTCCAGGCGAATATGAACAGACCAGCGGCAAAGACAACAGATCCAATCATCATCGGCGGCAGACGTGCTTCGGGTACAGGACGGTTGTTATTCTTCTTGAACCGACTAATATAAAACCTCTGATTGAGCAGGTTGACGCCTGCACCCATCATGATTCCGACCAGCATCGATAAAAACGGTAATTCACCCACAATTTGGCCCCAGCCGCGCTCACCTATAAACTCAATGGGGAATGCGGCGAGGTTCAGATATAAGATTCCGTAGACGAATGAAGCGTACAACGCGACGGCGAAACAGATGGGTGTACTGAGCAGCGCGAATGGGCGGATTAGGTACTTGTTTGCCATTTCCTTGATGCTGACGTCCCATTCTTCGTGTTTGGCGTGCAGGGCCCAGTTGCCTGTTTCGTGGCGGAGGCGTTGGGCTTTGTAGACCAAGAGGACTGGTGGGTAGCTTTCGTCGAGAAAGATGGTGTCTAGGGTTAAGATGAACATCATGTATATACCAGTGATCTGAGCCAATGTTAGCATACTAGGACTTGAGATACTGACGAGGACTGGGATACTGACGTATTGAGTCCACCTCCAACCCAGATAACTCTGACAAATGGCACCTCCAATGATCGGACCCAGCGTCGGACCACCCACAACAGCCATCGCATATCCCACAATCGCCGCACCCCTCTGCTGCGGCGACCAAATATCCCCCAGCACACCACCCGTATTCGTGATGGGCGCCGACCCAAAGAATCCCGTGAAGAATCTCGTGATCAGCACGGTCTGGATATCCTTTGCCGTCGCGGTGCCGAATGCGAATACGCCGGCGATGAAATAGGGTGCCATGACGGCTGCTTTGCGGCCGTAGAGTTCGGAGAGGGGAGCCCAGAGGAGAGGGCCGAAGCCGAAGCCTAACAACAAAAGGGTGAGGCCGAGGAGACTGACTTCTGTGCCGACGTTGAATTCGGCGCTGATTTGGGCTGTGCCGGGGGTGTATCTATACTCATTAGACGGCGTCAAATCAACCTCGAAAGGCATACGTACATGGCACTTGCTAGAGTTGCGCCTATCCTCGAACATCAGTGAATAGTTTCCAACAGCTCAGAGGAACTTTGACGTACCCATAGTAGTCAACCCATACAACACCGTCGTAATACACTTCTTCCTAAACCCCCAATTCTTAGGATAATACGGATCATCCACCCCGTCAAAATCAACCAACACATCCGGCCCGGTCTGCGTATGGGATAGTGGATGCGTAAATTTTGCTACTTGCCCGGGGTCTCTGCTTCGAATGCGCGACACAACCGATTGAGCGCGTTGGTTGAATCTTGAAGATGTTGAGCCGGCGGTGGTGGTCTTCTCCAGTTCTATGGGAGCGACATGTTCGGGGATGGGTACGGCGTCTTCGCCGTAGCTTTGGATGCTATAGTGGGATTCGCGGCTGCGCGTGTTGTGGAATGAGGGCCGGGGGGATTGCGACGAGGAGTCGCTGTCTGAGGACGAGTCTGTGGTGATGGGTTGGAGGAGTGGCATGTTGTTTATCCAGCTGTATTGATATGTAGCCGCATGTGTATACTGTATGACGTCGCCTATATACAATCACACATCTCGATTATTCAATCAACAATATACAAAAGACGTAATACCTCAAATGTTTCCAGATGTCAATGTTCCACCCGGATATATTTATACAAGAAGAGAATGAAAGAACGAAAATGAAAGTTCATCGACAGCCGTAAATCGGGAGCGAGACCGGACTAAGTGCCGATGTTGCCGACATCCAACGAGGATTTATATCCGCCCGTCTTGCTGTGCGTGATAAAAGAGATGACTATGATTCTCTGTCGGTGTGAAATAATAGCACTATAATATAGGCACAGTCTAGATCTGCTGCTGCGTGATGATATGTCGTGGATCATCCGATGAAGCGTTATTTGAGATATGACGTAGCTTAGACTGTGGATTCGAGGATAGCATCAATTGATCGGGGAGGTAGCGGCGTTAGTCGGGCTCGGGATGCTACGGATATCGTGCTCGATCCGACGACAATAAATAAATAGAGATCTGACAGACCTTGGCAAGTTGATCATTCCGATTCTTCGCGTGGAAAATGCAGACAATAAAAGAAAAAAAGAAACGAAATACGCCTCATTGGTCATACGAGGAAAGCTTGGCAAAGCTTGTATGGCTCCAAAAATAGAGCAATCTATTCAGCCTTACACACTCAATTCAAATCATTTCTCTCTATTCGCCTAAACCAATATCAAACATACATTTCCCCAGCCCACGAAACAAAACCAAACCACGCTTGTGCATTATAGAACAGAAAGTTTTTATCTAAAAGTCCAGTAAAGATTCATCCATGGCCCCCTCTTCAATGCCTTCGTATCCGTCAACCCCAAACTCCCAGTCGCCGCGCTGGATCCGACTTACACGGTCGAGCTCTGATTGGTATTCGCGCCGCAGTTGCTCGAGAGTGACGATGACGCGTCTTGGACTGGGTTTGTGTTTGTTATTATTATTGTTGTGGTTGGAAACGGCCAGTCTGGCACTGTCCATCGAGACAGCGCCGCTACTTCGGCGTCGCTGAGAGAAACTTCCAGAGGGAGCTCTTGATGGAGTGCCGTCGTCCATAAACACATCGTCATCGGCATGTCGTTTGCCAGGTGTCTCCGCTTCGGTAACTGCAGGAGCAGTTACAGGGATGACCGCATCGAGGTCAACCAAGATATACGCCTCTGACTTGTCCACACATGCCAAAAGATTGATCAACGATAGTAGTTCATGTCGAATTTCCTTACTTTCGAGATCATCCTCTTCCACCATGCGCTTGGACTCCTCTTCATCTACCTTGCCACGCCGAATGAGCGCCCGCTGTGCAATTGGAGAGTCTCTAGCATGTCGCAGTCGTTGCACAGTTTGATATCCCAATTCGGCTGCACCACGTAGATCGTTGCGCGCAATACGGTAGGCGTGTAATATCCGGTGGTAATCCGGAGTATAGTTGCTTTCCCACGCATCACCATCGAGAGACGAACTAAAGGAAGTCTGCTTGCGAGCAAGAGACAAGAGTGTTTCATCAACATAAGACGAAAAATTAGGTGTAAGCCATAGCGGAAAGTGAAGAAGCTGCTCAAGACCCGCTGTTCCGGACCCGTACGCCGAAAGAATAGCCTTGATTAACAGACCAAGCGCAGATTTTTGCAACGGAAGGTTTGTGTAGCGGGAAAGCGCCGAGTAAGCTTTATCAAACTGACACGTTCGTAAAGAAGCATGGAACATGCGAGATAGCACATCCATCCGCAGATCTTCATATTCTGGATCATTTGGATCTGTGTGAGGATCAGACTCCAATGCCTGTAGCGACAAGGACGCAAAGTCTGCAACATGCGAGAAGGAGCCGGCCTTTTCAAACAGGCTTAGTATGTGTTGGTAATATTTCGGAAGACCATTGTTGAATTTATCCGCAGAAAGCAGGTCAAGCAGGCCGGATGACATCTCGGTCAAATCCCCAAAAGGCCTTCCTAAAGCTGTGTCGTATCAGTAGATGAACCATACGTACGGATTTCCGAAACTTACCAAGTTGGTATGCAGCCTTTTGGAAATGAATTGCTGCCACGTTGAATTCTCCCTTGGCGACGAACAGTCGGCCCTTGATATAACTGGACCAGGCATTGCTGGGTTGAAATTTCAAAAAGTCGCTGGCCAATTCGAGGTTGCCATTTACTATTAGATCACATTGAATATGTACCAAGGCATAATCAAAAGTAACACCTCCTGGGTGAACAACCCAAGACAGAACATCAGAGATGCTCTTGGTCAGTGTGAAGCTCTGCGGGAGGTTGACGTGCGGGCGCGGTTTGAGATTCGATACGAAGAGGTCTCCGAGAACTGAATTCACGGCACCGATACTCTTTGATTGTGCACGCACGTCGGCGGATTCGTGCTGGTTGCGGCCAGGTAAAACTCGAGTATGTGAGCTCAGCCAGTATAGCAATTCGCACTCCTTGATAAGATTGATGAGTATAGGGAATAGCTCTTTTGCATCGAATGACGATCCCTGCTCTTGGCTCATTTCGCCTTCGACAAACACAACCAGAATGAGCAGATCATGCAACAAGCGGCGTATATGTGATATCGATTCTTGAGAGCCATTCGTTAGAGCTTTGGCTCCAAATGCGGTGAATAATAACTCGGAGTCTTTCTCTGTGAATATCATAAAAAGTGTATCGAGAATAATGTGGAAAGGTTCTTTGGGTAGTTGGTAGATGTTGATCTGCTTGTTCATGGCGGCGCAAAGGCCATCATACATGTCATCGGAGACATGCTCTGATAGTTCTGACTGATCAATGAAGCTTACTAACCGTTCCGTAGTCGACAGCAGAGGTTCTAAGAAAAGTTCGCTGTACAAAGCTTCCTCAAAAGTACGCAATGCAGCAGCAGGGAGGCGCTGTCTGAAGTCGGCTGCGACTTTAATGAGATGACATGAATCAGCGTATCGGTTGCCGACCTCTGTCTCAAGCTTGCGGTGTCGCCAACGATCGGCAACCATAGGCAGCTCATTTTCAAGATCCAACACCGAGTTGTGCAGAAGTAATTCCATAGCACTGCATTCTCGAATCAAAGCACATGCATCCGTAGTGACTACCCAAGGCAAATCGCTGTAGGTGTCATATGCCAATGATACCGGCTCAAGTCTTCTGTTGTGGACTTCTTCGACAACTTGCCAGAACTGTCGCCATTTGTGGTCAGTGTCTGTTCGATACTTGGCATAGTCCATGTCGTCTTCCGCGTATTTTCTCAAGGAAACGGATGCAGTTATAGTAGAGCACAGTCGTTCTTGCAGGGGTGCATTACGTTTCAGAAAAGTAGCAGATGTTCGTGGCTTTAGGGCTTCTTGGTAAGAAGTAAGGGCAAATTCCAAGGTCTCAGTGGTGTAGCGTCCAGGATGGAAAAAATACTCGATCCATTTCTCTGTCGGGTCGACAACGTCCGAAACCACCAAAGCAGGAGCTGGTTCATTCCGCCGAGTGTCCAAAGCGGTCGATGTCCAGTTCGAAGACCAATCTTGCTCGAGGCTCTCAAAATTGAAGTGTAAAGTGTAGAGCTGGTATAGGCCGTTGTTCCGCCAAAGCACCCATAGCTCCATTCGTGTTCCTTCTTCCATGGGCCGAATCTGAAAGTCCGCAACAGTCCAAAACATGTTGCCTGTGGAGTCGGGATCTGAAGGTCTGAAAACAGCTTGTGGGAATAGGTCTTCGATGGTCAATGGCGTAGTCAGGCCTCCTTTGATTGCCCAGAACTTGAATTGTCCCATTTCATGAGGGGTGTATGTCGCAACATAGTAACGATATCCTCCGTCCAAAGCTCGCTCGGCGTTGAAGACTCTCAAAAAGACCGAATCCGCCGGGTTCAAGAAGTATGCCGTCGAGTCTGGTTGTTGCTTCGCTAACGGCCGATCAAGAAGATCTTTTGTGCCCACCAACTTGTTTGTCGCGAGGTTCCAGACCTTCAATGTATGATTCAAGCAGACTGCAAAGACGTAGGTCTGATCCGACGTTGTAGCGATGGTATTCGGGGTCATGGGATCAAGACTGCGACCATCGTACGAGATGCGCTGCGTACCCGACCATGGGACATATCCGCGAAGTGACGCTCCCCAAGTTTTTTCGTCAAAAGTGATTTGCGACCAGTGCGAGCCTATTCAAAAGTCGTCGGTTAGTGGAGAAGACCGTACGGCAGAGGGAGAAAATTTACCATCATCTCCAGCCCTTCGAGTCAACCGAAGAAGCGCACCACTATCCAGTGCAATAAACAATTCAGTTGTGCTGCATGCATGCAAACGATGCGGATTCGTAAAAGTCAGAGGAGATGGTATAAAAGATTTGCACCAATCTTGAATATTTTCGTCTATCGATGAGACACGTCTGAAAAATTCTGGTCGGAGCGTTATTGTATGAAGACGTCTCGAGGTTGTGAGAACGAAAACATTGAGGACTTCGTGGTCTTCGGTATCAGCCAGCGCAACTCCAGATGGTATGATGGCTTCTTGAAAATCTAAGCGGAGCGTGAGATTCGCCTCATGTTTATCCAGGATACTCTTCGATATATCCGCCGATTGAATCTCTAGCACAGTGCTGTCGTTGACTACCCTCCACAAGAAAGTGCGCGGGTAAATCTTTCGCTGGCGAAAATAGATCGAGCCTTGGGTAGCTAGGTATCTTCTGGCGAAATCCTCGTCATCTTTTATCGGTGTACTGTCATCTCGCGCTGGCCCTGAGGACAGGGATACTCTGACTCGTCGCTGCGCGTTTTCTGCTGTAGGGATTTCGATGTCGACGATGGCGTTGGCTTCGACGGGTCGCACATCGACCTTTGTCTCCTTGTAGATTTTCGCCATGTTTGTCGTAGTAACTGATGATTCGCAATAGATAGCGCGCGAGAACTTCTTGTTGAAGATTTTATGCCATGCTCACCAGCCACGTCGTCGTAATTTCGTGCCAAAGAATTGTCGTGGTGGAGAGCTTGGGATGTCCAGATTCGAAGAGCTCTTAGTCTCACTAAAACAAGAACGATTTAGCGCGTCGCCGCCTGTGGGGAAGCGCCAAGCCTTCCGCCAGGTACAATTACAGAGCTTCATCTTTTATTTTTACGGAGCACTCATCTGTTTATTTTATTATTATTTATCAATATATTGGCACAGTCTAACACCGCCTAGCTATGCGAGCATGACACGACATAAACAGACATAACAACATGAAATATGTATTCTCATCAGCAGTAACTGAATGCATAGAACAATCGCCCATCATCATTTCTACTCATTCTCCAGATCCTTCGGACTAGGATCACCAATACCATCCTCTCTGATCGCAAACAGACAATCACTCTCAGGTAGACAGGGGCTGTCGTAGATTTTGCATATTCTAGTCTCTCCTCGACCCTTCTTCAAGCTCAAGCGAGTCGTACTTGCATGAGCAATGATGTTACCACCAATAGGTTTCTTGGGGTCAGGATTGTACATCGAACTTGGACCACCATCAACCTGTGAGACGACCTGATTCGTAATCACGACTGCAATTCCGAATTCATCGGCAAGTCGCTGCAAGGTACGCAAGAACTTGGCCAAATGAGTCTGACGATTGGACAATTCACCACGGCCATTGAAATCTGTACGGTAAAGTGCGGTTGCCGAGTCCACGATCAAGAGCGAGAAGCGGGTTTCACACATCATCTGAGATGCCTGGTTGAGGAGCTGCAGCTGATGATCTGAGTTATAGGCACGAGCATATGCGACATTGTCCAGTACTTCTTCTCCGACGAGGCCATATCGTTGTGCAACGGCCAGTAATCTCACGGGACGAAATGTGCCTTCGGTATCAATGTAGAGGCACTTTCCTTCACCACCACCCATGTCGAATGGTAATTGGCAAGTGACTGCTAGTGTGTGACATAGCTGACTCTTTCCTGTCCTGAATTCTCCGAATATCTCGGTTATAGAACCTGTCTCGATGCCACCGGCTAGAAGTGTGTCTAGTTGTTTCGATCCAGTCGTAATGGATATAAGCTCGCTTCGGCGTGCGTGCATTTCTGTCGCGGTTGTGAATCCCATTGGAACGAGTTTGGAAGCTGTTCATTTCATCATCAGTAACTGCTGATATGTAAAGGTTGATAGATTCTGCTTACCCTCTGCTAAGATCTTTGTCGCTTTCTGCTCTGAGATACCTTTGATCTGTTCTAGCACACGCTTAGGACTGTCGATATGTCAATATGAGCCTTGATAAATCTTAGATACCAATGATGCACAATACTCACGTGTATGCAACCGACTCCACAGTATGGAACCCTCCATCGACTATAAGTTTGATATCTCGTGCAGTCAAGCCCGCAACGCCCTGTATACCGTTAATTTTTCCCCGCACTTTGCTACAGACTGATGGCAGGAATGCCTGGCACTCACCTCAAGAGCTGAAAGCGGTGTTGGGGCTCCAGGACCTGGCAGACCGCCATCATCATATTCTTGCTGTTGCTGTTCCATATCTGCAGTCATATTAGATGATGCCCTTGGTTAAATTGTTGATAAAATTGCGTGTGCTGCGACAGCTCGAGGAGTCAACAGGATTGAACAGGCACCAACGCGTCCAGAGACAGAGTTCTTGTGTAGTAATAAGAATAATATGACACTTTCTTGACGGATAGAACCCTAGAAGACTTCGAGGAACGTTCAAAATACTGGGCGACAAGGTGGCCGTTTTTATCGTCTCTTCTTGGTGGTTGTGTTTTCTCGTGTGTTGGGGGGACGCGTCTCGTAGGCATCGCCACGACACGAGGTCACGTGCGCTTAAATCGTTCTAAGCTTATCAACCAGCGACGACCATGACTGTTCTTTCACATTTGTCGATTTTTTGATTGCACCGTATCTGCATTAATTCGCCTGAAATCATGGTTCCAATTCTGAACTAATATATACTACCATAAAAACAGGACCTTTGCGACCCTTCTACCACATTTTTAACCATACATTTTTAAGGGTCCTAGTCAAGGATATTTCCAGACAAGTCGACAATTGATCCTCCTCAGGCAGGGAAAAAGAAAGACAAAAGTTATCATGACGGTTCGTGTGCGTATCGCATATACCGGTATGCTCGAGCATAGACGTATCAAAGTTTGGAGGGTTGTGTGAGTCTTCCGAGAAAGCGAGCTTCGAGAACAGCTCTGCCAATTCCAACCGATTCGATGGCGACGATCATTTTTGAGGTGGGTACGGTTCATACTGACTTGCGCGAGTCACAGTCGGAGTCAATGGCGTCGGTACACCCAAAACAGGAGACCCGGCGGCGTTCTGTCGTAGAGTACCCTGACGAGGTGTATACCGTCCAGGAGTGTAGATACCGTCGACTTGAATACCACTTTCTAGCGCTCGAGCTCCGAATGGGACGTCGGAAATCCTGGTGCCCTCCGGTGACACTATGCTTCGAATTCGTCCGGCTTCATCGGCGAAGGCTTGGTTGTATAGTTTGACTTTTCGTCTGTTCAACCAGGCTACGCAGCCGCCAGCGATGATGACGCCGACCTATTTGTGCCATAATCGTTAGAATGTGTGTCGGAGGGCTTCTCTTGACTCGTGGTCCGGGGAATTACCATAGAACAGGCGAGAATCTATCGAGAGACAAGGTTAATCAAGCGAACTGGCCTCCATGGGTCTTGCTTTCGGTTGACTTACAAACACCATCTTCTCCCAAGTCTCCCAATTCTTCCAAAAAGCCATGGTGAAGATGCAATGGCGAAGATATAATGCGCGTGGGATGATTCAGACAAGCGAAGTATACACCAAGAAATATGTCAGCGAGGTAAGCTAATGCTGTGATGTTCTGAGATGTGGTCTGTGTACGAGATGGTATCTGTCAGTCTATCGAGGGTAGGCGGAAGAGGATGTCATTGAGCACGACATTGTTGCTCTTGCCTTCTGGGACATCAGGTCGTACCTTCCCAGTTGACAACCCCTACAACCCCTACAGCACGGACGCAAGTCTTAGCGGATCATTGTAGGCATCATCATATTAATCATTATGGTTGTATCTGCACTTTCTCAGATACTAGACATGCACTGATCTAAGTTACACGGATATTCAATCAGCAAAACTTCAGACACGTCGAGGATATCTGCCCCGGTATCGAGTCAAACGAGTAGTCAAATAATAGCGAGCGTGATTCAATGGAGATCTTCGCTCCGCAGTCACAACGTAAGACATAACGAATGTTGTGGCATATAGAAAATCGTAACTCCTTAAAAGCCATAGACAGAACGAATCTAAACTTCCGGCGTCGGTACCTCCAGCCTATAATTTGATAGCTCGGCTCCTTGGCCGCTCTGGCCTCTCTTTCGACCAGGAAGACGGAACCCCAGGTGCGACGAAGTAGGCCGACTATTATTATTGCTGGTAGTTTCGGATGAGTTGTCGCCAAAGCGGGCAAACAAGCTTCTCTTTTTTGGCTTCACATCCTCGTCCGCTAAGCCCACATCTTCAAAGGCTTCCTCCTCCATGGATTGCGGACCTCCAGTCGTTGGACCTTTTGTGAAAGGGCGTTCACTTAATCGCGAGAACCGAGAGTCTAACGATGTGCGGGATTGAATGTTATCAGCATATAGAACCGGCGATTTGGCCGAGATGTCCTATCAGTCCCAAGTCAGATGCCATGCCGAGTGCATAGACGGAGTGAGATACATACAAACGAGCGCCGGTAAGAGTCGAATGATTCGCGGGATATAGAGAATGGTTCATTTTCATCGACTCGGTCTCGATGATTCGTTGTTGGTGTCTTATTTGAGGATCTTGACCAGAAACTCTGCTTTTCTGGGGGCGAGGGCTAGTCAAAGGATTCAATCAGCGGGGCCGTCTCTATGAAGCATAGAGAATCGAACATGGGAGTCATACTGGGAGATATACGCCGCTGTCATTCACCACTATCGCCGAGCCAAAGCATGTCAGCCTGCTTTACTCCATTGTGCGCATCATGTAGGTGAGGAGAGCGAGAGGGCTACATACCGCACAATTTGTATTCATTCGGTACTTCTTCTCTGTTGTTGTTATTCAGGCTCAATGGAGTTTTGCGCGGGACGTCCAAGGACTGTGCAGATTGTTGGTTTTGGATTGTCTCATTATTCTCGTTATTGCCGTCGGAAGTCACGGGTTTGCGATTCAGTAAGTTGCGAAACGGAGGCATATCGAGGAAATCTTAACACATTGAATTGAACTATGGGAATTGAGGTGATGCCAAATTGAAGAGAACTCGGCCGATTGTTTAGAGTTAAGAGAATGGGATTGAAGATGTGGAACGGAAGCACGATAAAATTGGAAAGAAGATGAAACTAGTTGGAGATTGGGAGGAACATAAGATTGTCGGCAGATCCATCCTCACATGATCGGATAATCGATGCAATACATCATACCTAGGCTATACGTGGGTATGCGGCACTGGCATGTCAGTATAGCACCATCACAGATTATCGATTCATTGGCTCTTTCGATTACCCCAAAATGCAAACTCTGTACTCCATACGTTCTTTTTGACTGTTCGATCTTCCAGGAAAATGCTGATCCCCGCAATCACAGCCATAATGGGGGCAACTACGTAATCGGGCGGTGTTTGGTAGACAGATGGACAGCGCAGCGAGTTCCCTTATCAGGCCTTAAATGCCCGCCTCTGCATATCTGTGACGGATAACCCAGTGGAAGGGTAGCTGCCGGTCGGTAACCTTGCGTAGGGTAAAACCAGCGGGTGAGTGTGTCTGTTTCGAATCATGGAGCGGCGGTTATAACTCGTTGGAGAACCACGATTGTTGTACTGCCCTAAGCAATGAAGATGAACCCCCAGGGAAGCAATTCTGCAAGGAACTCTTCACTCTGTGATGGCGACAGCAGACGGCACCTCCTCGTGTAAGGAAACTGGCCATTTGGCTACACAACTACAATTCTCTTCTTTTTTTCTTTCTTTCTTTATTTTTTGTAAATATAGCGCTATGCGTAATTATTTTTCATTTATTTACTGGCGACTTCAAATACTGATGATGGATAATTGCTGTAGTTAATTCTGTCCACACGATCTTTTTCTTAACGTCTCATGGTGCTGATGGCTTAGGTACACCGCCTTCGGAAAAACCTTAGCCCAGCCTCTTCTGCCGCAAAAAAAATGTAAAAATGGAAAGACCCAAACCACCGACTACAACATTAAAACATTCAACTTCTACACACCTTCAGAGTTGATTTCTAGCAATTGATCTCTGAAATCGCCATCATGTCTGGCACCAAACGCAAGGTCGATTCGGCCGACGACCGAAATGGTAAACGCACCAAAACCAAGACGAATGCCGCTCCCACTGCGGCTGGCACCAAGAAGAAATATTTACCTCCGACATTTCAGAAAAAGGGTATTACGAGAGGCGCCAGAAAAATGAACAGAGACAAGAAACTTCGCAAACAAGCCGAGAAACAAAAGCCAGCCAAGAAAGGACAAAACAAGAAGAAGGAAGAGGACGAAGAAGAGGAAGATGATGATATGAATTCAGACATCTCTTCCGATGAGTCTGATGTGTCCATGGATGATGACGTTAACGACAGCGAACCAGAAGGAAAAGAGGTCGAGGAGGAAGAGGAAGAGGAAGAGCAATCAGAGAACTCGAATGGCAATGTTGATGCCGATAAAAGTATGTGCACCTTCTATATCACCCGCTGTGTGATAGACATTTTCTAACTCAATTACAGAGAGCTCCTCTCGCGAGAGCCACGCCAAGCAAAAAGCCTTAGCACAGGAACGCAAGGCTGCAAAGCCCAACGCCGATATTATCGCACGATCCAAGAAACTATGGGAGCGCCTGCGCCGTAAATCCCACGTCCCCAAGGACGAGCGTAAGAAGCTCGTTGCTGAACTCTTCGAGATCATCACCGGCAGAGTCGAGGATTTTGTTTTCAAACACGATTCCGTTCGCGTCATTCAAACCGCATTGAAGTATGCTAATCTTGAGCAACGGAAATTGATCGTTAGCGAGCTTCAGGGACATTATAAGGATCTTGCTGAGAGTCGTTATGCGAAATTCTTACTCGGCAAAATGTTGGTTCACGGAGATGCCGATATCCGGGATATGGTTGTACCCGAGTTCTATGGACATGTTAAGCGTCTTATCAGACATCCTGAGGCATCCTGGATTATGGACGATATCTACAGAACCGTGGCTACCAAGCAACAAAAGGCGATTATGCTACGCGAATGGTATGGTCCGGAGTTCGCGATCTTCCGGGATAATAACGGAGCGAAAGTGACTGCAGAGTTGTCCACAATCCTGGCAGAAAGTCCCGAGAAGAGACCTCCTATTATGCGCAACCTTTACGAACTCATCAACCAGCTTGTACAGAAGAAGACCACTGGTTTTACCATGTTGCATGACGCTATGCTTCAGTACTTCTTGAACACGAAACCAGGAAGCTCCGAGGCAAATGAGTTCATTGAGCTAGTCAAGGGAGATGAAGAAGGAGATCTTGCCAAGAACATGGCTTTCACCAAATCCGGTGCACGATTGATGAGTCTTTGCCTCGCTTACTCGTCCGCCAAAGACCGCAAGCTACTCCTTCGGTTCTATCGGGAGACTATCAAGATGATGGCTGGAGATGTCAACGGACATTTGGTCATCTTGGCTGCATATGAAGTGATTGACGACACCAAGCTCTCTTCCAAATCCATATTCCCTGAACTTCTGAACCAAGAAACTGAGGAGTCTGCCCGCCACGAGGAGTTGCTTCTCCAAGTTAATGACATTACCGCTAGGGTTCCAGTATTGTACCCGTTTGTCGGTGACAAGACCAAATGGCTACTTCCTGCCGGCGATGAGGACATTCTGAATGAGATTTTCGAAATTCGCAAGGAGACTTCCAAGAAGGAACCAGCCATTCGCCGTCAAGAACTCGTCAAAGCCGCCAGTCCAAGTCTGTTGGAGTTTATTGCAGCACGCGCAGAATCTTTGATGGAGACTAGCTTTGGATGCCAGTTCTTATCCGAGGTGCTGTTTTCTGCAGACGGTGATAAGTCCGCAGCCCTCAACGCTGTTGCCATTGCCGCCAAATCTAAGATTGAGGCTCAAGACTCGCCATTTGTTGGAAGAATGCTCAAGTCTCTTGTTCAAGGTGGTCGCTACAACAGTGCCGAGAAGAAAATTGAAAAGGTTGACCCAGCTTTGAATTTCGATACTTTGCTCTATGACAACATCAAGGACGACATTTTGGCTTGGGCTACTGGTCCACAGACCTTTGTTATCGTGGCTCTAGCAGAGTCCGAGGACTTTTCTCAGAAGAGCGAGCTTCTGAAGACCTTGAAGAAGAACAAGAAGGCATTGGAAAAGGCGGCGGCTGCACCAAAGGATTCCGACAAATCAAAGAAGGCCGGGCCAAGCAGCAGTGGTGCTAAGTTACTATTGAGCAAGATTTGATGCTGTATGTAATGATTTTGGTCTGTTTGGCGTTGGGTTGGATTCTATATAAAAGCATATTCCAAGTTTGTACATAGAAGAAGCTTTTGCTTCGGATATCGAAAAGCGGTTTTGACCAAAGACACGATCTGAATACTTACCTACCTGCTTGCGTATGGTCACCTGTGCCTTGCCTATGTATTTCGTTTACCACCTTCAGCCTCACTTCTTGCAATATTGGACTTTTTCTTTCCCTGGACTCCTATTGGTAATGCCACCTACTGCTAGAGGTCTGGAGTTCAGGAGATTCTTGTCAATGACATGCCATCACCTTCAAACTGCCGGGAATCCATAATGTTGAATATACCCTCATAGAAATCCAATTGTTATATGAAATCGTCAAATTGTGCTTTAAAGTTGACATACAACGAGCATTGTGCTGATTGTAGTGGGGAACAGGCGAGTTTCCCCTGAATGACTCGGTCTGGAATAAAATAGCCTTCTTTGCTGCTGATTCATCACTGGCAGATGAACAATGACAATGTGAACAACATGTATTTGACACATTTCCTGTTGGATGACTCCAGTAGCATTTGTTGGTCGTTTCTCTGTGCTCCTGCTGATGGGGGCGAGATCCCACCGTTAGGGAGACTAAGGATTTAGTCGGTGCTACTTTATTTTCTTTATTTATTGATCAACCCTTACCTCGACAACTTCTACTCTCCCAGCGCATTCGCAACCGTCTCTTCTTCAATGCTTTTACTGTCAGTCTATTTCGTCTGAAATATTTTTACTCTTGCCTTTAGACTCTCGGACTGCAGATCTCAATCAAAGACGCCACGTTGTCCAGGCGATGCGTCATTGGACTATGCCGTGAGGAAAAAAAGCTCCAACGGTCCACACGTTGACCCTATTTCACTAGTCTTCGGCCCTGCAGATCGACACTCGAGAATTGCGCGTGAAGCGAACGTCAGGCACAATACTTACGTTCATAATCAATAATCTGACAAGCTGGGAAGTCGTGCATTCCTCCGACGGTAACGGTGTACTCTGCGCGCCGAATGCAGCACGATGGACACGACGTATCGCAACCAAGCGTCAACCTCGGTTCTCATACCAAACAGATTCGACACAAAACAGAGAAACACCACCCATCGCAACGATGCACCGCCAGAAATTCCACCGTCCCCGACCCTGACGAACCCTGACATGATCCTCCCGGACGACGGCGAGCGTCAATCGTCGACACCATCTCCGCCGTTCCAATTGACGCCTTCGGACCCTCGCATGCTTCAGAACGGCCTGCAACAACAGAATGGCTATCACCCTTCCAATGGGTCTACTTATCGCGCGCCGCGACCCAGATGGACATACGAAGGCCACGCTCACGGTCGACCGTTGTCGGATATTGGCGAGGAGGATTTTCAGCCGTCATCCCCTGCCTATGCAGGCAGGTACACAGCACAACCGCAACAAGAGAAATCAGACTCGGATAGCGTTGGTTCTGGCTCTACGATTGGCGCCAGCAGTCAGCGGCAGCTAAATCTAAACCCAGAGGGACTTCAAGGTGGCAATGACTCTGGCTTCAATTCAAGGCGCAGTAGCTATGCCAGCCAAAGCAGTATAGATCGCGAGCGCGCTCAAGCTAGCGATGCTTTAATTTCAGGGCCATCGCAACAAGCAGAGGACGAGAGCTCTTCTGCTATTCTCAGCAGCGAAGCAGAGCGCATTCTGGAGAATGCGAAGCGAAGGTTAACAGTAAGTAGCGCGCTTTCTCGCACTGTGGCTTGATTGACCATGTACTTACAAACCATGGCAATAGTTGATGGAGGGCAACCTTACTCGCGCTCGTTCGTCAATCCGGTTGGGACAGACTCCATCTCCATCACCTACGTCTCCTGGAATTCTGCTGCCAACTCGCAATCTACAACCAGCGGGAGCGTTATATCGATCCATATCTCAGACAGATCGCAGGGCCTCGCTGCTTCGACCTCGACCAGTATATACAGCAGCACAGGAAGGAGGCCATTCGCGTGGTCACAGCGAGACCAACCTTCCATCAGCAGAAAGCTTGAAATCTCCTTTACTACAGCCCTCGCGCTCTATGAGCGCACTGGCTTCTTCTGGTTCATCGCACTACGACTCTCAGGAAAACTCTTTCCCATATAACGCTGCAGATAGCAATGGCAGTCAAGAGCGCAGGCAAGATTCGCGCCCAGAGGAAGATTATCGCAGAAGCTATCTTAGCCCGGACGTCAACTCAGCTGGGCTGGGGATTTCGACAGCGCCTAAAATGTCGTCAATGGAAGACTTCAACTCTGCGTACCCACCTGATGGACCCCCATCTCGCGCGCAATCCCAATTACAAGTGCGAGACCTTAAAGATCAAGCGGCAGGACTTCGGACCAAAGTTGCCCTTTTGAAAGTCAAAACACAGGAAGACAACCTTCGGCGCCGAAGTCTACAGAGCTTGCGCACTCCAAGCCCGTTTACAGCAGCTGAACGCTGGTATTCCAGCGCATTGGAACATGGTAATGGGGGTGCTAACGTGCACAGCAATGCCGGATATGGCTGGGTTTCCGAGCCAACGTCAGCCAAAGAGGACAGTAACGGGCACAGTACGAGCAATAGCTCTGACGAATTCCCAATCGATGCGCCATTGAGTCCACAGGGACAGGAACCTATATCTACAAAGTCACCGCATATTAATGACGAGTTCACATTCGACAATGACGACCAATCTGTCCTAGAAAGCCACTACGAGGACGCAGAAGAAGGCGAGTATGACGAAGACGAGGAAGGAGACATAGATCGTGAACGGCTCAATGAGATCCTCGACGAACCTTTTGACGATGATGACCAAAGCGACATCTTTGAAGATTTTCCCTCCGGTACTGCCCCAGAAGCGACACCTCACGAAGAGCGAGAAGATGCATTTGATTACGAGAACTTTTACCTTCATAGCGCATTGGGCACATTCTCAAGGAACAAAATGCGACGTAACAGCTATGGTTCGACGGGGTCAACTGAGACTACAAGACCGGCGCGAGATCAGAGACCTGGTACACATAATCGCAACGGAAGTAGCGATTCGGTGTCAACATTTGCAACCTTTGCGACGGCAACTGAGAACGCTTACGATGATTATGACGATGACCAGGAGGATGCGCTACAAGCTATTGATCAGATCGTCGACACTTGGAACGATTTTGAAGATGAAGATGGTATGTCATACTCCCTTAGTCCTACTATGAATACAACTAACATTACGAAGGATCAACCCCCGTTCAAAGCCGCAGAGCTACAGTAATAGACCGAAACGACGACCGTTATCTCGTCGCATCACGAAACCGAAACAACGGACCCTTCACGCCCACCAACAAGTCCCTACCAATTGACCGCAATCTATCTACCCCAACAACACCAGTAGACGCATTCATGTCCTCGCTTTCTACCAGGTCGGCATCGACACGGCCACCTTCAAGTCTCAACACGGACGACACCAGATTATTAGAGCAAGTCTTCGAAAGTCTCGGCAAAGTCTGCACTGAGCTACAGGAACTTACCATGGCCGCTTCTACCTCTACCACCACGAACGGCACTACAGTCACTGCCAATGGAAGCGCAGGTACAACACCCACTGCAGATCCGAAATACATCCGCACCTTGCGCAGAAGGTTAGACGCTGCCAGACGTGTTCTGGATGGACAACTCGATTCGGACGCTTAATGTTGTTTCCCCTTTTAATTTTCTATTTTATATATGCGTCTGGATGTTTGCTTGGATCCTTGCGTACTTGATTAATGTTTAGATACGATACCCATTTCTTTCTTCTTTCTTCTTTTTTCCCCTCTCTTTGGACTTGCTATTCCACCTTTCTGGTTATCTTTCAGGTTCTGATATACCCTTTTTTGTTTTGTGATAAGTTCATTGAGCATTCAAGCCTGCACTTGGCATTATTAATTTTGAAATCTAATTTTCTAGAATAATGAGACCATCTCATGATCGGATCAGTTGGAAAAGAAGTGAATAATACATAATTAGTAAAGTACTAGAAAGAAAAGTAGAAGTTATCAAATAAACCACCCCCATCCCACTCATTAAGTCGTTTTTAAGTCGTTGAAATTGGCATGAGTACTCCAGACCGGAATAAAGAAAGGGCTAATAACTCCAAATTACCGCACTTTTGAACTCAAGAATCAGGCAGTTGGTGGTGGCAAGAGAATCTTGGAAGCGAACTTCAGATCGAGAGAGCGTGAGTCGGTGGGATCGAATTGGGCGAGTTGACGTTGTTCCAAGTACAATGCTGTTGAATCATTAGTATGAGTAATCTAACTGGAGGGCCTCAATGTTGACTTACATGATATTTGAATAGTGTCAAACCACAGAATGGCATTAGGGTCGCTGTTCTCTACAGCTTTGAGCAGACCAGTCTCGGCGTTGATGGTGGTCTTTGGTGGCAGGCCGCGCATTCGTAGAAGCATATGAAGAATCTCTGAGAAGCGGTCACCTTGATTGGCATAATACTGTGGGCGTTTGTCCAAAGGCCACTATGAAAGGAATTAGCACTCGCGAATATCACAGAACTAAGGGGTTAACTCACACGTCCAACAAAGTCTTCATTCTCCCAGCTGGTAAAAAGCCAACAGGCACGTTCAACACAGTTGAGAAGAATGACAGATACTAAAAAAGTCTCAAACCAACCACTGTGGTGGCGCTGCAGGAGTCGACGTTCAAGTTCATTCATAACATTCTTACTCAACAGGCTGGCACGCTTTTCAACAGCAGCACGGAGTTGGCTGCATATGAGGTTGTAAGAATCTGCATTAGCATTACGATCAATCGGTACACGACCTTCCTCAGTTGGCATAGCTAGAGTGTCCACGGCAGTTGGAGGTAGGAGTGGGTGAACAAAGAGCTTCCACTGTAACTCTGAGTCAACCAGGACATGAGTTACAAGCCATAGCTCCACCACGCGGTCAAGAAGAGTATCCTATAATTCATTAGAGCTGAATACAACGGCCTGCTTGTTTCTTTGGCTCACCTTTTTCTCATCCGCCAAGTGGGCTGCTAATGACAGGGTTGACTTGATGATTGGAGAAGTCTCATTTTCGATGAAAGTGGACTGTAGCCTCTTGATATAATTTTCGCACTTTCCAGGAAGATCATCTGTTTCCCCGTCCAACATGTACATGTCCTGGGTAGATCCTTGGAACTGGCCATCCTCGACCAAAGCTTGTAATTGAGGATCAATGGGTGACATGCCAGCTTTCTGACCAATGAGTGCGCTGAAGGTTACGTAGAAGGGACCATCATCAAAATGTGCAGCCTCCACACGACCAACATAGCTTTCATATTTCGTTTGAGCTTGCATGGAGTTAACATCGTGGAAGGCGAGGGTTGTGTGAAGACCTAACAATGGTTAGCCTATTCTTTATTTCTTGAGTAGAGATAACAATCTTACCAGCACCATACAGTTCACATTCTTCAACAAGGCGTGTTCGAATACATGGCTGTTTCCATAATCGAGCACTCTCCACAGAAGCACAGGTTTGACAGGGGCTATCTCCAGAGCACTAATAGTACTGTTAGTTATGGCGTATATTGAGGTTTAAAGTGGATGATCACTTACAGGCTTCTTAAGCATACGACAGCGGATGCAGGCACCCCTCTTGCGTACTTCTTGAACCTCCTTCCTACGATCGGCACTGAATCGACTACGAACCTTGGGCTTTTGTGGCTTAGGTGAGGAACCAAAATCGTTCACAAAACCCTTAGTTGGAGTAGTATTTGGGTTCATAGCAATAGGGCGTGGATATGATGCAGCTCGCTGGGTTGCTGCGAGTGCGGGGTCGTGACCCTGCAAGCTGTCAAGCAGAAACTGATCAGTGCTAGACAGCTGATGGTCTGTCCAAGCTGAACCAACATGTGACTCATCTGTCAATTCACTGCCCATTGCAAGACTCTGCGAAGCCATTTCACTGGCAGAAGCTGCAATCAAAGAGAGTTGTGATGAGGATTGACGCTCCTCGGCATTTGTATCAGGTTGAAGAGTGTCGTTATTTTGTAGAGAAGGGGAAGCAGGCTCTTCATTTGCAGAAAGTGAGGCGGCAGCAGCAGCAACTACAAGGAGTTCAAAAGTCAGCAAGCATGTATGACAAACATAACAAACAGAAAGTGTTGGTAAAACTCACCACCAGCGAGAATCAAGTCGTCATTGTTATCTGTTGGGGGTGGATGGAAAGCCTCCGCCTCGAGGGCAGGGTCAATCATGATCGTCTTGCCGCCAACAGTCATTGGTTGTGTAAAACGTAAAGCAGCCGCACCACGCCTCTTAGTCTGGTCGGAAGCTCCAACACGTCTTGATGCCTCCGCTAGCACGTTCAGCCCATCAAAAGCCGGTCGCGTCGAATATGGTAAATCAGAAGCCTTTCCCGCCTTTTGAATCTTGGCTAGCATTGCCGCTTTGTTAGGGTCCGAGTCGTCGAGGGCAGGCAGATCATGGATTCGCATAACAATCGACTGACGAGCGGACATGGACAGTGCTTGACACTTCTTCACTAAGTGGGTGGTAAGACTGTCAATGCGGCCTTTGGGAAACTTTTCACCGCATGCTTTGCAAGTATGTTGGTACCGGTTGCTCGCGTCTTCTAACTTGGGGCCACGCGTGAAATATTCGAGGATCAGCTGGTTGGGCTTGCGACCCATTGTCTCCGGGGTGAGTCGATGTCGTGTGTGTTTTTACGGGCAAAAAGGGACGGGATGGTCCACGATCAGGTAAGCCGACTGATCTTGAAAGAACGATACCGTACATACAATAGCTGTACGACGTAATACGGCGGGGTGATCAACGGCGCATACACCTATGCAGTAAATTGGACTGTATAATTGGTGATGAGTATGGTCCTCCGGAAATCACCACACACAGGCTATGATTGTGGTGACAAGAAATTGACGCGGTGGCGAATGACAGCGGCGGACGACGGTACACGAGCGCAGGCGATGGCTTCGAGTAAGCAAAGCAGACAAAGAACCAGAAGCCAATAGCAATTCTGTGAGCGTTGCACTGAACAGCCTCTTTTTCTCATGAGTACGTAGAGATAATAATATTTTGACGGGCAGATCGAGGGTGGAGAGAGAAAAGCGACGGCAAAAACAGGGCGGTCGAGGGAGAAATTGTTAGAGAGGCTCCTTCCGCCTGGCGCTGACTGGCTGCCGGGGCGCTCCTGCTGGCACGAGGCGGTGATTGCCTGGATCACCGCCTCCGCTTTAGGAACAACTATTCACCGCTACTAGACCGAGTTGACCGACAAAAGAACAAAGAAAACCTCGATAGAAGCAAAAAATAAAGCAAAAAACATACAACAGCTGGGATTCGCTGGTGGTCACCCACCCAACTACTAACCAGCCGGCGTGTGGCTTAAGTACGGCTGAGCGGACGGGAAGCCCTGTTTTCCACACCCTATGGTCGTATGTGCTGGATATAACGAAACAATGGTTTATATCAACTCGGGCTGTATTCTTGTTGCCGTTCTAGGGCTATTCGTCAAGAGCCCTAAGGGAAATCAATTATTCATCTATGTACTTATCGAAACTCTCTATTATGAACATATAGACCCTGCAAAGTATCCTTTCTGCCAAGTCACTAGCAACTTGCTCTTTGTGTATGATCAAGCCTTTCTCCAGATCAGACACTGATTAACCAATACTCCCTAGAATCAAGATTAACGAACTGCGGCTGATACAAGAAGAACGGGCTTTGCTTACATTCAATCTCCATGGCTGTGTAGGCATCAAAACAAGCTCGTTACCCTCTAACTCGCAAAATCTGAGTTGGTGACTCCCCGCCCAATTCGGCACCAGAGCTAGATTCGAATAATGTTTAACAGCAACCTTCCCTTCGTGCTCAATCACTTCGAATGGACCGGTATAAGCAAGATAGTGGCGTGCAGCATCAGCGGCTTCGTCGTCGACAATAGCGAATGGGTCCATAGTAGAGTAGGGTTTTGATCCAGGTCTCATGATTTGGGCGGACATGTATCCATCTGCCGTGTAGATAATGTAGCCCCTGGCATCTTTGCCCAGAGGATATTCAATAGGCCCCTCTTTTCCGGCTGGTTTGCTGGTGTAGGAGACGAGTTTCCAGGTCCCGATCAGGCCTTTGCGAATTTCGACTAATGCTAGGTTTGGCATTCTCCGTATACTTCTAGGTATCTGGATTGAGGCATTGGCAACAGGGTGTACAACATTTGAAGTTGAGAGTCAATAGGTTTACATATATATATTTTGAATCACTCTACCAAAGTACGGCTGAAAGTACGGCTCCAAAATGCCCTCGATAGATAAGCTAATAGGCTATAGCAGTTTCAATTTTGGCTTGTTTCCTTTCAGTTGTAACTATTTGATATCAACTATGGGTATTTGTTGGGACTAGTAGGAAGCGGGAATAGTCGCCACCATTTAATCCACTGTCCAACTCTGCGATATCAAATCATACCATCGGGGTTCTGGGCGGATTAGAAATCATGTTCCCGAGTAATACTCGGATAGTTAGCCGGGCTTACAAGGTACGGCACGCAGGTAGTCAATATCCAACTGTCTCGATTTATCAGCATGCAGTAACTTAGCGGGTCCTTTCGTAATTGCATTTGACATTCTAGCAGATACGATGCTGTGGCGGTCTCCACGGCACACCAAGGATCTCAAAGATCCGCTTCTCATCTCTGCCCTCAAGAAGGGTACCATCTGTGAGCTTGACCTGATTCGGTCCTCGAAGTACATCTTTATATAGGCCGTGCTGATTCAGGCGCATACCCTTCTTTCTGGCTAAAAGCCGCACACTCCGGTTAAAGATGTCATTGCCGGTGAAATATATCAAAGCCGCGCCTATCTCATCCCCGGGAACAAATAGCAAGTCAATCCTCCGCCAAAGATCGGTGTCGGGAAGGGCAGAAGCTCCATGCCACTTGGACCCGTCTCCACGGGATGTTGTTGCCAGACTGGCTTTCAGAAATCCTCTCCGGGTAAGTTCTGGCACGACATTGTCCATCATCAGAGTACGGATATATTCTATGGTCCCGTTGGTCTTCGTAATGAGAGCATCGATATCGCCACAGTCTGCAGCGCCGCGACGGTAAGAACCAGCGACCATGACCTCCATATCTGGGTCCAAGGCATGGACCGCAGCCCGAACGATTTCTCCGTGCTGAGCAACTTCCGCCCGCGGAATACGTTGCTGGAAATCATTGTAGCGTTCCACTCCAATTTTTTGGTTGGTGGTCAACTCAGCCTTGTTCCGGAGGTCTTCAAGAGATCTATAACCTTTGGCAACCCACTTAGATGCCTGCGTGAACCCTGCGCCGTAGACACCAAGGAACAACTGCAATGCTCTGTCCTCTGGAGTCCAATTGATATTCTCCAGACGACGCAGGCGGTCAGTAGACACAATTTCTTCGATTTTATCAGCGAGTCTCTGTCCAATACCGGGAATAGCGAGAGCTTCCGCCTTGGTGCAGACTTTGGTCTTCTGTTTCCGCAATGCAGCTATGGCTTTCCGGTATGCCATTGTGCGCCAGGAATCCGCAGTTCTATCGTAGTAGTCTGCCATTTTCTGCAGAATTTCAATCGTTTTGGCGTTAGGGTTATCATTGGTGCTGTTACCGTCATGCTTCTGCATGCAAGCGAAGTTCTTCTGCCACTCGGGAACTTTGTTGGAAGTGGTTGTGGCTTTATCTGAGGGACCTCCCTCCGAGCTAACGTCAAATGTGACATCAAGAGCCGCTTCATCGTCGGGTTCATCTAGGGGCTTGTATCTGTTAGTCAAAAAAAAAAGAAAAACTGGTTGTGTTATATTCTGTCCGAACTTACCAGGTCGCCGGCGGCTTTGACTTTGAGCATCAGTTCGTCCAAAAGATCCGGTGCCCTTTGTTCCGCTTGATTGGACGAGACCGCATCTGTGTCTTGCTGGGCAGTCACCGGCGCTTTGTCTATAGGAGTATCTTCGCTTCGACAGGGGGTCACTGAGCGCCGACCTTTTCGTCCAGGCTCTTTCACCTGCAAGGAATTGTTTGCGTTTACAGTAGACGTATCTGGAGCTGCAGCCTCTTCAACAGGCTCCGATGTTGCTGTTGATGGCGTGCCATCTACCCGAAACCGGAGCTGTGTGACGAGGAGGACGGACTTAAAGACCAGACAGTCGGAGACGTAATCCTGGTTGACTATGGCTATATTGGCCTGTGGTATCGTCAGTGAATCAAACGCATAGAACGCCTCGTTATTTTGGAAACACTCACAGAAAGCTGCTCCGGCGTAAGTACTTTGAGTAGTTCTTTATAATCCAGACCCTTGTCGACGATCACATGAGTGACATCTGCAGACCATTCCTGGGCCCATAACGCTCCATATTCCTGAGATCGTTGAATGCGGAGTCTTCGAGCAGGAGAAATGTCGTTGTTGGGCACGAAGAAAAACTTGAGGCCTCTAAAGATCTGATCTGACTCTGGTATAACTTGGACGGATTGCGTACGGCGCTTCTTCCGTCCTTTTGGCTGCTCAGTCTGGAGGTCTGCTTGGCGCTTCATCAGAGTCTCACTCTGCTTTCCAAGTGCGGCGCTGGTGCTGGTTGACGGTTTCTTCGTGGCCGATGTTGTAACCATGGATGAGTGCCTTTTTAACTTTGCAGGAGCTGCTATATCCTTCTCTTTTGGCTCAGTTGACGACCTTGTCAGTGTTGTGGGAGCAGTATTGGTTCGTCTTATAAGACCGGCAATATCACCGGCAGTCTGAAGATTTTGAGCATCGTCGCTGAGATCTTCTAGACCATCCAGGTCCCGGAAGAAGTCGTCCTTATTTATGCCTGGTCCTGTCATCTCTGGATCTTTGCGCATGTCTTTTACGCACCAGGCAGCTTCTATGAGAGGCAGAAGTGAACGCCATGTGAGATGTTGCCTAGAGTTGAAGTAAAGGATCTTTCAGGTGTAACCTTTGAAACATCAGATGAACAATGAGTGGTAGCGAATGAAAGGAAGGAAAGAAAGAAGGGAAGCTGTTTCCTTTGGTATCCTTCAGTGGAGCTGTCATTTGATCTGTGATTGGTCGAACTATGTAAACTGCGACTACTGCAAGTGCTGCATCTCCGGCCAATCAGAGCCCGCCCGTGCGTAGGCCGCAACGGTCAATTTTCGATCCATACAGAACGGGAGCTCTCTACAGGCAACAACACCGAGTGTACACTGTCAGCAGGTCACGATGCTCTCAATTGAGTCGCGATTCTTCTCCATACTCAGAGACACCCGCTGTCTCCGCTGTCAGACGCAGGCTGTATGGACCTCGGTGCGGCACAAGAGCACAGCCAGTGCTAAACCTTCGCGGAAAGATGATCAACCAGACAATGTACAGCCAATTGAACTCGACCGGCCAATTGGTCTTCCATATCCGCCATTGCCAGGTCAGAATACGGGGATTGATAACCGTTCATTGAGTGAACGCCGTGATGACTTTGTGGACTATCAGAAGCATCTCCAGCGCCGGAAGGAATTGTGAGTCCGAAGATCTGACCAAGGCACACACACTGTTCTGACTTTGACAGAACGGCACATCTGGCAAAACCCTACTTCAGAGAATGGACGAATCTAAAATACAACGAAGGAAAAACATTCAGATCGAATCCCCGATTATTCAAACACGACAAGGCCCTCTTCTTCCCAAACCTCTACGGCGTAACGCTTGAATCGCCGAAAAAACCACAAAATACAACAGACATCATAAAAGGCAAGATCTCGGTTGTCAATCTGTTCTCGAGTCTATGGGCAGAGTCACAGGTAGCGACGTTCACGAAACCCGAAAACAATCCGCAACTGTATGAAACGCTTGCCGCCAATCCGTTGACGACCCAAAGAATCGACATCAACCTTGAAGAGAATCGGCTGAAAGCGTGGTTGGTGCGAGTGTTCATGGGTAATATGCGACGAAAGATGCCCAGGGACCAGCATGATAAGTACTTTCTCGTGCAAAAAGGCATGACGGATGCGATTAAACAAGCTATTGGAATGCTCAACAGCAAGGTCGGATACGTATATCTTTTGGATGATTATGGCCATATCCGTTGGGCGGGCAGCGGTTCCGCAGATCCGGCAGAGAGGGATTCCTTGAACGCGGGACTATTGAGGTTGATTGAGGAGAAGAAGAAGCGAGCGGACGATATTAGCGGTGCATCTACGACGTCGCCAGTGAAACGAAGGATAGTGACGACGCCGAAGGAGTAGGAGGAAACAGATACCGTCCACTATGTCCACAGTGCGCAAGGATGTGAAGCGCCGAAATGTATAATTATATCTTAATATGTACAATAGACATATTCTCAAACACAGTGACCCGATAACGAGGTTCGCTCGACATGAACATATAAAGAAACCATCAACGCCATCCATGCAAAGATTATATATCTGTCTTTCCAACAGTGATTATAGAACGTGAAGTAAAGAAACATCACAAGTCCTCCAGAGCCAGCTCAAGAGTCAGCCAGATAGAGTATCATCTACCTGAAAAGCAACAACATCATAAAGCAAAACCCGATAAAGCAGCCAAGGATTATACCATCCCGTCTCCGCTTAGCACCGATTTTCCCGATCAAAGAATTGACTCCGGGAATCTGTCCTGCGGCACCGACGATACGACGATTGATACTGGCTAGGGTCTCGCGTTGCAGGCCAAAACTTTCATTAACGGCGTAAGCCTGCGATAGTACTCTATCCATCATATTGTGGCTATTGTCGATGCGCCCGCGCTCTTCAAGCATATATTCAGCCTCTGCGGCATGCGGATTGGAAGATCGGTAAGCGTCAATGTCGGAGCGTACGTTTGAGAGAAGATTTGCACGGTCACGGGCTTCGGAGATGCTGGATGAGAGGCGGTTTAGTTCTCGGCGGTGTTCTGAGAGTACTTCGCGGTGGCGGGCGAGGTTGTTTTGTTTGAGGGCTGAGGAGGTGAGGGTTGCTTCGGAGTCGAGGAGGCGGGTGAGTTGGCCGATTAATGCTTCGCGCTGTTTGAACGTTAGATATCTAAATTCCCGGGATTCGATGGTTGAGTGAATACCTTTTCAAGGAGACTCTGGATTTGACCCTCTACCCGTTGCTCTTCCTCTGAGGGTTTCGGGGGCAATTGTGACATTGACGCATATTGAGAGTATGTGTGGAAAAGGGCCTCGGTCTATGCAAAACGATCATGTTACTACTTGAATATCATCAGAAAGAAGTACAAAGTACCTGAGTCTCGAGTGACCGAGCCTGCTGGCGTAGCTGGGCCCATCCTCCGCCGGTTGATGTAGCCATGGTAGATTATTCGTAGAGGCGTAGTGAGATGAGATCGGTGTTGAATTCGTCAACTCAGCAAGGCAAAAGTATCATTAAATAATGGCAATCGTCACGTCGATATCAGTCGTGTCTTCCGAGGCAGCCGCATTAGCATGATCAACCCCAAAGCTCAAACGCTCAGTGAACGATGTAGACAACAGAAACAGGTTAAACTTGAAGCGGTCTAGACTAAGCCCCGATTCGGCAAGGATGGATCACAAGCCACGATGGCCGTTCACGTGACAACTTCCGCTGAGAGTCGGCCCAATCAGGCTAGGCGCACAGTCAAACTCGCGAAAAACCCTAGTCCCACAACCAGCCCAAAATTGATTGACGAGCTCGCCATCTCCAATCTCTCAACTCGACAAACTCACGACAAACGACTCGAAGCAGCCAAAATGGTATGTAACCTATGCGTTTTTTTGGCGAGAAGCCAGAATTTCCTATCGATTGATTTGCGATATGTACTAACTTGCCATTTTTTCGATAAAAACAGTCGAGCGCCAAGGTTAAGACTGCTCAGCTCTGGGGAAAGAGCAAGGACGACCTCACCAAGCAGCTCGATGAGTTGAAGACTGAGCTCGGCCAGCTTCGTGTCCAGAAGATTTCTCAGGGTGCTTCTTCCAAGCTCAACCGGATGTACGTTCTTACCCAAGTTTTTCGAGTCGATAAATCATAAACACCATTTCTTTCCGATGAGTTCGCCCGTCTATCCGATGTTAT
Organism: Talaromyces nanjingensis; assembly: GCA_031010415.1. Classification (NCBI taxonomy): domain Eukaryota; kingdom Fungi; phylum Ascomycota; class Eurotiomycetes; order Eurotiales; family Trichocomaceae; genus Talaromyces; species Talaromyces nanjingensis. Next base: position 2,166,659 of record JARFPJ010000005.1, read on the forward strand.
GTATGCCGAACGAGCGACGAAATACGATTCTGGAAAAGAGGGGGTTATATGAATTTTCACGAGCGATTGGGAATTTTCAACATGCGTCATATGAAGTGATTTGAGGGACACCATTGCGAAGCACGGACAGAAAAGAAACCGAATTGCATACAACGATAGAACGGGCGAACACCATCAATCCCACCGAATCAACACAATCATTACGCAGAAAAGCCGAAATACTGACTGAATTTTCAACAGCCACGACCTCCGCAAGTCCATTGCCCGCATCTTGACCGTGATCAAGGCCAACCAGCGCGCCCAGCTCCGCCTCTTCTACAAGGGCAAGAAGTACCTCCCCCTCGACCTCCGATCAAAGCAGACCCGCGCCATCCGCCGACGCCTCACCAAGCACGAGGCTTCCCTCATCACAGAGAAGCAGCGCAAGAAGAACATCCACTTCCCCCAGAGGAAGTTTGCTGTTAAGGTATGCCTCCACCACCAATCCCTTGAAATTGCGCATGGGATACTGACCAGGTTGATTTATAGGCTTAAATGAGAATATGATGTGTTTGTACTTGCGTTTTTGATAAAGGGGTGCATGGAAATGGGAATATCATCATTCTTATGATAATTGGTTCTAGGGAATGCGCGGGAGCCAAAAAATCAAAAATGAGAAGGAATGGACATGAAATTTTTTAAAACATTATCCATTCCTATCAATAATGAAATGAGAACTTCATTATCACTTTTTAAGTCTTCCAGCTCCTCTGTTTGTTCAAGTCTTCTATAACTTGTTCTTCATGGCTACACATTTCACCTGTGATTCTCGTATGAGGTTGGTATGTTGAAAGCGTCACCAAGCATGTCCGACACATTTACTACCGAAAAGATGAGTTCCAATTAATTTGCATTCATAGTACTATTTACAGATTCATCCATCATTACCAAAGTAGTCATCTATCAACCAACTTGTTTATGCGTCGCTGCTGGTGTAGGCGGCCCATCCTCGAACGTCCACATCCCACCACAAAGACAATTCCGAATGAGTTGCAAACGCAACGTCAATTGGAAATATAACATGGACCGCGGCGACGACGGATCGCCTGTAATCTCACAGCAGCGCACGCAGCGTCTTCGCGATGAAGGGCCTGCTTTATTGCCATTACTCGTAATCTGTGACGTTATATTCGGCTGGATGATGTTGTTGCTCAGATTGAACCCTCGCAATGGAACCTTTTTCACGATATCGACCGCTCGCGTTCGACGGAAATGCTCCGTTCGACGGTCGCTGCAAAATCCTAGCCAACTGTAGTCGGTGAGATAGATAGACATTTGATCAATCTCTGTCTGGATTGTGGGAATTATCTGTTTGAACAGACTGACAATAACGGGGATCATAACTGCAGGGATACGCGAGTTGACCAAGAGATCCTTCTCTGGCGTCCGGCGCTCGTCGTCTCCGAATCCTGCTCTCTGGTAGGCGTTTTTGATGGCGGATTCGACACTGTTGAGGAATTTCTCGTACACATTGAACCGAACAGGTGCATTGTCAATGAGTGCATATAGCTCTTTACTATATGCACGACCGTCTCCCGCAAAAGGAGACGCTATGCTACTGGTGTGTACGCCCCGTAGACCCCTACAAACAAGATGTAGAAAGGCTCGGGACATACTTGCCAACACAAGAGTCAACGACAAAGAAGATGTCGTTTTAACTTTGTTCGTTAGTATGTCTTTATTCAAAAAGGACAGACTCATACTCACCCTTCTGAGCAAGAGCTTCCTGGTCGTCAAGAATAGGTTCAAACTCTTTAGCAAGGGAAAATAAGTCATCCAAGAGATATTGTGTGAAATCCAACGCCCATTTTGTATTACCATATACCATTTGTAAGACATCTATAGCGATGGTCAGTATGTCTAGCAAACGTCAAGACACATATGAACGTACCATGATCCAATGTCTCGTTCTCTTTTGGCTGTTTGCTATATTGAAAGAAAAAGGCAAAGAGTAAGGATGCATGGCGTAGATGAAGGACGGCCCAAGGCACGGAGTACGGCAGGCCACGAGGCGTCTGGAAACTCTGAAAGCCGAGAGCAGCTTGGAGGCTGAGACAGCGAGGAACATATGGATGCTGCATGGGCTTGTCCTGCTCTATTGAAAAATTGCAATTGATGGGTAAAGCTCGGTATACTTCATTGACGAAAACATTTTGCGCATCTGTCTGACTTAGTATGTGTCATAGAATTCAGACTATATGATAAGAACTTACCGGTAGATAGATGACGAGATATTGTCATTATTAAATCGTCCGTGTTATATTCAATGGCGCACCCACGAGAGAAGGTCAGGGCTAACGCTATGATTCCATTCGAGTTCTTGCCTAATTGAAAGGATTAGCTTCGTGGTCGATGAGAGCTGTAATTAAGATGCGATCAGTGTGCAGACCTTCATGTAGATCACCTTCAGGCTCAAAATTATAGTCAGCTATTCTCAATTGGGCGTGCCAATCCGTATCAAGAACCACCGCAAGACAGCTATTAGGGGAGAAACAAGTATTCAAGCCTAGTCAACGTTAGAGGTCAAATCTATCGATAAATAGATTGCTTTGAACAAACCTGGCGTATCAGAAGGAAAACGGAAGCCAGCTTGACCCATGCTAGTCACTGTGTTGATATCGCCGCCTTCACTGAATTGAGACATGCTTTTGGGGTCAAAAAATGAGACGGAGCTGTCATCGTGTGTTATCGCTAGGACACATCCGAACTCGATTTGGTCAATAGAGACTACGTGCTTGTCGAAGTGAATGTCTTCCATCCGTCGAATCTCGAGTTTTGTCTGCTATTGTTAGCACCAGGCGGTCAATGTAACATGTGTGTGGGTAGTCATTTACCCTTTGTTGCCCGTTGGCCTTTTTGGATAATGATTCTTCAAAGACTGGGTGCAGATTTAATGTAGAATTTTCTAGCTGCCACCTCACCATGACTGATGCAGGTGGCTCTTGTTGTTGTGGATCGTGGCCCGCGCTGTTGAACGGGCTTGAGTAAACTGCCAATATCCATGGAGGCGATGTCGTAGCCCCGGTATTATCAAGTTGCCCTGAGACGAGTTCCAGATTGGTTAGTTGGTACAAAAAGCTCTGGTTGGGAGCTATATTCTGCAGATCATCAGCTTGATCTTTATTGAAGCTGAAAACTCTTCCGGGAATTTCAGTCTTGCAATGACTTATGCGGATAGAAGGAACCGGGAAGTGTATAACTCCAGAGGCCTGCCTCTGCTGTGCCTGATCCCATTGGGGTGGATTCCACATAATTTGTACTCTGTAAAGACTGAGCTTCTCTGAAAGCGAGTGAGTAGCAACTAGAATACCATCTGTAAAGGCAAGTTGTTAGTATCAAGGAGGAACGTCGGTGAAAGTAAAGAATAATGATATGGAATATTATAGTACATACTTGGTGAAGGTAGGCACGCTGCATGGGTAAGTATACGGTCGGATTGATTAGTCGTCTTTAATTCAGCAGAAACCTCTGCCCATCTTTGGTCAGGGTTCTGGTATAGTAGCCTCATGATTCCATTTCTAGTAAAGCAAATAAGCGCCGGCTTGCCAGCCGGATGGAATGGCCCGATGGGCTTACGTCGGTATGGTGAATAGTTCCATCTTCCATTCAATTTTGCAGCTTGATGAAATGCATGCACCTATTTTTTCGAGTTAGCTAGAGATCAAAAAATCGCCCGAATGTCCGAGGGAAGGGAATTAGCACGCACAGCACGGTTCGAGTTCATCCACATCATTCCAACGACTTGAGAACCGTCATCAGGAGGATCGACCACAGTCTGGCGGCTAACACCAAGACTGTTCAAAGCCGCTGGAATCGACAAAATGGATATGCGTCCCGAGGCATCAAGCACCGCCAGGTCAGAGCCGGTCTCATTCCAGCACAGATGAAGCAGCTGTTGACCAAGGTGGAGTTGAGCAATCTGATTTTGAGAGTACTCTTCAGTCAATCCCCATTTCCCATCGGTGGGACTACATGCGAGATGGCGAACGATCACTTGGAGACCATCCTGGGAGATGTATGCAATACATCCCAACCTTGACCAAGCGATTTTTCTGTCTTGCCATTAGTAGTCGATCGATGATAATGTCCCTGAATCCAAGTAGCCCAACTCACCGGCAGCATCCCAATAGACGCATCTCATCTAGACGCTGAGCCAATCCCTTAGTTGGCTGGGCTGTTGATAGCCCCAGGTCCAGACCATTGGGGTCTCCGAAGAGATCGTCCACATCTAGCCCCTCTTCCATGATCAAAGGCATGACAGTGTATCCAAAGAGCAAAAGCTAACGGCAGTAAAAGCCAAGACTCGGATATCAAATAGGTGCAATCAGGGTGGATCAATTTCGCAACGAAATTCGCATGCCCGTAGCTTCCAAGGGCAGCGAATGTGAGATAAACATTTGTCTAATTTGATGACATGCGAGCAAATAGGCTAAGCTCCGAGACTAGCAAGTCTCTTTGACTTTGCCGTGGTTATATCCCCGAAGCTTCAATGTTGTGTCAGCGAAGGAGCGCCCGGGCTGATATCCCGAATTCGGGAAACAAAGAGTCTACCAGCTGGTGTCAAGCTGTTCTGTAGATGACTCGCATACAAGTCAAATTGGTCGAATAGTTCTCACGTGGATGGGATGGATGTATGTAAGTAAGTAATCAGTCAGGAACGGAAGGTCCCAGCCCAGATTCCCCAGGTCAAGAAAGGACCTCATCGTCGGCAAACGGATTGTTCGAGGCTCCCGGGCGCTATGCCTATTTGAGACACTGAGAACGGATGAAGATGGGGCTGCACGTGACTTTGAGATGCCAAGACCAAGCCGTATCCCCGCCAACCGACCGGACAATACGATGATACGCCATCAATACAACGTCAATACCATACCATATTCAAGGCTTAGAATACTCTTTGTGCCATTGTCACCACGAGACTATGTGGTGGATTGCATATTGAGGGCATTGAAGATAGATAAGGCTTTATTGTATGATTCAATTGAACATTTTTGTATATTGATACAGATATTATACCATGTATCTATAAAGACGACTATTCATCCCATCATGAATATGGTATTCTAGTTACCACTAGTGCTGCACGACGGAGGAACCGCGCCTGCAACAGACCACACAACGTTGCCCAAACAGCGGGAAAATTCTGCTGGCCATTGGCTGCAATGCATTCCAGCAGAGCTTCGATGCTGTTCATCTTGATATACTACAGCATTGCTTTCTTACATATTGACACCCTGCATATGACCAGAGTGCGACGGTGCTTCCCTCGGAACACGTAGTATTGCACTCGATTACGTAGAGAATCTTGTCTTGCGTCTGTAGAATTCCCCGCCTAAGCGTTTCGGGACAGAGCGACGTTCCATCTCTGCCTGTCTGTCTTCGCACTTCCTGTCCAGCGGGTCAAAATAAACAAACGTCCCCAAGAATTTAAGAGATTTCCATTAGATCATCGGCCCTGCTCTTTCCAGGTTCCCATCCGAACCACCCACAGTCACACACTAACAATTCCACCACCGTTTCGCAGTTCTTGCAGCCGCCCACCCGGGAAAGACAAACGGGCCATCTTTATCTTCACGCTCGCTCCTTCCCTTGTTGTCGCTCTTACAACTCTTCTCCTTCCCACCCGTCCTGCTCAATTTTCTTCTCCTCTTCTTCTCCCACGACACCAATTGCTGCTTTTTCTTACGCCAACACGCTGAATTACTTTTGCGATATCTGTTCCATACCCAATGCTGCTCTGAAAATTCCACTAAATTCACACGTCTACGAGTTTTCGCGCCTGCCACAGGAGAAAAAGGGAGTGAAGTGTCTTTTCTGCCTCCCCTTCTTCCTCTCTGGATGACGACCATGGCCGACACTTCCAGCCTTCCCACTCTGCCCGTGGCCATGGACCACGAGTCATCCGATTACAGCTACATCTCGGACTCTTCAGGTATTTCTGATTTAAGCTCGCCTCCCGACTCTCCGCAGCCGCCATCAGAGTGCTATCCAACACCACCGCCAACGCAGGACGACCAGGAGGAGCGCGCCCGAGCTACGTCGAGCCAAGACGAGCCCGCCAAGAAAAAAAGGCGCGTGGGCCCACCGCCGCGTTCGACGCAACATCTGGACTTGACCAATCCGGAAAGGCTGCCCTATGCCGACCAGCTGCCCCAGATCAAATTGCTCACCAAAACCCTACGAGAACACCGCAAGATTATTGTTATTGCCGGTGCTGGCATCTCAACTTCTGCTGGCAGTAAGTCTATTTACCAATTTATTTTTATCTAATTTACCACATTGGCGGCTTGCCTCTAACACCCGACAGTCCCCGACTTCCGCTCAGCAGATGGGCTCTTCAAATCAGTCCAAAAGAAACACAACCTGAAAGCATCGGGCAAGCTACTATTCGATGCCGCCGTCTACCGCGATGATTCCCTCACTGCCTCCTTCCATGAGATGGTGCGGACGCTCTCCCAGGAAGCTGCCGACACACAACCCACAGCCTTCCACCACATGCTAGCCAGAATGGCTCAGGACAACCGCTTGGCACGTCTCTATACCCAGAACATTGACTGTATTGAGACTTCATTACGACCCCTGGTCACCCAGGTACCTCTACCTCCGAAGGCTCCCTGGCCGACTTGCATCCAGCTTCATGGCAGCCTTGATAAGATGGTCTGCCAAAAATGCCGCTATCTCGCCGAATTCGATAGAAACCTTTTTGACGGCCCCGAAGCTCCTGCTTGTCCCGCCTGCACCGAAACAGATGATTTGCGCACAACAACAGGTCAGCGCAGTCACGGGGTAGGCAAGATGCGCCCGCGCATTGTACTGTACAATGAACACAACCCAGACGAAGAAGCGATCGCCGCCGTGATGAACTCGGACATCCGATCCCGTCCAGATACCGTGATAGTTGTCGGAACCAGTTTGAAGATACCCGGCGTGCGACGTCTTGTTAAGAGCCTGTGCAAGGTTGTCCGTGGCAAGCCCAAAGGCATCGCCATGTGGATCAACAACGAGCCTCCAGTTGGAAAGGAGTTTGAAGATTGTTGGGATTTGGTTGTGAAGGGAAATTGCGAGGAAGTCGCACGATTGGCCGGACTAAAGCAGTGGGATGATAACACCCCTCAGATCTTTGATGAAATCAATGACTTGGACTTGGAGCGGGCTAAGAGGGAACACTCTGTCTCTGTTGTGGTTCACACACCAAGGAAAGTCAGGAAAACGGATGCTGGCATTCTCACGCCAATCTCGAACAATGACGAGAGCGGTAACGAGCTTCCACATAAGAATTCGAAACAGCCACTCGCCAATCCTGCAAGCAAAGGAAAGAATCTTTTGGATGTTCTGGCTGCCAGCAAGTCTAACAATAAGAAGAAACCGCCAGCCAAGAAACCTACAGCCAAAAAACCTGCAAGTGCGCCCAAGAAGACGGCGCGCTCTACCAAAGGGCAATCATCGAAAATCACAGAGTCCTTCACGGTCTCCAAGGGTCCAAAGGCTGCAAAGGGTGGAAAGGGCGCAAAGGCCATGAATACTTTACAGCCGAACATACTTTTTCCGGGTCTAGTCAAGAATAATGATGCGAAAGCTCCGGAGACCATATCTCCCAAGAGCGTACCGAAGGATATGGTTGCGCTCATGAATTGAGCATTTGCTATTGCACTTTCCCCTTCCACTTTTCTTTCGACATATTATCACTCATACATGTCTTATTCGAATATCATAGTTTGGTGATACAGGAATAGACCTATTCTACAATCGCATACGGCGGCGTTATTAGTGGTCGATGTACACCAACATCCGGGACTACCATTGATTTTTAGAACAATCTGGGTCATTCAAGGCGTCTTCTAGGAACGATGGCTCATATGGTTTCATGCTGGTGGTCTGCATTCTGCCGAAAGGCTTACTGGCGTTTTATGGTTGGGGGTTGACCTTGAGAGGCATATTTCTATGATACATACCTAATATCTGTTACTGCCTACATTTGCAATTCAATATTTTATCGTTACCTTTGCTATTTTCCGTTTCTTGGGATCGTTGAGCGCACCATACTAGTAGACCAATGGTCGATGCCTGAGGCGTTGGAATTTTAAGATGTCGTCGCGCGTCATGTACATTTACACGAATATAGAGTTGGACAATTGATCTTCTCTTTATGGTTTCTTTCTCGCTGAATCTATACGAGGCTTACGATTCCGTCAGCTTCAGCTCTATGGTGCTCACGTAGTTGCAGCATTTACCCATTCATCCAAAATAATTATCCGCCGCGCCCACTACCGCGTCAAACTTACTTTGCTATCTTGCTTCACGCCAATTCTCTTCTTGACATGACATCGCCTGACCTTTCATAAAGCATTATATACTATTGCATTAGACACTTTTTATAACATCGCATTAGTCTATTCATCCTCTTCCTTCTCCGGTCCTACCTACAGATACGCATCTCAAGCACAACGAAACGCGCGTTGGCAACCATGCCACCTCGAAAATCGACATCCTCGATGCCAGCGACAGACAATGAAGACCCCGGCAGCCCTACAGCAGCAGCAGGCGCACAAATAACAGAACAACAAGCCAAAGCTCAATCGGACGGTGTCAGCGTAGAGGTATTGCTCCTCTGTTCCTCCTGCAAGTTAGGTTGTGTGGTATACTGACAAGAATCGATAAACGAATAGGACCTCCTCCTTCCACGAGCAGTAACGCAACGACTCGCCAAAAGCGTCTTACCGCCCGATACAGCGATTCAAAAGGATGCGTTGCTGGCCATTCAAAAGGCTGCTACGGTGTTTGTCTCGTATTTATCTTCCCAGTATGTCTTACACCTTGCTCTAAACACCATACCGAAAGTGAAAAGCAGACCGACTAATTGAATCGTAACAGTGCAAACGAAGCAACCCTCAAACGCACCCTTGCCCCCTCAGACGTCTTGAACGCCCTCTCAGAACTCGAATTCGATTCTTTACGTCCGCAACTTGAGCGCGAATTGGATGCTCATACAGAGGCGTTGGCGGATAAAAAGAAAGCGCAGAAAGATAGGAAGGCTGCTACTACATCGGAGACGCAGACGGAGGCTAAAGATGGGGGTGAAGTAGGTGCTGTACCTGCGGCGGGTGAAGAGAAGGACGTCACGGCGGCAACAACATCGACGTCGTCAGTGATCAAGGGGAATAAGCGTATAAAACGGGATAGTGCTGGGAATGAGAAGCATTCGCCAGATGAGACAGAGGTGGATGAAGATGAGACTGAAGAGGAAGAACCCGAACCCGAAGAGGAGGAGGAGGAGGAAGAGGAAGTGGAAGAAGATGAAGACGACGAAACGCAAGAAGCGGAGGATCTTGATCGCGTCGAAGATCTGGATGGGAAGATGCAAGGCGATTATGATGATAGTGGTAGTGAAGACGACGATAATGGGCCGGCGGCACAGCTACGTGGATTTGGTTAATGCGTTTACGCCTGGTTTTCATTTCAGGTTCATCGATAGTTGTTTTAGATTATGTTTGTTTAATGATATAGCATTGGGTGCAAAGGGCAAAGCTTTTGGAATCTATTTATCTGGCCCAAAACGACGAGTATATCCTTTTAACATGTAACATGAAATGATATCAAACACCAATACGCCGATATTTACCCATCGTCAAATTACCCACGAAGATATTGGAAACTGTTTTGATCACTCTTCACTCTCGCCATTGCCCCATAGTCCCTCGATGTTGAACTCCTTGGCCCATTCTGTGACGATCTCTTTCACATCCGCAGCAGGACCATTGTCTGCTGCAGTTGCTCCCTCAGAAGAAGCGGTAGTGTTGACACCCGCAACAGCCAACACAGGCGGCTCAAGCCAACCCTGAATTCTTCCATCGCGCCAATCAGTAATAACGGCCATCGCTGCGCTGGCTATGTTGGGCACACCACCCTTACCAAGTCGGCCGCGGTTGCGAGCAACCTGGATCAAGAAATCGGTCGTCGTATCTCCGCCGTTCATCGGGAACAATGAATTGATACCGTAAAGACTGAGCATTTTCTGGAACAAAGTTTCATTGGTAGCTGAAAGGCGTTTGAGAAGGAGGTTGACGGCGGGAATAGGGTCGGTGATTTGTTTAGGAGGGACGGCATTCAATAACACCAAACGAGCTTCGTCGTTCTCCTTCTTCTTCTTGGAAGATGCTTTGCTGCTATTCGGGAAGACGATACCGGGTGAGTCGATGAGTTTCAATTTGCTATCCAGCTTGACTTCTCGCAGACTTGTAGTCACGCCCGCTTCGGCGCCGGTAGGGCAGGCATTGCTACGTCCGCGGTTGAGACGGGCTGTGAGCGCGTTGATGACGGACGATTTTCCGACGTTGGGGTATCCGATGACACCGACGGAGATGGCGCGTTTCAATTGAGAGGTTTGCGAATATGACTTGAGTGCTTTGAATAATGTCTCGGATGTACCTTTTACTGTCAATTGTTTGTGATCGAAGCTGTGGGCGTTAGGTGCGCCGTTGGAGGCCTTGAGGGGAAGAGTCGGGAAATATCGTCGGAGGTGAATCAGCCATCCTTTAAGCACGGCGGGGGGAACGAGGTCGATCTTGTTGAGGATAAGGATCAATCGTTTCGAGCCTCCCTCTGCTGCCATAATCTCGCGCTCGACGTCCTTGGATCGTGTGCCCTCGGGGTCTCGCGCATCGAGGACGTAGAGAATTACATCTGCTGCTTGCGCCACTTGTTTGAATACCTTGTCGAATGCTCGTCGCGAGCTTTCTTTTGATGCGACTTGTGATGCGATTGTGGGGATATCACCAGACTGCAAAGAGACACCTCCCTCTTCATCTTGATCCATACGATCATCGTCTTCGTCGTCGTCATAATCTTCACTCATCTCGTCGTCATTTTCTTCATATTCAGCAGCTCTCGCTCGCGCAGACGCAAGTAAAGCAGCCATGGGGTTCGAGTCATCGCCATCTTCATCCATGCCATCGACATCCTCATCATCATCCTCAAGATCAATATCGTCGATAATCTCATCGTCCTCGTCCTCGTCATCGGCAATCTCGATTCCGGCAGCTTTCTTCTCGGCTTTGCGACGCTCGCGAGCTTCTTCACGGATACGTAGCTGTTCCTCTTGTTTTTGTTGCTTCTTTTCTTCAATTTCTGCTAGGATCTTGTCTTTGAAGGGGAATAGGTTGGGAATGCCGGGGTCTTTCTTGATCTTGGAGCGCCATGTTGGGTCCTGCAATGAGCTCCTATTAGTACCAGATTCACTCCGAGATAATTTCTTCACCGGCTGAAAGTACCTTCTTGGCTTGTTTTCTCGCTTTCCTCTGCTTTGCTGCGCCGGCCTTTTCGATCTTGTGTCGCAGTCGGACGGGCGTCCGCTTGGACTTTTTTCCTGCGGAGAATCAGCTTGACTATACTCACACAAACATTATAGAGTATCATAACATACCTAACTTCACCATTTTGAAATCTATACCTTATTCAATGTCAGAAGAATTAATGGTTGAGGTGAAGTCAACACTCTCTTATCACTGACCGTAATTTTTTCTCCAATTGTGGAGCGCCAAGATTTCACCGACGCTAAGATAAGGAACATCCTATCGCCGATATCCGATAAAATCGAGGGGCATCAATTGTCCCTCTTCAATTGATATTCGTATGTATACTCCGTACAGATAATTATTCGATTTGCGCAATGGCTACTACAGCTCACGGAGAGTACACGGGGCCTGCACAGGTGCTATCGTTCGATGGCCTCCTGTTTGACTTTGATGGGACGATTATTGATTCTACGGCTGGTATGTAAAGTTCAACAAGAACTATTGGCACCCCTGAGATTATGATAGTGGTCTAGAAGCTAACGGGTTTATGTTTGCTTGTTGGATATGAATAGCTATCGTCAAGCATTGGCATGAGTTAGTATAAACCTGTACATATACACATACCCGTGTATATAGATATATATATGTCAACAAGGACTCCTTCTCATCACCTCGATATACAGACTTGGCAAAGAGTTGGGTGTAAACCCTGAAGCCATCCTTGCTACTTCCCACGGAAGAAGAAGTATTGATACTCTGGCTCTATACGACGAGAGCAAAGCCAACTGGGAGTGTAAGTCATTCTCTGCCTGACCTATCGGCATTCATGCTTACAAGAGAGAAAAGTCGTCAGCGCAATTGAAGGTGCTCTGCCACGAAAGTACGGCCAAGATGCCACCGAAATCCCTGGAGCACGAGATCTTCTCAAACAACTAGTCGACGTCAACGCGCCCTGGGCCGTAGTCACTTCCGGAACTCGAGCACTAGTCACCGGCTGGCTCGAAGTCCTCAAGCTAGCACATCCCCAAAACCTTGTCGTTGCCGAGGATGTGCAACAAGGCAAACCCGACCCGCAATGCTACCAGCTCGGTCGATCAAAGCTCAGCAATGACGTGGGCTTCCCTTCGGACTCGACTAATATGTTGGTCGTTGAGGACGCTCCATCTGGTATTAAGGCTGGTAAAGCCGCTGGATTCAAGGTCCTTGCTCTTGAGACGACGCATACTATCCAGCAGCTCAAGGATGCGGGCGCGGATTGGATTGTGAAGGATCTGAGAAGCGTGCAGCTCAAATCTTGGAGTCAGGGGGGTAAAGTGGAGGTTGAAATTAAAGATACGCTGCAGTCCTGATCGTGAGATGATGCGAGGAGAAAATGATAGACTGGCCGTTCATGCAATATAGAAAGCCAGTCATTTGATGTGCTTCGACGTTGACATATCTGCAAATAGATTAGACAATCATACATACATGGGTAAACACGCACCAAGAACGCTATAAGATAATGCGATATATGACCTTACATCGTGCGTAACCGGTCTATTGGAGGTTCATTACCTGGAATCCATTCCTGCCTAGTACTTAATCTCGTCCATATCATATGTATATCTGATGGGATGCGCTCGACAGATCTTATGCTCAGCAAAACAGCAAACGTGCAGAGATTTACTGCTTTCAAATTGAAGAGAATGAGAATGTATCCATCTGATGTAATGTGGTGAGCGTCGCAGCTGGAGCCATCTTCGCACCTTCCTCGGTGACCGGCCGTCTTCCACTACTCGATCCATGCCCCTGCTTAGTTGACTGTTTACTCTACATGAGTCGCAAGACAATCAAGTCTCGAAGTACGCGTTTGCTTGACTCAGGGGACAAAGAATAAGGATGCAACGGGTACGTCGCATCCTTTGTTCCGTTTGGCGCCTCACATGCAACCAGCACAGCACAGATGTGGATGTGGCCTCTCCTCGACCAGAGCAACAGATCAGGGGAGGCGAGACCTGAGGATGGCCTGATGTTTAACAGCTGCATGCGAGCTCCCGCCCTTCGGAAATTGGTCACCCGCTCCGGTGCAACACACAATTGGTCTGGCTCTTCAGCCTTTCCTCTTCGTTTGAATTCAAGATGAAGGATGAATGCTGATCGATAGCAATGACCGCGTGATGGTCAATGTTGACATGCAGCCGCCGCAAAGAGTGCGTATCTTGCCAAAGAGGCTGCCAATATGATAGACTACCAAAACAAGGGAGCTACTATTTCGGCAATCGTCAAGCTTGGTACGCAAGAAGCAACTTTCGATCCGTGTGTGAATCTAGATCATCTACGCGCTATGGCTGATTCCGACGAGGAAAATGTGGAGTCAGGAGTTCATGTCGGAGAGAAAACCATAAGGGTTCGCATCGATGAACCTCACCTACCACTCAAGTCGCACCAGGTTACTTCTGATATCATCAGGAGTCCTTGTTTCATTGGCCAATAGTGATTTCGACTATCTGCAGAGTTAGCTTGCTCGACCGTGTGTAACTTGTTTGCACCCTGACTGCTGCAAGGATGCACGGGGCCTGGTTTCACGTTTGCTTGCTTGGCTGTCCAGGTTCGCTCAATGAACCTCAAGAAAAGGAGCAAAAAGTAGGAACCGAAAATCAAGCAAAGGGGTGACCGGAATCACCAAGCTTGCCTATGTCCCACCTAGATGCAGTGAGATGCAGTACGAAGTGCACATCATCGTTTGCGTACGCTACCTATCAAGGCACGGAGCGCTCCGTTCGTACTCGGTAAAAGTAAACAAACTGGTTTCCCAAGACTGGTCGCCAGGCTGTGGCTTTCGGTCTCGGGGTGGATCTGGGTAAGTATCGTGGTGGCGAAGACAGTAAGGGATGTATACGGACTACGGATTGTTCGTATGGGACGAGAATCGAGATACCCTGGAAATTGGTGAGGCACCCTTGATTAGTTGCTTAGATTCGGCGGCAATTTGACGATCTAGAGTCGTATGTACGAAGATATGTACACATGAGCATTGCTATCACCGAGACGTCTTTGACAGCTGGTCTATGCTTTGGACTTGGGTAGGTGTGATTGGAAAATGACTGGACAGAGAGACGGGTGATCTCCAAGCCTAAACCTGCCGCTCGGGAACCGCTCGGATTTAAGTACGGCGTATTGCGTGGGTTTCCCGACGTCATGCCACTCCATCTACTCCGTACTGGTCAGTGACACAGTGGTCACTGAATAGTAGATGCCGAACACGATCTGTACGGAGTGCCTATTCTGGATGTTACTCTTTGATTAAGGTTTGCATGCCAATCCAGTGCCTTGGGCTTACGAAAACAGGAACAAATGTGCTCAAGGATGCTCGTATCGATCGATGCCTTGTTGTGATGAGATGGATCTACACCCCAACGTCGGGAGTGGAGTGGTCTTTCTTTGCTTTTGCGTAGTCTACGATCATGGTGATCACTAATCAGGATCTGCGATGGGATACGTAGTGTCATCTGTCGCAGGCCCGATTCTTCCTTTCCATCTTTGCTTTTTCCTTTGGCGAACTAGAACGGCTGCTGACCATCCCATCGCGCTAATCGCAGTGACCATGATTTGCAATGCATGCAGTGACTTGAGTGATGTGCAAGCACGATGCCTGAGGCAAATCGCAAACTGATCAATCACGACGCAGGATTGAGCGCCGGGTCTAGAAATCCCAAAATCGGGGAGGATTTGGCGGCCAAGATGGCTCGAGCTTTTCTTTCTTTGCTTTTTCCCCTTTTCCCTTTTTTTCTGATTGACAGGATGGGGACGATCTTCGTAAGGCGGCTCTTGGGCCTTAACAGCGTGCCAGCTGGTTTAGACTTGGCTGCTTGTCAGTCACATTCGAGCAGTGATGATGTTTCTTGGTACTGTGACGCGTGACCAACGTTGTGATGCTCAGCCTGTGTACGGAGGTGGTATCGAGTATCGTAATTACCTGTAACAGCCACACTTCATATGTGGTGGTACGTACCCATCCTTAAGCACTCCCCTTTCTGGTCATGTACTGATTATGACCCGGTCATAACCCTACCATTACAGGAATACTGTAGAAAGACATCAGGCAGAAGCCTCGAACGTACCCAACGCAAGCCACACCGGAAACCTGGAGGATCTACCGATCGCCGGTCCTACGATTCGATTTGACAAGCGCGGAGTGCCCATGAGAGAATGACAAATCATTAGCGTTCAACATGGGATGATTTAGTGCGTAGTTAAGAATAGGTGTCAAGGTGACAATTAGCCTTCATTTGTGGAGTCGCTGGAGTGTCGTCAGTTGACAGCCCAACAGCCTTGAAGCTAAATGTAAAAAAAGAAAGCAAAGTGACAGTAATAGCCTTATCGGGTAAGCTCACGTCAGTGCTTTCTATGTACATAATTTGGGGTTGATTTTGGCGTGATCAGGCCCCTCCTTGGAAGGAGAATTAAATAGATTACATACGGAGTATTTACGATCATACGATATGTCTGGTAAGTACGTACTCCGTACGATACTGACCTAGAAGAAGTGATAGGGCGATTTTGGCGCCGGGAGATCTTCTGCGTCATGATCGTATCGAATATTCCATATCTACCCCGTATCACTGACTGTCACCGTGACTGGCGTATGGTAAGGTATTTTTCTGCTTCTGCCGTTGATCGACACTGATCTGATAGACTATTGATCTTTAGCTTCGTCACGTACGGACAGTTACGTATCTACGTATCTTAGTGGTCTTTAAGTTGGTGGCTTGCGGAGTATATCCGGGCTACTGGTACGGAATCACGGAGTAGACATGTAATTTTTCGTTGGTCGAGCAAATGTTTTTATTTTGACTTAGACTGCAAGTTGTGCAAGCAGGAAAAGAAAAAGGTACAATCGGGGGGGTGCTGATTGGGCGGGGTTAAATTCGACTTTTTGATCATCACGGTTACACAGCAGCAGCGGCCCTTTCGGGCCTTTCCAGTATTTCTACCACATGAAAGTAACATGAAGAAGAGACGAGTTCATTTCATTGCTGACTTCTTACTCGCTCATACTCGCTCAAATATGGGATGAACAAATAGAGCAGTACACAGATTACTGCCAGAGTGGGCGGAGTAAGGTACAATCATACAACATCAGAAACACATGCACGCACAACGACCCTGATTGGCTGCTTGATCTGAAGTGGATCTACACTAATGCAGGAACCATTTAGCGCAGCCGCCATCCACCAATCAAGACCGTCAGCCTCACATCTTCTTAATGCAGATTAGACGACTTAGCCACAATTTGGAACAGGGTAACGTTTTGTTTTATTACACGCAATACCGTCTGTACCGAACATTACGGTCATTTGTAAGTAGAAAAACTCCGAAAGAGAAAAAGATCAAAACATTTTGTCGAGATTCGTGATTGATGGGTTTTGTGCAACCTTCTAACAAACTTGCTACGAGCACGAACTGGATAGCTATACGAAAAACGTTACGAGCTTTGAAGTGGCAACTTATCACCAAAGATCGAGTGCTCATATCGTTCATAGGTAACTACTGAATTAGGAAATATGCGCACCGAATCAGACGCTCGCAAAAGTTGGAACTTTATTTTGCGATCTTGGCTTATTCTCCTACGAGGTAGGGTTCATCAAGTTATTCGAAAATTGTACATACAAATCGAACAGATCTAGTTTCGACCAACCCTTGACTCTTTTTGCTTGAAACCTGCAGATGTCCTGCAGCTTACCTGCAGGAAGGGAGGGGAGGGGGTAAGGATAAATGTGTGTTTGGCCACGAAAGCAGCTCCGACTCGTGTGTAAGTTTGTGTTTTCCTTTTTCTTTTCTTGCTCGCTGAAACCTTCTCCTTTTTCTTTTGTTCTCGATCTGATACTCTAGTTACCTTTAGGCATGATTCGGATCTGTGTCGGATGTTCAATGAGGTTAACAAGGGAAATAGTTATATCTCCGTATAATATGTAATTTGCATAAACCATCTGAATCAAAAAAGTAGGCGTCCTTTCATGTGATTTGAGAGTTGAGCACTGATCTAACTCGAAAAGTTTAACCCCTTGATCCGTGCGCTTAGCTCCGCGTATTTCGAATACGTCGGCATAAAGTTGTAAAATTACAGTTTCTATCATATGATTGGCTTCTTTTTCTTTGTGCTGTTATCTTCCTTCTCTCTTTTCTTTTTACCTAGTTAACTCCATACTTCTCTTCATACTACATTTCTATGAACCTGATGTCAAGAGCATGGTTACTTGATCTTGTCACGTAACATTGTAGCGTAAGTTGGGTTCTTTAGTTTGAGTGGAGTCCGGAGTCTAAAATCCGGCCCACTTGACGCCAAAGTGCAAAGGCTGACTGAGTGAATCTTCAATTCAGACAATTCTTGACTCGACGCTGAATCACGCACAGTACAGGACACCAGAGTACTCACCTAACCACGGAGTGCATGCTATGGCTTAGTCTTTCACTACGTACTTACTGCTTACTGCTTAGTACCATTTACCACAGACTAGTACCAAGCCAGTTAGTCTTTCCTAGTACCGGGTACCTGGGGACTTGAGCACGCCAATGAGAGTCTGATATCTGATCATCCGTGATTCCGTAGCGTCTTCAGAAACCATGTTCCCCACGCTGGCTTGATGTTCTCCGTCAGCAGCCAGGACTCAGCACACACTGAGAGGCTGCTGACTTCTCACAGTGCTGATAGTGAGTACTCCATATTGTTCGCTCTAATGCCCAGTACAACTTCTGCATGGTGATACCCGAGAGACACCGGCGTATTCGTAAATTACGACTGTGCCACACCTGTGTACAGACAGTGTATGTAATGAAATACATGCTAAAAGCTTAGACTCGCTCTTAGTCCCTGAGCACTTTCCTTGTGGGTTGGGATTAGGATTTGCACTGTCACTGGTCGCTCCTTCCTCTTGTCCTCCTCCACACTTGCCGCCTTCCGCTCGCTCATCCGCCGAATCTTCGGTTCATTCACTCTCTCGATTCCTCTCTCTCTCTCTTTTCCTCTCCTCCTCATTCATTCATTCACCTTCTTTCTTTCACCTCTCCTCTATCTTTTACTCCCTCTCTCTCTCTTCCAATCGGTCGATCGTTACTGTCTGAGTACTCTTTCTACACTCTTTTCTTTTTTCTTGTTTATCGCCCAATTATCTGTCGACTTGCCCACACTCCAGTCACTCCTTATTTCTTTTTCTTCGATCACTCTTACTTGTCTTGGTTTAGGATATCCAACTATTATCCCGTAATACTACTCTTCTTGATAATTATATTGCCGACCTCGTTTTATATTTCCTACTCGTTCTGCACATTTTCGGCTTATTTCACATATCCGTTTCTATCTCTTGCGCTCTATATCTATACCAATTCATACTTGGATATTATATCCGCAACAGTCTCGCCCCTGAAGCCCATGCAATAAGAGACTCGCTGTGGAAGCTGCCCGCCGTGCAGCCTGCACAGATATACGTGATCAAATCGTGGTTCATATACACTTCAACTCAATATAGTTGGTTTCGTCAAGAAGCCGAAGGACAGCCCAACCCATTATGAACTATCTGCACCACCCTCCGTACCCTTACGGTCATGCCGGAATTCATCTGGACCAGTCGAACATTGGCCACCCGGGAATGGCAAACAACATGGACGGTTATCTGATAACTCGCCCGACTTACGACGTGACCGAATATTACACCCATATGTCAATGATGGAAGATTACGAGGAATATGCCGAAAACCTCTCCCGCCCAAGGTTGACCAAGGAACAAGTCGATACGCTCGAGGCTCAGTTTCAGGCTCATCCTAAACCAAACAGCAACAAGAAGCGCGAATTGGCTGTCCAGACCAACCTCAGCTTGCCTCGCGTTGCGGTTAGTCTACTATCAGCCTGTTTGAGATTCATGGTCCAATTGAGAATAATGCTAACAGTCTTACTTTTATAGAACTGGTTCCAGAATCGACGCGCCAAAGCCAAGCAACAGAAACGTCAGGAAGAATTCGAGCGTATGCAACGAGAGGCCAAAGAGAAGGAAGAAGCCAAACCTATCAAAGACGAAGAACAGGACCATGGACTGCCGGATTGCGACGAAAAGAGCCCCATGCACAAGGATGACAGCAATAGTACCACCAAATCGCCAACTCCGACACAAGCATCTAGTTGTACCAAGGATCGACCTCAGACTTCAGACAGCTCATCGCTATCACGGCCAAAACACCAAAAAACGGGTAGTGATCTTGCTCAAGAGAAAACCTATGCTTCTTTGCAACGGGCAATAAGTGCTGCAGTCGCCGCTCGTGATCAGTACACTGGTCCCTCTGATGATCCGATCTCCGCAGGGCCAACAGATAGAACTTTCGATTTACGGCAGACAAACATGCCCGTCCCCAGCACAAACAACACTCCTCAGACCTCCGTAAACTCGACATTCTCAGAGTGGGGAAGCAGCCGGGATTCATCAATTGCTTGGACACCATCACAGAGTCCGGAGGAGGGTTACGAGTTTGGCAGCCTGAATAACGTTCCGTTCGCTTCGGAAATTGCGCAAATGGACAACTCACCCAACCCGGATGTATCTGCGTCGCATGGCTTTGGTAGTATGACTTCACGCTCACAACCGATTTGGAACCCTCAATTTCAAGGAAGGGCGGAGATACACTCGTCGGATCCCATGTATGGGTCATTGTCATTTTCTTCACTCCAACCACCTTCGGCCACTTCTTCGAGGCGGCCCTCATCTTCAGAAGATCTTGCCGACACCATAAGCGGAATTGGCATCAATACTGCAGCTTTGTCTAGCAGCATGGAGTCCTCCATGTGGCGGCGACCTGAGAAAGAGCTAGACATCGCAGCTCGTCGAAAGAGGCCCCGACCCGCCGCTATCGGTACTACTCATCATCGACTATCGACCAACCCCTCTATGGTGTCACCAAATGCAAGGATGGCAAGCTTCGGGGCTCCCCATACTATTCGACACGCTAAGTCTTCTCACACTTTAGGCTCGCGGTATGCGGGTGTCCGAAAGCTGTCGGCTACTCAGCGTTCGCCCCTGGCCTATTCTTTTGCAGAGGCCGGTGTTGCTGCAAATGCTGCTTCGGACTCGAGACAAAAGCACAGGTTACACACATCTGCATCTGTGGGCAACCTGGCGCCTCCAACTCCACTTACTCCAGAGGACTTCCAACACATGCTACCGACAACAACAGGCGACACTCAAATGACTTTCTCCTCTCAGCATCTGACAGATACACAGGGCCTCTTTCCAGTCACCCAGTCGATGCAGATAAACGTTGCATCGCCGCCTGAGACACCGCTGAGCCTGGAGGTGTTTCAAGCAATGCAGTATCAGAACATGGCATCTCCCTTGTCAGCTCCTCCTCAGTATGCGTCGTTCACTGACTATTCGCCGATTACAAGCGAGCCATTGACCGGCGTGAGTTGGGCTGTCTCGACCCCTGATACGTCTTTGTTTCCACCGAGTCTTCAATCTCAACGGCAGCCTCCTATTTACATTTATGAGCAAGATGATGACGAACAGCAAGATCAAAAGTGGACGTTGAGTGGAGATGACGGCTCTTCTCTCTATGGTTCGACAAAGGCATCCGCGACACCTCCAGCCAGCATGATGACAGTCAGTGAAGACCACGATCCCGACGGCATGACTCAATTCCATATCCACGAATTTCCGAAGCAGCAAGAAGCGCATCGAAACGTAGCGCAGCAATTGGCGCCCCAGATACCCAAGAATTACACTTTCTCGAATCAGACACCAAGCGATTTTTGAGCGTTTACATTATCACGTTTATCACGCTATTACACATAATTTATAATTTTTAATATCCCTCTTGTCCTTATCCTTCTCTTCGTCTTCTTTCTTTCTTTTTTTTTTGAAACATAATGATGGATTTTGGAACATTTTTTTATCATTTTGGAATGGAGGTGCATATACTTGGGAATATTTTGTATTTCATCAGGGTTGTTGTTACACATACTGCTTGATTGTTTTCATTTCAGATCCCTTCTTCAGCCTTCTCGCAAGCGCTATTACATATACATCATCAGCCTGGAAGGGGTATTGGCGAACAGTGTCATGTTGCTTTTCTTCTTTTTGAAACCTAGTTATGGGTTATTATTATCAAAGGATACCACCCACTCACTATACACTATATATCATTATGATTCGATTCAACTTGAAGCCCTTTCTGTTTCTAAGCACGCTCAATTTTTCCTTTGCGTTTAGCGTTTCGTCTGAATTGTTGGTTAGAGAAAAGGGGGTGAGCGCGCAAGTGCCAGGTAATAATAGTATAGACGAAGTTCTACAGAAAAGAGAGAAAATATTAAGGGGTTAATCTATCAGTCTTTTTCATCTAAATGCTTTTGTGTGTTTTCCTCGGCCTGCTAGAACAATCAGTGCTCCTCGGGCTCTGCTTTTTTCCCCAATGAAACCTAATTTTTCCAGCTTAATTAACCACCTCCACACGTACGTACGTAGTACATAATTTGTGTCTCATTGACTACCAACAACATCAAAAAGAGATATTCCACTTTCCTATTTTTGTCTAATTAGATTACCTAGTCATAATTCTTATTCTGTACCTCCTTTACTTGATATTCGTTCTGTGTAACTTAGGGCTTGCATAACTCGAACCCTAAGACACGGCTCGAGAACAGATACGTAGTTACATTGTACGGATCGCTTTATCATATTTTGGCCTGAAGGCTTGCGTATAAGACGTCAATGGAAGCTGATGGTATTGCTTATAAATCAAACAATCGATGGTCTTGTCTAGATTGTAGTTATGCGCCCTACGGGTTGCAGGGGTAGAATGCAGATCTAAATGCTAGAGAACAATGAAAGCAACCCGCTTCATACTACTCAATTGTGTAGAATGTTCGCATACATCTCGGGTCGTGATTTGCGATCATCTAGAGCATTGAACAAACTTCATTGCGTTGCTCTCGGATCAGCTCGAATGTACACCAATCATGGAAATAGAATATAGCACTTGCCCTGTTCCAGGGCACAATGCCATTCTCCCAAGCGACGACATTGTTTACCTGAATTTGACATTCGAGACAGTCCTCCCAGCACCATTACAATTCGACGACTATGACAGTATGCCTCCACCAGATCTCTCAAAACTAGGTTCGCCGTACGACTGGTCCCCGAAACGCAAATCGTTCATCACATATGTCTCCTGCATATCTACACTATTCGCCTCGTTCGCGGCGAGTTGTTACAGTCCCGGAGCAGAGCAGATGGCTGCCGAATGGCATATCAGTGAAGTTGCGTGTCTTCTCGGGATTACCACTTTCTGCGCTGGGTTTGCGGTTGGTCCTATGTTTCTGGCGCCTTTTTCGGAGATTATTGGGAGGAAACCCGTGTTTGTGGGCACTGCGGTTCTTTTTATGGTTTGCCAGCTCTGTTGTGCGGTTACTAGGCTTTATGCTGGGTAGGTTATGCAGTCTTTACGTTATTGTACTGTCTATTCCTAATCTCTATTCCATCTGCAGCATGTTAATTGCCCGCTTCTTCGCCGGGGTCGGTGGCTCCACGTTCTCAACGATGGTTGGGGGAATCATTGCAGATATCTACCTCCCGCGCGACAGAAATACGCCAATGGCCTTGTTTTCGACTGGAGCTCTGTTTGGCACTGGCTTAGGTCCCTTAGTATGTGGCTTTATCGGGCAGTATACGACATGGAGGTGGATATTCTACATGCAGATCATCATTGCGGCTGTGATCACTCTTGCGGTCTTGTTATTCTTTCGAGAAACACGCAAAGACGTGGTGCTTCGCCAAAGAGCCCAGAGACTGAATAAATGGTACGAAGAGCTCGAAGCTGCGGGTTGCTATGGTGTCAAGTTCCCTCAGCCACAAGGAGAAAAAGAAGGCCTTGGGAGTGATATCCGTCGTATCCGGTGGAAGGTTGCCGCTGATGAAGAGCGAGCTAGTGTGAGGGAAATGCTTCGTCTTTCATTAACACGGCCATTTCTACTGCTGATCACAGAACCCGTCGTCTTCTTCTTCTCGTTGTGGGCTGCCTTCAGTTGGTCGGTTCTCTACATCAACTTATCGGTTATTCCACTGGTGTTTCAAACCAACTATGGCTTCTCACTTTCCGAGGCAGACTCCGTCTTCACAGCAACCTGTGTCGGCAGCCTAATCGCCATGACCATTTCAATCGTCCAGGAAAAGATGGCCATACGCCGCCGTAAGCATCACTGGAACTCTGTCCCAGAGCACCGGTTATACTTCAGCTGCCTTGAAAGCACGTTACTTCCACTCGGTCTCTTTCTTTTCGGTTGGACCTCACAGTTTCAAGTCCACTGGATTGTACCTGTCATTGGAGTAGCCATCTCCACCATTGGAATCTTTTCCGTCTACCTCGCCGTCTTCAATTACCTCGCCGATACCTATCATACCTATGCAAGCTCTGCACTGGCTGCACAGAGCTTCTGTAGGAATATGCTAGGAGGTATTTTCCCCTTAGTGTCAAAGCAGCTGTTCAACCATTTGTCCTTTGGTCCGGCGGCAAGCTTGCTAGGTGGCATTGGGGCTGGGTTGACGTTGGTACCGTGGCTGCTCATTTTCTTTGGGCCTCAGATTCGTGCCCGGAGTAGACACGCCAAACAATAGGAAGCATATCATCGAATGTGTAGATAGAGAATTCACAGATTAAGATATAGACAAATTTTACACGATAGTCTCTTGAAATCATCAGTTTCTTTCTGTTCCAAATCTATATGCATTACGAAGCAAAATTTCAAATCTCATAAAGCCTGCCACACGAACGTAAGGCCAGGGAGATAAAAGTGAATACTCTCCAAATCAATAGGCTAGTTTGTGACCGCCTACACACCGACATTCAAAAATCATCTTCCTCTCTTGTTTCAGGTTCTCACCCTGGTTAGTAGTTCAATAATTCCCTTATGATTCTCTCGAATAGCCCACTCTAGTGGTGATTGACCAGAAGAATCCCTTGCATTGGTATCAACTCCTTTCTCAAGTAATATATAGACCACATTATAATGTCTCTCCCCAGCTGCCCCATGTGCCATGAAAGAGGAGTTCGACCAGTCTTGTCTCTGGCCTCCATATTGGCACCCGAATTGAGTAGTAACTCAATCGTATCCGTACGGCACATGGCTGTAGCTTGAATTAGTAGTGTCCGGTCAGAGCAATTCTCTGCTTCGATATTGGCGCCGTTTTCAAGCAGTATCTTGATACTTTTCTTACTGCCCTCTGCTGCAGCCCAAGATAGAGGCGTCTGACCATCAGAATCTCTTGTCTCGATCATGGCACCTTTCTGAAGCAACTGCGCAACGATCAACTCATAATCCTGCCCGGCTGCCCATGAAAGAGCCGTTCGACCGGTAGCATCTCTTGCCTCAAGATCAGCGCCTTTGCCCAGTAGTAAGTCAATTGCGTTTCCGCGGTTCCCCTGCACAGCTTGCCCTAATGGAGTGCGGTCAGTCCCGTCTTTCGACTCAATATCAGCACCTTCTTTGAGAAGTACTTTAATAGTGCATTCATGGCCTCTATCAGCGGCCCACGATAGTGCTGTCCACCCGTTTTTATCCCTCGCCTCAATATAAGCATTCCTCTGGAGCAGGAGTGCAACAACGTCCTCGTGCCCCTCCCTAGCGGCTCGTAGTAGTGGCGTAAGCCCGTCATCATCCTTTGCCTCGATATCAGCTCCTCCCTCGAGAAGTAGTTGAACAACCCCTTCATGCCCCTTATCGCTAGCCTCCGACAGCGGCGTTTCGCGTGATCCATTTCTCGCATCAATACTCGCGCCATTTCTTAGTAGAACTTCAACAACATCTTTGTGTCCACTCCAAGCAGCCCACCCTAATGCCGTCCCTCCCAATGTGCCAGTACGCTGCATATCGGCCTTGCTCTGAAGCAAGAGCTCAACAACATCTGTTAGTCCATACCAAGCAGCACGTATCAAGGGTGTATCACGAGCACGATCATCTCCTTCGACGTTAGCCTCCTCGTCAAGAAGTAATCGAACAACTGCAGTATGTCCCTTCTCAGCAGCGTGGAACAGTGGCGTCTGGTGCTCCTTATCGGGGGCTTCAATATTAGCACCGTACTCAAGTAAGATCTTGACAACCGTCGCATGTCCCCCGTAAGCAGCCCGCGACAGTGGTGTCAAATACTCCTCACCCGAAGCTTCGATATTAGCGCCATACTCAAGTAGAAGTTCAACAATTCCCTCGTGCCCTTGTCTAGCAGCCCACCATAATGGATCGTAGCTACGCGACCCTTTAACATTGGCATTGTGCTCAAGCAGTGTCTCAACGACGGACTCGTGCCCGTTCATGGCAGCCAGCGTAAACGGCGTATTCCAAGATACGTCTATTGTCTCAATGTTGGCGCCCTTTTCAGGGAGAAGATCAACGACAAAATTGTGACCTTCTCAAGCAGCCTATGATAGAGTAACATGAAAATTTCGTCCTCACCCTGATTCTTTGAAGCCTGGTTAAACAGGAGCTCAACAACAGTATCATGCCCTTTCATAGCAGCTAGCAGGAACGGCGTTTGTTGAGAGTTATCCTCTGCCTCCGTGTCAGCTCCGTTCTTAAGGAGTAGCGCAACAACGTCTTTGTGACCCTCCAACGCGGCCCATGCTAGTGGACTACGCCAATGAGTCTCATCCCTCACATTGAGAGTGGTTCCATTCTGAAGAAGCCATTTGACTGTTGTTTTGAGCCCGTTCTTTGCTGCAAATATTAGCGGCGACCAACTTGTATCCTCGCCATAGGTCAAATCGATATTAGTACTAGGGTCAGCCAACAGCTTGAAAAGTCCAGATTGGCCATTCATAGCCATGCAATACAGTGGCGTAAGCATGTTGTTGTTCTCAAAAGCCGAGCCTACATGTATGTTACCACAGTAAGGTAACTGCTCAACTAGCTTCAAGTGTCCGTTGATTTCTGCAAAATGTCGCGGCGTCCAGCCCCAATGGTCTTCGGCTTTGGTATTCGCACCATTCTTCACCAAAAAATGAAATATTTCCTCATGGCCATTTATGACCGCAACTTCCAATGGGCCCCAACCAACCTTGTCGTCTTTGTAATTGACGTCGGCGCCGCTCTCAACAAGAAGGCGGACTAACTCGTGATCACCAATTTCAGTCGCATAATGTAGTGGTGACCATCCGATTTTACTGTCTCTGACATCGACTTTGGCACCCTGATCCAGCAGACACTGCATAACTTCTTTGTGGCTATTTATTACGGCATAATGTAATGGCGTAAGGTCGTTATATCCTCCCACATTTACGGGCGTGTCATCGATGAGGAGCTTTGCAACAATGCTAAACCCCATCTGTGCTGCTACATGTAGTGCAACGTTTCCATACTTGTCTTTTGCCATTGTTTCACTACCGCATCCCAGCAGTACCTCTACAACTGCCGCAGAGCCTCCCCATGCAGCGTAATGCAATGCAGTCTGCCCATCATTAGACTTTGTTTCGATGTCAGACGTATCAAGTAAAGCTTCAACCATGCGTACATCACCTCGTTCGGCTGCGAGGTGTAGCAATCGTCTTCCAAGGGTATCCGTATCGTCTGAGTGGCCTTTTGTAATCATTCTCGAGAATGTGTCGTAATCTCCTGTCCAAACTGCCCCCCGCAACTTTTCTATCTCCTTGTCCGTTCGTTCTTTTTCCGCTGATTCTTGGATGGTATTATCTGATGTATCAGTCCCGCTTTTTGTGACTCTATCGTCCAAGTACCCAGGGGCCTCGCTTTGGTTGTTGGGGCTGTTTAATATTGTAAACTTCCAATTCAGCCCAATCTTCAACTTCCTGTGCGTTCAGCACATGACAAAAGTGCAGCGCCCCAGCGTATTCAAATTCTAGCGCTTCCTGCGTTTCTTTCACAAGAAGAGCCTTTTCGATGGAACCATCAACACACTCCGCTAAGAGCCGGCACTGATTCGGGTGTTGAAGAGCATCTTGGAGCTGCCGTTTTATCAGAGGATGAGAGTGACTCCATATGAAATTCGCTTCGAGTGTTGCATTCATAGGAATGACCCGCCACTTTCCTCGGACCCCGCTCCTAGATAAAATAAGAGTTCCATTGGATTGGGATCTATCCAAAGGCATGTTGAATAAACTCGTCGGACACCAGGTGAGTTCGCTTGACATGGTTGCAGAGTTATGAAAGAGATTGCCAGGTGAGATGCGACCCAGCTTCCTGAGGATTCTCCTATAAGTACCCTGCTGTTGCTCCTCTGGTACAACGCCTACTAGTAGAGCTGATATTATGGACATGTCCTTTGGCCATGAAGTATATCGAGGGCCCAACACTCTCAAGAGATCGTTCAACGAAGTGACATCTTTCCGCAAGCTTTGGATAATGCGAGACGCCTCTTTACGAGGACCGTTGGGTTCGTCGTCCTTTGCCAGAATCTCTTCATCAAGATCTTTAATAACGGGCCCACGACGACCCTTGAAAATGACCTTGACTTTGCGTGAGTTTGCCAATTCCAGGGCGGTCCAGCCTCTACTGAACCACGGGGACATGAGAATGGCAAAACACGCTGTTTCGGGATCCCAAGGCTAACTTCGGAGGAAGCAGTCGTATACAAGGGTGATTCGGGCGTCTTGATAGTTGCTCTGAATCTTTTTGATTGCTTTGTTGCGAGTTGCTTTTTCTCTCGGAATGCACAGAGTGTCCCACCAAATACCCTCGCACTGAAATTGTTGCGCAATATTTCGGAAGAAGTCATAGAGACACACATTTACTTCTCCGTCTCCCCATGCACCGGTCCCAGTGCCATCCGACCAGACGTGAGAAATAGCCATGAATGGCCGTTCGGCACTGAGAATGGCGGTTCCGGCCAAATTCCATACTGTCGAGTCTCCTCCATGTTTTATAGCCTTCTCAAGTGCTGCCCTCTGGAACCTGTTGCGGAGTTGCGAGCACTTAGCAGGATCACTGCACTCATACCGTTGTTGGACGGCAGTGAAATCGCGCTGAGAGTACTCACAGAAATCGAAGGTGCATGAGTCATGGCGGTCTTTGTCATTGTCGGTCTCATCCTTATCATCCTCCGGAGAATTGACATTGACCACGGAGCATGCGTCTGGCAACGATTTGGGTAAATCTTCCCCTGCTACGGCCCATATTCGGTTGGGGCAGAGCTTGAGCTCTCTTGTTGCTCTGTGGAAAACTTTCAGAAGGTCATCGCGATTTGAATCCATCACATGGATATTTCGAAGAGGCTTCTATTTACAGGTCTTGCTCGTTCGAGTTGAGGTGCTTTTCCCTAAGAGGGATAGAAACGCAAACATGCTTTTCTCGCCTCAAAGTGTGAGGAAATGGGAAGCTACATTGGTGAACCATTTTGGAGTCGATATGAAGGAAGGCGCGGGGTGACGTCGGAGTCAGCCAGCCAGCCTTGCTGCCTTACAGGCTAATTGAGCCAATACCGAATTGTAAGAAATTTTGCAGTGGGACAATTTGACAATAGTATTGAAGGAGGTAAGCTCTCTATATAGTTGCACATGGGTTTAGGTGGCGAGATAGAAAAGACTACATCTAGATTCGTGGTATCAATGCGTAAATAGTAAAATGCATAAAGATAAGGAGAAATACAGTCATGGTCATGCGAATCTCAGCATGTGAATGCAATTTAGGAGAATATTAAGGTAGAAAAAGCGAGAAGAACATGACTGAAAAGAAGAGCAGATGAAGGATGAGGGGAGAAGCATAGGGGTCCAGGATGGTCTGGAAAATAGAATGAATCTTTTCCTCAATTTCAATGTTCGCACTTAAATATCCAAATTCGATTCAGTTACTCGGTCAAAGAGTCAAAAAACACACTCACAAAAAGACAAGGCAACCAGACCAAAAGACTAGGAGTGGGGGTATATGACATGAAAAAGATTATAGAAAAGAAGAATCACGTTCATCCAAGTGATATCTTGAGAATGGAATGAAACAAAAATCCAATCAAGTCAAAAACAACATCAATTTATCGGATCAACCGTCATCAAGAAGGAAATCAATGCAACTCAAACACCAACCTGACATGAAACGAAGATAATAGAAATGATGGAATATACCCTTGACAAATAAGCACACAAGAGATAGATAATAATAGATAGGATGGTATAAAGAGAATAAGAAGAACGAAAAGAAGAAAAAACTAATAACTGGACCATCCTCCCAGTGGACTGCCAGATTGACCTTGTTGCGGTTGCCCAGGTTGTATATGTCCACCTCCTGCTGGAGATGGCCAACCGGGCATACCTACTCCAGCTCCCATTGCCATCGTCATCCCACCCGCTTGAGCAGGCACAAATTGCTGTTGAACTGGAGACTGGGCTTGTGCATACATAGCTCGAGGATTCGGTACGTTGCTATACGCAACCCCTCCAGCTTGGTATCCCATCGATGGTATACCTGGCTGCCCAACCTGTGGGTGCATCTGCATGCCTTGGGGCATTGCTTGTGCGGGCCGTGCCTGATTGTGCGGCGACTGCGACGGATGTGGTTGTTGGCCACTGCTCGGGTGTGGTGATGGACTTTGTTGCGGCATTTGCCCTGCGTACTGTGGCATTCCCATGTGAGGTGATGCGGACAGGGCTGGTTGTTGGTGCTGTGGTTGAGGCGGTGGCTGTCCCCATATCGGCTGCGCCTGCGATTGATAGCCATATGGTGGTGTCTGTGCCGCTGATGATAGCGCCGCAGCGTTAGCTTGCCTCGAGTGGAGCGCATCAGGTCGAATGCCATGTATATTATTCCCTAACGGTGACTGTGCGGTTACTTGTGAGTGCTGTTGACTGTACGCGGCTTGAGATGGCGGAGTCATCATTTGCGTGGGTTGTTGTGCGGCGAGGACACCACGGTGTTGTTGCGATGCCTGGTTCATGATGGCGCCTGAAGACGTCATTTGTGGTGACTGCAAGGACTGCGAGGCTGGTGCGGCAGCAGTAGCAGCGACTACATCGGCTTGACCCACATGAGTCGGAGAAGACGTTGGCACTTCACGAGGCGTTGTATAAAACTCTTCCAAACCCTTGTGCCTAAACGCTCGCTGGTTATTAAGAATCTTGTTGAACTCTGCAGTGTGCGTAGCCTGGTTGTGAATCTCCGCAGCAGTGCTGGGTTGAGACCGGTCTTGATATGCCTGCCCGGTCATCTCCTGTCGGGGACGGGGCATGGAGCTATATTCTCGCAATCTTGGATCATCTGTCGTAGGCGCTAGGTGAATCATTGGAAGAGGCGCAAGCGAAACACCTCCATGGCCTGCTAGACCGGGAGGAAGATGCGGCATTCCTTCGATTGCACTGCTGTACACGACATCATTTTGACCTAGGCCTGGTAAAATACCGGCGTTTGCAGCGGCCTCTGCAGCAGCAGCGTCGCGAGCCTTAGCGGCGCCAGGCCGCTTCTCTCCCGCCAA
Source organism: Talaromyces nanjingensis (assembly GCA_031010415.1). NCBI lineage: Eukaryota > Fungi > Ascomycota > Eurotiomycetes > Eurotiales > Trichocomaceae > Talaromyces > Talaromyces nanjingensis. The sequence goes on from JARFPJ010000005.1 coordinate 2,197,410, forward strand.
ATCCTCCTCGGTGAATCCCTGCTTCCTCGCCTTGCTTTCCCAATAATCGTCACGAACTCGCCTCCCGTCCACGATGACGCGGCTGCCAAACTGACGGAACATGGATCGAGCGGTTACAATCGCAATCTGGCGAGATCTGTAAGAGTATGGAAGAATGTCTTGCTGAATAAGATCATCTTTTTCGATTTGACTTGCGATAATCTTGAAAAGCGATCGGTTCTTGTTGAATAGCAAGTAGGAGTCCCGGTAGCCGAGAACTCGCGCACATTCGGTTGCCAACATGAATAACTTCTCTCCACGACCGGGTACACGAAAGGTCCGACACCTATACACACGACCATCTTTCAAGTAGCCATTCATATCGACTTTGCTCTCGCCGGCCTCGTCCCACTCCTTAGCTAGATATTCGTCGCGACCTTCATTCAAAGTGTCTGTTGTGTGATCACGCACTGTTGGCAGCGCCTTGACTAACGTTTTTGTTGGCGTCGTTTTGGCAGGCGGTGAATGTTGCGGAGGCGAGATCGATGTCTGGTTAGGGAGAGGCTGAACTGACAATTGCGGCGTTTGCATTGCGCCGGCTACGGCTGATGCATGTTGATGAGGAGGAACGTAATGAGTGTTTGTATTATTAGTAGTAGTCGCACTTGATGGGCGCGAGGTTTTTGGCGGCCGACCTCGCTTTCGCCGGCCGTGTTCGTCATGATGTAGGGAATCTAAACGCGATGATAGGTCTTAGCTTTGTTATTTGACACTTTCAAATTCCTGCATCACTCTTCACGTCCTAATAGGTCGAGTTGAAGACGAGAGACGTCTGGTAAAATGAACAACAAGAGATATACGTACGGTCGTCATGATCACCGCCATCAAACCCAGCGTCACCGTATTGATCCGGAGATCGACTTCGCTTGATTCCTCGAGGACTGAGATTCGATGGTGCAGTGGTCGGCGCAGAAAGTGAGGCTATTAGAAACGAACACGTTAGCATCAAGAACTTTGCGAAAAACGGGAATGCATCAAAAACAATCGAGCCATTGATTTGGGGGATCTGCCGTTTGTTCGATGTGAAAAGCAGATTTGCGCGAGAGGCTCAAAGAAGAAACAGGTAAGAAAAACATAAACAAACATCCGAAACCCATACCGGCAGTATTCAGCGCTGCTGGGTTGATGGTGCCCGAGCCGTCAATAACCTCCCCAGACATGCCATTCATAGGCGCGGAGGCCTGATGAGGTGCGCTGTACATGATGTTGTCCTGTGCCCGCGAATCTAAGACAAAGGCCGCGAGGGCCGCGGAAATCGGATTCGGCGACGCGGTCGGTCCAGCGTTAAGGCGAAGGCGAAAATACCGATATAGCGGACAATAAGATTAAATGCCAACAAATAAAACCGATGAACAAGCCGTCGAACAGCACACAGGTAAGGTTCGCGAGATGCGGAAGTCGCATGCAGGTTGATGATTCGAGAAAAGTGAGATCGCGAGCGGGTGACAAGGTTGGCGCGGTCGCGGATTGGGTAAGCAAGCTTTACCAACTCGAGGAGAGTTGCCAGAGCGGGAAGGGAAAAAGAGGGGCGCCGGCGGCTGGGGAAAGGTTGCAAGAGGAAGAGAGAGAGCGCGTTGTGGCAAAGTAACAAGGTGTTCAGATAAGAAGAATGTTCAGCCGAGGAGCCGCACCGCCACGCAGGTGATGCGATTGCCAATGTGCTGTGCTGCCTGGCCAAGGTTGAAGAAAGCAGCTCGGTCGGGATGACGATATCTTCAGAGCTTCCCGAGAGCCGTGACTCCGTCGTCCAGTAAGCACTAGTACTAGTACGCAGTACGTACACAGTGCATACCGAAATACGTACGTACTTCTACTAGTCGTACGATGTTAGCTGAAGCCTGGAGGGGGCAGACGGGCAAGCTGGCTGCGGCGCTATCGGTCTGGGGGATTGTTCGGTCGGTCGGCTGAAGAGCTGCGGATCAGCAAAGGGACGAATAATCAGAGCCACGACCAGACGCTGGAGCGGGTAGGGCGTTCACTAAGGACGAAGGAGGAGGAATGGGAAGTGGGAATAACAGTCGATGATTGACTGGACAATCAATTAACTGTTAGTTAGTGTGAGGATGCAGGGACTTTGTCAGACACATAATACATGAAATTGAGTGGTGGAGGGGCGGGCGGAAACAGACAACAAAAAAACAAGAGGCGCTGCGTGGACGAGGAAACTGGGAAGGAGGCGGCCAGGCTGTGCTCTGGCTGGATGTTTTGCAGGGAAAGTGGGGGATTATTGTCTTGTTTCTTTTTCTGTCTGTGCCTCCTCTGTTGTTTTGCTTTTTCTTTCCCCTCTGGGCAGGCGCGATTGTGATAAGTTGTCCTCCGTCGCGGCGTAGCTTGAGGTTAAGCTAGTCATACAGGCAAGGTGCTATTGGACCGCGCAGAGTCATAAACAGAAAGGGTACTGACCTTGGTGACAGATGGTAGCAGCGATATCACACTGTTCCTGCTGTTTACACTTCAGAGCAGAGAGAGAGAGCAGATGGACAGACAGTACAGTAGACAGAGAGACAGTAGATAGAGAGACACGGTAGGAGAGGAAAGTCCCAAGGACCAAGGTTGCACCTTCCCTTGAATGGCTGAGCGCCACAGCTTCTGATTGGCTGCCGTCTCAACACGGACAACCCGGAAGGAAGCGGCGCGCGGAGAAGTGAAGATCAATCATTTACATTTAGTGCATCGCCAAACATCAGACTGATAGACTTGACAGTATATATACTACTAGAAAGATTTTGCTGGTTACTTCTCTGGTCGATTTATTAAAGTGCATGCTGCCAGTGTGTGTGATGGATACGCGTCCCCCAACTGACAGCGTAATACACGCGCTTTTACAGATTACCTCGAGGCCATGTAGCTGACTAGTACATACGTAGATTAGGCATCCTTCCCAACGTTCACGATAGCAACAAGCCCTATTGATTGGTCGCCAGTCAACCTTGAAGATCGGGAACCTTAAGTTTTGGATAGTTAGATCCAGAGATAAACTCCATAAACTCTCCTGAGTGGTACCAGCCAAGAGATCATGGAGGGTTCATCTTCGATCGAACATTCGAATACAGGCCGGAAATTGGAGTATCTAAGGCACAGCGACTAGCTTTCTCCAGATCCAGCAGCGTTTACTGAGTACGATCTGGTATAGTATATGAGCATACCATTAATTAGGCAGGAGCATCATCGTTCCATAGAGTGATCCATGGATTCTTAGAGTAACGGTTGCACCGTTCCAGACATGCGATTCAAGGCTATACGAAGTATCCGTATAACAATGGAAAACATTAGCTTTGGAGTTCCAATATCACGCTGGTTGGCCAATCATTTCGCCAGAATGAATAGCAGCATCTCAACTTAATCGAGGTGAGACAGTCTCATCTCTTTGCGACATCGATCAAGTACTCCGTATGAAAGAATAGTCAAGGGTTCCTGGGTTCGGTTTATCTGGAGAAATACCTCGTACAAAGGCAGAAGCAGAGCTCACTCTCATTGGAGCACTGTTTCGCCTAGAATGAACGGATCTAGTAGTACTTACTTAGTACGTACTAGTCTCTCCAATTTGCATATGACAGACTGAGATGGATCGACGAATCTCTGCGCGATCATTGCAACTCTTGACGTCCATAGCAGTCGTCGATCATCGGACGCGCCAGAAATTCGTTCTACGTACGGACTGAATCCTAGATGCCGATCATATGAGGAGAAATCTGAAATACAGAGCGAAACAGAAACAAAGAAATCACGAGATCTGTCTTGGTCGGTTTGGGTCTAGCTGGGAATATCGCGCCTAGACTCAGACCAGACTAGAGTTTAAGTTAGTCAAAGTCATGCGGCAAGTTCAAATCGGTGGCATTCCGGATGGGTTGAAGTTGGCTAAGTTCCTAGAACGTAGTTACATTGGGTCATAACTGTAGAAAGTCAAGTGTCGATTCTGTCGAATGATGGAGAGAAGAATGAAAGAACAAGAGTAAGCAGGCAGTGGGGACGGTAGTTGCGGCCTACCCGCCTGCCGCTGCTGCCACGAGCAGACCAGGTCTGTGCACGGCCCGTCGCGGCTTCCTTGGCAGCCAGAAATCGAGAAGGAATGCGCGTATTTAATTACCAGCCCGTGACAGTACCCGATACGCGTATTTTACACAAGAGTCGGAAGTGGCATCCGTCTCCATTCTTGCTTCGAGTCGTCCACTCGATTATTCACTACACTACTATTCACATCTCGACCAAGTACCTACGGTTTGCCTCTAATGCCATCGCCTCTGATTGCATGTCTGTCCTCCTGTCAATCACCCGCTTTTCCCGGCTTGTCCCATGGCTCTAATTCAGCCAGATTTTATGCGAACCGGTGATGCCACCGGAGCAAGCTTGTCTTGACCACATTCCTCTTTGACTCACACATGTCTGCCATTGTTTCAGGTCGCTTCAGCTTGCCCACCTCGAATCAATAATGGCGCGCTCGGGTCTATTCGGCATGTGAGCTGAGTAACTCACTGCTTGACTGGCTGCTGTTTTCGTCACAGGTCGTGCTACTACAGGTCAGCTTACGACGGACATGCTCAATAACTTCTGTTGCAGTGCAGTCTAGACCGGATTTTAGAGTAACGACCGAAATCAACAGAAACATAGCCCTCTCAAGTATGTTTCAATTATGCCTTTTGTCCTGACAGGAAGCCTCTCCAAAAATTGGAACGACAAAGATTGACAAGCCTGCCAGAATACCGATCAACCAATCAGCGTGCAGGATGCCGTTCCAATCTCTATCCTCGTGATAGATTGATCCTGGTCTTGCAGCAAGCTAAACGGTAGCAGTACTACCTTGTCCGGGCCGGAGTAGCACTATCGTCTTACACTATGCATTCGATTACCATGATCACTGCGGAATTTGTCGACCGAAGTGGAGCCTTGAAGAACACCACGGCGCTTTGGGAGGCTTTGCTTATGGGTGTCGAATCTTTGACGAGTGCCTACCACGGAGTACGTACGTACATGATGCTCAGCCGCCTATGGACTGCGTATGGCTTGCATTGGTCCGAAGTTGATTGACCAATACAGATTATTCTTGGTTTATAGTAACCGACTATCTTATCAGAATAAAGCTCGGGCCATGATGTTTAGATGCTTGACGTTATCTAAACTATTGCTCGTCTATCAGAAACTGACTCATGCGACGATCTTCAACCTATTTTCTAATCAGAAATATCTTGGGGCGACTGAGACATCTCAAACCAACGAGTTTCGTTATTCAGAATTGCCCGATGGCACTCCTTGCGACTGCTGCTATAAGCGAGACTAGTTACATATGATGCAAGAATGCTCTCTCTAGACCGGAATCTCCAATTTTCCCCTCTTCTATCCCCGCTTTGTCCAGAGTGATTGGCGTCTCAAATCCCGATCTCGTGATAAATTCCACGTTAGGATAATCTTCATTGACATTCACTAGGTTTCGCTTGCCCACTTACTAACGATTATGCTCCTCATCTGTCGACATGCGTTTGTTATTACCCGACGATAGAAAGTGGACACTGTTAGTACCCTTTGATCCGGGCAGCCATCACGGCTATGTCAAGTCAATGCATCGACGTTAAGACACCTTGAGTATCGGTTTAACAGAACACGATGCAATGTGATAGTGATGAGATCCTAGTCCCTGACAGTGACACAAAAGCAGTCCTAGTCCATCTTGCTATGCTCAACGCCAGTCCGGATTTATATTTGTGGAAGAATCGTTCCACAGATGACGACGTCTGAATCACTTTCCTCAGGCAGACTGAACCAGGCCTAGAGAAGCTATACATGCATATGATTGCTGCCTACGATGACTAGGCGAGAAACGGCTTAAACCCTCCTTCCTCAACTAATCATCACCCTTGGAATATATCAATATAGAGATCCTTACGTGACCCTAGTATAGGTTCAAATGCCGGAACAGAATAGCCCGAAAAGGCTATCATTGTTCCTCCTCAAGCCCACACTCACTCACCACCGACAGGCCTGCAGAAACTTTACGCGTGATCACTTCGATTCTCCTATCCAGCATGTCTAATTGGCTTGCTTCCCATTTTCTTATTTTCCGAATCGAAAGAAGTTCATTGGCTCGTTAGATATAGCGACGGAACAAAAGAGATCATAAATGATTCCATGAATCACATCGAATCAAGTCAAATATTTGATATCGGGCTGGAAGTTTGACTGATCCATGCCTGTCAGGCTGAATGTAGTAAACCCAAACCTTGGAACAAGCATAAAACCATCTATAGGTCGGTCCAGATTGGAATATCTGTTTGTCCTTAGGACGAATCATTTCCTTGATTTGATTGATAATTTCATGGACATGACTAGGGCTAGACTAGACCAGACCAAGACCCAGAATTTAGAGCCGAAGGATGTCGCTTATATTATATTCTTACTCGGATCTTTTGTATCTTTACCGATCTATCTAGGTGGGTACTTAGGTATGGTAATTAGGGTTGACGACAATGGAAACGTCCCATCTAGTTCAGTGAAGCCAGGCCTGGGGTAGTGTAATACTTACAATGTTCGAAGTCTACCTGGCCAGCTAGATAAACATAACGTTCTTGATACAAACGTGATACACTCAGTGGTGGTGTAAATGTATTCTATAAACTATATGTATATGCCTAACATGTATCTTCGTGGTCACATCAAGCTCAAAGAGCTAAATCATCATCATCGTCATCCCAACCCAATGCTTCATAAATAGACTTTACAGGCGTACTCTGAACGACCTGAGCAGAATCATCTTGTTGTGTCGCCTTCTGTTTCCGTTTCGCTTTGACAGGCGTCTCGAAAACAGGGGCAGGAGATGAAGATGCTGTCATTGCTGCCGGTTTTGGTACGGAGAGGTGTTGGGTAAAGAATGTTTTGTTTTTTGGAGGCGGTGTTTGGTCGATTGAGAATGTCTTATCCTCTTGATTATTATCGCCGTTCTTGTCATGTGAGGAGTTCTCTGTTGAGCGGGCTGTCATTGCTGGAAGGTTAGGGACTTTGAAGAGTGCCCTATTGCAGGGAATGGAAGAAGCAGGTGTATTAATTGAGATAGCTTCAGTTTCATGATCATCCATGAAACTCAGAGCACCGGAACGCCTCGAGACACCGCGGGATGGGGTTTCGGTTATACTGTTGAACTTGCGCTTGGATGCAGCGGAATTGGTCAACGTGTTGGTTCGAATGGTCGAGCCAGGGACAAGTGAGATATCACTTCCTAGATCTGGAGAGGTTTCGTCTACACCATGTTTCATCATAGACGGTCTTGCCAAAGGACCACGAGGAAGAGATGGTTGAGACTGATGTTCGACACTCATGTCCTTCTTTCTTGTACCCCTCGGCGTCGCCATGACCTGTACGCCTTGCCCAAGCGGGTTGCGTACTGGGTTCCTGGATTTGCGAGAGCTCGAAAACGTTCTCTTCTCGGCTTGGTCGGCAACTTCTTTGGATACCAGCTCGCGATTCGGTTTTCGTAGCGCATTGATTGCAGCGTCAAGTTCTTTCTTCTGCTCTATGAGTGTGTTCATCTTCTTGAGTTTCGCCTCGTGCACCTTGGCTACTGCATTTAGGTCGACCTCGCGTTTATCGACTCGTCTGGCTATTTGAATGCCACCTCGTACGCTACCACCTAAGGACGGTAGAGATGGTTCGACGGATTCCCGCTTGACTTCTTGTAGAGCTGGCGTAGTGCTTGATCTCATTAGTGAGGGATGACGGCTTCTTTGAGAGGTGGATGTCTGTTCATCGGTGAGAACTCGCTGAAGCGTACGACGTGGTTTCTGTTGTGGTTGTGTCTTTTTGCCATCACCAACGCCAGACTGACCTTTCGAGCCAGAGGTAGAAGTGGAAGACTTGAGTTTTGGCACTGGACGACTTGGAGAAACTTCGCTAGCACCTCCCAGCTTTTTCTTGATTGTCTTGCATTGATCTGGAAGTCGCGACGCATAGAACGGAATGATGACCTCGTTGCAGAAATCTCGCAGGGCGTCGCTTTCGATCTTCTTTCCAGAAAGATGATTGTTGTTCGTCTCTTTGAGAGACTCGGCAACGACACCCTCGCCGGCACTGATAGCATGCCAAATACAGAGTCGATCAATGAAGAGCTCAAGAAGCAGATTCAAGTTCTCCTCTTTCTTGGATTTTGATCTTTTTGTGCTCGAATCCTGTCCTTTACTGTCTTCAATTGATGGCGCCACGGTGGTCATTTCCAAATGGATGGTCTCCAGAATAAGAAGGATTTGAAGTTGTGTCTCCCGTAGCCTCAAATCCGAAATATGTCGTTTAATCTCTTCTTCCTTGGACTCTTCCACACCTTCCTTGTTCTTGGATACTTGTCGCGACTTCCAGTACTTTTGCAGGAATTCGTCTTCGCCAGTGTAAAGCCCATTCTTACCTAGCTTCTTCTTCTTGCTTTTGCGCTTTTTGGGACGCTCGTCATCGGATAGTAACAGAGTCATGTTGCGAAGAATCACGGGAATGGTCTCGCGGTATTTAGCATCCATCTTTTTGACTGAGAGAATGGATTCTCTGTATTGACTGGACAGGCTCGGGATATCATCATCTGTGTTGTATTGTGCGAATGCATTGCGGCATCGTGTCAAGGGACCTTTGGCAAAGTACGCCACCGATGTCTATGACCATCAGTATGCACCATGTTAGATAAAGCTTTAGATAAAACGTACCTTTGAGATATAGAGAGCCTCCAAATATTGGGTCCGTAGATTCTCCATGACGACATCCGGTGTGGGCGGTATGTCTTGCGCATCGCCTTGGGTCTTAAGCTGAGGTGCTTCAACGCTAATATCTGGCGGAGTACGAGTATTCCCTTGCATACCGGGTACGTCGTCGAGTGCCATAAACGAATCCCCAGTGTATACCTGACTCTCTACGACAGGCGGTTCATCATTGTTGCCAGAACAATCCTCGAACGCCACGGAAACATCAAATCTACCCTTTGAAGCAAACAAGTCGAATCGAGGAATATCGTCAGGCAATCGAGCAACCTCCCTCCAGTCCCATCCGTGCGTGGATTCGCTTGCCCTGGATAAATCTGTATTCGAACTCCATATCCTGAACCCTTTGAAATTCATGGCAGCCGCCGCTTTCGCAGCAACTCTAATTTCGCCCTCCTCGATATTGGAATGAAGTTTCGTCATTGCGAATATTCCCCTCTTCACCCGTTCCACCACGTATATGGCGCCATTGGAAAGCGATCGCGTTGCCAGCACGCTAGATTCGGCATCCGGTTCCGCGGCATCGTTTCTTGGGAAGAACATCCCTTCCAGGACCGCATCGTTGCTTGCGAAGATATTGTTCGATTGGATCGCTGTCGATGTGTCGAGCCATGAGAAAGGCAATACTGAGCGAGGAAGAAGTTCAATCGGCGCTAATTTGAATTCGTTGTCTGACAGGGACGAGGCATGTCCCTTCACCGTAAACACGGTTTGCGTTGAAGACGACACCTCGACATCGTCAGTGTGAAATATTTTGCGTCTTTTCAGAGGTGGAAGAGGCGCTGATGGTCCATTTATTGCGTTCAAGGATGTTAAACTCGTTGATTCGAGGACGCCAGAAGTTCCCCGTGAAGCCATTAACGCGCCTTACGCGACGTGAAGCATACTGTATTCTCGAATGTGTCCGTGGTCCTCTTCAAATGTAGGTAAAAAGTGCGAAATATCAAATTGCAAGGGTCATAGAAGTATTTTCAAGAAGTCAGATTGCGAGTAAAAGTGTTCTGGGTTCATGCGCTGATATGATAAGTTGTGGAAGGCATGCAGGGTGCGGGTCCGATCTGGCGTCACGCGTTTTGATGCGGTACAACATACGCTAGTACTTACATGTACACTTTGATAGGACTTTTGGAATTCTTATGTTTACAATGAAATACTGGGAGGCTAATTTCATTATCTCGACCTGAAACTATCTAAAAAGATAACATCTCCCTCTCACAACATAAAATCCGTCAAAGAAAACGCCGTTCTTCCAATGCCAATGATGAAAATGGTATCATATGTTGAATTTTTCGCCGACCTCGGAACAAAAGAAAATGAAAACGACGAGGAAAAGAATACACCGCAAAGGCTTTTTTATGTCTATTAGAATATATCGCTTTGCATTGTTGAAAACAAAGCCGTGTCGTCAAATCATCACAGAATGGTCATAAGTAAATGCTTGTCACCGGACAAACAAGCTTAGAACTTGAGGGTCTTGGGCTTCTCCCAGGCGAAGTTTTGGTTGGTGAAGTGACCGTTCTTGGCAGTCTGGAAGTAGATGGGCTTGGCAAGGTCCAACTCCTTGACAATGACACCAGGACGGAGGTCAAAGTTGTCGCGGATGATCTTGACGAGCTCGTCGGAGCTCTTCTCGGAGGTACCGTAGGTCTCGACGAAGATGGAGAGGGGCTCGGCGACACCAATGGCGTAGGAGAGCTGGACAAGGGCACGGCGAGCGAGCTTAGCGTTGACGAGAGACTTGGCAATCCAACGAGCGACGTAAGCGGCAGATCGGTCGACCTTGGAGTAGTCCTTTCCGGAGAAAGCACCACCACCGTGAGCACCCCAACCACCCTGTTACTTGTTAGCACATAATCTTCAAAAGATTGTCGAAAGCAACTTACGTAGGTGTCGACGATGATCTTACGTCCGGTCAAACCGGCATCACCCTGGGGACCACCAATGATGAAGAGACCAGAGGGCTGGAGGTGGTAGATGGTGCGGTCATCCAAGAGCTCGGCAGGGATGGCCTTCTTGATGACCTTCTCGAGGAGCTCCTTGCGGACGGTCTCGGTGGAGACATCCTCGCTGTGCTGGGCGGAGATGACGACGGTGTCGACACGGAGGGGCTTGACGGCACCGTTGTCGTGGGCGTATTCAATGGTGACCTGGGTCTTGGTGTCAGGACGAACCCAGGGGATGGTTCCGTCGAGGCGGCCCTCCTTCATGACGCGGTTAAGCTTGTGGGAGAGGAGAAGAGTGAGGGGGAGGAGCTCAGGGGTCTCGTCGGTGGCATATCCGAACATGATACCCTGGTCACCAGCACCGAGCTTCTCAAGGGCCTCATCGTAGTGGAGACCCTGAGCGATATCAGGGGATTGTTGCTCAATGGCGACCAAGACGTTGCAAGTCTTGTAGTCGAAACCCTTGGAGGAGTCGTCGTATCCGATATCCTGGATGGCACCACGGATGATCTTCTGGTAGTCGAGTCTGGCCTTGGTGGTGATTTCACCGAAGACCATGACCATACCGGTCTTGGTAGCAGTCTCGCAAGCGACCTGTGCCGTGTCAATAATGGACATTCTTGTGTCGGAAAGTTTCCGGTTCCCTTACCTTGGAGAGAGGGTCCTCGGCCAAGCAGGCATCGAGAACGGCGTCAGAGACCTGATCACTGTCCAATTGAGGATGATTAGTATTCCGAAACCCCAACAACAGGCATAGATGCTTTTCAAACATACGCGATCTTGTCAGGGTGACCTTCACCGACGGACTCGGAGGTGAACAGGAAAGTTCCTGTCTTGTGGCTCACGCTACCCATTGTGAATGTGATTGGAGTGTAAATTGAAAATAAAAAAAAGAACAGAGAGCAAGAATTGACAGAATTGACAAATTGATGAGGGAAGAAGGCAGCAGCAGAAGAAGAATGAGTTGGTTGGGAGAGAAGAAAAAAAGATTGTACGGGATGGTGGGGGGTTTCCAGGCTCATTTTATCTTTTATCCAAAGGGCAGATTCGCCGAGCACGGAGTCCGAAGTGATGGCGCCATCGTGCTTGGTGCAGTTGCCCCCGGGCCCGTATCAGTTTACACGAGAAGCAACCAATAGGAGTGTGAGATTGGAGCATAGATTACGCTAGCAGGCGGTGGGGACGGGCAGTACCGTTGTCTATCTCGGTCTCTTCTATGGGGAGGGCGAATCATAGTGGAATAGGGGATTGTTATTAAAGGTGAAGTAGACACGTATACAAATATAGAACTAGCCTTACTCTTAATTTCACGCAAAGAAATACTGTATTCAGGAACAAGTATTGCGCTGGACCGGCTACCGACACCTTACTCCCCGAGTGACAACTAAAACTTACACGCACTGGCTGAAATACATAGCCTGTAATTCATGTAATCAGCGCGTATGCAGGGGTAATAATACAGGCTGGCCCCACACCCCACCTTTTAGTCTAGTGGAAGCTCGACAGCTCCGCGAAAAATTGTTTCCCTTGCAAGAGAATCAGTCAGATCGGTATAGCAAAATGTCCAAGTTCGGAGTCCTCGTTATGGGCCCTGCCGGCGCCGGCAAGACCACCTTCTGCAATGCCATCATCCAACACCTCCAAAACTCTCGCCGCAGCTGTTTCTACGTCAACCTCGACCCCGCCGCCGAATCGTTCCAGTACGACCCGGACCTCGACATCCGCGAACTCATCACCCTCGAAGATGTAATGGAAGAACTCGAACTGGGGCCCAACGGCGGCCTCATATACTGTTTTGAGTTTCTGATGCAAAACCTGGACTTCCTCACCGAAGCGCTGGATCCGTTGAGTGAGGAATATTTGATCATTTTCGATATGCCGGGCCAGATCGAGCTATATACGCACATCCCGCTCCTGCCCACCCTCACCAACTTCCTCAGCCGCCAAGGTCCCCTCAATATCTCCTTGTGCGCCGCCTATCTGCTTGAGAGTACCTTTGTCATTGACAAGGCCAAGTTTTTTGCCGGCACATTGAGCGCAATGTCTGCTATGATCCTGTTGGAGATGCCCCACATCAACATATTGAGCAAGATGGATCAAGTCAAAGACATGGTTGGACGCAAAAGATTAAAACGATTCATCAATGTCGATGTACAGTTATTAGATGAAGACGATAATGCAGATGGCAAACAGCCGAAATCGATAACACAAGACGACGACATTGAAGAAGAAGAACAAGGAATGGATTTGCGGGTTGACCCATCGTCAAAAGACGAATTGATGAGTGGCGGGTCGTTCAATCGTCTGAATAAAGCAGTCGGCCAACTGATCGATGATTTCAGTATGGTCTCGTTTCTGCAGTTGGATGTCTCGGACGAGGATAGCGTGGGTGCGATATTGAGTTATATCGACGATGCTATTCAATACAACGAAGCGCAAGAGCCGCGCGAACCGCATGATGCACAAGAGGTTGATTACGAGGATCCGGATGTTTGAGTTGACTTCTAAATATCTACCTATAAACACAAAACCACATCATTAATATCACGGTACGGAGAGGCACCGAACGGACCCGAGTCAAGCTAAGCCTGCCATCTCACCACCACCACTAACTATCGGATGTATTGCACAATCCGAAAAGATTCGCACAAAGGTACCAACACGACGGCGTCGTGCAAACTTCGGCCCTGCAGGTCATATTCACGACTTTACGATATCACCTTGCTTCACCAAGCAAATTGCATATGTATCTATCACAGCATAGAATAACTAATACAACATTAGAATATCATAAACCACTCCCACCGTATGAATACTAGCCAACATTCGACTAACCAAAGAGATACGTAAGACCTTTCCTGGCCTTCTTGGTGTCATTCCATTTCAACTTGGCCTAAGCCCGTCGATTCCGATCATGCCAATACCCCGAACTCCTCCCTCTACCACCTCCATATCCACGCGATCCACCAGCACCAGCACCACCATAATACTGCCCTCCTCTGCCCGTCGCCGATTCCGCAGTTGCATTAACCACAAAATCCTCCAAAAACCCTTGCACCACACCCCAAAACCAACCCGCATCCTGCACCGCCTTCTCAACACCAACATTATAAATCCACAGTCCTATCCCGATCACGGCAGCCCAGAATATAAGACGCACGACTAGCATGACCCAGAACATGATTACTCTTCGCGCATAGTCCAGTATGCGGAGGGATATGTATATCGCTAATAAAAGCGTGAGGAGTGAGAGGATATTTGCTGATGAGAATGCGGCTGAGGATGTGTCGAGGATGTTTGCGATCGGGATGAGAAGATATGGTTCTAGATAGTTTTCTTGGATGTTGGAGAGGAATTTGTCTGCTTCTTGGGGGCTGCTGAGGGTCGAGAGGGTTTTGCGGAAGAGAAGCATTGAGTAGGTTTGTAGAGAGGGGAGGATGTTGTCTGTCGTTGAAGTCAGTTAAGTACATACACTAGATCTCTATTGGAATCAATGCTGACCTTGTAAGAACTCCATTTTGTTGTTCTTATAGTCGTTTGACTGTTCTTATTCTTCGGTTTCCGTTCTCCGATGAAAAGGAAAGTACGTGCTGTCGTCTCGAGAGATGGATTGTCCGGACACGCGTAATATTTATAAACCGCCTTGTCGTATCTCGGTCTTGTAGACACGTAGACTTTCGGAATGTTCTAGTCAAATGTGTAGTGGATGTCTGACTCATGAAGTTGATGAAATGCGAAGCAAGATAGATGGATAACGTTAGGACAGATCACGCGTTTTCTTATCGGCAGGATTATTTCATCTGATAAGTTCCGTTGCCGTGTGTAACGGCGACCAAATAACAAATATGTAAGCGCTCCAGACCGATCGCTTTGGATTTTTAGTAGGTTACTGTATGAGTCACAAAAAATCATCTATTTGTCAAGAATTCAATACCATCCTAACTTTATCTTGCCTTGACTTGTTACGACGATAAGCTGTCACCCTAGCCCTAAGCCCTATGTTGCGGCCCGGCGGGGTAGTTCCGACACCGCCTTACCGCTTTTAGTAAGGTGTCTATGAACCCATCAGTTCACCAGAGCTCGTCGATGTTGAACGTCAATCATACAACAAAGCTTTCTACGATCCGACATATCGTCTCTGGCTGTCTTGGCTGTTTATCCGTGGTTACCGGGAACAATCATTAAGTCAGGTGCTCTCTATAAAACCGCTACCTTCGAAAAATACAAGTCAACATGTCTATCCCCCCTGCAGCTCTGCAGAAAGTACGAATCCCAATGAGAGAGTGGACGACCTGTGCTAATCATCATTGACGCAACAGCTCGTTCAAGAGATAGAATCACAAGCAATCGCGGCACAACAACAGATCAGCATTGTCAAAACACAAATCGCAACGAAACAGCGCGACATTCGACTGCTGCAACTCACATCCAGTGAATTGGGGTCTTTGTCGAAGGATACAAATGTTTATGAAGGTGTTGGTAAAATGTACGTTCTCAAGACTCCTCCGATAAAACTGAATCCCGCCGGATTGAAGCTCATTTTCGTTGTGCTAGGTTCGTGCACACTCCAATCGATGCCGTCAATACCCGACTTTCGTCCGAGGACCAAACTTTGAAGAAGGATATCAGCGACTTGGAAAAGAGATTACACTACCTTGAGACGACGCATGAGAAGAGCAGGGAACATATTGAGCAAATTTTCCGGGGAACGGGTGCATAAGCGCGGTCTGCTAGGGCACAATAAGCATCTTACGCATGTCAAGTGACCGAAAAGAAGCGAATCTTAGGGAAGGGACTTTCGAAATCACAATAACAACGAAGACGCCGAAGAAGCGGGCGCAATTCTCTGCGAAACGCTGATCATGTCGGGCTACAACCCGATTCTGAATCTTTGATTTATATCCTTGATCAGCAAACCCATTGCGGATCTTCTCGGTGGCCGAGCAGATTCTCACAGCCGTTATATCCATACTGCTTCAATAATTATCTCAGTTTGTATATTCTACGAACTCATGTATATAAGAAAGCTTGCAAGCGCTTATGAAATTACCAGTCCTGATATCAAACCCGCAATCAGCTCATTCTAACATCTATTCATGGTAAACCGAACAACAGATCATGAACCCAACCCCGGGGCACGCCTGCTGGCCCTATCAGACCACGACGAAACCCCATATAGCTGATCCTTCGGCCCATCATTCAATCGATAAGCATCAGCAAAATAACGCCCTTCCCAACTCGCAAAGCTATCAGGTCTCAGGTTCCGTCCCGGCATAGGCGTAGGCGTAGGATTCCCATCATACGTTATAGATGGAAGGGGAACGTGTCTTTCCCGGAACGAGCAATTGAGAAATGGCCGAAAAGTTGGTAGACAGGCACAGATCAGATATGTACCGACTTCGGCTTGAGTGTATATCTCTAGTGTGACGGCTGCCCAACTGGGGTCGGTGGTTGAGGCGTCGCGGTAGTAGTTTATGAACCGGAGGATGGAGACTATGCGGCCTCTTGGAATCTTGTTAGCACGGCAATCGGTCTCTGCGGAGATCAAGATACGCAAAACATTTGAAGAGTCAAAAGATGGCGACTTACAGCCCGCCCATTGAAAATGTCACTGCCAACCCGAGTTTCATGCGATTATCCATCGTCGCTCGCCATATAACCGTCATCGGAAGAACAAGAATAGCAACGTCACTAACAACATTCGGCAAACTCTCCCAGATATACAAATCATGTAAACCCTGCGCATTCCCGCAATTCTTCGAGTGCGGATGGTGTATGTAATCAAAATCGACGGCCGATGGATGGCAGATCACGAATAGAGCAATGGTCGTCCCGATAGTGTGTAGGACGAGAAAGACCATCAAGAGACGAACGAAGAGGTTGACGCGCAACGGTCTTGGGAATACGCGGTTATAGAGTAGCAGCAAAGCAAATTTCGGAACGTTGACGAAAAGGACGTATAGAATATCAATCACGAAGGAGTATTTGAAGCCGGTTACGAGTTTCTCCGGATGTGTTCGTGATAGGTATGCTGTATGGTAACCGATGCCGCCTTCTTTGATATAACCTGTGCTCGTCAGTCTCTGACCTCGGAGACCCCCAGAAAGAATGAAGAAGTCGAACCGATCATAGTCCCTGCCATTCCTAACTGCCCGGCTAAAGCGATAAGTATCACAACATCGTCCCAACCTCGAGCCTTATGATTGAGTACTCGAGTTGCCATGCGCAGAGCAACGAAAATGACTTGAATGGCGGCAAAAGCTCCAGTAAAGACTAATAGTCTGCCAGCACTGTATTCATCCATTATACTAGATATTGACCTGGGCTTATGTAGTGTGTCAACTGCCGAAACTCGGTCGAAGTCAGGACTTCTTGATTAGTTTGAGTGTGAGAATTTGTCAAGTCTAATAGACCTTGAGCATCATTATTTCTCCCAGGACAATGAGGGCATATTGCGCCGAGAAGTGTGTGGATAGTAACCTTGGAAGTTGACGAGAACTTAGGAATTTTCCGAAAGCCCTATCAGGGATGTGCATAATCAAGCAAGGGCATGAGCGGTGTCATCCCTAAGTAGGTATGATTTTCAACCAGCCTGGCCAAAACATGCAACCATCACTCACGCATATATTGGTAAACGAGCTTTGATGACTACGGCTTTTGAAGTATTGTATCGTTGAATTTTCTATTGGTTGAAGATAGGCTTCGCATGTATACAGCAAAACTCCGAGTTAGCGTCTACAAGGGTTGACACCTCAAATTGCGATCTAGGAAAATGAATCTGCCCCAGAGTCCATCTACAGAATAGAATAGACAGTGTTAGAAGAATGCAACATTAGAGGACGGAGGCTATCGTGGCGAACAAAGACAAATCTGGCTGCCTATAATACGAGCATACTCAAAAACCCATTGGTTTTCAGAACATTCTTACAAATTTGAACAACATATTGAAACGAGGAGCATACCACCCTAGTGGTGTATTGTCAGCATGCATATGCCATATGGCAGCGGGCAGCTGGGGCCAAACCTTGGATGTGAATTCACTCCAATACTCGATCTTTCTTTGATAAGTTGGGGGCCAGATTCTTCCAGAAAACTGAGTTTAAAGCAGCTCAATTGTTTATTGGTGTATTTAATACGAGCAATGCCACGACTGAGCCTCGATACGATTTTGATTACACAGGCTCTATCTACATGCTTCTGTCTTCTTTATCTTTTGAATCTGATATAGCTAAGCAAGGAGCTTGAAAATACAGTCTAGGCTAATGCAACTAGTTTTACGTTATTTAATCTCAATGAGAAAAAAAAATGCACGTTGAGGACGTCCGGAGGTGATGTCGCTGTTGATACTTGCGAATTAGGGCTATGTAGATCGTGCCCTAACCCTATCCGCATACTTTTAGAGATGCCAATTTCATGCAGCCCAGGACTAGCTAGAAACCCCAATGTGAATCTAAGATTATTAAGTCCAGCTTATTTATTATCTACTTGACTTATTTGTAGAAGAAAATAAAGATCCCTGAGCCAACACAATCTAGTTACGACTTTTCCAACAGTTTGCGTTTGCCAAATACACTGTCCTTCTTTTGAAGTGGAAAGAACTCGAGAGGACTGGAAATATGTATTTTTTACAGACCAAAACATCCATACTTTTGACGTACCAATGAGGTGTAGGCTTTGAGCAGTAGATAATCAACTCATTTGGCGGTTTGCAACTGTTTAGCAGACATTGCGTCTGGATTGAACCAGAAAAAAAGAGCCCGACCGTCTTGAGTGCCAACAACACAGCTGTTCATATTCTGAGCCCACGCATGCTCTTGCCATTCATGTGGTCGGTGCTCCGGTGGCAACCAGATGCTTTTCTCTTGTCCAAGAACTATCCAATCCTCAACAATGGAAATGTCAAATTTCGGCGAAGGTTTGGGCATTTCGTAAGAGACATTACAGTCAACAAATTCCGTGTTCTCATCCAAGTGTAGCTTTCTCTCCCATGTTTCAATGAAATCATGTAGTTCTTCACCTTCGAGGTTTTGTTCTTTTTGTTTCACTAATCTTCCTGTTTCCGTGTTCCAAACTTCAACACGAGGAGGCCGCGAAGAAGTTGCGGCTACAAGTCTCCTGTTGCGAGAAAATTGAATTTCTGTAATATTTCCCTCCTCGCTCGTAGTCCCGTGCCTTTGGAAGACAGTCTTTTTTGTTTCTAGATCATGCACCATGACAGACCCGTATAGTCCGCCCGCTGCTAACATTTTGTTATCCGCAGAGAAAGCAAGGTTCTTAAACCATTTTTCCATTGTGTTCTTAATGGTGTATAGAAGCGCGCCTGTACCTACACCCCAAACTTTGATTTCGCCCTGTAATGTCACTGTCGCTGCGAAGGAACCATCACGGGAATAAACAAGGGTTTCAATCGAAGTTGAGTGCTTATCTAGGTCATCTGCAAATGTCCCAGGCACGATATCCCATAACCGAATAGTTCTATCAGATCCACCTGAGGCCATCAACTGGTTGTCTGAAGAAAATGTCACTGCGGATATTGGGCCTACATGGCCCCTCGCAGTTTGAAACGTGGTCCAGCTTTTGGTCTCAATGACCATTAATAAATCTGCATCGGAGCATGCAATGTATTTGTTGTCTGGGGAAACCGCATGTATCTTATATAGATAATATGGTAAATTATCCGCGCGTGCGATTTTCACTTCTTGTTTCAGGCTCCAGTCTTTTGTTTCCCAAACAAGGATGCCGTTTTGGGTGCCTCCATATAGAAACTGGCTATCTCGAGAGAATTTTATCGAGAAAACATTGGCCAACTGCGGAATTTTGTGGTGCATCTTGCCAGTTTCTAAGTTCCAAATGACAATCCATCTAGACATGCTTGCAGCAAGCAGCAAGCAGTTGGATGAGAAGGAGAGATCCCAAGACGGTATTGGTAAACTGAATTTCCATTTGAGTTTCCATGTATCTGTTTCCTTTTCCCAAACTTTGACTATACCATCCATGAAGTTGCTTGCGAGCATCTGGCTGTCTGGGGAAACGGTTATATGATGCAATATATCGGGTTCAATGTGTGCCAGTTTCTGGGTTGGACGCCATGTTTCTGTCTCCCACACCTGAACCTCTCCGCTATTCGCTGTTGAAACCAGATTCCGTCCATCTGAAGAGAAGCCAATGCAGTGGAGTAAATCACCATATAGATCAATGTAATTACCGTGTTTATGCATCAGTTCTTTTTTCAAAACGCCTGTTGCTGTGTCCCATATTTTGATATTCTGTCCATCTATTCCTGCCAAGAACTGATCGTTTGGCGAGAAAGCCACT
Source organism: Talaromyces nanjingensis (assembly GCA_031010415.1). Lineage (NCBI taxonomy): Eukaryota > Fungi > Ascomycota > Eurotiomycetes > Eurotiales > Trichocomaceae > Talaromyces > Talaromyces nanjingensis. The sequence goes on from JARFPJ010000005.1 coordinate 2,217,427, forward strand.
GACTTCACCGTATGTGGTAATTCAAAAGTTTGCAACAAACATCCCCAACGCTTCTCAACAACTGGAGGTCTCTCAATCCAGGGAGGAATTGATCCTGTACGTCGTACGAGGCTATCCGTTGGTGTAAATATGAGCGCGGAAACGTAGAGCTGTAACGGGGCCAAAGTCACGACGGTCAGGTTCTTTTGAATAAATCGCTTGCTGTCAAGTAGGAAATCGGACAATTCGGATTTTGAATGAGGCTGAATACCAAGTTAGTGAGATGATTATAAAGGCTTTTTGCCATCGCCCTTGACTTACGCCTTGTAATAACAACAATTCGGCGACAATCTGGAGTATCTCCGGCAACAGCCCGAGCAATGCCATGGCCTCAAGCCAGTGAAGAAAGTGGGCTCGTAAGAATTCAAGGATCCCCGGGGGTTGAACGAGTTTGCTTTCCTTCAGATGATACACCCAGTACTGACATCCATAGCGAATAGGTGATAGCGGATCATCTGTCGGGGGCTTCACCTCTTTTGTCAAAACGCCAAAATGAGGGAGGTCATATACATTTTGTTTCAACACTTCCTTCAGTCCTTTGAGCGAATTATCGTAGATGAAAGCGTGAAGCTCTTCCAATGATTCATTGCGAAGACGATAGTGTCTTTCGACTAACCAATCGTGGGCCGACTGGTGTATCAAATAAACAGTCTCGTCGCGAAGTGTCAAAAAAGACCCGCACAGAGTAACGGTATCTCTTCCTGCATTTATACCTGACTCCAGCCCGGAGAGTTGCTCTATTTCCGGCAAAGTTAAAGGTCGGTTTGCCAGCATAGCTACGGCAAGAACATTCTTGCAGTCTGGATCGTGTAGCTTCTCGAATAGGAGGTCATATAGCTTGTGAAGATCGCCGGGGACCCGATCCAGAATACCTTTCCAATTCTTCTCAGGTGATTTTTCGAACTCCCGGATAACCAACGATGCCCAGATGAATGTGTTGCTTGCACGCTCGCACAACTGTTTTTCCATTGTAGGAACAAAATTTTTGTTCATAGCACGGTCTCGGATACCTACCATCTTTCGGCTGATATATGCGTTGATCCAGCGGGAAAGATTATGGTCATCGAGAACCAGAAGACTGTGTTTTTCTGGTGTGTTGTCTGATAGGCGGCTATGTCTAAGATCCCATATAGGCCGACTAGTGATCAGCCATTTGACATGAGATAATTCTTCTTCACCCAGCTTTTCCTCCAGGAAGCTCGCTAGGGGGCTTCTGGATACTTCCTCACACTCGTCAAGGGCGTCGATGAGGATGATAATGGGGCCACAGTCTCTGAGCATATTGGTCATTATTTCACACCAAGTGTCGATTGAGTTTCGATCGTAAATGAATTTGTCTCCTGACGAAGAGAATGTTTCTTCTAGATGCTTCATCAAATCTGGCTGTTGACAAAGTAGCATCCAAACTAGGCTTCGAAGTACCGCTGCTCCATTATTTAGTTGATCATCGTTGGATTGGCAGAAGAAATATATGAGGGCTGGAGGTTCTTCACGCCCGGTTTGAAGAAGACCATCGGCTTGAATCCGCTTTATGGTCCCTAGCAGGAGCATCGTCTTCCCGGTTCCAGCTTGCCCGCTGATCCATAGTCGTCTAGACGCATTTTCATCTTTCCATTTTGCAAATGCCTTGAAAACATCGGTTTCAAAGATCCATTCATAAAGATCGGCAATTGGCATTTCCTTTCGCTTGTAGATCGTTCCCGCGATGCTTTTTGGATCGACATGTCGTATAGCTTGGAGACGTTTGCGGAAAGTGTCAACCTTCTCCTGGATGTCGTGCTTCATGCTTATTTCTCGTATCTGACCCTTTAAGCACTCCAGACTATAGAAATCACAGCTCTCACGAAGGGCCTTTTCCGCGGCCTTGATATCGTCCAAGTCACCTTTCCAGTTGTCGAAGCGTAGCGCTCCCCGGACCAACACTAGTATCTGATGGCGTTGATAGAAACAACAGACACTCTTGATTTGGTAGAAGAGTAGAGACTGGTAAAGATTTGTGATACTGATTTCAATGTCTGTGCGTACTTTCGCCAGGGGGCTTTCATTCCTGAAGCTTCTTTGGCTTAGGAGCTGGTCGGTAAATCTAGAATACCATTCGATCCTGCCAACCACATAACCCACGCCATTATAGAACTCCGCCCCGACTTCTAATGGCTTGAGGAAGATCTAATAGCTCATCTTGTTAGATTGTATATGAAAAAAAAAATGCCGAACTTGGAATGCACTTACATCGATAGTAGAAGAGATAATAGCCCAAGGCAAAGCAGTTTGTGGGATGTTGCTCAAGGGAATTTCAATAATGCTCTTTATGGCCTTGACAGCTTCAAGTTTGTCCTCGGAGTAGTCAATTGCATTTTTGTATTTTTCGATTTTCTTCAAGCCCTGGACGATAATTTCTTTCATCTGATCCTCTCCGAGGCCTTGATCGGCTATTTTTTGGTTCAGAAGGACCGTGGACAATACTTGCTCATACGTGGTGACGTATTCTGCTTTCTTCTTATCGTTCCTGAGATTGCTGTAAGCCTTCTCCCAAAGAGCCTTGTGGATCGAGGCTGACTTCGATGCGATGTCAGACCCAGGAGTGTCTACTGGATTTTTACCATCTCCAACGAGGGTAGAAACACTGGATCTGGGGAGGCTAACTTCATGAGGTTCATCGAGAGTGGATGTGGGATTCACGGCTGATGACGATGTTTGCGGGTTACTCTCGGCTGCATTCCCTGCCTTTGTCTGATGCCGGTTCTTGGAGTGATTGCGAGGTCTTGTAATCTTGCCAAGCAACCTATGAAACTTGTTTTGCTGCTCAGTGTGCGACATTTTTGTTGATGTTCTTCATATGTGCCCGGTGTTAAACAATGTAGTCAAAATCAAAAGAGGGAGACCGCCCAGTACCCATTTATTCATTTGCCTCAAAGTGATGGAACATTGGAATTATCTTCTGCTCTGTAGCCCAAGGCTGAGGCGCGCGCAAAACTCTGGCTGGTTAGCAGTGCTATTTGTGCTATTGTCGACGTTCAATATGCAGGAGGCTGAGGAGGTTCGGCTCTCAATAACCAATGATCTATAACCCTAATATTAGTTATTAACAAATTAGGAGATTCCCTTTCTAGACAGCAATATTGATTCGTCCACGTCAAACCCCCTGCAGATAGCGGCACTGACTCGGATCATTTTAGAAACGCATGGACAAGGCTTGAGCTTGATGGTGCAACTCTTAGTGCTAATAGCAATCACCGATGATTAGCTGCATGGGGCCCAGCATACTCATGCTAATTTGATCTATTATTATCTGCAAAAGCCTTGTATCACGTTAGATACTCAAGTTCTGGTTTCTATATTAATCAGGCATTTTCAAAGGTAAATTCTTATAATAGCTTAGAGAAAAGGCTTAATAGCCTCCTCTGCCTGCAAGCTCGGCAGCTCCAACAACTCATTCGACACATTACCCGCCTTATCAAAGTCATTACCAGTGCGCTCATCCAAAGCAGCCGCCGGAATAAGCGTGCCTACACCGCTGAAATCACCCTTTGACAATTTCTCCTTTGCCTCGGAGACGGCGGCATCTAGATCAACCTCTTTGACCGTAAACTTCTCGCCGGTAGCCTTTTCGAATGCCGCCAAGAGCTCGGATTGAGATGTTGTCAATGTGCGAATGCGGAGGATCTGGTTTGCTGTTTTGGGTGCGATGCTTGGAGACAAAGCCTGCGCAACTGCCTTTCCGACGTCCGCCAGGTTTGTGGCTGAGAATTTGACGTCTTTGTATTTGGGGAATATGGTGGCTGTCTTTTCTTTGGCGTTGAAGGCGATGAATCCAACTCTCAGGCCCCTGTCATCATGTCAGTCAAGAAACCCCGAAGTGAAGAAATGGGAGTTGCACACCAATCAAAGAAGAATCCATTAAAAACAACAGTCCATTCAATCTTATCCTCCTTACTCTTCAAATAATCCCTAATCTCAACCTTGGGGCCCCATCCAGGGAAGTAATCCAACGCAAGTTGAGTGGTAGTATCAGAGCCGAATTCCGAAGGGAAGAATCGTTTCACGCCGGCTTCAATAGCTGCGTCAATAATCTTTTTCTGGTCGGCGATGGCGGAGCCAGCAACGACTGAGACGACGGCGTCCTGGCCCTTAAGTGCGGATACGAGGGAATCGTGGGTGTAGTCTGTTTTGAGGTGTTTGACGCCGGGTGGTGCTTGGTATGTTGATTGTTCGCGGGAGAGGACTGAGACGGTATAGTTGTGTGGTGATTGGACGAGGGCATCGACGATGGAGGGACTTTGTGGGTGTTAGTACTCGGGACGTAAAATTTCCTATTTTGGAAGGTTGTTGAAGTTAACGAACCTGAGGTTACCGCCGCCCTATAGCACATGTTAGTCTAATATCATTGAATGCATTGTACAAACGAAAGCTTACTCCGACAACTATGATGTTCTTGAAGGACATGATGATATTGTTGTTTTGTATAGAAGTCGATTATAGGGCTCTTTGTAATAGATCAAGCTCAGCGATGAGTAGGTAATTCTTCACATCAACTACCATCCAGCGACAACACAGACTATATATACCAAACATTGAAACCAAGCCTCAAGCCCCATCAAGGAATAATCCAAGATTCGTCAACTGCTACATAAAAACACCATAATCACTCCATATTGCCTAACTCACCCCACCTTGGCTAAGTAGGTACCGCGCAACTCCGTGGACTGAGGTCATCTTCCTATGGCATGATGCTAATTTGTCAGAAAGAATACAGAGGAAGAGAATGAAAGGCCGAATTATTAGTCAGTGCTTTGTAAGCTAGGGCTACGTCGCGGAATTAGTTCCGCTGTGGGATGGTTGATATAGACTGCTCCCTCACATAATGTTTCACATAATGTTTTCCCGAGGATAAACACTTGCATCTAGAGCAGTTTTGAACAGAAATAGCCATTATAGATTGATGATTCGTCACTCATAATTCATATTCATGTTATACCCGAGATAGGTACAGCTATCATGTATAAATATGTCGTCCACCCCAGCGATACTCGAACTTTCGCGAAGCACTGCTCAATCGCCTCTCCACATCATCCCATTCATCAACCCTAAATTCAGCATTCCGAATATATTTGATCACTTCCCTTATTGCATATACAAAACTAGGCGGGATCGTATCTACCAGGGACAAAACGCTGGTGTGAGTAGTCGATATTTCATCAACCATTGTGGTAATTGTTTTCATTGCTGCATGGGAACTTTCGAGCCGTTTTTCTTTTTCTTTCAAGATAGATTCGGGGTTGAGGTTCGATTCTGTCGTTAAATAGGTGAGGTTATGGGAGTGTATGATGATAATAGCTCTATCGTTTCTGTCAGTCGCAAGTGACGAATTGAACGACATGATGCAACTCACCTGAGAAGGATGATGATTGCTGTGCAGTAGATACCTCCCCTCCCTTGACTCTGATCCATTATAACTGCAAGGACGGTCTGAAGAGCGTGGTCGAGACCATGCAGTTGATTATACCTTGACTCGAAATCCGCCATGTCCAGGGCTTTGACGACTTGATCTAAAAGATATGTCGCCTGCATGACGCATGCAAAGCCGCCAGCATTAATATCGTCGGTTTCTGATTTAGAAGTGGAGCCAACTCGCTCTCTAGGAGCTCCATCGTCGCGGTGGCTGGTAGTATTGCGCGGCATTTTTGTTGATAACGGTTGCTGGAGGTCCGTTTCACATAAAAACGTTCTATCCTTGTCAGCTTTCGCTCCACAGACTCAGAGAGTAATTATACCTCTCGCATATAAGGATATTCCACCACGTATTAGCCTTCTCTTCATTTTCTGAATATTCCTCATCCTCCATCTCCTGGGACGGGTGGGCATTATCGATATGCGCAGCATATCCCATCCGTGCACAGAGACCAATAGAAGCGAATGCGTCATTTATCTTGCCATTTGCATACTCATATGTCGCCATAATCATGGTGGCTTGAATGAGTTGCAACGACGGCTGGAATGATGCTTGCACTAGCCCGAAAAAAGTCTTGGTGGTCACGTAGAGCGTTTCTTGATCAAGTGAATGTGCAGATGGAGGTACTAAGTCTGGGTGGTATGTGATCAGACACATACTCAAAAGCAAGATTGAGAACCCGGCTGGAGGAGGTGCGCCATGGTCGTCTAGATATCTATTGACACGGGAACGCGACAGCATAGGGATGAAAGAATGGATACCACGGAAATATCTCGTGATAATGTCGTCTATATGTTGGCCGGTTGTTCTGATAATACTCAGAACCCTGAGGTATAGAGTGGACTCGACATTTGTCGGATGTGAGAGCAAGACCTCCGAAAGAGTGTTGGAGAGAAGCAGAGAAGAGCGTATGATTGGATCAGTGGCCACATTTAGAGCTATACTCGGCTGCACAGGAAGTTGCCCCGTATCTGGCAGTTTATATTGGCAGTTTAATCTCTTTCTGTCATTTTGTTAGTCTCTCGTCGTTTGAAATGCATAGATATCGTCTCACTGAGAGCAATAACTACATCGCGGCTTCGCCTTGTCGCATTTTTTCTTACGCAGTTTGCAGTTCACACACACGCACTGCTGTAGACTGTCCGTCGATCTCATTATCCTATAAAATCGATTTGTAATGGATTGATTAACAGTCAAAAATGTTCACTTCGGCCATGAAGAGGAAGCTGTTTACTGACAAATGCTGGCGCCGACAAGTGGATCCGTCGGCCTGGGGCCGCCGAAAGTAATATAGACTCTCATTGGACGGAATTATAGACGGGCTTATCGGAGAAATCGGATTAATAATGCATCGAGCCAATCATCGTTGTTACCCCTTCAAATTATGCTTCGCTCTTAAACATGATTGGCTGCAGAAGTAAGAAACTGATATTCAGCCCTAGTCCTGTAAGCCCTAAACTCTTAAGGCTTGGGCATCAAATGTACGTAGATATGAGTATAAATGGGAGCAATCCAGCGTGTCGAGGAGAATAAAGTCTAATTCAACCTTATCTGCCACGAGAGAGTATACATCATGACGGAGACAACGACGACGACGCCGGCAACGGGCAAAGAAGCCCCTTCTAACGGGCCCGTCCTGCCTCCAGAGGAAGGTGTTCAAGGATGGTTATGTGTGGTGGGCGCATTTTTAGCCCTATTTGCTACTTTTGGATTCTTGAATGCGTGAGTAATTGATTCTTCTACCCGGGCATAAGCCATCACTAATCTGATATGAACAGAATCGGCGTCTTTCAAACAACCTACCAAGAAACCACTCTCAGCTCATACACCTCCTCGGAAATTTCATGGATTTTTGCAGTCCAACTATGTCTTCTCTGGGCCCTTGGGCCCCTCTACGGACGTCTCGTTGACACCTACGGACCGAGCCCCGTAATCTATCCCTGCAGCTTCCTCTGCGTCTTTTCTCTGTGCATGACCAGTCTGGCAGACAAATACTATCAAATTTTTTTAGCACAAGGATTAGTATTTGGACTCGGTGCCGGTGGAGTGTTTACTGCGGCTATGGTCTGTGTTAGTCAGTGGTTCGTCAAACGGCGTGGATTAGCAGTTGGCATTGCGACTAGTGGCTCGAGTCTAGGTGGAGTCATATTCCCCATCTTCGTCAACCGAGTAATTGAGGATGTAGGGTTCTACGGTGCAGTGCGGTATACGGCTCTGTTTATTGGAATTCTGCTAGCTGCGTCGTGTATTATGGTACGGGGGAGATTGCCTAAGAAGCCGTGGAATAACAAGACGCCGTGGTTCGATGTGACGCTGTTCAAGGACAAGCCATTTGCATTCTACACACTGGGATCGTTCCTCGTCATGTCTGTTTTCAGTCCTCTCAACCGTCAAGATTTGATACTGACAATTCAGCAGGTGGGGACTCTGGGGCCCCTTTGACTTCATCTCAAGCATGGCCCAAGCCAAGGGATTCTCTCCTACGCTTGCCCTTTATCTAATTTCTATTATCAAGTATGACTTACCTGCAATATGCTTGACCCAGAATAATACTGATCAAATCCCAGCTCGACCTCTATACCCGGCCGTATTATCCCGCCTCATCTCGCAGACCGGTTCGGCCATTTCAACGTCATCACGCTATGTTGTGCATTGATCGGAGCCTCAATGCTTGCTCTCTGGCTACCATTTAACTACCATCCATCTCATGCCGGAATTATTGTTTTCGGTCTGGTATACGGCTTTGTGAGTGGCTCATTTGTGTCCTTGCTCATGCCCTGTGTGGCCAAGACGGGCAGTTTGGAGACACTCGGTCAACGGTTTGGGACGTTTCAGATTGTGATGGCCCTTTCGTGAGTAGCTTTTGCCCATCTGCGGTAATCAAAGTGCTAACTTCTATCTAGCTGTCTCACTGGGCTGCCGATCATGGGCGCCATTCTTAATCGTCAGGATGGTACCGACTTTTCGGGCCTGCAAATCTTTGCCTCGGTGACTGCACTGCTCGGTTCTGGCTTCCTTGCAGTGTCAACCTATCTTTTGTCTCGGGTGAGAGGGTCTTGGAAAGTATGACCAACTAACATCCTCTGGGTGATCAGGGTAAAGACGAATCAGCCCTAACCCTAAAACTAGACCGGAATTGGTTCTTCGGCTTGAGTACATGACGTTCTTTTTTGTCGAGCTGTTTTTTCACGATAAGAGACTTCGTTCATATGTATATATTAAATCTATCAACTAGATTAGCAAATCAATATAGGTGGTGTAGTATTTTGAAGTTGATTCAAACTTGTTAATTCGATAAGGCTAGCCTTACTTGATGCGAAAGAGGGGAATAGCGATGACATCATCGTAGCCGACCAACTTTCAGGTAGTTATCTTCCACGGAATGAAACATGAATATTAATACAAGCATTAATAATGATATTCGCCATCGACTTACAGTAATCCCAGTTGAAGCCCATTTTGACAAGGATAATGCTGTCAAAATAGAAGATGAATGTTGTAAGGCGTTTTGGAGATACGTACATAGGTGGAGTCGGTGGGCATCCAGGTCCTTTAGCGGCGTACGTCAAACTTTTGGCCTTATTATTGCTGTCTGCACTTGGGTACATCTCTGCCCCAGTCTGCCCAGGTGGGTACTGAAAATGTCCGATATTTTCTATTCTCTAAGATGGTAGGCAAAGCAGAGAGAAGAGAGAAATTTGGATGGGCATCTATGGATAGTATCGGGACGGCCCCGCCCGAGCCAGATCCATGTGCCTATTCCGTACGGAGGATATCTACAGAATGAATAAGAGTACCTGAGCCGAGAGGACCCAGAAAGAGAATGACGATAAGGCTTGAACGAGAAAGATCTAGTCCAGACATGCCTGACCTGTAAGCCCAAGTGTGGGACGATCCACCGCCCACTATCATGAGGTGGCTGGGGATGACCAGGCTGACCAGTGACCTCTGCCTCTGACCTCTACCTTTACCTAGGTAGGTAGTCTGACTGGGTACTTCATGTTGCAGACAGGCAGGTACAAGTCACAGCAAGAAAGCAGGGCGGTACATCTTGTACCACACAGCTAAGCAAGCGTACGTACACGGAAGCGCCCTCTGATTAGGGCCAGCGCCAACTGGCTTGACGCCCAACCGCAGAGCCTCTGGTTTGGTTTGGCTATGCGATAATGAAACAGGAGTCTGCATGTGGTTGATTATAGAAACATTTAAAATACGGTTTAATATTTAAAACTTATCTAACTTGCTTTTCTTTCTTTCTCACTCTCTTTCGCAGGGTAAATAATAACCATAGACGTCGCACCCCGCTCCTGCCGTCCGCATTGACGATTGGCAATCGACCAACCCCGCCACAGTCGCTCAGCTGAAATCTTCTCTTCCTGTTTCTCACTCTCTCTTCTATTTAATTTCTTTTCTCTGTCTTGTGTTTGGTTTCTGTTTTAAACCGATTTATCGCCCGCTGTGTGGCTGAGATTTGTCTTGCTTACATAGACATACTCACCACAGCGAAATAATCATCTCGTATACGCTGTCGTGTCTGTCTGTTACACTGGTATACACCGCAAGTTGACTCTTTACCAAGTCTGTTGCTTACATTTTGCTGCAGCCTTACCATCCACACCTTCTGAAAACAACAACTTCATCATGCCCCGCCGACGCTGGATCGTGGACGACGAGACCGAGTCTGAGTCCGAATTCTCAGAGACAGATGTTTCCTACACCCGTCCTGGAGGTCGTACAACCGTCAAACGTCGTTCATTCTCTCGAGTTCGTCGCGACAGCCCCAACTCTAATGCCTTCTTGACTCCCGCCATCATCGCTCCTCCCCCACGCCGCTCTGCCTCTACGGGAGGCAGACGCCGCCGAGGAGGGGACGATCCAATTGTGGTTGTCGATGTTCACAACGACGTCAAACAAAGCTCCCGAGATTCTCGTCGCAGCAACATCGATCAGCGCCTCGCACAACGTGAAGACGATATTGAGGAAATCGACATTATCCGCAGTCGCCGTCAACCCAGAATCGTCGCAGACGTCCCCATATCTCGCACCCCGTCTCCTCGCCAGCAACAGCGCGATTGGGAACTACTTATGGATCAGCGAATCCTCGCCAAAAATGACGTTCGCCAGGACATGGAGCTTGCCAAGCAGCAACAAGAAATTGAACGCCTGGAGCGACAGCTAGCCAAGAGCAGAGAGAAACGTCGTGACGAGCATCGTGGTTCCGTTTCTCGTCGCCGTCTCGCCGAAGAGGAAGTCTGGGAGGACGAGCTTGCCGAGCGATTGCGCAAACTTGACATGCTAGAGGCGTCGAAGCGCACAGAAGAGGAAAAGAAGCTTGCTGATTATCGCTCCAAGGTCAAGCGGCTGGAAGAAATCGAGCGGGAACAGCGTATTGCAGAAGAGCAAAAGTTGGCCGATTACCGTGCTAAGGTCAAGCGGCTCGAAGAAGCAGAGCACAAGGCAGCCGAAGAAGAGGAAGCTAGACGTCTGGCCAAGATCAAACGACTAGAAGACATGGAGCGAAAGGCTGCGGAAGAAGAGGAGGCTAAACGTATCGCCCAAGAGAAACACTTGAAGGAGATCGAAAAGAGAGAGAAGATCAAGGCTGAACGGGACAGAATCATCAAGGAGATCAAAGATGAAGAGGCCCGCAAAGCCTTGGAGGAAGAAAATCGCAAAAAGGAGATGGCTGAGCTCAAGAGAAAGGCCATTGAAGAATGGCAACGGGCCGAGGAGGCTAAAAAGTTGAAGGAAATCGAAGAGCAAAAGGCAAAGGACAAGGAGTTTAGGGAACGACTGAAGCTCGAATTCGGATACAGCGAGGAGGAGATTGAAAAGATGCTCAAGAAGAAGCATGAGCAGGAGGGGAAGAAGGAGGAGAAACATGAGCACCACCACGGCGGCGGCGGCGCAGTTGTCGTTTTGGAGCCTCCACGAGAAAAGACGACATTCATTCGGGTACGTTGACTTCCTTTAGAAAGAAATGGCATGGCTAACCAGAGATAGGTTCACCGCAAGTACTTGCTTCCTGCAACATTGGATGCTTTCAAACTTCCATGGGATTGGGATGATGTAAGTCATTATGCACCCTCAATTACGGGATGGAACATGTAGCTAACGTAAACAGCGCGACGGAAACTACATCATTATCAAGCAATGGATCTCTGAAGATTTCCAAGAAGAGTTGTTTGCGCACACTCGTCGACTCCGTGGCGGCAATGGCGGCAAGCTCATCGAGGAGACATCAACAACCCTCACCGAGCTGAAAGTCAACGACCGCAAGCGAGATAAGATGTATCTTGTCCGGAAAAAGAATCCTGGCAAGTCGTGGATTTTCACTTGAATGTTCTACCGTTTTGGGACTGATGCGAATCGATTTGATAAATTGAGGGAGTTTTCTTTTGGATGTTTGTGTAATGAGATACGACTTTTTGATTTGCTGTTGTTGGATTTGAAGTTCTCTTCTCTTCTTTTCTCTACTCATTTTGGGTAAGAACTTTGTCTGGATTATTTCTTTTCATTTGAAATATTTAGCACTTTATGATGACATTTGGATATATGAATGTTATGATACTGGAATCAATCTACCATTTACATTTACCATGGAAACAATTGTACAGAGAAGAGTGGTATTTCTCGCCCTTAGACATCTATCTATAGATCTAAATCTTCATCTCCCTCGCCTGAGCCTCCCACCTCCTCTCCGCCCTCATAATCAACTCCTCATACACCGTCCACGCCAACGCCGAACTGAGCGCTTTTCTACCCATCCTCAGCCCTAAGCCACTCATAAGACTCCTCCCTCCATCTTCCTTGATCATTAATCTGAGCGCGTGGACCATGTTCCTATATTTCCCAGGTTGGAGCTGAATGCGCGTCTTGACTGCGTCGAACGGGTTCGTAAGCGCTGTTGCGAGACCAGCTGCAAGCGCGCCTGAGGCGAAATTTATCGTCGTCGATGACGTATTCGTTCCATTAGTACCATTTAGAGAGGTGGTTTGTTGTAATCGCCCAAACGTTCGTTTGAGCTGCTCATAGAACGCAACATACAGCCCAGCATACGGCGCATCGCGTACAGCCGTTGCGCCGAATCCAGCGAATAGACCCCTCACCCCTTCCGTGCGCACAATATCCTTTGCTGCACCCGCAAGACTTCGGTAGGCATAGTAATCTGATTCATAGCGAACCTTGAGCACGGTGACGGGCATCATTATAAATCCAGCTGTTGTCCTTGCCACGGCACCCGTGAGTAGATTCGCTGTATGTGAAAGTTTCGGTAACGCCGACGATGTACTTTTCGTACTGCCATCAAGAAGTATCGCCGCCGGCCCGCGTCGCGCAACTTCCTGTCTCAATGCGTTCAATGAAGTAAAATACAGCGCAGATCCGAATCCCGTTCGGAGTGCGGAGGGGAGTGTGCCGCGCCATAGGTTGCGGATGGGGTTTGGAGAGGAGAGGATTGTGCGGATTGTTGCGACTAGGGATGCGGTTCGTTTGGATTGTTGTTGGACGCGGGTTTTGAGTAGGTCGGCCGGTTGGAGGAGGATGGAGGAGGTGAGGCCTGATGCGAGGCCGGCGGCGAAGTGGAAGGGTGTTTTGGATGCTGCCAAGTTTTAGTCTCTGAATTGATCAATTTGGAAGCTAAGAGGGATACAGACGAGTGGTTATTCTTTTGGTTGTCGCTGGAGGCGGCGAGACGGCCGGTGGTGGTACATGCGACATCTTCAATTTCCCTTGCCGTGTTGCATTGATCTGTGATCGATAGAGGCAGATCTAGGTTGCTGGGTGCAAAAAGTGCGCCGGTACGGCAGACCAGCTGACGATTATATGGAAGGGTCTATGATATACCTCGTCAAAGCATTCATCGTGACATGACAACGGAACAAAGAGCGTAGATCTAGCCTGGGGCTGAAGAATAGGAACAAAGAGAGCTGCACTGATCCGTGGTATTGGTAAGAATGGTTCAACGAGTGTCGATGATAATGATAACGGTGGAGTATTCTTTATTCCTGTGAATAAACCAGAGAGCAGGTATGTGTTGAAACTTGAAAGTGATCAATAATCAAGCAAAATGCGAAAAGACGTAATGAGACTCAAAGTTCCGAATCGAGCGATGCCGATTGGTCCACGCGGATGCAAGCGGAGATCTTACCAGCTGAGTACGCTAGGCCGGACTAGGAAGGTGTTACTCAAATAGGAAGGAACACCATCTCAGGGTTTGGCCCTAATATCTAGGGTTTCTCATCTAGCAGGCTTGCTAACTGCGTTCTTAGAAACTTTATTGTTATCAATGTACGGGTCCTGAAGTTTCCCATTGATCGTAATTGTAGAACAGCTGCCTATCAACTGTTCGGTAAAAACCTAGCTGTCGCCCCTTGATGCGCGCGTGCCAGGACCTGTCTCTCCATGTGTAGATCCTCCCCGGCAACATTCCACTCAAACCTCTGCCTCGCCGACGGGTTCGTTACGAGCACCTTAAGAGCCAACCCTCTCCTAGCGACACGCAGCTGCCCTACCATCTTATGCAAAAACCGCACCACGGCACGCATCTCTGCTGACCTCGCCTCAGTACCGTTCCAGTGCGCCCCATCGATCAGTACAAACACCATACCAGCCGGTAACTGACCCAGAGCCATAGCGAAGATGGAGCATATTGTCTCTAGATTTCCAGCTAGTAACTGTTGGGCTCCCGTAGATGGGCTAGCAGGTGTCTGAAACGTTGCGTCTTGTATAGTAGAGAGTAGTTGTAGAGTAATAGCCCTCATAAGTCCCCTTCCTCCCTGTAGCATCGCTCCATCCGCTGTATGCAACCCGCAAAAGAAGACAAGCATCCACATTGCAGGTGCTCGCATAGTCCGTGCCATGAGTCCGCACAGGTGGCTTAACGTGCCCAAAACATTCTGGTGAGGAGTCCCACCACTCTCGTGAAGTACGAGAAATGCAGAGTCGATGGAATGGAGCCACATCTTGAATTGAGGACTAAGCGTTAAGACTCCCATCTTCTCCCGCTGTGAGAGGGGTGGGATGTAGCTCATTGCTGTGGTAATGTTGGCATCTAGCTCAGATAGGGCGACTGTTGTGACATCTTGTCTGGTTCTAATAGTCGAAGTATATTCCACGGCCAAGTACTGGCATACTTGCCGACTGGATATGATGTTCTGCATCACTTGATGGGGTTGTGTTGTGATCATAGTAGGGGTTTGAGTGAAATTCATCATCAGTGGGGGTTGCGACCGATGAGCTTGCTGGAACAGCCCAGTGACTAGAGCTATACTTGTGTTAGCTTCTACTAGTTGACTTCTTCCTTCCGCCAAGTTTCCTGACATAGAAGCCAATATTGGACGGCTATCCGCTTGGATGGTGCAGATTGGGAACCGCTTACACGCAATATCTAGGTGGGCGGGAACTTTTGTCATTTCCCAGGGAATAGGGAACATTGAAGTACTCACCAGGAAAATCCTTAGTAAATCCTGCAAGAAGCGAGAAAGTCGCCAGGATAGGTGCCTTCATCCACTCGACGTTGTTGTGGATGTCGTGCACTTCACGCCTAAAACACATATTGACCGTTTCCTCAAACTCCTTGGCCTTTTTGTCGAGATTCGCCTTGGCGTCTTCTAGGCTGGCTCCGTATCTGCTTTGTTGAAAGAAAGCTTTGAAGGACTCGACTGATACCAACGGGATTAGTTCCCCTCTTGCTGCTATGACGAAAAAAGATAGGCTTTTCTTACAAGAGCTGGAAGAGTCCAACCAAACCGTGCTGTGACGTACGCAGTCTACAACCGCCATATACATCTCCTCAGATTTGGCGTGCAAGATTGGGTCGCGACTGTACAGCTTGACCTTGGCCTTGGTTTGCTTCGCCCGCTCCGACAAGCTATCAAAGAGCTCGAGGATATTTTCCCGGATCTTTTCCTTTCGTAAAGCGGTCTAGGTCGGTTTGGTCAGCGGAATAGACTTGTTATAAACTTGTCTCATTTTCATAAATTTGTCTCTCACATGGTAGGCCAGTGTCAACCCTCCTGATAGGAGAGACGTGTACTCCCCATCTGGCATAAGCTCGAGCAAAAACTCAATGCAACAACTCGTCATGGCCGTCTCGGCTACATTGTCGAGCACTTCAAAAGGTCGCCGCCAGTTCCGTTTCCGCTTCTGATGGTTGTTGTACGCCGCCCATGCCTTTTTGGCTTCGGCCTGTAGCCCGTCCCAAGAACTAGTAGCGAATGCTTGTGTCGCGTGGATATCATTAGAGCGATTAAGGAATTCGTTAATACCGACTGAAAATTCGCGGGCAAAGACTTCCAGTCTTTGATATGGGTATATTGGTCAGCAATGGAATGGCAGTGATGGAGATAGGGTGCCCAAACTCACTGCTTCGAGGGCTTCAGCGGCTCTGGTGGTGGAGGACTTGGTAGCCGGCCACCGTAAGCCATGTACAACTGCATTGCCTTTTCGAGCAAGTCGGGAGTGGGATTAGCGAGCTCAGGCACATTCTTGCCGGCCTCGTTGGAGAGGAAATTTGGGACAGTACTGAGATCCATGGCAGCCGTCACGTTGCGAGGCAAATGGTCCAAGTTGGCACAGAATCAATATCAGAATCAAAAGAAACTGGCAGCCATGGCATGGTTCATATGCACGAGAGAGATCTCATCCATCGTTGGCTCTAGATGCCAGGTCAAGGTGTACGCGTTCGATGTGCTTCAGCCTCGTACTCTCGCAGCCTCTTCGGCATCCCTGCTTCCTGCATTTCAGCTCAGTGACGTGGTCCAATCGGGCATGTAGGAACTGATATCGCAGAGATGTGATGAAAATGCGAGTTACGACATATGCAACCGTCAACAAGTTATTTCATTGGTCCTTCCTGCCTGTCATGGCCATTCGAGGATTTGGGGGTATTGAGCCTCCCCGGCACGTAGCTGCCTCCCTGGTTGGATTTGATTATATCGCAGGCATCTTACAACACACACGATCCATATCTCGCTCTTTTCTCTTTTCTGACTTTCAAATTGTGTTTGTAATGGGCCTCGACATTATCTCGATCACTCCACTCATTGAGGGAACGACGCTAGAGTCAACCGCTGAAGTTAAACCAATCGTTACTCTCGCAGAAGAGATTCAAGTGGAAATGGAGGATGCCACTTCTAGAACCTCGAGCTCGGAAATGCTTGCCATAGCCCAGGAACACCTGGAGATATTTTCCAAGACTTTGGATATTGTCGAGTCAACTGAGCGCGGTTTAGGGAGCACTACGTACGAGTCATCAGTGCAGATACCGAATCTGATACGATCTCTCGCATCAGAGGTTAAGCGGCTGGGAAAACTGAAAGAGGTACTTAACATTCAGGTTGATGACGATGACCAGCCAATAGATGATTCCTCAGAGAGCATTTCAGACGGAGCTATTGACGGGAATATTGTCTCTGGCTGTTCTGAGCCACCCAGATGCACTTCTGAGTTGAAACTCGCCCCCTGGGCCTCAATCCCTAACAGAATCGAATCCGCTCACCCGGCAATATACGTGCTAGTCGGCCAGCCAGGCCCAGACAATATCAAACAATCTGGTCGCATCGGCGAAGAGAAATGTGACCCTGTCGAAGCCCCACAGGAACTTCCTGTCGGTCGATGCGAGCTGCCGGAGCTCATTGTGATGAAATCGATGCGACTTTTGAATCACATCGACTTCAATATCCACAACGGGACCCTTCCATGGAACGAGGATTCGGAACAAAACGTGCAATACGTCATCCTGCGGCCCTTCAAGATCCTAGCTTTCTTCAATGACGAAATCCGCAACCACCTCATCGAGCTTGAGGAAGTTCGTACAAGCATCAAGAGCATGACTGAAGACGAGTACGACGAAGACTGGCGGGCTAACCCTCCCATCGATGCCTACATTGCTGGAAGAAAGATTGATCCGTCGAGTCAGACGGTGCCGGAGCTTACCGGTCTGATTAAAGATTTTCGCACCCTGATCAGATTCATGGACCACTACATCGTGCCAGCCATTTCCAGAAGGCCGGAAGAGCACGTCTACTTCTCTGATCTCTGGTACACGTTCCCTGCCGGATCTCTCATATACATCAAGAATAAGAACGTCCCTCAGAAGATTTGGAAGGTAATCCAGAGAACTGGTGGTAGACCCTTACAGCAACCTCCTGGGAGTCGCCGACTTCAATCGAGCTCAAAACTCTCCCAATTTGTCATTGATTGCTACTACATCGACTTTGATGGCAATCGTTACATTCCTGTCTTCCACCGGATCATATTCGACCCCTTTGACGGCCTCGAGCCAGTCACCAACCTCCCCGCGTGTCCGCTTCAAGTAGCGGAGACCGTGGGCTACATCGACCCTGATGCTATGGTAAATCGTGGGCGGGACTTCATAGAATGTACGCGACCTACCCATCGAGACTATACGGGGAGGAACCAGCTGCAAAAGCCCAACGGGGAAGAATTGATAAGCAGCGACACCATACTACCTGACAACGCTTCTCGGTACTCCGAGTGGATCGACAGCGAAGTTATGGTGGACATGGAGCGTGCCCTGCATGAGGTACCCAACTGGAGACCGAGCGCATCAGAATACGTACCGTTTCAAGACGAGTCCGATCTGGGGCCATATGAACACGTCGACAATGACAGGTTATGGGATCGCAAGACCACCGACCGCTTGATGGACATTGAGACAGAGAAGTGGCAGAGGTGGGATCGGGATCATCCTCCCACCGAACGCGAGGACCTTCTTCTTCTTCCTGGCCATGTTTTTGCCTTTGTCTTCCGGACTCGCAAGTGGGGTGTGTATATTATCAAATAACCTTTTGTCAAGAGACTATTGCTAACTCCTAGATTAGCTTGCATTCGGCTCGGAAAAGACCAAGGAGGCGAGGGGATGCTTCGCAAGCGGCATCCCAGGCCCACGCCGTGGAACGACTTGGAACTACCAGACGGGCACAAGAATCTCGTCCAGTCTCTGATTGAGTCTCATATGGACGGAAATACGAGCAGAAAACTTCACTTTGACCTCGTCCGAGCGAAGGGTACGGGTGCCACTTTACTACCAGTACTATCCAAAGACTAACCATTCACACAACAGGCAAGGGAATCATTATCCTGCTGCATGGAGTTCCAGGGGTGGGTAAGACATCTACGGCTGGTAAGTTCTGCACATAGTATTCACATAATAAACGAGGTCCCCATGACGGGCTAACACTTGCAAAGAATGCGCAGCTGAAGCGAACAACAGACCATTACTCCCAATCACCTGCGGTTTGTATACCTATCTCGCCAAAACCTGACATCTAATGACTTTTTCTTTTAGGGGATCTTGGCACTTCTCCCAAGGAAGTGGAAACCAAGCTCCAGGAAGCATTCCAGTTGGCACAGCTGTGGAACTGCGTGCTATTGCTGGACGAGGCGGACGTTTTTCTCGCTCAGCGTAGTGAGGATGACATTCAGCGCAATGCACTGGTTTCTGGTGCGTGGTCCATTCCCATATCACAGTGTTTCATGCTTTGAATTCCTCGTGTTGCTGATTTACTCTTGGCCACAACAGTTTTCCTTCGTGTCCTGGAGTACTACGAAGGCATCCTATTCCTCACGAGCAACAGAGTGGGTGTGTTTGACGAGGCTCTCAAGTCTCGCCTACACATGGCTCTCTACTATCCTCCCCTCGAATGGAAGTACACCAAGCGCATCTGGGAAACTCATCTGAAGAAGCTGACCGCAAGCGATCTAATTGAACTCGACGAAAAGGATATTATTGACTATGCCGAAACCTTCTTCGAAGACCAAAGAAAACCCGAGTCCACCATCGGCCCCGTTTGGAACGGCCGGCAAATTCGAAACGCCTTCCAGTCCGCGGTTGCCCTTGCCGGGTACAAGCACCAGGGCACGCACAAGATCTTACTGACCAGAGACCATTTTGAAAAGGTGTCCAAGGTATCCAACCAGTTCAATGATTACCTCTGGAGCATCCAATGTAAAACGGATGCCGATAAGGCATCCACATGGGGATACCGGCATGATCGGTGGGTCAAGCCTGGGATTAACGGGAACACTGTCGACCGGCGATCTAGAAACATGTCAATAGATGGAGGTACAATGAGCTTTGCACTCAACGCAGCAGCAGCGGGTCCGTCCTATCAACAGCAGACTATACCTCAAGTAGCGCCGCCGATACAAGGATTCCCACCACCCCAGCAGCAACAGCAAGTTCAAATGCTGCAGCCGCAACAAGGGCCAGTATTGACGCAGGGTGTGTATCAGGAGAGTCATCAGCACATACAAGGCCAGTTCGGACAACGACAAGAAGGACTTTCGCAGCCACTACAGCACCAATTTGGCCAGCAACAACAATATGAGCAACATCAACAACAACTCCAGCAGCAACAATATCAGCAATATCAACAACAACAACAACATCCGCCACCACAACGTTAGATTGAACATTACAACATGCTGCAAAGATACCAGCAAACTAGTATATAGTTAATCCCAGGTCTAATATAAGCAAGTTTGATTTTGATCTAATTTCTTGAGCGTAAAGCGAAATAAGAATACCATTAGTGCGCCACATCGTCAGTTTATAGAAAGAACCGGCCATATAACCGTGATATGATTACGTTGTTACCCAGGCAAGATATGAGTAAATTATTCCCAAAACTATAGGTTCGACAAAAGACGGTAGCAAAGTTTAAAGAACGATATTTCCTAATTTCGTGGATCCTGGGACACAACGCAGATGCGCCGTGTCAGAAACATGGAAAGCTAAGACGCAAGAGAGGCACCAGTGATTCGTTTTGATTGGTACGATGGATGGAGGGATGAGACTTTTTAATGGATACATACGTAGTCTTCGTCGCTGCTATAGTACCTGGCTAGTTCACACAAGCAATCAGGTTGTAAGGAGCATACGCCTTCAATGTTTACCAGACTGGCCAATGAACCAGCTGAGATACTTGAGCAAGCTTTACCAACTAGTAAAATTCTATGAACAGTAGTATATAGCTTATTCATAGTTTCTGTATTGCCACCAAGGAGAAATCAAGCAGTATATAATTCCAAGAACCCTTTTGCCGACTGTAACATGGTACATTAAGATTGATTGAACAAATTGTGAGTCTATTGAAGGTTGAAAATACTGGATGATCTAATATGGTAAGATATAGCTAGCAACAAAGACCAAGAAGTGCTATCCTCGACTCCACTCCTGATCTATCGATCTGATCGTAGGAACCTTCTGGCTGGCATAAAGAACTGCATCGATGGATGAAGTTCTTAGAACCTAGATGTCCTCGAGGTCAAAAGGGTCGACGCTGTAGATACCCGCGCTATTCAAATGCTCGGTGCATGGAGACAATGTAACTTGCACCAATTAAGATCGGCCTAACAACTCCAATGGTAAGTCATCATCCTTAAACTTGATAATGAGTCGTTCACTTACATCGTCAAGTACTTCAGGATTATGCTCGTTGGCAGCTCTAGCTGCATCAGCAGCACGATTATGGGTAAGCCACAAGCTTTTGAGATGATGATAGGTAAAAATTGCACCCCAGAGAGCTGCCTCCCGGCCCGGCGGAGGTCTTGACAAACGAAGCGGGTTCGAATCATTGGCAATCTTCTCCGCTCCGCGTTATGCGCAAAATGGGCAAATTCAGTGGTTGGCCCCAGATAGTTCAAGGAATTTGAGCTTCCTCGATCATCTCAGGATCGTTGAAATGATGCATGAAAGTGTTAGAGGGGAACGCGAGGCCAAGATAATCGAAGGCAGCTTGCAGGACTGTGTTCCACACGGGGAACGTGAAACGCCGAGTGTACTCAGCAGCAGACTGCTCGGTAATCTCTTTGGTTTCTCCCGAGACACCATCGCTCGTTAGCTGGCAGAAGAGTTAGTCAAATTGGGTCAACTCAAACCTCAATCATTAGGAGCTCATCAACTTACAGTTGGCCGGACGTCATCTGCCAACAAGTCTCGAGCGTAGGTGCAGCAATGCACCCAAATACGGTCGACCAGTTCTTGCACTGATAGTCTGACGTTGCCCCGTACCGATGCGTCTGGGAGGAATACTTGGCTGTACTTGCGATGGGGCATAACGTGCGAAATGACAAGGTCATCCCGGGTATATGAGATGACATTTGCCGAGTTACTTGCGGGTGGTTTTGCCGAAGGGTCGTACCACGTTATGAGATGTTTCATAACGCTGGTAAAAACAGGGCAAGTATGTTATGAATCCTCGCGCATCAGTCTCATCCAATTAGGGAATGCAGCTAGTCTCGTCAAGGTACTGTAGTCGTCTAAAGAGATCGTAATACTGCTGGTCGTTGAGTGCTGAAAGAAAATCTGGTCGGCGGTAGGAATAAGTAACACTATTAATCACTACCGGACGGTTCAAAGCTGGAGACCCCGGGTCCTCACCGTTGCGTAGAGACTCTTTCAACTTCTGCATATTCAAGCTATGGGTATCACCGGTGATCTTCATGCGCACGGTGACATTGAAGTCCTCTGGCCAGACTGGATAGAATAAAGCCCCGAGATTCGAGTTCGCGAAATGTACCGATCTGTCGATTAGGTGGTTCATGTCTTCGGCGTCTACCATTTGGTAGACGCCTGGAAAATAACGCTCGAACCACTGAGTTACATCGCCGAACAGGTGGAAGAAAGGGCGGGGATGATGACAGGCAACTGCCACTGCACCAAAAATGAGGCACCGTTAGAGGGCGGTTTTGGTCTGAGTTAAAAGACATGGTTTTGAGCCATTTTCGGCGTAACCGTTTTGTGTGTGATAAGAAGGAGGAAAAAGAAGATTCCTCGGTTAGAGAGAATATATACCTCTCTTTCAGATGGCGCTAGGCTATATCGGGCAGGCGGCGGTGATTTCTGACAAAGGGCACTGGAACGCCCGTCCAGCATTTATTGTTTGTTGGGAGGGTGTTAAATAATAATCAAACAGAATGCGAAGAGACATGGGAGCCCCGAAGCGAGCGCATGCGCTAGGCTGTGAGAAGTGTAACTAGATTACTCTTGATTATGAGGGTATTCATACTGTATTCATATATGTGTTGAGCTCCATGGCATAACTAGTACTGCATCGACGCCCTCATACGGTTGTAATCTCCCTGAGTGATAGGCTCGTACTTGGCCGGATTCTCTTCACTTGTGCATGTTGGAAGGCACTCTATAAGCGACGCTGGGTCCGGCGCAAGAAAGTACGGAATTGAATACCTTTCTCGGGTCATTCTGTCAGGACCTTCGAAACGATCTTTGAGTATCGGCAGTGTCACTCGATGGTTCGTTGACCGAAGATAGTCTATATCCAGTCAGCAGCGAAGAGACCATACGTTTCAAGGTTCATACCATTACTCCACCTCTGCAACAAGTCTCCAACGTTCATAACAATTGCGTTCTTCACTGGCGTCGCTGGAATAAATCTCCCAGGCTGGGCAAGATCCTCGACCTCCAGGCCACCGCAGTCGTCTTGAAACAATATCGTCATCGAACTCCAGTCGGTGTGCGCAGGCATGCGTGCCATGGCTTGACTTTCAATTGCATCTGCTGGAATAGATGGATAATGCAACAAGCGAAGCTGGTTGTTATGCCCGGAATGCTTTCGTACTAGGTGATTTTCATCTTCTAGTCCGATGCCAACCGCTATGGAGCGCAGGATTTCAGATGCTGCGCCAAAGCAGTCCCAGTAAAATCGAGTCATGAAGTCTCTAAATCCGGGAAGAACTTCTTCTGGAATCCATTGATTGGGTTGGTCTGAATTGTCGTCGCTTCCCATATCGTAGCTTTCCTAGCTCAGTATTAGTTGAATACACGACACCAAATCTCGAAATGTGTCCGCACCTTAAAATCAGTAACTTCTCGTAACTTCTTCACCAATTCCTCATCATTTCCGTCACTGATAGCCTGAGACACTTTCTCTAATCCAGGCCATGAGTACCCTCGATGTACCGCCCACCCCTCCGGATGAGGAGCTTTAAGCTTATCTTCCGGACTAAGTGCAAAGAATCGACGTGACCATTCAAATGCTTCATCTAGTAGTGAGTCTGGTAGCGTATGGTTTGTGATGTACACAAACCCGACCTCCTTGCTAGCCTCGACAATTTGCCTTGCGACCTTGAGGCGCGATTCTTTGTCGGATGTTTGCGTCCATGCGGAGAAGTCGACGATGGGAATAGTAAACGTAGCCATGGTTGGCTATTGACTGGTCATATATTGGAGTGCCCTTGATGAGAGTTGGCTTCGCATTGATGCTGTAATGCCAGAATCTTCAGCTGTATCTCTGTGTTTCAGTCGTTCTATAGACGTGCCCCACCTGCTTGATAAGGCTGGTGGTCAATGGTCATCGTTGACGTAGATGTAGGTGCTAATTGACATAAACTCATGATGAAGACAAGATATTGATAAAAGACATTCGATTAGCATCCAATTGGATAATTCTTTGAGTTCAAGCAGAAAGAGAAACAGTCTTGGCTAAGGCAGGAACGACGTGGACGACGTCGATGATGTCGCCGAGTGGGCCGGTTGCCGTGGCAGGCGCCGTTAATCACTTAATCACTTGAATCACCTCAGGCCGCAATCTGAGTTGGCAGCCTCACCGTCTTTCATCCTCACTCGTCCATGTCTTTCTAGAATTTTCACTTGATGAAGATTTGGCCTCTGGATATTCAATTATTATAGTCCAAGACTATCATTGAATATCAACAACGCTACACAGTCAGTTTTTTTAAAGACGGTACCTGATTGTTGACACCAGAAAACGGTCTAGACCCCACCAACAACAGATCGATCTCAACACAACAATTACCATCAGCAATACAAAACGACCACTTTACAAGAGATTGGCGACATAATCAATTGACGGGTGCCAACCCGGCCGCAACCATGAAACAATCTCTTCTGTCCATTGCGACACTGCTCATATCGTCATCGTGGTGTGCAGAACTCGAACTCGCACCCTTCACCCACCCAGCAACCGCCGCCGCAACCGCATACCCAGAATTCGCTCGAGACTTTGACTTCTTCAAGCGCGACGGCAACTGTCCTGCCAATTACAATACCTGCTCGAACGAAGGCAATTCGGGGATATGCTGTAAAGCAGGAACGACATGCACGGTTGACGGGGCGAATAATTACGCTTGCTGTCCGACAGGAGCGAAATGTACGGGGACGCTTGGAGCGGCTGCTACAGGTGGTAGTAATGGCAACTCGGCATCAACGACTTCGACTGGGTTCATGTTCCCACAGGGCACGACATCGACGACGACGACGACATCAAAAGCGAGTATAACAGGATCTACAGTACCAGGTGCAGCGTTCCCTTTCGTGTATATCCCGACGAGTTTCAGCAACGCCGCAAGTTGCAGCTCATATTATTCATTCTGTCAAGACGAGTACACAAGCTGCATAGTCTCGCTCGGAGGACAATACGGCGTGACTGTAGCGGGCGGTAATGGAGGAGGCGTGACGGTTGCAGGCGCTACGGCTGTGACATCTGCTTCTGCTGCAATATCGACATGTTCAAGTCTTAGTCGCGAAGCTTGTTATGGATTGCAGGAATCTTACTGTACAGCCTTCGGCACGTCGGGAGGATCGACAACGACCGGCGGTTCGTTTGTTGCTGGGAATTATGCGCCGGCTCGCAAGTCGAGTTTACATGAGATTTTGCTAGCTGCAGCAGCTGGTGTTTTGGGAATGTTAATATGAGGTTACGATGGTGATGGATTGACTGGCTGTAATGAAGCATGGGCAATTGGTTGATGTGTCTTTTGATTTTGCTTTTTGCTTCTATTGTATATGGCACAGAGGAGTTGGTTGTTCTTCATGATTTGGGTACATATGATTGATCTCTCATACCTAGTACTGATGATTTCTATGGAATGTGATATTAAAGTGCGCCGATCTGGAATGTAGAAATAGTTTATTTCGACATATGACATAGAAAATAAGGCTACTTCCAATGTTTACATGGTCGGTCGCCGGGCCAGCTATCGATAAGCCGACCGATCGGTCCACTTGCGGGGGACGATCATCAGCCATAAAGCCTGTCAAGACAACTCTGAAGGATGATTATTTTACATGAGAATGAGAGGAATCAAACGGTGTTTTTCTTTAACTGAGAAGATGCAAATAGTCAAGAGCACGAAGTACGGAGTATGCAATGCAAGAACCACTTCTGTGCCTGACAGCAGCACCAATTGCCAACACAGCTACTCCATAATCAGGCTTGATTGTCAGGGCGGACCCATAATTAAGTTGATCTAGCAGACTAGCAGAACGAGGGAAAGATGGAAGCATCTGGAGTGAATCGGCGGTCAGAGCTGATGACTTGTTCGGAGATTTAGTAGGAAAAATGAAGCTGGCTATTCGTAGTTGGACCCGGCCAGCCTTGCATTACCGTAAGCCTTGATGAGGGGAGGGGTAGCAAGGCCAACTCACCGAGTCATGACAACCTAGATTACTCTCGGAAAATCCTTCATCGTAGCGAAAAAGAAAAGAAGAAGAAAAACCAGCCATCATATTATTTCCACCGAGTCACTGCGGAGTAATAATTATAGTTTATTTCGTCTGAAACAACATACAAGGATCAAAGGTTGCGGTGGTGACGGATTGGCGGATAGCATCAAAATCGGGTGGTTGGTAAAAAGAGGCTGGGAAGCCGACACCCAACCACGATAACACCACCACGTGAATTTCTTCTACCATTTTCTCATTCTTGGATTCTTCTTCTCTTTTTCATTCCAACTACCAATTTACAGTTTTACAATATTTGACGTCTTTACGATTTGACGAGATATCTCGAGTGTTTACTTATTTTCAGTCATCGATAAGCAATTGTTTATCACCACTGGATTTCAACAGTCGATAACAACCATCACGGGCGCAATGCGTTCCTTCTCCGCTATTTCCCTCCTCCCACTCCTCGCTGCTCTATCGCAGCCAGCTCAATCGCAAATCGTCACAGCGTCACCATACGATGTGGCTCTCGAGCAACGTGCCTGCTCCAATCCATGCGGCTACTACGCACAACTATGCTGCACTTCATCGCAACGATGCATAACAAACAGCCTGGGTCAGGCCGAGTGTTCCAACAGCGGCAGTAACTCCGGCTCAGGGTCGTGGCAGTACTACACCACCACATTCACGCAAACAGATCTTTCGACAGTCACTTCTGTCTACAGCAGCTATGTTACCACTGCGCCATCCACAACTACCTGCGCTATTTCCCTTGGTGAAACTACCTGTGGCACGACCTGTTGCAGTGCCTCCGAGACATGCGATAATGGAGTCTGTGTGGCAGGCGTCTCGTCCGAGGAGTCACCAACCGGCACAGCGACACCAGCGACTCGACCAACGAGCAGCGGCGCAGAGACCGTTACAGCGACTCAATCAGCTACCACAACGGTAGGCTTTATCGCACCCGTTTCCACGAACGGTACGACAGTCATTTCCGCGCACCAGGGCGGCGGTCTCAGCGGCGGCGCCATTGCTGGAATCGTTATCGGTGTTGTTGCGGGTGTATTCCTGTTGATCCTGCTATGTGCCTGTCTGTGTATTCGCGGCATGCTTGACGGTCTACTCGCGCTCCTTGGCCTGCGACCCCGACGACGCACGGAAACGACCTATGTCGAGGAGCGCATTTCGCATCATTCCCACGGCGACGCACCACCCCCAAGACGGACGTGGTTCGGTACAAGGCCATCTCGACCAGCTCGGACTGATGATAATGGTGGTCGATCTGGTCTGGGTTGGTTGGGATGGTTTGCAATCATCGCTGGAGCGGTGGCATTGTGTCTGGGTCTTCGGAGACGGAGAAATGAAGAGGAAAAGAGTGAGTATAGTTATGGTCCTGGAAGTTCTTATTACTACTACAGTGACTATTACAGTGGCAGTGAGTACTCCCCCCATTCGAATCATATTGAAGCACAGACTGACAGAATAATCAGGTAGCGAACAATCAGACGATCGACAGACGCGACAAACCCGCGACTCGAGAAGATCTCGATCCCAACGATGATAGACACGCTGCACTCGCTGCACTCACTGCTGTCACGATCGTATATATTTTGCATAAAGGCGTTATGATATTCTCCTACTCAACCGAATTGTCGACCTGGAAGTGCTCCTGAAGATTCTCCCGGCTTTTCTTTTCTTATGACCTGCATGATTGTTTTTTTCTTTTAATGTTGCGAATGACTGATGTAAATATTGTGCGAATGATCAAAAAAGGATATGGCTTGATGGAAGATTGGGACTTATGTATGTTAGCTATATGACCAGAACGAAAATGAAGATTGTCCAAGATATCAAGTGTAGATACGTATGTAGATGCAGTGCAAGTGATTGCCCAATTATTCAGGCCTCAAAAGAGTGCATGAGAATTGTATTGTGATTGGCTGGATCCCGCATGGCGAAGCACTACACTATATATGGCTTAGTGCTACCATATCGGGTTAGTAGCTGGCCAGACTATCATCGATTCTTCTTTTTTCTGTACGTAGAAAGTTTCGAAATATGTTTTGCAGAATCCGAGACATGACACAAAATCGTGAAGAGAACTCACAGCACGACCGAGAAATAAGATTCTAGCACATCCGCCGAATCCGCCGAGACTCGAGACTCGAAACTCGAGTACATAACCCCGGACGAAATGATAAACACGGAGTAAAAAGACGGAGAACGAATTCTTACAGGCCGACGAACTGAGAGCTAAACTGAGTAGGGGCCAAAACCGAGCGCCTCCCACGTAAATCGTCGAATGAAGATTTATTACTCCGTACAGGCGGCTGCGATAACGGTAGGCGCTGAACAATATTGAAGACCTTGTTGTGATCGTTGTCAAATTCTACTCCATCTCTCAGGTATTGCGGAATGCACGGTGGTGACGCTGATTCCGTCATGAATGCAGTCCAAGC
Source organism: Talaromyces nanjingensis (assembly GCA_031010415.1). Classification (NCBI taxonomy): domain Eukaryota; kingdom Fungi; phylum Ascomycota; class Eurotiomycetes; order Eurotiales; family Trichocomaceae; genus Talaromyces; species Talaromyces nanjingensis. Next base: position 2,245,826 of record JARFPJ010000005.1, read on the forward strand.
AGCTGTACATACAGGCTGAACGTAGGTACCCGACGGCGTCAAAAGTGTACGAAGCAGGGAGAATGCGTCAAGCCACATGGACATGGAACAGAAGAGATAAGTTACGATTAATATTAATCACTCGTATGTATTCAACAGAGCAAAAAGACATGGGTACAACCTTGGAACACTAGAGAAATATGACAAGACTAGTTGAACCTAGATCATCCGAAGATACAACATATATATACGTAAATCATTGAATGAGGTGCGGCTGCTCCTCAGACCCGGTAAATACTCAGAACGAATTCATAAGCAGACGAATTCATATTTCAGTGCTACCAAAAGTCGAGTTCTGTTTGGCGGATAACGAGTCAAGAAAAAGGAAGTAGCGATACCGGCGAGTACTGGGAAATTGACTGGCATCTCGCTGATATGAATTCTTGGGACATAGTATTGGGTGGCTTCCGCGCATTTCAAGCGTTGAAGCCGTGTAAAATAAGCTTATAAACAAGAGATCTGCTTGGCTGTGTATGGTTTCCCTATGTAAAACATAAAACTCGAAAAAGACTGCGGGTGGGAAAGGCGGCCAGCGCAAACCGCCCCGCCTAGCAGAAGGACATCCCGAACTCACCGTCTCGGCACTTCTTCACCTTCACACTCCCACCACCCATCTCTCTGCCACCACAGTGACTAATTCTCGCCAATTTACTCACCACTCGCTCACCAACTACGCTATCTCAGGAAATATCTCGTTTCATGTATACAACAAACAGCTCATATTACTCCTGACAGTGGTATTCCGATCCAGGAGGACAGTTACGATTTTCTTTCCTTGGCTTTTCCTGCAACCTCGATCGCTCCCCTCGGAATCATCGCACAACTCTCCGACAAACCAACAATCGCCTCGCTTCGACAGCGAGTCTGAGCAGCCATGTTGCAGACTCAGACTCAACACGTTTTTTCCCATCAGCACCAATATCCACAAGCCGAGCCGTCATGGATGCATCAGCAGCAACAACAGCAGCAACATCACCAGGCCCAGCATCATCAACAGCAGCAGCAGCATTCATCGCTCGCCGCTCAGCAACATGCTCAGGCACAGGCCGCTGCTGCCGCCGCCGCCGCCGCTCAGCAGCAACACTACAACCGTATCGCAATGGCGGGAGGAAACGGATCGGCCGCTGGTAACCAGGCACAGGGTTCAGGCAACAGCGCAGGCTTGAACGCAGATGGCTCATCCCTTTCGGCCGGTGCTGGTATCGATGGAAACATTAGCGACGAAAGCCGTAAGGTCTTTATTTGGGTCGCAGAGCTGCTTGATCCCAATCGACGAGAAACCGCTTTGATGGAACTCAGCAAGAAGCGCGAACAAGTCCCGGAACTCGCTCTCGTCATCTGGCATTCTTTTGGTATGTATCTTGGTTTTGTTTTTAAAGCGTCAACTGACTTGTCATAGGCGTCATGACTGCGCTGCTACAAGAGATCATTTCCGTCTACCCTTTATTGAACCCTTCGCAGCTGACTGCCGCCGCCTCGAACCGGGTCTGTAACGCATTGGCGTTGCTTCAATGTGTTGCGTCACACAACGATACTCGTACTTTGTTTTTGAATGGTATGTTTTTTCACCATCTCGCCGTGGCTAATGACTAATCATGATTCGCTTTCAGCACACATCCCGTTGTTCCTCTATCCCTTCCTCAATACTACTTCCAAATCTCGTCCATTCGAATATTTGCGCTTGACTTCCCTCGGTGTTATCGGTGCGCTCGTCAAGAATGATTCTTCTGATGTGATCAACTTTCTCCTCACAACCGAGATTATTCCCCTCTGTCTTCGCATCATGGAGACCGGTTCGGAGCTCAGCAAGACTGTTGCCATTTTCATTGTTCAGAAGATTCTTTTGGATGACTTGGGCCTGAATTATATTTGCGCCACCTATGAGCGTTTCTACGCCGTCGGCACTGTTTTGAGCAACATGGTGACTCAACTCGTTGAGCAGCAGACCGTGCGACTATTAAAACATGTAGTCCGTTGTTTCTTGAGGTAAGTTTGCAAGGTAGCCACGTATCAATGAATATTTGACTAACTATGGGTTAGACTCAGTGACAATAGCCGCGCTCGCGAGGCCTTGCGACAGTGCCTTCCAGAACCCCTCCGTGACGCGACTTTCTCATCTGTGCTGCGCGACGATGCTGCTACTAAACGTTGTCTGGCGCAGCTGTTGATCAACCTGTCGGACAATGTGGATGCCGGAAATGCTGCCGGTGCGGCTATGTAAACGGACAATTTAACGCATACAAATATCCTCATCATAGAATGATGGATTTTTACGACCTGCATGGGACGGAAATGGCGAACTCGGATATATGTTTCTTCATTTGATCTTCTATTTGTCCTTTCTCTTATCGGATTTACACCCTTTCGGAAACGAGGCGCGAAATTTCAGCCGTCAATTCCCAGGCTTCGTGATGGACTCATGCAATCGACTTCGTAACGACACGTCTATCACGAAACGGCTGATTCAGCAGCTTCGCGTTTGCAATCTGAAAGCTATCTACCTCGTACACATATGCATGATTCTAGGAACGTTTCGTTGGTTGGATTTCCTTGTGGATGGTGGGCATATCCTATACATGACTCCTCGGGGTGTTTCTTCATTTTTGATCTTTGCTTCCCTTCTTCTCTGCATTATACGGTTGTTGTGTTCATTGATATTTTCACTTACCCTCCTGCGCTATAGAGTTCCGCTACACGAGAGATACCAGGATGTTTGCTTTTGCATTGTATTTGTTCTGATTATGTATTCTTTCCACGCAACTGGGGTTTTGCCAACGACAATGAGACAGGTGCAGTTGTCTGCTCCACTTTCAAGACTGCTCTATGGCAAAAGGACCACATGAATCTTTTCTGGAGGTTGACGAGGACTTGGCGTTTTACTACAAATTGTTTTATCCTTTATCTTTTTCTTGCTTGCACAAAAGAATACTGGCTCTGTTGTACTCTACCAAAATCTCCTTTTTTGTGATTTTGTCATCATTATGAGAGGAAGCACCGGACATGAAACACTTGACTATCCTCAAGATGGCTGTTGTTCATGTCTGTTTTGCTTCTGTTCTTCAATTCGGTGTCTATTATGTTCCTTTCTTTGATTCTTCAGGCATATGGCATAGCTCGTTGGACCTTACACCGAGCTGGCCACATCTTCTTTCGCGGTGAACCGCAATATTGTCATATTATTCTTATCAAAATATAATGGACTAGTTGCTATATTAATCCTTTGAGACTAACAACTACCTGGCCACTCCGTCTTCTACTGGCAATGCAGTCACGATATCACGTGACTAGATAGACCAGATATAACCGAAATAGGACTAGCGCGTATATGTAATCGCGCCAAGACCTAAGGCAACGAGGCCGACACGTCGTGGTCGCCCCTAAAAAACTGCGGAAAGACGAGCAGCCCGCAAGGATCTCGTCGCGCCTACGAAGATCCGTTCACTTATCGATCATCATCCGCGTTTTTCGACATTCTCGAGGCACCTCGACAAGTTGATCCATGTAACTAGTCTTTATTTCGTGCCTCGACTTTTTACTACTTCACTTACCCACCCCCATATCGAAGAACGAAAAAAGAAAACGTCATTGCTTCCAACAACCGCCAAAAAGAAATCTCGAGATAGGTATCGCGCGCCGCGCCCGCCACCATCCATCATGGTATCGCGAAAACGAGCTCACTCCGAAATGGAGACGGCAACACCTAAAAAAGAGCAGCCAGCTGCAGAAGAACCGAGTCTATTGCAACGTATTCGCAACTGTTGGGAATTTGCGTCGTTGATGCAGTATATCTTCTTCTTTGGGAAGATTATGAAGATTGATGAGGATTTGGGGGTTGAGGTATATTCTTTTCAATGAATGGGTATTGCGTTTGTATGTGTTAAGCTGACATTGTGCTGGCATAGGATCTGGAAATGGAATGTCTCAAGCCCGAGCCCTCCGAGAAACTTATGGAGATTGGATTGTCGTTACTTAAATTCGTCTCATCGCATCGCGGGTTAACGTACGTAACGACTTTATGCGGAGCTTTGTTACATTCAGATAGCTAACTATAGTCTTTTCTTTACGAACAGATTCGACAATTTCGATGAATATACGCGTCGCCAATATAATGCCAAAGCCCCTCAACTTGTCAACCCGTTCGGATACGATGAGGAACCGAATAAATTTAGAGACTTTGATGTGTTTTTGAAGTTGAAAGTGTTACATCAATTATCGCTCTGGACGTTTTATAATCCGGATCGCATTCGGGAAAAGATGCCTGAGCAGCGGGAAATAGATCAGACACAATGGGTTCGTACACTACCTCTCTGGCAGCATGATTTTATTAACCACTTTTATAGAGAATTGAAGAGTTCGGCTGGGATAGTAAAGACCGAATCTACTACGTCCTTGATGACAATCGCCTATATCGTCGCACCGACCCTCCTATACCTCCACCGGCCCCAGCCAAACCCAAGGCTAACTCGAAGAAAGCCCGAGCCGCCGCCAGAGCCACGAAGCGCAGAAGAGTGTCCGCCAAAGTCGAAGAAGAAGAGGATGAAGATACCGCCGATAATGAAAAGACTTCCGCTGACACAACAACGATTGAATTCAAGTGGGAGTGTCTCGCGACTAATTTGTCCGAATACCAGGCATTCCTAGATACTCTACAAAAGACCAGAGACCCGAACGAAAAGTCACTTCGAGATCGTATCATAGAAGGAGTTTTGCCTGTCGTTGGAAGAGCAGCAGAGGCAGAAGAGCGCAAACGACAGAAACGAGAGAAGGAGTTGTTCAATATGCAGTTACTAGCTGGCGCCAAACGGTCTAGCCGTCTCGCCGAAAAATCGGACAAAGAGCGACGCGACAGGGAAGCCATGGAGGCAGCTCGCAAGCACGAGCAGGAACTTGCTGCTGCACGCAAGGAACAGGAAATTCAACGCAAAATGGAAAAGGAACGACAGAACCGTATCATGACCCGTGAGCGCCGTATTCAAGAGAGAGAATCCAAACGTATACTTCATGAAGAGGAGATGGCTCGATTAGAGGAGGAACAGAAAAAGCTCGAGTCTGGAGAGGGTCGAGTGTCGGAAAGACAGATCAAAGCTGAATTGGATAAACGAAAGAAGGAAATGGAGGAGCTCGCGGAGGAGGATCAGTGGATTTTCGACTGCTCTGGCTGTGGTGTTCATGGTGAGAACATAGTAAGTTCTCTTTTATGAAGTTGATGTGTATGTTTACTTACAGTTTAAACAGGATGATGGTTCGCATTGCGTCGCTTGCGAACGCTGCAACGTCTGGCAACACAGCAAGTGCTTAGGTATCTCTCAAGAAGAGGCTGAAAAGGACGACTTTCACTTTGTATGCGCTGATTGCAAGCGTAAAGAAGAGGAAGCCAATAGGCCAAAGATACCTCCTTTGAAATTCCGTATTGGATCTGCTTCGCCAGCAACTACCGCACCTGCCACGAAAAAGGAAGGAGAACAGAGCCCTTTGGCGTCGAAGGTCTCTTTGCCTACACCGTCGAATGCGACTGGTTTCCCTCAGCAGCCGACATTCCCACCAGCTCAACCACAATTCAATGGTGGTCCACCAGTATCTCCTGAACGTCGTTTTCAACCAGCTACCAATGGGCTTCCATTCGCAGCACCCGGGTCGCCATCCAAGGCGAGTCTTGGTCCTGCATCATCCCCATTGAGTTCTTTACCTGAGCCTGCGTACATTCAGCGACAGCAACCAGCACAGAACTCAACCGCTGCTTTACAAAACATTCTTTCCGGTAACCCCTTATCTCACCGCCCATCATCATCACACTCCGTTCATAGCCAGGCCCACCCTTCACCCATTCAGAACCGTCCCTCAATGTCGCCTACTCAGGGAAACCGCGATGTCGGCCCTCTGGCCGGGTTCCCTTCATCGGGTATTCCCAACGGGTCTCTTCCGTCGACACCATACGGACAACACCGCCCCATAGTCCGGCCCCAGGATCGAAATGTCCCTTACTTCTCTTCCAGCATCGACCAGCGCACGACTTCGTTCTCTGACTCCTTCGCCTCCCACACCCCTCCACCACCGGGCTCTCAAAATAATAATCTGGCTCTATCCGGTCTCAGCCCGACTAAGAACGACTCTCCGCGACCCGTTACAGCGAGCAGCGTGAGCAGCGCGTCGATCCTACCTCCAATCCACAGATTAGAACCCAGCCCCAAACTCATGGGACGCAGTTCAGTTGATGCACCAATTCCGCCTCCCGTCAAAATGATGACCCCTGAACAAGAGGGACGTCGACAGCGCGAGAACCAGTTGGCGTCCGGCACAACCCTACCACCATTGTCGTCTTGGAACACACCATCTTCGAATAATGTACAACAACCACAACCACCGCAGCAACCAGCTCTACCACCTCTCAGCCCAGGCCCGAATACGCAGAACCAGAATAATGGAGTAAACGGGCATTAATTTCTATCATCTTTTTTTTTTCTTGTCTTCTTTTGGTTATCCCCAAAAGCATGTATTGCATATGACTAGAGTATAACTTTTTATTACTTGGGTAGATGGAAGGAACGTATTATTGCATTCGTCACAATTGATCGTTTGTCTTTTTCTCTTCTTTTTTTTCTTTGGAGGTGTAGTAGGTGTAGAACACTAATATCAAACTTTCGATCTGGATACACAGATCTCGAGAAAGGCTACACTGTGGACACATACCCAATCCCAACTCTGGGTATCCGCATGAACAGGTGCACAATTTTCGTACATCCTGAACTATTGCTCCATGCTCCGAAAGTGGCACACGCGTCGTACTATTGACCGCTTGGAATGTGTGTTCGCATGAGCTGGGAATACGTAGGGCTACATACGACAGTCATGTTCTCAATCGAACTGGACATCCTGTGTAAGTCTCATCGGAGTGCTGCCACAGAGCCTTGTTTGTGGTACCTGTTTATATCGTATTGGGATTTGGTGATCCAGTTGGTATTGGAATGTGAGGGATCTAAAGATGTCCACGGAGCTGGTTCTAAGGTTACATGGCATCAATAGTTGAGCCCTGGAGTTGATGAACGCTAGAGTTGACGTGGATTGATAGACATTGATTGTCAACAACAACGTATCTACCTGTATATATTGATCTATGGATTATATATATACATACTACATTTGGGGTTATCTTGAAAATATACATGGGTACATACGTGGTTTCTACATCTTCCAGGTTCCGTAGAAATATTCAATGTTGAGTTCACCTCTCATGATATCAATCAATAGATCCCTTGAACGTCTCAAGATAGCAATTGTTGATGTAGACACTCCACCTAACTATCTCGCAGACCGAACCGCAGCTCAGACTTCACCGCAAAAAACAAGCAAAACCCGAAAATGATATATCATATTTTCTTCCTGTCATTTCAAACTTAAGTGATAGTTTTAGCTGTCATGGACTTTACCACGGCAAAAGCAACAATATTTGATCTACATGGTTATCATTCCCGGGCTTAAGTTTTTTTTCCTAAACGGGTATCTGATTCGTAGGAGAGACTTTAAAAACTTCTGCCAAATAAGATATCACAGGAAGTACTATTTTAGTATTTCCGGTTTGATAGAGTTTTGGTTCTCTGTGCCATAAACTTAGATTTTTTCGTAGCCGAAGTATACCAACAAGCAAATACCGATAACCAATAAATCTATACACAGGTTCCGTAGCGCAAACTGACATTTTGATACTATATGTATGATCAATGATCAAGTTAGACTAAGACGTTGTTTTTTGTCCTGTCAACGGTCTCCCGTACTTCCCCGAACCTATCATGAGGCCAAACAACAGAATAGTTAAAGGTTCACGAATCGCTGCGCTGCAGGGGAGATCCCTGTTTGAGCATGTGTCGACTGACTGACATTACCACTTTTAGCTAGCATACAATGGTAAATAATACTACGTAAGTATTATGATCTCCCTCCCTGAGCCGCCTCAGGGAGTCAGGGTGGGCAAAACACCCTGGTCGCTGGGCTTGTCTTTGTGAAACCCTCCCTCCCCTAACCATGGCCTTGGGTAACTACTAACTGGGCCAGGTAGATGGGCGATGGGCAGACGCAAAAATGCGAAATACTACTATTTCGTGCAGCTGATTTGCGTAGCCTTGTCCCCTTGTTTCAGGGGGATCCTGGTCAGTCCGGATTGAAATTTGAGGTTCGAATACTTTAAAATACATGCATGCGGCGTACAAGTATGTAGTATGTACTACTACGCCGCAGGCTGGTGTTCTAGCAAGCCGTGTAGAGTATAGTGTACGTCGGACTTGTGACGGAATAATGGTTCCATGATGCCCTAACCTATGGACTGAGACTTAACATAGAACCAGGAAAGTCTTGCCCCCATTCTAGACCCTTTTTCAACTAGCCGCAGAATGCAAGCTAAATTAAAGAACAACCGGGATTTGAAACACGTGAAACAAAAAACCCAAACACAATTTCATTATCAAAGTCTTCACCGACTCATACAAAGGAATGACCCAAGAAAATGATATTCTTCTGTTGGAGTTCTTTCTTTGTTATGCAGCTCCCGATCCAAACCATAAGACAATCTATTATGGACTGGGTTTACAATCCTAGATGGGTTTAATGGGGCTTGATTATAGATCCCGATCGATTGATTGCCTGAATTAGGCTTGATAAAGTTATTACTATGGTTTGTATCTATCGAGTGACCCACCTCGTAACCCTAACTCCCCGGTTAAGAATACGATGTTGATATCCCAGCCTAGTCTTAAGGAGATAGTTTTGAGAAAGTCAGTCATACATATGATAACATGCTACGAGTTTTGAGCTCTGTTTTGAACCTTTGAGCGTAGGGTTGAGTTCAGATACCCAACATTCGACCAACTTCGTGAACTCGGGAATAACGAATGACATGAGAATCCGAGTCGATCCTGCATTTCACTACGTACAAACTATTTCAGGGCGCACTCACTCCACTAGAGGCTCCCGAGGTAAAAGTGCAAATAGACTTTCCACACATAAAATCATTGACTCATCTCCTCTAATTGCAAGTAGTATGTGACGTTAAAGTTCGACAGTCCTGTGGCGGCACGCGTCAGTGATCGCTGCAAGTCGACTCATGTCATGACTTTTCGAAGGTGAACTAGTTAATGGCTCAGACATCCGGCAGTAAGCGGTGATATGAATGCTCTGGACCATAGAAAGAGTACTTACTGTTTCTTGCTAAGTATGCCGGCGCTATCTCGTAGAATTAGTCCCAAAACATACAAGGGCGAGATTTTGCCGACCGGCGTAAGGCTTATGTTCTAATACTTGACTCATGAACCAGACTCTGATCACTAGGAGGGAGATCAGGTCTGGTATGTCACTTCCGCGGGGAAATCATAGGTCCACTTTCCGGGCACGTAGTGTGGCGGTTAGTTATGTATCTACGACGTCCAACATGACCACTCGTTTAGACGAATGTTGTATGATTTGGAATTGAGCGCTGTCTTAGCTGGTGGTACTTAGTATATACATAGTACATAGTAGAAAGGAAGGAGACCCTCTCGGCATCGATAGTCGTACATAGTGTGATCTTACAACGTGCAACTATGTAATTTGGATGCCAGATGCTCATGTCTGCCTGACAGCTAGTGAACTCCAAAAGAGGCGCTGAGACGGCATTTCATTACCCCTTGGAGTAACCTCTTGGCTCCATCCGGTCTCTGCTATCTTACTACGTACTAGTAACTCGTGACACTTGTAGCGAGTCTAGACGTAGCACATCTTAGGGCCACCCACTTATGCAGACTTGATAGGACCCTCCTGGCGCTTGTACGGTACCTTAGCGATTGGTCGGCAAGTCTGCCGGATATCCATTTCCGCACTTATCCCAGCCAATCATCACTTAACTTCTACAAAATTAGAAATAAATGTTCTTAGCTTAAACTTTAGTCGCTTTTTGCTTATCTTGAAATGGTTTACAGTCAACTTTGTTGCCCTTGTGATTTGATTGATTGGAGGAGACTGCCCTGATTTCCATATTACTTAATATTATAATAATATCAGTATTATTTTGCCGTTCCCCGGAAATCTCCATGAAGTCTGACCGAATCCGTTTCCAAACTTGATGCTATACTACCCACTTAGATTTTAGGTCTACGGAGTACTTCGCTGTCAGAATACAGCAAAGCTTAATCATCCCACAAATTCATTTCGAATCCATGGATGTCAAGTACGGGATAGTTAATCACTGTCACTATACGCTGATCACTGGGTACCATGTAAATGGTGGTGACACGGACACGTTTCTCATGAAAACGTCAACAATCCGCTTTCCCCAGAAACTCTAATTAACTAACAGTGGATCTAGCTCGGCGCTTTCACGGGCCGAGGATTGCTGTACGTTGACTACGTTCAACTACGTGTCTTCAGCTGCGATCTTTTAGATGTTAGTTTTTATTTATTATCAGTACGAACAGCGCCAGATGGAGTGCGTTGTCGACTTCAAGATTCAGCCTTACATAGTTCCGTATCTCCCCGGTAGCGGTGAGACTGTACTATGAGCCGGGTGGGATGTGTACTACATACCTAGGTACATACCACCCAGCACAACCACGATAAGCGCTTAGTCATACGCGCTCAGTGAGTTAATCATTTCAGTACCGGGCTGGAAATTACACCGGTGTCACCCAATCCCAGCTTGCGAATGCGCAATTTCTATGGGCCATTAAAATGATAGAAATTGGCGACCAATCAGGTTAGATCTGAACGCGCCTCATTCGAAGCTTGTTTTACACTTTTACTCCATCGCGCGGTACGCACGCCGAACGCCGAGGCCGAGACACGGACTAACCTAGAATATCTGCTCCATCTCCGTCTCCGTCCCCGTCGGAGTCTTAATGCTGCACTGCCTGGCAATTTAAATTATCCTATCCGTACTACAAAGTTTTCTGGCTAATGTTTAACTTTCTCACCACGTTCTCCATCACGCTGGCGCTCTCCATATTGGGCCATGATCTCGATTTCGCGATACGTATGAACATCGCTGGTGACATGGAAATTGGCGGTCATGGCTACTCGATGGGCGGTTACTCACAGACCGCTTGTAGATGAGGTCATGCGGGACTATCGATATGGGCGAGAACAGTAGCTGAAATGCGTGGCTCAGCGGCTGAAATTGAGCTGAGCTGGAGAACAAATTGGCGGTCACACAGTTGTACATTGTATAATATAGAATGTGTAAAATTAGAACAGCAGGCAGCTATGTCGTTGCACATACACTGATATAGGTATAGCTGAATCATAATGATTGCTGGCAGTGACACAACTTGAATCATTGCATGCCTCCAAGTGATTGGTCTGCAGTTCTCGAAGCACGTACAGTACAGGCATGAGCGTGACGTGCTGCATACCAACGGCGTTAATCTATTTTCCGCTAGGCCTGTTTCGTCTAGTAGTGCATATCATTGGTAAAAGTGTATGCAGGGTTCGACGCTAGCACTGCGCCTTAGTCTGGATGTGTAATGCCCCACTCAATATTACGCTCTAATACAGGCTATGATACAACCCGGTATGTAAAACCTTCTCTGTATTTGTATTACCGTCTAGATACATCTCTGTACGTACCATGTATCCCTGTCAGCCAACAAACAGAACGTTGGTGATCGGAAACTAAACGCATTCTGGATTAGACCCTGCATACCTAACACTTACAGGCATACAGCACATATCACAGGAACACGTACTTACTTCTGCCATGTAACAAGTTGCATCACGCATATGCGAGCGAGAAACTGAATGATCATTGGATTCCGACACTCTGGTTGCACTCATGCGGCCATGGCCTTTGATCCCGGTCACAATTGCATTCGACTATTGTCAACAGAGCCAGCCAGCTCAGTACCTATTTACATATTATGAATGTTGGATAGCCAGATGGTCATACAAAACAAGAGCTGTACGTAAAAATTGCTTCACCGTTTCTTTCTCGTTGGGCGCCTACTTTCGACATCTGGACCAGGACTTGAAACATGCAGCTAGAAAAGTGTCTACCATTAAAAAGAGTTGCCCGACTAAATCCGGTAGGTCGCCAAGCGGTCATGTCAGGGTCATATATACGTACCCTAAATGCTCCGGAGTTGACTGTCATGACCGAGGAATCCAAGAAACGGATCAAATCAAAACCTGAGGCCAAGAGTTTAGTTCAATTTTGGCGTAAAATGGCAAGGATGTTTCGATATTGAATCTCGCCTACCTGGGCACTAACCACCAATCCCCCTGTTCCATGTCGACAGATCATGATCTCGTGATTGCCACATGGCGTTTAAGCTTCTGCTTTCCGTTTCGGGATAGGGCAGTCAAGGGCTCTAATAAATTAGGGGATAGTAAGAGTCCTAAGAGGTTCAATTTCGCCGATCTTATCTAGATTGCTCCTTGGCTCACTTTTTGAGTTAGTCGGGCAAAAAGCTGTCAAAGAAAATGGTCCCGACTAGTCTCCACATGCTCTGGAGAAGGCTCTGACTAAAACCACACTAATTTCGAATCCCGTGTCAAAACTCTGGATTGGCAAATCAGGAAGATTGAAAAGTTGTCTGGGAAGCGAGAAGAGTGAGAACGGATGTACACTGTCGCAGCCTCCGAATACACTTTCCGCCAATGGGAGAAGAAAGATACTCATATCAGGCTGGTCTATTAAGCCACTGAAGATCTCTTTCATGTCCACATGCCAGACAAAACAGAGGAACCAAAAAACTCAGATATCGTCACTCTTTTCGAGGCTTCTTGACACAAAACGGGCATGTTACACACACCGGTCCTTGATCAAGGACCGTTTTCTCGGATGAATGTGACACTATTGTTAAAGCATGCCATAAGATCTTCACAACATCATCTTTTCAGATTATCTGGCGGAGAGTTCTTTCGAGGGTTGGCAAGAGCTAAAGTTATCTAGATCGTGTCCTTGACTCATGTTCATTCGACTAGAGTGATCGACAGCCAATACTAAAGAGGGAAGGGGACCATTCCATCCCGCAAATGGGATCTCATTTCATCAGTCACATCCAATCATCAACCTCTGGGAAAGGCTTCTACAATTTACGCCCCGTGCCAGACAAGAAATGGGTTGATTCCTTGAGTAGAGTTTCTCTTCGAGTCATGGACATGGCCTCATCGCACTCAACAGGAAAAGCCGCAATCTTTCATGGACCAAGCTAGGCTCCGTTTTATTCGTTTTCTGAGGGCATCGGATGCCCGGTGAATACTCGCAAGCTGTTTCCCATGGCTTGGCAGGGCCCTTTTTCGTCAATGGCTCACCACCTCCTGCGTGACGGTATTCAGCTACCTGGAACTGAGTCGTCGTTCTGTCAAGCCTCAATCCAACCCCTGGCAACCACGTGTTCTAGAACAATGCTGGAAGACGCATGGCCCTAATTTAGATTGATGTTTCACACCATGCAATGTCATGGCAAGCCAGTATCTGAGTATCGATGAGGTGATCATGGATAATGACTGGTTCGACCATATTTCAGAGTTTGTAGGCTTCAGACGAAAAAGGGAAAAGGGGAAATGGAACAGACCTATCAGAATTTCAATTGCAAGCCGTCAACCATACTCATGACATGACGGACTATCATGACAAGTATCTTCCGACGCTCAGGTCAATTGACGATGGAAGCCGAATAATTCTCTTGTCTATGCACGAACCAAAATATTGTGGGAACTCATGTATGTCATTCCAGAATTGGGGATTACTCTCCTCTGACTTCCCGTCTGTACCCCAAATTTTGTGTCTTTTGCTAGTCATGCAGTTGAGACTATTGATCGATGAGATGCAGATGACTTGCCGTGAAAGAAAAGATCTTGACTCAGTTTCTTCTTGTCAACTCTTTCAGTGCAACCATGGCATGACACTCCTTGTAGATCTGGAATCTGAAACATCTTCAAAGGCCCCCAAATCGACTTGTCATGAATCAGCTCTGGACATATTGAACACCGATACGGATTACGAAGTAAAATGGTCAAAAACAGTGAACTTACAAACGACACTTGCCCATTTTGGGTATGGTGTATCATACATTGAAATAAGGCGTAACAAACTAACGACAGACAGGACGCCCCACAGGGATAAAGCATCCAGCCGCCACATGGCTGGTCAATCATGTCCTGCGTCTGTAGCTGTGTTGTCGATGATTGGCGGATACAGAGCCGCGTATTGTATCTCTTGTATTTTCCAGCATTGGCTACGTACCGCAATATGAGAAACTATTCCGTGGAGATGTGCCATCAAGATGAAAACACCAATCAAGAGCCTTCGATATGTCAGAGACAAGTTGATTCTACGGTCGCTGTATATCCAAACGGGGTACTCCGTACCCCAGCAGTCGTAGCATCATATACCGCTGTATTGGTCCATGGTTCGGGTTCTGAATTGGACTGTGTACATACAAAGTATTCAATGTCGACATATGATTTTCTATGCATATTTCAGCAGTTCATAAGATGTTCATTAAGAAACCTTATCCTTATCGCTTTGAAACTCTAATATTTGCAATCGCTAATTAGTAATCAGCGATTGCTCAGTTCGCTTACATGTCCACGGGTATTGCTGATCGCCGTATGGAGGGGTAATATTACATCGTAACCTGGAGTGCTATCTTCAATATGGAATGGCTAGTGCGCGTTCCTTACATAGTCAGAATCAGTATCGGTCATCTGGTCTATCTTTTCTCCACTGTTCGGTTGATATGAACGTGCCGGAGGATTGAAATGCAGTCTGTAAACTGGTTGACTTTTGCTCCGCTCCGATCCCCGCGTGTCAGAACTGTAAGATGCTTATGAAATCCGTAAACCTAAAAGAGGCCAATGGTATGATTGGTACAGACATCATTAAGTAATAACCTACGTTTATCATATGATAGAATCCTTCGAGAATCATGATGGAACACGCAAATCGTATTGTCTATGCAATCAACCTTCGATGTGGCCTTGTTCTTTGTATGTACGTATGTATGCATGGCTAGTTAGTTCGTCTGTTTTTAGCTTATTTTAGAGTATCAAAGAACAAGGATCGACAGATATACGTATATCAAAAATATCCTCACGATCTTGTTTCAAAGAGTAGTTTGTCTAAAGATACCACGAAGAATATTCTGATTACCGCATTTGATAGTCATGCAGGATACAAGTTAGTAAGCTGACTCGAGTCTTAACTACCCAACCTTATGCATTGATCCATGCGCTCAAATAAATATTATGCACGGCAAATGATCCTGTGGACTACGGAGTATCGCCTGCAGAGCTGACTGCTCACCTGATAGACGGCGTGCTATAGGTCTGTTGAGATCCATGGTGGATCATCGTCGGCCTTAAGACAAGACTCCGATCTGAACACTGACTCTATCCACCGCTACTCAGAAGTCAGGACACAGTTGACTCCATTCTACGTTTACGGTATGATTGAGCTCTAGTATCCAGTCATAAGAACCCGTGTTATAGACATGGGTGAGAACAAGAAGAGGGGCAGGAAGAAATGTAAATTCTTGGCAGGGTCCAGCGGGATATGCGAATACGTAGTAAGATTTCTCGGAAGAAACCGTACGAATTAGTTGATGAGCCTACCCATTCTTGACGTACTGCCTTGATTCGTATGACTATCTAATCAAACGTCAATATGATGGTTCAGTCTACTCGAAACCGACCACCCTACCTAGGGAGGGTAGATGGTAGTACGGAAAATTCATGTTTCTAGAAGAACTTGATCCCCTCCTGTCAAATGCCACTCTGAAACGCCATGACTTTTAAAAATGTTTATTTTCATTCTGACTCTCGTCTACTGAGTTTCCTGTGGGCCTTTTTTTGATATCGCGTGTCCTCGAAAAATGTACAGGTAAGAAAGTCGCTTTAGACTTCACATGTTTCCTAATCGGGACCAGCCTCTGGGGAATTATTCCCCTTCGTTGCAATTTCCCGAAAGCTAAATAATTTACACAGTTACTAGTGAGTAGTCTCTCTTGCGCGGATGATCTGCCAGTCTAAGCGCTAAACTAGATTCGTGAGTTTCCCTATTTCCCCCGGGCAGGGTCAGTGTGGTTGGCCGTGCGCTCAACGTGGTCGCTAGTGAGTGCCCTACCAGAAACTAATATTTGGCGACAAGTACGGAGTAAGTATGTGTATTAATACATACGCAATACAGGCTCCGTACTAGCTCCATCAAAGTCAAAAGGTGGAACCGCAAAGTGATCGAATCTGGGGCGCGCAAACTCTATGCCGCGGATTGGCTTGGCTTAGCGCGCTATCCCCATCACTTTCAGCAAGTGCATACGGTTGTCGTACCGATAGGCACGATACCGCGCTAGTATCTGGTATTACCATTACCGGCCCAAACGATAGTTTCCAATTACTTACAGCTGCAATCTCTCTTTCCAGGTCGTCTCATTTGTAAGAATTCGTACCTGCTTTAACTTCCTCCAATCAATATTCTTTCCTATCGGACATATTTATGCAATCTTGCAAGAGGCAAAGGGCGGCGAATTGATTAGCACCGCAATGGACTCTCGTACGTACCGTGGTTGAGTCGGGATCCGCTATCAAGCGGTCGAGATCCTCTGGTTCCACACTATGTATCCGTGCTATGTAGTAACATGTACCTCCTACGCCGCATGGAGTGTTCCGTAATTTTTCCTCGCCAGATAATCAAATAGTCCCTCTTACTGTGCGCTGTAGCAGAGATACAGTACTAGAAACACAGCCCAATTAGTCTGTTAACCAGACCTGTCTAGCAGGTCCACTTTCCACTGACCAAAACCCAATTGGCGTTTTTTCTGGTTTTTGGCAATCAGACTAGCTTCAAGCCTCATGCCTGCTCTCGACTGCGTCTAGTAGTCTAAGCAGGATGCAGTAAGCGCGAAATAAACTGCTCTGTTGCCCCAATGCGGCTTGGCTAGCTCAACCCCATTCCAAGTAACCTTACCAGTTTCTGTCTATATGTAGAGGCCGAACTGCCATAAATCGATTCTCCAATTTTATTTTAATTCCTTTCTATTATACTATTAAGTACAAGTATATCCATTTCCAGAACATTACCTCGTTTCACTTTTTGTCCATGTGAGACTGCAAGTGAGGTGTTTGTTCAATTGTCTATCTGTCTATTCTGGGTACATCGCCCCAAATAGAGCTTCTCAGCTCCTCTCCCCTCATCTTCCGTCTATCCAGGTACAACACCACATCAATCTTCCCAAGATAGATCATCACAACCAACAACAAAGACACAGACATCTGGTTCTGCTCTGCTCTGCTGCTGCTAAATTTAAGCTCAAAGCCGTGCCGCGCCATATGTTTGACAGCCCAGTTCGCAGTCTCAGCAACAAAGGTTAATGAAACATCCCATCGCCAAGCAGACAACATCTCAGATTTCCAACAAGGCACGATCTGACCGTGTTTCATTGCGCTTGCGATCTATCTATTACTCCTTC
Organism: Talaromyces nanjingensis; assembly: GCA_031010415.1. Lineage (NCBI taxonomy): Eukaryota > Fungi > Ascomycota > Eurotiomycetes > Eurotiales > Trichocomaceae > Talaromyces > Talaromyces nanjingensis. Next base: position 2,263,291 of record JARFPJ010000005.1, read on the forward strand.
CAGAAGAACCAGTTTCAGTCGCAGTCTCTGGATCCATTATTCAGCGGTCGTGGCGAGTAAGCTGGGCGATAGTGAGTTTCCCTCCGGCAATTGCCTTCCTTCCTCAGGCAGTGCTTTCCCACTAGCGTTTCCTCTCTTTCCTTGTCCCCCCCCCTCCCCTCCTCCTCCTCCTCCTCCCTCTTCTCCTCCACCACCAACCCTTTTCTCTTTCTTTCTTTCTTCAATGCTTCATCTTTTCCCTCTCGTCCTGCTTTATCTGCCCCAGTCTGCTTCGTACAAATACAGACGGTTTTCTCTTTCTCTTCTTTCAAATCTTCCTCCCATTCTCTCTTCTTCTTCTTTCCCCTCCAAGCCAGGCATTCTTATCATATCATCCATCCTAATTATCTTTCTCATAGTCAGCTTGACTCAGCTTTCTTTCATATCAACAATCAGCTATTCTCCTCTGAAAGCTGCTTATTCGCAACACTAGATCATTCCTCAGTGATCTGGTGCCGAGCTATACAGCTCATCCCTTACCTTGTCGTGTCGCAAACCAAACATTACAATCGACACGTTGTTCAGGCACGATTCTCAGCAAATCTCTGTTCGCCTCCTATCAGTACGATCTCAATCGCAATTGAATCCAAAGGAGTCGAACTAGTCCTGCAGGCCAGGTCAATCGGAAAGATCGCGCCTGTTCAGGATTGAATGATGAATCGTCCGAGTAGAGACATGACAACAAGCTCTGCATCGAATTCCTCCCATTCAACACAGGACAGTACCTCTTCCGATACTCATTTGAACGGACAGCCAAACGACTATTCGCAACACTCGAATGATTCGTTAGCCTCGCACAACATGGCCATCTCTAGAATATCCTCGCTTCCCGTGAGTTCTCCCCTTGTGCGTTTCAGATGGCTTGTTTTGACTGACATGCTTTGATTAGTCCTATGTAGGATCACCTTCCTTCGCATCTGATACAGCATCCACAGTTACGATTGACGACGCAGTAAGTAGCAGTTGCCAACTACCAAGAAATCACGATTCTAAGATCTCAACTGACGCGCCCCCAGCCTCAATTTGAACCTATCGGCCATGGCCTCTCACCAGAGAATGGTATTTTGACCACTCGCAGTGGTAGAACTTTCAAATTCCCCCCTGCCTTGGGCCTCCGGAATATGAACAACGAAAACAAAGTGCGAGTCTTGAAGACTCCGCGCGTGCGACGTCGTCCTAAGACAAAGGCCGACAAAGGTGCAGACATAGATCTTCCGGCACCCTTGAGCCAGTTAACCGAGAACCTGCACCACGTTCCAATCAAAGACATGGAAGCCTGGGTGAATCGACCAGCCGAAGTTCGTCGTCAAGAAGCTCAGAAGAAGGGAAAAATCGCACGGCCTATGAACTCCTTCATGATGTATCGCTCTGCTTATGCAGACCGGGTAAAGGAGTGGTGCGCTCAGAACAACCATCAGTTCGTCTCGCAAATTTCTGGGCTCAGCTGGCCCCGTGAACCGCCCGAAGTTCGGGAAAAATACGAGTTGCTGGCTTTGGTTGAAAGAGATAACCATCAAAAAGCGCATCCGGAGTACAAGTTTGCTCCCAACAAAACACAGACGCCGCCTCGTAAGAAGCGATCCAACGGCAACTGCAGTGATGTCGACGACGCTCGGTATCGGCTTGGCTCCACCGCATCCCCGAACCCTCACAAGCTCATGAAGATGAAGAGTGAGTTTGACAGTCGTGAATCGACTCCATACGACCAAGACCCCCTTTTCCCTGAGACCTATCCTGGTCGATGGCCTATGCCTATCGGCCGACATTTGCCATCCCGTCTCATGGCTCCTCACGAGCAACAGAATCCTGGTGCATACTACATGCATCCACATGGATCATTTCCCAACATGATCCGATCTTCTGACGACTCGCACGCTGTTGCACGGCCAACCGGTTATGTTATCAACAATGGATATAGTACGTCAAGCAGTCTGGCTAGTATTCCAGGAAGCATCAACCAGGAACTGTTGCGTCCTTACGGCAGCAACAGTAGCGCTGCCAGCACTTCCACTGCCCACAGTGGCAGCAACAACCACAACAATGGTTCTGCTGTAACTCGCATGGATGATAGCCAGCTAGACCCACAGCTATTGACTTCTCATCAGGCTGGGCTTGACATGCGCTCATACAACCATGTCAACATGTCGACAATGTGGCCTCATCAAGACCAGGATCTGGGCACGTATATGCCCATGAATGCTCCCATGGGAAACAATGGTTACGATCCATTGAATACCAGCTATACCATGCAACCTTTAGAGGAGGGACAGCAGGTATGGGCGCCATGCGCCGAAGATGAAGGAATCGGCGGGTCTGAAGTTGTCGGCAAAGACTTTGATCAGTGGATTCATCATCAGAATCATCAACCGGGCTATGGTGGGCCACAGTGATAAAAGACCCATCACTGTCTCGAATGTGTTGACGAACGTCACGACGACTCTAAATACTGGCGGTAAATCTCGGTTGTTCAGTCAGGTTTGAGAAAGAAAAGATACCCCGTTGGCTTGTTTGATGAGAGCATGGTATCCATCTTCAATGCCATTAATATTTCTTATTGCTGATGCGATGTACCTAATGTGAATTTTTTTGGTTTCCCTTTTCCTTGGTTCGGGTTGTTGGCTTTTTGATTTTCTCGAATTTGTTCACTCGTTGTTACATTTTTCGTCACCTTACAACTTCTTTAATCAGCCTGTGTTGCATTTATGGTCAGGAGGTTTTCTGTCTATTTCCACTCGTTATGGCATGCGTGTACCTTTGGGACGGGTCCTGGGAGGCAATCTGTTCGCGCAATCATGGACTTAAGAGCCGTCTTCGACATTAGCCTCGGGGCACATCTTGATTTGTTGTTGGTTTTTTGCTTGCGTGTAAGTACTGGGATATCAGACTGAGAATGGACAATGATTTAATACGTATTCTTTTGGCTGCGGTGTAGAGTAACACGAGAAGCATGGCAATTATGTACGCTGGGTTTGACTTTTGGCCCGTTGAGTAGTTAGCTAGTCTTCTGCACAAGCATTGAACTAGTTGCTATACAGAATAGTTTCATGCAAGTACATTTTCTCAAGTTCGTATTATCTGTCGCGTCACTCGCATTGTCTCTGGCGAGGGTTTGTCACGGCCAATTGTCAGTTCCCCGCGGCCAAGAAATGGGTACCTGAGGTTCTCCAAATCTCCGCAACAATTTGCCCGACCATCACGCGTTCTTTTGTCAATAACATACAGCAGTCAATCTTTATCGTCTCACTGCTATTCATTCTATATCCGGTCGAAATGTACGGCGAACTAGGAAATAAACTGGTATCTACCTCTTCTTCAACCAAACACCGCGATCAACAATCGAACCAGAACTGACGCGAACAAAAGGTCCAACACGCCAAACGCACCCAATCACTCGCCCACCTACCCCCCTACCAAACCGAAATCGTCCGCTCCGTAGCCCGCGAAGTACGCGACCTCAACAACGATGTCGCGCATCACCTCGCGCCGTTTGAGAGCGGTGACGGAAGCCAACAATCCTCGTTCAACCCCTCCGCACAACCGGCCATTGCATGCGCGTTGTTAGTCGATCATTTGTGTATGCGACGAAATAAACGGTGTCTGTTGGCGTACCACCGGGTTCGAGCGGAGAAATTGGAGGAGATGTGTTGGAAGGGAATTGATGTGTTGGAGCAGCAGCAGCCTACCACTACCGCTTCTGCCGGTGGCGCTGGGAACAATAATAATGGGAATAAGGAACCTGCGACAGAAGAAAATAATGCGACTACGAATACGTCAGGACAGAATTCGCTGAGTCCCGAGGAAGAAGAATATTTCCGGCTGTATAGTGAGATGCTGGCAGCGTATAAAGGGCAGTGGACGGATATTGATTTGACGGGCAGTCTGGAGCCGCCGAAGGATTTGTTTATTGATGTGCGAGTGTTGAAGGATGCGGGCGAGATTCAGACTGAATATGGGTACGTTCTCTCTCTCTCTCTCTTTCTCTTGCACTTGGTGATGAAGATGGATGACTGACTGGGTATAGGGCAATCAATCTCACCAAAAACAGCCAGTTCTATGTCCGGCAAGGCGATGTCGAGCGCCTGATTGCGCAGGGATATTTGCAGCGATTGAGCTGATATAACGTGATTATGTATATAGACATTTAGATACCCAAATAGTTTGATTTCTGCATGAATTATATGAATGTATGCCTGAGGCTTCTAGACTCACTAGGGTTATTAGGGTTACTAGGGCGTATTGAGCTGTCCAATCAGGAAGGCATAGTGGGCACAAAGGTTCAACCGTCGTGCAGCTGCAGATAAGAAATTTGTTGCATTTGGCACTACGTAATTCTAGACTCGTCGATAAAAAATCCTGCAGTGGCAACGGCTATGTTGCAGTATGAGCATTGTGAGACATCAATTGACTTTTATTCTCTGCCTTGAAGAAAGAGAAACCATTCAATTGATAGAATATTTCACCAAATAAATAAAAAGAAAGTGTTTATGTAAAAGGCTTATCTGCCTCTTTTCTAAGGAACCCACAGCGGGGCCCGTTCCAGACTTGGAGCAGTTCCTTCCATCTTCTCTCGTCATCGTCTCTTTTTCTTTCTTTTCTCTTTCTTCTTCAAGCTGCTTTGGCAAGGCTTCAATTCTAAACCCTGTGTCGCCGAACACATGCCATGGCTGTGACTACACCCTTGATCGAATTCAACTAGACATGGACATCCGATTCGGCGGCCGCGGACGCAGCAACTCCCGCATATCCGGAAATGATGTGCTAGGTACTGACAGCAATCACAACGATAACACCATCAACGAGCAAAATGACGCTTATGGTGCTGCCAGTTCTACAATTGAAGCGCCTTTTTCCCCGACAGTCACGAAATGGGACTCTGTACAAAGCTTGAGCAATGTCAAGACTCCCGCTCGCTCGTTCTATCATAGGGCCTTTCATGGGTCTTTAGGTTGGTTTGCTTCCGTCTTTCCAATTGACCTAACCTTGTCTGATTCGCAAACTTTGCAGATCCGGCGCAATATTCTTCTCATGGTGTTCGTGAACAGACTGCAGAGCTTGCTTCACTTGCCATTTCCGATGCAGAGACTAATCTGTCTGCTGCTTCTGCGCCGCCTTTAAATGACTCTATCCCCCCGGGTCTGGATATCTTCCGACAACAAGACGCAAGAAGGCACAGGGCTAGCTATGGTGCTGCTGACGGCATCTCACGACCAACCGCAAGCGACTTTGAGACATCTGCTCGTTTTGAGCCGTCGTCAATGTCTTCTCCGCCGCAGCTATCGACTTCCAATCTAACGGCAATCCTACGCAGCTCACCCCCTAACGCGAGCCAAACCCGGCCAGAGACTAGTACGTCTACCAATGACTCCGATTCAAGAGGCGCCGACTCCTTGAGCCATGTAGACGAGGCAGTGGAAGAGAATCAACCGGATGAGGGAACAGCCCTCATACGCAAGAGAACGCTATCAAAGGGGTACAATTACGGAACTACAGCAGGAGATATCGAGAGTCAACATATATACATTTACGAAAGCCGGAAATCCTTCTTGCAGGATGCATACTCTAGGACCAAGAAGGTTTTCTACATCACCACGCATCCAAAGTCCTGGGATCGCCATGTCATATGGCAAGAAGGAGTCGTGCGTCCTGTCAGCCTCCTTCCTGCTGTCTTTCTGGGTCTTCTTCTCAATATACTCGACGCATTATCTTACGGTATGATTCTGTTCCCTCTCGGCGAAGCCATATTTTCCGACTTGGGCTCCGACGGTATATCCATCTTCTATATCAGTACGATCATCTCACAATTGATCTTCTCATCCGGAGCATCTGTGTTCAAAGGCGGGATTGGTAGTGAGATGATTGAAGTTGTTCCATTCTTCCACAAAATGGCCTTTATGATTCTGAATCGAGTCGGCCAAGATAACCCTCGAGCAGTGCTAGCGACAACCATCCTCTCCTTCTCGCTCAGCTCGATATTGACAGGCGTCGTTTTCTTTCTCATGGGCGTGTTCAAGCTGGGCTCGCTGATAGGATTCTTCCCTCGCCACATCTTGATCGGCTGCATTGGCGGTGTCGGGTGGTTTCTAGTCGCTACCGGAGTCGAGGTCTCTGCACGATTGCCCGGGTCTTTGGAATATAATCTTGAGACGTTACGGCATCTTTTCCAGCTGGATACGCTGTTCCTCTGGACGGTACCGCTTGCTCTTGCTATTATTTTACTCGTTGTGAAACGCTTCGTTAAATCTAATTTTCTGGTTGGGGGATATTTCATTTTGGTGGCTGCTTTGTTCTATGTTGTCAAGTTTATTGCACGCATTGATATGCATACGTTGCGAGAGGGCGGATGGGTGTTTGAGCCGCCAGCAGCGTCTAATCCGTGGTGGCACTTTTACACGCTTTACGGTAAGTTTCGAGCTACTACTTGTATCATGTTCCTATTCAGTCAACTGATCTCGTCAGATTTCGACGTTGTCAACTGGCCCGCTCTGATCGATACCATACCTGCCATGTTTGCACTGACATTCTTTGGCGTCCTTCACGTTCCCATCAATGTTCCAGCTCTTGGGATCTCTACTGGGGAAGACAACCTTAGTGTTGACCGGGAGTTGATCGCACACGGTATTACAAACACATTATCAGGATCTGTGGGAAGTATACAGGTAAGTGTTAGAGCACATGGTACATGAACGATTGGCTGACCAGCATAGAACTACCTCGTATACACCAACAGCCTGTTGTTCATTAACAGCGGCGGCAATTCGAGATTAGCAGGTATTATGTTGGCAGCAGCTACTGCTGGGATCATGGTCGTTGGGCCGGTTATCATTGGCTACATCCCAATTCTTGTCGTCGGCGCATTGATCTTCATGCTCGGTATAGAGCTAATGGAAGAGGCGTTGGTAGACACATGGGGCAAGCTACATCGATTAGAGTACTTGACAGTCGTCATCATCGTAGTGACGATGGGTGCCTGGGACTTTGTTATCGGAATCTTTGTTGGCATTATTCTAGCTTGTGTCAACTTCGTGGTACAAACTTCGCGCAAATCGGCGATCCGAGCTACTTATTCAGGCGAATTCACCGCGTCAACAGTGAGACGACCTCCAATTCAGCAAAAGTTTTTGAAAGATGCCGGAAGGCAGACTTTAATCATCAAGCTGTCTGGGTTCTTGTTCTTCGGGACAATAGTCAAGGTTGAGACGACTGCACGGGGTTTGATTGATGAGGAAGCCTTTATGAGGCAACCGATACGATTCTTGGTTTTAGACTTTTCGCGTGTGAATGGTCTAGATTTCTCGGCTGCCGAGGCTTTGACGCGGATCAATCGGATACTGGGAAAAAGAAACGTGCAGGTCTTGATTTCCGGGTTAGACGTTGAAGGCGAAGTGGGCAAAAGTCTACAGAATGTAGGACTATTTGCCGACGAGGGTCGGGTCCAGATATTCGAGGATTTGAATTCGGCGTTGGAATTCTGCGAAAATGAGTACCTCAAGGTTTTCTACAGCCGCAAGGAGGCGCTTACGGAACAGCAGCAATTATCCAGGGCGTCTCTGGAAGTCCCTACCGGTACGGTGATGGCTAACCAGCCATCACTTCTAGACCCATACGGTCATTCACCACGACGTAACTATCTCCAACAAGCTGCGCTTTCTACTCTCCGCGAAAACGAAACATCGGCGAGCATCACACAGAAATGGACCACATTCCGTCAACCGCTCCCACTTTTACTTCAAACCTTCCACGATCTTACAACCCATCAATCTGAAGACTTTTGGTACCCAGCATGCGCATACTTCCGGCGCGAGGTTTACCCCAAGGGCACAGTTCTATACTACGAAGGTGACGAACCAGAGATGTTCTACCTCCTCGAATCCGGCATGCTGCGCGCAGAATACGAGCTTCCTCAGGGCCGATACTCAGAGCTAATCGTCGCCGGCCGACCATGCGGAGAACTACCCTTCTTCGGCGGTACGCCGCGCACGGCGACCGTCAAAGTCGACCAGGATTGTGTAGCATGGTGTCTTGATCGGGAGCGATGGGCGAAACTAAAAGCTGAAGAGCCCGAGATTGCGCAGGAGTTGTTGATGGTTACGCTCAAGTTGACTGCGGAGAGGATGGATAGTATTACATCCCATGTCCTTGCGATAGCCGGTTGATTGTTGTATCATATGTATGCTTAGGTGATGAAAAATATGATTGTAGATATAGATGCAATCTAAGTGCAATGATTTAGTGCCAAGCCCCTTGAAGGAGTCGAAACTTATCATTACTAGAGAGAAATGTAGACAAATCACATATATTATTATTATCAGTATACTGATGATAGACAATGACTGTCCGACTATAAAGATAGGTATAGGTATAATGATGAAAACGAGTGACATGATATCAAAAGCAACACCAACAACGTATTACTAACTCCTCCTTTTCACCAACACGGGTCGCAGGCGAAGGAGCATCATGGTATCAAGCAAGCAAGCAATAAACAAGAAAAGAGCAAAAGCAAAGTGGTATCAATCTAGCAGATAGACAAGAGGTAGACAAATGCACAACGGAGACACACGGCGAAATGGAGTCTAAGATTCCAGCTCAAAGTGTGTACTCGGGTATCGTTGCGAGACACTAGTATTTTTTTTTGGCTTTCGTGGTTGTCAAGTGAGCTCAGGCAAAAAAAACAAAACAAAAAAGAACAAATTATCGAAGAGAGAGAGAAAAATAGTGGGTATCATCATCTCGCCAACATTCCAACAGTCCTGTCAACAGTCCTGCACATTAATTAAATTATTTTCATTTCCCAATGCAAAAAAAGCAAATTGGAAAAAGGAAAGAGTCAAAAGCGGGTATAGAACATCAGATTGTCAATTCGTCAGGCTGCAGATATGCCAGAACGAGTAGGGTGATCCCCGTCCCACCATTTTTCAAACTCCACTACGCTCGTTCTGGCGCTTCTCCTTCAAGCAGCAGCCTGGACAGGGGCCGCAGTAGGGGCAACGCTGACGGGCTCAGGGGCTCCGACGGTCTCTTCGGTCTTCTCGACGGGAGCGGGAGCGGCCTCCTCGGCAGGAGCGTCCTTGGCGATGGGCTCGGGCTTGTCTTCACCCTCAGGGATGGTCTCGGCAGGAGCAGCCTCCTTCTTGTCGTCCTCGGACTTCACAGCCTTGCTGGGCTTGCGGAAAAGACCACCAAGCTTGTTGGTCTTCTTTCCCTCACCATCAGAGGTGACCTCGGCCTTGGCCTTCTTGCCCAAGGTACCGAACAAAGAGGTACGGCGCTTCTCGGGAGTGGTGGCCTCCTTCTTCTCCTCGGTGGCCTCAGCGGCGGGGGTCTCGGAGGAAGAAGCAGCAGCAGCTTCAACGGCGGGAGCTTCGGTCACGCTCTCAGGCTCAATCGGCTTAGCAGCGGTCTCATCAACGGGGTTCTCGAGTTGAGGAGCAGTGCTGGCAACAGGGGCGACCTCCTCCTCGGTCTTCTCCTTGCTAGGACTGGCAACCTTCTTGAAGAAGTCTCCAAAGATGGAAGCACGCTTAGCCTTGACAGGCTTGGCCTCCTCCTTCTTCTCCTCAGCAGGAGTCTCGGTAGCAGCAGCTTCGGCGGGAGCAGCCTCTTCGGTAGTAGCCTCAGCAGCAGGAGCCTCGGTGGTCTCGGCAGGGGCAGCAGTCTCAGCAACAGCAGCCTCCTCAGCAGGGGCAGCCTCGGTGGCGGGAGTCTCCTCCTTGACTTCTTCCTTGTCCTTCTTGTGCAAGATGCTTCCGAAGATGGAGGCACGCTTGCGAGACTGGGAGCGGCTCTTCTTGTCATCCTTCTTCTCCTCCTTCTTGTCATCAGCAGGAGCAGCCTCGGTTTCCTTGGCATCCTTCTCAGGGGCGGGAGCAGCCTTGACAGCAGCAACAACAACGGCAGGCTTGGTGATCTTCTCAAGCTCAGCCTTGTAGCCCTCGCTACCGGTGACGGTCTCCTTGTCAGCCTCAGCCTCGGCGGACTTGGTGTTCAAGGCAGCAACCCAGCCGTCTCGCTCAGCGGCGGAGGTGGCCTGGAAGACGTGCTTGTGTCCGTGGGTCTTGAAGGAGAATTCGGTGGATCCTTCCTTGGTGATGTCGCTGACCTCAGACTATCGAGCTGTTAACAATGAACCAACCAATGGGAACGACGATTCAACTTACCAAGTTGAAGATACCCGCAGGGGTAGCCTTGTCCTCGGCACGCTTAGTCAAGAAAAGGAGACCCTTGCCGGTCTGGGTGGCCCAGGCAGCAGTGCGCTGAGCGGCGGCAGAGCTCTTCTCGGAGGCGAGGTAAGAGGTCAAGTTCTTGGCCTCGACAGCATCCTCGGAGAAGTAGAAGAAGCGCTTAGTGAAGCGGAAGCTCCTATTGTAAACAAACCGCGTTAGTGCACCGTTACACGTAAATCTCCAATTGCAAACAATTGCACTCACTTGACGAGACCAGGTCCCTTGTAGCCAAGGGTGCCATCAGTAGCGGGAGTAACTTCTTCCTTGGCCTCCTCCTTCGGAGCCTCGACAGCAGCGGCTTCGGTGGTCTCAGCAGCAGGAGCCTCAGTAGCCTCGGTGGCGGGAGCGGCCTCAGCGGGAGCTTCAGCAGCAGGCTCGGTGACAGCAGGAGCAGGCTCAGCAACGGGAGTTTCGACGGGAGCAACAGTCTCCTCGACGGGCTTGGTGACTTCAGCGGCAGACATATTGACGAATATTAGGTGATGTAGATATAAGAATTATAAATCGAGTTGGGTTGAATAGAAGTTTGGAAAAGTAACACTGAGCTCGCTGGCGAGAACAGGTGGGTATCACTTGTGATTTTTGGGAGGGGGTATCTTGGGAAAGGGGGTATCTCAAATGAAAATACAAGAGACGCAGAAGCAATAGCTACCAGACGACTCTGTTGGGGTATCACAATTAAAAAGGGAAGCCGAGGGCTAAGAGAAGTTGCGAGATTAGAAGGGTGTGTGTGTGGGATATGAGAGGAAAGAGAAGAAGAAGAGAAGAGAAGAGAAAGGAAAAAATAGAGAAGGAGGGAAGGACAAGAAAAAAGGCGTGTATAGCTGACCGGCCCGATTAGGCTTAGTGCAGGGCAGAGATGAGGAAGGAGGAAGGAGGAAGGGGGAGCGCGAAGAAAGGGAAGGCGCTTGGACGGGACTAGGCACACTCTGCCCCATCACGTATTAGGTAAACCGCTGTACCGTAATATTACATTCGTTACCATCATTCTGGTGACGAGGACACTGAAGGCAGCGATGTTGTTACCTGCTAGGCTGTAACGGTCCAGTATCGGAGTCTCGCTGCACTAAGCCTAACTTGACGCTGGCGCCTGACGATCGTCTAGCCCGGCCTTGCAGTCCAATAAGCTACCAACAGCCCACTGAGCCCAGGAGAGCTCTCCACCAGAGCCACCGCCCACCATAATCCATCCCCACTGCAGCTGCCGCTAGCTCCTTTTTCAATAGTACTATGTATTTTTTTCTTTCCCTTTCCCTTTCCCCCTTTTTGTGTGCGTAGTCACTAGTTACGTAGTCAGAATCTAAATAGTGGTTGCTAGTCTTCGATCGGGCAGGCAGTCACTCGACAGGCACCAACTCATCCGATGTTCTCTATGAGTATATAGTATATACGTAGTACATTGAACATTCATCTCAACAATGACGTTTCCCGGGCTGGTTCGGACTGCATAAACAGACACGGCAATCAGGTGACGCTTATCTGCTTACGGCTCACGAGCCTCCGTAACTTGTAACATACCATACGGTGGAGTCGGTCCTGCTTTTATTTTCCGTAAGGGTGGTCTGTCCTCCCTAGTACAGTGTACTTTGTCGCGGTTCTTCAGAATGGGCGCCCACAAGGGATACGGAGTACAACGTCTGTATGTATGCACTCCGTACAGATACACATTCAACACGTGGAACATGTCTTTCGTCTCTGCTCTCTGCTCTCTCGAAAGAAGTCACGATATACTCGACTGTTACCGTTGCCTGCTGTTTGTGACGGTAACAGGGTAGGCTAGCGCCAAAGCCAAAATATCAGATGCCGTGTGGGCCACACCCAACCATGGAAACACTGCAAATAAAAAGGAGAACTTCTCCCTAACCTAACCCTAACAAAGTCAAACCCTCATCCTCGACGCAGTAACAAGACAATCATAGGCAGAAACCGGGACACATGGCATCATGACTTGACTCTTGGCGATATTTTCCACTTTTCGAAATTTTTTTCTTTCCTTCTTGCCATCGTTTTACGTGATAGCGAGTATGAGCGACTCGTCGTGGCGATCATACGATCTACAAGAATACGCAAATTTGACATGGGATGCCGTTATCTGTTACGAAATGTATGCAATAAGGCGACCGTGTTAAGCCTTTTTCTGGTCAGCGTGCTAGTGTACTTCCCATTACGGAAGGCGTCGAGCCTGGGATTGGAAGGATTTGCAGTTCATCTTTTGCCATTTGGCGATTCATGATGGAGGTCTAGTCCAGTCACATGTCCGCCCTCGACCAAGATAACGCGATCTTTCTTTGCCATCTTTGGTGTAGCCGTGTAGCGTCGGGTTGTAATTGGCTGGTTTCAGATATCTGCACATCATTTTTTCAAGGTTTTGACTTTGTCTTCGGTTGACCGTCTTTTTGAATCGTCGTTGATGAACGGGCTACCTACCCTAAAGGTGCTTCGAAACACACAATCTCCTCCAAATCTGACGGTCAGATTCCATCTCATTCCCGTCTTCCTATCAAGATCAGCAGAAAGAAAATAAAATTTGCAACGTGTTGCAGCACCAGTGATGGGCGCATGACCGTTTTGGCTAACTAGTTACTACATACAGACAAATGATGTGATTCGCATTGCAAGAAGTACATGTATGATTATCAGTCCACTGGCCGTCCGGCGTCTGGACCAACCACCGTGGCTGAATGGGCCGTGCCGAATTCCGGCAATTGGTGCAATGGCTTGTGAGTGGTTGCGTCTTCATCAAATCAGATTCTGTGGGCGAAAGGAAGTATCACGAGTTGTCTCTGAGAGAGAAAGTTTATGCATCTTTATCTGTTTGTTGACTCGTGTGAAAGCCATCATTGTCTTTGACTTCTCGAGTACTCCGAAGTCCGTACTTCGTGTACTATGTAGTAGGAAGAAGTCCTGTGAATTAGCAATCAGGAATCAAAGCCAGGACTTTCCCAAATGGTGTCTAGTCAGATGAAACCCGCCAAGCACTTGCAATTTGCAGCAAGAAGAGAAATGGTGTCTGTTCCGATTCGCTTAACAACTTGGACTAAGTTCTCACGGGTCTCCTCGTATTTTATTCTGACGAAACTCCACTGCGCTTGGTTCATTTAGGACTTAGTCTCGACTCTAGACTCCCCGTGTAGATGATTCGCTAAACAAAATTTTTTTCTGATGACGGTTCATGCTGTCTGGAGTCTCTGGACTCTGTAGATTCAGTGTAGAAAGATACGTTGTGGTTACAGGTGGTACTCGGCGGTTAAAGATGGTTAGTTTTGTCTCAGACTTGAACAATTGTCAGGGCCGTCATTCACGTGATTGGCTGGTAGCCAATCCGTAGCCCTAACTGGACGTTATTGTGGCTATTTTATGATAGTCACCCTCAAAATCTACGTATCAAATTGAGTAGTTACTGATTAAAGGTATGATTCGTTGTGCTGACAGGTAGTGAGTCTAGTGACTGTGACTGACCGACAGGGGATCGTCATCATGATAGGCTTGGTTCATCTTGAACGTTTCATTTCAGATTAGCGAAAGATAATTTGACAGGTGTTCTTCAATCAGTTGACCAATGGTTAATCTGTCTCACGAGCTGAGGAAAGCTTGATACGTGTCTTGGCTCATTGCTTTTTCTGTCGTTGACAACTTGACATGGACTACATACTGCGCTGTGCGTCAAGGCTTCGATTGTAATACAGAACGCACAGCTTGAATCTTTTTGCCATTCCATTCTCTAATGGCGAGGGCATCAGGAATAGCATTTAGTTTCTGATCTCATCTACGAGGTCATGATTTGTACTGCATAGGTACACAACTTGGGTTTGAAGCTGCTGCCCTGTATCGCAGCACAAAGACCTGTTTGCGCTCAACGATTGAGTGTAAAATCGTTCATGTGAGTTTTATACTCTGTATCTCTCGCACCGACGACGAATAAGTCAGGATCTAGTTAGATTGCCGATAAAAAACACCCCCCTGATAGACGTACAAGATCATGTCAGTGTCCTGTAGGAATATTAACATAGGTCAATGAGGACCATGAAACATTGCTGAGCTGGGAACATGTCTAGATTGGACGGCGTTTCGTTGTAGGAGTAGACCGTGTGCTTTTAAGAACAAGATCTTGACCCTTGCCCGTCGGCATACGATCAGATCTCATATCAGTTGCCTCCTTGAGAGGGTGTATCGTGACTAACAAGTCACGACAGTTTCAATTAGAGGTCATCGTTCGCTTGGTATCGGTCATAAACCTGGGCTCCTACAGTATCATAAGTAGCAGACATGATGAGATCACTAAACGACTGTAGTGAAATATTCGGATAGACAGAAGTGAGATTCCTGTCACCTACCATTACTGCCACCCCCCTAGGTATGCAACGAGACCTCTGTCGTGATATGTCAGGCTCTTGTCTGTTACACACCATTTTTTCTGCTCTTCCAGCAATTTGCGACAGATGCTAAGTGAAGCGAAAGATTCGGCGCAAACTAGAACACTGGATAGCAGGTGAGGTGTACTCATAAATGGAACAGCAGAGTCAAACGGCTTGCGATGGCGATGGCGTTCAGCTAGCCGACGTTCATGTCAAATTCGAGTCGTATTCAGTACTACAATTCATAGTTGAACCCCCCCAAGGACGATCGCTTGCACCGAATTCGACTCCTCTGCTTCTCAAACCTGGTACAAGGGGGATCACTGCTTGAAAAAAATGAGTTAATCACCGGGACTTGTAGGAGAATTGGACTGAAATATGATTTGTGACGACTGACATGTCCTCTTGGGTGATGCCAGCATAACTATTTGTATCTACACTATAGACATCCGGGCAATCAGGGGCAGAATCAACAAAGTCGGAGATTTAACCTGCAACCATACTGGACAGATGCCAGATCATGTCATAGGTATTGGGTACGAGACTAGGGAGTGGGTGGATCTTGACTTGAAGCCATCATTGGAAAGTGCGTTTTGTTCGAGCACTTCATATGGTCATACTGATGACAGTGAGCCCACCACTGGGCATAACATTGGCATATTGGCTACGCCCGCGATGATATTTCCTGCGATACTATGGGCATTCGCGAATGTAGGTACTAGGTACCATAGCAGAGGTTCCATGACCTGTTGCTTGCCTGCATTGAGGATCGAAAAGTAATCAGTGCTCTTGAGTGGCTGCGATTTCGAACAGAGAAGCCAATGCATTCGCGTTCAAAGTGTCACATGGCCGTGAAACCGGATAGTAGGTCTGATATTACAAAGCAGAGACGTGTAGCCTGGCGTTGTAAACAAGCTTTGCATTGGTCGCATTTGGGGAACGAAATCGAAGCAATTCACAATGACAATTGGGAGGGTCTCATATCGCCATAGGAGACATGCGAACAACCGATTTGAACAGTAACAGGACTCAACATCACTATCCACGATTGCTTAAAGTGATCGTGTTTCGCGAAAACATGGATGCTAGCAGCGACATCGAGTGTCTCCGTGCTCAGCGAAGCGCGTCGTTGTTGACATGTGATTGAAAAGGGCTGGATAATCGGCATCTTTGTTCACTTTGAGTCCATTGAGGCATCCAACCGTCACATTCACCTTTGTCACTTTGTGGCTGACAAGCCCTAAGTTGACTCCTCACATAGCGATTTGGATTCCAAATCAAGTAAGCCAGTTTGGCCCAAGCCGGAGATTGGATGAACGTCCGCGTTGAGCTAGACTAATCCAGCTAGCTTGTCATCCATTGACTGCTTTGAGCGGTAGTGCAGTTTTCTGACTAGCTCACCGCCCGGTGTGCCTTGAACTGCCTTCTGACCGGCCGGAAGACGAATAAAAGCGAGAAGTTGAACGGTGAGGAGTACGTACGTAACTTCAAGATCTAGATGGCGTCCATCCATACGCTAATTTGAATTGACCTTTGCACTGCATGCCAGACAAGTAGCATTCACCTTCGGCTTGTGATACCCAGTTGGAACATTGTTTTTCTATCCCGTCTTTGCACTTTGTCATCAAGATCTTCGAATTCCGCGGGTTTATATCGGAACCACTAATTGGCTAGTTTGTTCGCGGTTGCAACAAACCATAACATATTAACAACCGGTTTCTTTCTCGTATTTGAACCTGCTTCTATTCCAACTTCTCGCTAAAATCATCAGTGAAATCACTGAAATGGCCTTCGATAGCCCTACCCGGTCTAACCGAGTTCTTCCTAGCGCGGGGCCGTGCGGAACTTGTGTCGGAATCAATTTAACAGAAATTCTAGTCCGTATGCAACTTGATCGGTGGTGGCTATGCTCATCGCAATGATCGCATCTCAGCTAGCGAGCTAGCAGAAAGAATTAAATAGTACTTTCACTCGATAGGGATGGCAGTCCGAAAGAGCAAGATCAATTTGATCGTAGCGTTGTAAAGAAACCATCGTCGAAAAAAGTCTGAACAAAATATTTTTTGAGTGGGGTCTAACCTACAGAGTATGTACTCCGTATAGCATGTGCATATGCGTCCCATGGTGGGCTTCGCCCGGGCAGAGGGCTAGGTGTACTTTGTAGAGTCTGTCCGCAGGTGGAGAATTTATTCCGTCCACAGTCCTTTTAAAGGCCTGACGTCGGGGTCAAAAGAGGGAAAAGTCTTTTTGTCGGATTCGGAGTACGTTTCAGGATCTGGACATGCCGATTGCAACTTGCAAAGGGTGGAGTGAGTCATCCCAACTGCACTACGTACTCCATACATAAGTCGCCAGCCTAGCCCACGAGCTAAGGATCCAAGGAATGTAGTGCCGGCTGCCAATCAGCGCAGGACCTGCAAGAGATCACGACCTGGCCGCATATGATCTGTTCCCTATCCAGCAATCAATCATCAAAAGACTCAAAAGGCGTGTTTCCGCACGGTAGAGACTAGAGAGTAGAGACACAGGAAAATGGCGGAAGGGATGGAAAGAGGAATCTGGACGCGTGAGCCTCAGGCATATGCAGGTTGTCGAAAGGCGTGCCAGAGCGACGCGAGGGAAGCTGCGGCTCGGGATCTGGCCAATCACGACGCGTAGGGGCTATGACTCACTCGCAACGCCCCACTCCCAATGCAGACCTAAGGCCAGACTGGTCTAGCGCATCGCGTAATCCCTGCTGATTGGTTGAGTTCTCCCCGTAGCGACTCTAGCGAGGCTGTCCGATGGCTCCTGCCAAATCTGCCTCTTCGGAGTCTCTCTCTGGGCAAGTGCGGGCTTTCCCTCGCAGAAACGGCATGTCCCTCGCTTACGCCGCCCACCCTTAAGACTGGCCTGATTTCCCCCAAAGTTGGTGCCTGGCTTTTTTTCCTCTTCCTTTTTCTCTCTTCTTTTTCATACCCACACATCTTTCCATCCATCACACAACATCACAAGATTATTATTTCATAACCCAGAACAAGAGATCGTGTCTTCTTCCATAATGGCGGCCTTTTAAAGTCTCGTCACTTCAGACCACCCTCTGTCCCTGCTAAAGCGACAGACAACACCATACATCCCTCCAGGATCCCCGTTGTCATTCTCCCCTCAACAATCTCAACTTCAGAGTCTCCCCTTTTAGGGTCTCTCTCAACCACCATTTCGTCCGACTTCACGTCGTTCACCACGGATAACCAACAGCAATCATGGCTTCCCAACCCCCCTCTCCAGCAGCCTTTGGCGCAGTTCCCGAATTTGAACAACAGCAACAACAGCGACAACAACGAGAGCAATCTACATCAGGACTTCGTGCTCTACCCGCAACAGCCAATCTCTCGCCCGCCAGTCAATTCTTGGGACGAGCGTTCGCCAGCACCTCCGAGTGCCAGCCTTAATCAAGTACCTGTGCAGAACCAATCTCTGGTCAACCGCCGACACACAGTGCAGTACAGCAGTGTCAACGTACACCAGCAGCAGCTCAAATCCGTTCAGCAAGTGAACAGATTGTTTCCACAGTCTACCGGGTCATTATTTCCTCCGTCCAGCTCTTATCGGTCCAGTCCATCGAGCCAGAAGCGTCTCGCGCACCGTCTTTACGCAGCTTCTGTGCCTTCAAATTCTCCGCTTGCAAACCGTCCTCCGGTTCCTTTGTTTAACAGCACACAAAACACTCCAAACTATCAAAAAAATCAGCACAAACAACATCAAACACATCCGCAACAGCACCGCAGAGTCATGTCGTCGTCCAATATCGCTCAAGGTAATTACTCACTCCGTCTTCACCCCGCAGCCTGTCCAACTGAGTCAGTCCCCGACATTGACGCTAACGATCACTCTTTCCCCTTTACAGATTTCTCACTAGATCTTTTTGATCTACCGACACAAAGCCCTCTGCTAGACGACTTGACCTCACCGATCTCGTCTATGATGGCTTCTCCACTCCCTGACAGCTTTGCTGCGTACATGACAACGTCCTCGGCGCCTGTGCCTGTGGGCACAGTATCGCCAAAGGACTTGATGTCGGGTCCTCCCTCGTCATTCTCCACCGAGCTTGGTACTCCACAGTCCGCTTTTGACTCGCCTGCAGACTTGTCTTTCGGTCACTTTACATCACCCGTATATGTGGCCGACGGCGATCTCCCGGCCGATCATAATGACTGGGGCTCCCTTTTCCCAGATAGTAATGACATGTCTGGAGACTTCGACATGACACTCGCCACGTTTGCGCAGGAGAAGACTAGCAAACCCCGTCCTTCTACTGCCAGCATGTCGGCAGCTTCTCCCGAGTCTTACACCGATGGAGATGCTTCGTCGCCCAAGGCGAAGAACAAGCGTAACCTTCCCGAGCCGAAGTTCGATCCTACTGACCCTGTTGCGGTCAAGCGTGCCCGAAATACTATGGCCGCACGTAAGTCTCGCCGACGCAAACTTGAGAAGCAAGAGCAGATGGAGGATCGCATCCGAGAGCTCGAGGCCATGTTGGCCAAGTCTGAAAAGGATGTTGAGTACTGGAAAGCAATGGCGCAGACTTCAATGCCCGATGTTTGAGTGTCCAGTTCTGAATGACTTGGGCATTCTTGTTACGACAATCTTTAAAAGTATACCTTCCTTTTTGATGGTCTGATGTTGTGCAAAAGTTTGTTTTATTGCTATTTTATATCTGTGCTTGTTATCATTGAATCGGCAGCCAGTGGCTACCTCGGTGGTGGGGGGCTGGGTACGCCTCACACCTGGGAGGAGTACCAGTTGGACTGAAAATCAGTCTGACAATGACGCTCCAAGGCAAAAGTGTGTTTTTACTTGCTTGTTATACATCATGCATGTCTGTTTGACATTCTATGCTTTCTCTTCTGGCGAACATCGCCCACTGGATTCACTCCATGTTGTCTGTTTCTATATTTCTTCTCTTCCAACTTGTATGTGCTTATGTGTTATATCCTGGGTTTAGTTTTTGGTTTTCTCTGTGCCGGTTCTGATGTCTCCTCGCTCATGCTTGGATTGACTCGTGGCCAGATTGTTTTATTGTGTTTTTAAATTAGCTTGCTAATCTAATCATCTCAATTTTGACTTTATACTCAGTAGATCCGACATATCTTGGTAGCATCCCCCAACATTCGTTAAATTACGAGTGACCCGAGAGCACATATGTTATCATCAGTCCAGACTGGTGTTGATTCGAGCATGTGACTACATGTGAACTGGTCAACTGGTACTACGTAGATCATAATGGATGTCGTTACAGTGGATGTATTCTTGTACGATTGAGAGCGTTCATTCCAAGGTTCGCCGTGTTG
Source organism: Talaromyces nanjingensis (assembly GCA_031010415.1). Lineage (NCBI taxonomy): Eukaryota > Fungi > Ascomycota > Eurotiomycetes > Eurotiales > Trichocomaceae > Talaromyces > Talaromyces nanjingensis. The sequence continues at coordinate 2,283,238 of JARFPJ010000005.1, forward strand.
ACTGCCCAGGTGGTTTCACTACATACATATCAATATATCGAACTCGGATAGACGTTGACGTATCAGGAGTAACTAACTACCAGTTGACAGCACCAGTTGACTGATATCAAAAGAATCAGTTCAAAAAGCTCAATCTCGTTATCGGCCATGATTGTCTGAAGTAGCCCACACCACAGAGAGAAGCTCTTTGGCATACGCTCCAGCCACAGCTGCAGCATATCCATCCCAGTCATGGCTCCTATGGGAGTCGGCATAGTGGCTGATCCCCCGTATCACCAAGCAAGGCAAAGCTCTCATCACTCCTGCAGCCTCCGTCTCAATGCAATCGACTCGATACTCCTGGGATAGCCTATCCCGCACTATGCTGTCTTGCACCATTCGATCGGTGGAGGCAATTAATCCATAGTGAATGACTGGAGCAGAGCTGCTTCTTGGGCGCCGCGGAACTGTCTTCCTCGTGTCACAAGAGTCGCATATCCCGGAAGATACGCCTACATCTTTGTAGCCCGCAAGAAATAGACGGTCCACCTGAGCTGGGCGAGCAAATCTTTGAGCATTCTGGCCATATCTAGCCCTAATCTCCCCGAGAATCGACTCGACTTGATTATCTCTCGTAAGATGAAGGGATTGCAACTTCATAAGTGCCGTCAAGACCACCTGAGGCGGATGGTTGAGCGTGCGCACTCGTTGGGGGTAGCCATTCGCATATGCTTCGATACTATCAAAGGATACGACACCGCCGTCCTTGATACCTGGCTTCCCGACCACGATGTCGCCCAATCTGATATCCATCATTGCACTCGGCACTCCTCCTCCAATTCCAACTACTAGCCCGAATCGAATTGATTGGAAACTGGATACCAACTGGCTAGCTACCATAGTAGCGGAAGCATGGCCATAATCTCCAGAGAGTAAGCCGGCAATCACAACGTTATGTTTTCCCATCCTTCCGAGGATATAGGCATTGTTGTCTTTCGGTTTTGAGGGCAGGTTTGGGTGAATCTCGTCTAGGAGAACCCGCGCTGCTGCTATTTCGACGGGCAAGGAGCAGATCCATGCGATTGTGTAGTCATTGTAAGATCGACGTCTCCTGGCTTTCGGAGTAGATATAGTATAGAGTGATTGAACAACTCTTATAATAAAGTTAAATGCCGTAAGTAACCAACCAATCCAGAAAGCTGTGCCCATGCTAGATTATATAGTATGCCGAGACTTAGCTAACAGGACTGTGGATTGAGGCGTAGTTCTAACATAATACCTAGGTGTATATACCCAAAGGGAGATACATGTAAGAGGGAATCACTTATGTCGAAAGTCTGTATTGTAAAAGGAAGAAATTTGATATCAAGTATTTGTTCTAGTAATGCTCGCAACATTTGTCCTGTAGCCGCCGAGCTAACGAGTCTGCTACATGTATCACTGCCTATCAAGCTGGCGCTTAGACATATTGCAGCACAGCCACTCAGTTTTTGATGACACTATGTTTCATGTTAACTAGAGAAAAATTTTTATTTTTGAAAACGCTCGATCTAGGTACGTAAGTTTCCAATTGATGAGTCTCTAAAAGAAAAGCTTGTGGAAGTGAAAGGTAGAATAATCATTTCGGTAATTGACCTAGCCCTAAGCCGGTCCTGGCACTTGCCTATCTGGGCTCTTTGAATACTGCTCATATGCCGACTCCTGCATCTTAATGCATAAACAGATAATTAGTATTTGTTATTCATGATCTCACATTGTTATCAATTTGTAACAATCAAACATTCACCATCATGGACAATATCAAAGACCTGGTTCGTCAACCTAGCCTCCTTCTGCAAATACTTGCGCCATTGCTTCATCCAAGAATCGCAGGTCATCTGCACTATCTGTACAACCCCCACCCCAATGTCCCCAAACGCTCGGAACAACAGCAAGAGTACCTCTTCCAGCAAGCATGTTCTCTACCTCGAACCGAGAGTCTTCTGGAGGAAAGTACATATCTGTCTCCACCGGGGCTACCACAACTCGACATTTAATACTCTGCAATGCCTTTTGTAGATCACCACCGAACTCAGGATCCTTTGAAATATCTCCAAGCTGCCAAGTCCGAAGCATAACAAGGAGGTCATCTGGGTCATTCTTGAGTCCCCACGGCTCCCAGAACGTTTGGAGGAACTCCTCTTCATCCTCGGCACCAAAGTACTTAGAGAACAATTTCTGTCGATACCAGGCTTGACTAAAACCCCATCCAGCATACACACGTCCAAATGCTTTGAGGCCGACTTCTTTCTGTTCAGGTGTCCAAGGATCACTCGAAGGATAACGCTGACCTTTTCCTACCCCCAAGCTTATCCCTCCGCGGGCTGCAATCAAGGCACTTTTGACACCTTCCAGAAACACATTGTTATGAATCGCATTCTTCGCCGAGGCACAGATAGGCACAACGACGTCCATGAAATCAGGATACTGAACAGCCCATTGATAAGCTTGAGCTCCGCCCATGGAGAAACCTACCACGGCTTTGACTTTCGTGAGGCCGAGTTTCTGTGTGACTAGAAGATACTGGGCGCGCACATTGTCGGCAAATGTCACGACCGGGAATGAGTCTCGGAGATGCGGACTGTTGGATGGCGATGTGCTTTGGCCGTTGCCGAAGAGCGCGGGGACAATGATGAAGTATTTTGATGGATTGAGTGATTGGCGTGTATCTGAGATTACTGAAGCTGTTTCGTGGATGACTATTTAGACGGTTAGCGATGCAATGGCATAGTCGATAGGTTGAGGCTACGCACATGCAGTATAAGAAGTCGGATGAATGATTGCCGGGTTCTTGATATCTCCAAATGTCTTGTATGCTAGGAATGCCTGTGGTAGGATTTCTCCTGACTTTAGTTCAAAGTCCCCAAGATGAAACAGGTCAAAGTCATTTTTGTCGGGCAAATTAGCTGAGGAAGTCATTCTGAGTGTGCTTCGGTAAAGGAAATGCAGTCTAGGTTTGTGAGAAGTATCTGAAGTTGGTTAGGTTGGATGTAAGTACTTTCTTATCTATCGAGTAATGGGGAACCCGGCATGCATCCATGGATGAGGAGTAATACCCCGCAGCCTTGGTACTATCTGGAACTCGTATCAATTTGGATATTGTGCAGTAGTACGTGCATATTTCTTATTGGGTGGCATGCAGTGGTTTCACTGCATCTCGTACACGATCTTGGAGATGGTCTCTAACCTTAGGGCGATAACCGGGGTTAACTTTACAGTTTCCAGTTTGGAGCGTCGATCGAGGCAGATTTGCGAAAAGTCGATTAAGTTATGTGAGAGGCTTCGATATATCTCCAATACTTGAAAACAGCCTGTACAATTCTATGTATCCAAAAGCATACTAGCAACTGATTTCAGTCTATAGACGAGCCGTTGTTCCACAACAACCCTTTTCAGCATCATCCTCAACCAAAACACTCTTGTTATCAGCCTGCTTAGAAATCGGTACATCCAAAGCCGGATTACGCGTAAAGAAGTTGACAGGCTTCAAGCTAACCGTCATCTTCTCAACAGGCATAACCGGCCAATCCTCCACCCTAGGGTTATGCGTAGTACCAAACGTATGCCATAGCACAAGATCCTGATTCCGAACACTCTCCGGGTTGTCTTTGCGTGACTTGATCCATGTCGCAACCCCCGAACCAGTCGTTGACTGTAATGTATGCTCTCCCGCCGCAAAGAGTTCGTCGTCGTGGTGTCGAGTAACCCAGATCGGATAATCGCCGAATTCAGATCTGATGGAGTGATACGAGGATGGATGTGCGAGTAGCATTTGCGAGTAGTGTGGTACGAGTTTGTAGCCCACCGGACCGCCAGTGACAGGGTTTTTGATCGTTTCGTTTACAATCTTGAAGACGCGGCCAACACGATTGTCTGTGTCTAAGGGTGTTTCGTTCTCGACGAACTCGTTTTTCGTGATATAGCCGACGTTGGTCATGCTTTTAGGGTTTTCGATTGGCATCGGATGAGATTCTTCCACCATTAACGAATTCTCGTATCCGTCAATTGCAGGATCAATACGAAGAGAGAACAGGTGCTGATGGTATGGAGCCATGACGCCGGGAGCAACAACAGTTCCAAACGGAACGGAATCTCCCCTATCTATGAAAGCTGTACTGAGAATACCAGTTGCACGTACTTCGTAGGATATCTCCGCTGCCTGGTTGAATTGAAAGGCAAAGATATATTCGTAATTACTGACAGTAATGACGGTCTGCAGTACAAGCACTCGAGAACGGGTGACAACCGCGTTATCGGTTCGATAGTTGGTGTGTTTCCACAAGATACCGTCGTCGATTTCGTGACAGCAAACGACGTTTGACATCTTGGTAGGTACGCCGTCGTTGGTGTGGTGCCAGAAATGGAAGTACTTGATATGGCCTAAGCAGTCACATCCTATAATATCGTTAGCCCAGGATAGCAATAATACTCTGATAGAGTGCAGTTACCAAGTCCAAGATTGTTAGCATTGACCCCAGCGCCATTATTTCCAAAATCAAAAGCCGCCTTGCGAGGATAAGGAGCTCGCGGATCGCCATAAGGGACAAACATCTCGGAACTCGAAAGTCTATGAAAGACCCTCCTATTATCATAGGTAACGTCATGGATGACAAGGCCTTCTCTATAGTTGAAGCCAACTCGAAACCTCCACTTCTCCCAGTTGATCAGGTTTCCGCTCGTTTGGAAGGATGGACCAAGTGGTTGAGAGACGGTCAATGGTTTGACCGTTGTTCTGCGCTCCGTGACCAAGTCTGGATGATATTCGCTGGTGGTGTGAATCTTTGCTCTGTCGAAGGGTCTGAGTGTACTTGCGTCGGCGGTTACCATCTTGTCGTTAACGCCCGAGGGGACTTTCAAGACCTGCATAACCTTCATCTCGTCCGACAGCTCTGCAACGAACTCTAGGGGAAAGGCGTAGTGATTGGCATCCCCGTGTGGTGACAGTTTCATATAGAAGAAACACTATTTTCAAAATCAGCTTGCATCCTTATATGAAATGCTGAAAGTCATACCATAACACAGCGCCGAGTCATATCATTCATTCCGTCGGGAGAATATGTCCATGGATCACAAACAACGACAGCGCCCTCAGGTAATTGCAGTGCCTTAATAGCGGCCTGGACCCGCGAGTCATCCAAACACGCCTTCTCGCACTTCTTCATCTCTCCAGCATCGACATAGGCATGGTGTCCATCCAGATTCTTGACATCCGTCACTTTTTTCAGTCCCAAGTCAACCCGACCCCGGCGATATTGGGTTGCCCTATCAACGTAGAAGAGGACTTGAGCGATACGCGGCGGAGGAGTAGGAAGTCGCTCTTTGAGTCTTTCGGCCTCGAGGTATGGTATGAGTTCTTTCTTTGGAGGTTCCCATAGTGTAATTGCTCGAAAGATGAGGTTATTGTTAGGAAAGTTGTTGCGTACTATGTGCGTAGCCTGAATTGTGCGTCAGTGATCCATTAAGAAGTTGCTTTGACGTTGTAATTGCTCACCAAGGAGATTTCCTGGGGCGTGAGAGGGTCTAGAGGATGTACAGCTGCCATTGCTGTAGATTTTATAATTCGATATACCCAGGTCGTCAAGGTTCCAATACTGGGACTTCCAATTGAGCTGCTTCTATATGTAGAACGGAAGAATCTAGGTACTACAAGACTCCTACTTAATTGATTTGTAAACCCCGCCTGCGGAGATCTGTCCGTTATTTCTTACGTCTGATTCATCTCCATCCTTATCTGCATCCCACGTACTGAGTTAGGCAATCCGAGTCAGTCCCGTTTTAACTACTTCGGGCAATTGTAGACGGCAGGCCTTATCAAAGTTAGGGCTAATCGTGGAAGGTGTCGGCGATTCGGCGGTGTGGTTCAATCAGTGTTATCAATGCCACTGCCAATGCCAACGCATTGGTGCTTAAGATGCATGTATGTAGTTACAAGGGAAGATGCAAGAGATATCCGATAGTCTCAATTACAATCTACGCTGCATTGAATGTCTATTCAGCTCAGAATTGCCTTTAACAGATCATCGAGTCTCTTCGATCGTGATCGCCCATGCCACACTCTTACGCATTCCTTTATCTTTCGTTATGACACCTATTCTAACTCCTTCTATTACAAGTCAAGCATGGCGAGACCACACATCGCGTATACCTTTCTTTGTCACTTTGATCCTCCCACTCATTTAACACAAAACACCGAATTCGCTTCGCGAGATGTGATGCATAATTCGATGGCTTGCGAGAGACGAAGGAGTAACAAAGCGGCTTTACTGAGAGTGTGGTCTGGCTTGACTGTAGATAGAGGGACAGGTGCGCATAGATCGAAATGACTCCAGAAGTAGTAAAGAGATAACAGCAAGGGAATGGGACTCTCATAAGTATCTGTCTGGTTGTCATCACCGCTGAAATGTAAGCCTGGTTTCAGGCATGTGAGATAATTAAAAAGCACGTGGAAAACCTCAGGACAGAAAAAAGTGTCTAGATTGTCTGAGTTCCCTTGCTCCTACCGCTTTCCATTTTAGCTGTTCTAGAGCCGAATTGAATCGCTCGCTTCTTCTCCTGTGCCGTCTGTACCATGCCCAATTTTAGCGCCAGCAAGCGGAGAGCTTTCTTTTCAGAATCTAGACTTTCTGAGATCTGATCAAGCTCGTCGTTTAGTGCGGTTTTTGCTTTCGCTGTACCGAACCCACACCGCTCCCAGACAGGTGTCTGTGTGGCATACGAGACAAATTCTTCGTCAAGAAATGGGAAACGAGCCTCACGTCCCCAGTTCGATATGACACGGTCATCACGGCCTAGATTTCGCTTGCCGAGACGACCAACATCCAGGTCGATCTCGTCAATGAGTCCTTGAAATCCTTGGCGAGCAAAAGCTATTCCATGACGCCCATAGCCAGCGAAGAGCTCGTCTGCACCTAGGCCGGAGAGCAACACTCGTGCTGTTGTAGTGTATATTGTAGTTGTGTCGCCACCATCGATGGTGGCCACAGTGCCTTGCCCTCTAGACGCAAAGTACAGGGCACAGGCAATGGATAAATCCATCTCAGTATTGTGTGGTCGCATAAGCTGAATGACTTCATCTCGATGTGTTGTGAATTCTTGAAATGGCACATTGACAGCAACAAATCGCCATACGCGGTCCGGACAAACTTTTTGTAGTTCAGCATGACCAGCCCGACCTGTGATACGATCCGGGCAGCTCTCATAGATAGATGGCATTGGTCCAGCGCCATTCTCTTTTTCGTGTTTGACCTTCAGAGCGGCTGCAACGCGCGGATTTTCAAAGGCGACATTGATCAAATCAATGCTCTCGTCCTTTGGAAGAGCGTCGTGAGAAAGCCTGGCGAGCAACGTACAATCCAAGCCGCCAGAAAATAGCACCGCAACCTTGGCATCAGCTCCAGGAGACCCGCGTCCTAATTGCGGTATATTTCGAACGCGAATTTCTACTGATCGACGAAGCTGATCTTCCAATGTCTGAACACAAGGGGAGGATAAACATAAAGACGGTGGATCTGTGCTCGGCAACGTTCGATTCATCGGAGCGACTGGGTTTCTCAATAGCGGAGCATCCACTGAGTCATATGACCATGGGACCACCTCCACTTGATAGGATAATCTGGGCGTCTCATCAGGCATGTTTTTTGGAAGCGTAACTCGCGAAAGGTCAATCATATGAAGTCCGTCAGTCTCCACTTCCTCAAAGGCAGCACCTGGCGACCCGTCGGAGACACTGCATATTCTGAGATTTCCATAGTCATCTTGACCATGAAGTAAGGACCTCCTTCCGAGACAATCTCGGCTGAAATATAATCTGCGATGAAGTCCATCGTAGAACACAAAGGAAAACGGTCCTGTAATGTTGCTGATTATGTTGGTTAGTCTAGCAACAGAGTCATTGAGTCTACTTTCTTTCGATTCACCAGCATCATGGTAATGACAGAGAGCTTCAATGAACTTTTGAAAAACTCGTTCTGTGTCATTTCCATCAACGAGCTCGCCGTTGATTTTCCATGCTTCGCCATTCCAGCAAAGGACAGAGTTACTGTCGGTATCCACGAGCGGCTGGCTGGTAACGTGATCACCTCGCAATGCAAGAACCGACGAAATAAATGTGAGATATATGGTCTCTGGAGCGGTTGTCGACACTTCAGCGCCACGAGGGCTTTCTAGCTTCGGAAGATGAGTGTAGTAATTATCGGGTCCTCGATTTCGAAGCCATGTCGCGGTCTTTTCTTGAGGCAACACATGCTCGGATGCACTCAAAGAGAAGAATATGCCGCACATAACAGCTCACTGTTAGAAAGGAAGAAGCATCGAGAGTTGACAAAAGGAAAGAAAGTCAAATTGTTTATTGGAAGGAACAAAGGCGGCAACTTGCGGCAGAATGATAAGCAGGCCGCAGATTGCGGGATGGGCGCCTAAGTGGATGGCGCCTTAAATTACGGTTCTATTTCTAAACAAGATATTCTTGTGGATTATTTGTCTATGTCGAGCTGTATTAGCTCGGACTCTTCCAGGTTCACGGGTTGATACCGAAACAGCATGCTGCACCAACACATGAACTAATCTTGCGACAATCTCAGGAGTAATCTTGAACTGCTCGTTGAGGCGGGGACGAGCTCCATGTCCGCCTCAGATAAACCTCGGTCTTCGATATCGGACGACGATGCCAAGCTCAAAGACACGAGCCATGAAAATAAACAGGAGTCAATAAGCGCAAGTCTCCAGAATATCGGATCTGGGAACGCCGTCAACATGGCAGGACAAGAGACCGGTCAGCCAGAGCTTATACACATCGATCCCTCTCCTATTGGCGAGTCAGCAACTGAGAGCAGTGCAAGCACGCACAACGCCAACACGGAGCGATTACAAGAGTTGTCACTATCATCGAAGAAACCAGATACCCTCGGCGTTGAGACTCAAGTCGACGCGCCGCCTCCACCTCCACTAAAAGACGACGCATACATTGATCCTACCCCAAAGACCCCTCAAGCACCTCGTTCCCCCCTGGGGTTGCCCTCCGAATATACCGAAAAAGAACTCCCAAGCGTGCCTCAAGATGAGCAGCTCGAAGACCGAAAGGAAGATGGCGAAGTCAACGATGACGACCAGTCGGAAATTCAGAGCATAATGGAACAATTCTCAGATGAAATGAAAGGGCCCAATGAGACAGAGATCATGTCTCCGCGTTTAGAACTTGCGGAACATTTCATGGGCCAGCAGAGCCAATTTCCACAACGCAAATCGAGCCTCGAGCCACTTCCACAGAGCGCAAGCAGTTTCCCAACATCCTCTGGTCCATCTTCCGTACCTTCACCTATCATCGTGCCCAAATCTGCGCCAAATGCCGGAACCGATATACCCGGTACTCCGCAGTCGACATCTTCAAGAACAGGACTTCCACCTCCTGAGCCAGAGCCGGATCAGCCTTTTGACTTTCACCGATTCCTTGAGCAGTTGCGCCACCGAACCGCAGACCCAGTCGCCAAGTTTCTACGCTCCTTCTTGACGGAGTTCGGAAAGAAGCAATGGTTGGTTCATGAACAAGTGAAGATTATTAGTGACTTCTTAGCTTTCATTACGAACAAGATGGCGCAGTGTGAGGTTTGGAGGCACGTGTCAGATGCAGAGTTCGATAATGCTAAAGAAGGGATGGAGAAATTGGTTATGAATAGGCTGTACAGCCAGACCTTTTCACCAGCGATCCCACCTCCCCCTTCTGTGCCACGAAGCGCGAGCAGAAGCAAACGCAGAGAGCTGGAAAGAATGCATGGACCAGGTCGACGGGGCCAGCATCAGGAGGATGTTGAGCGCGATGAGATATTAGCCCAGAAGATACGGATATATAGTTGGATAAGACCGGAACATCTAGATATCCCGTCACTAGGTAACAATGGTCGTCGATTTATCAACCTTGCACAACAAGGTAGGTTCTGCAATCCTCTCATTGAGGCTTTAGGCTAACCGGACATGATAGAATTGAGCAAAATCAAGGGTTACAGAGCCCCTCGAGACAAGGTTATTTGCATTTTGAACTGTTGTAAGGTCATTTTTGGTAAGCATTGTTCTTAGATTACTGCCGCAAAGGACTCGATTGCTCATGTTTGATGATTTAGGGCTGTTGAAGCATTCCAAGAATCCCGATACATCGGCAGATTCATTTGTTCCCATCTTGATCTACGTTGTCTTGAAAGCGAACCCCGAACATCTCGTTTCCAACGTGCAATACATTCTTCGCTTCCGCAATCAAGACAAACTTGGGGGTGAAGCAGGTTATTACCTCTCTTCTTTGGTAAGTACCCATTCGTTTTATAACAAGTGACTACGAATGTCTGACGGAGTGTAGTCTGGCGCCATCCAATTTATCGAAACTCTAGATCGGACGAGCCTTACTGTTAGTGACGAGGAGTTCGAGAAGAATGTAGAGGCCGCTGTGTCTGCGATAGCGCAGGAAAATATGAAAGCTGAATCGGAAACGTCAAGCGCCCAGGCTACTCCGCGCGCATCGGCGGATACTGAAAGATTGGCACAAAGACGGGATGCTGGGCCCTCGACGACAAATGAAGACGAAAATGCACCTGTCGCAGGGCTGCTTCGGTCAATACAAAAACCATTGTCGTCAATCGGACGGATATTCTCAGAGGATTCAGAACCAGACAGAAGACCTCAACAAAGCAGCGCAAATGTACCACCATTGTCCGAGCGAGGACCTGCTGCAGGATATCCTAGCAATGAGCGTATCGATGCTCAAGAAGCAGCGGCTCGGCAAGCTAGTGCAGAAGCAGCTGAGGCTCGGAGGATACAGCGAGTAGAGCATAGAGACGTGGTAGAGTAAGTGATGATGTTTGCTTGTGCTTTATTTATGCTAATATCGTTGCAGGACTTTGTCAGGCATGTTTCCGAATCTAGATAAAGACATCATTGACGATGTCGTGCGGATGAAAGAGGGGAGGTACGTTGCCACGCCTTCAAAGTATGTCGTGTCAAAACATGTTGCCTAACTTATTACAGAGTCGGACTGGCAGTTGATGCTTGCCTCGCACTGAGCAGTACGGAATAGAGGAGTAGCTGATTGCTGGGCTCAATCGATATTACTACCATCTTGATGAATTTGCACATAATAATGACGGCTACATTAATTAGCGAGTCTATAGATAGTTTAACATTAGCATCAATAGCATAATCATTTAGTGAGTGTCTGTTGATCTGATCTCGGAGTACGTACGGAGTAGAGAGCGAAACAATGAAAATGTAAACAAACAATGCAAACAGACCAAACATGCAAACACAGTGCAAACAGAACAAACGACTGCTGCCTAGAGCCATTCCCGACGCCCAGCCAATCACAAGCCCGGAACCCGCAAGATCACTCCCTCGCTTAACTAGCCCAAAGCAGCACTAGCGTCCCTCCCGCGGTCTATATAAACAGGTCCTCCCCCCCAGCATCTTTAGGATTTTTCTTCTTCTTTCTTTTCTTCATACTTACCTTGTTTGGGTGACTGCGATCAAGAAGGCGGTTCACCACAGATTGGTCCCTGCATTGCACAGCGCGGAGGAACAGTCTGTCCAACGGCCTTCGGGTCATTGGCAGGCGTATTCTTTGGCACCTTCCACTTTGTGGTACTATTCTTTTCATCAAGGCTCGGCTATATGCTGGGTGTTGGAGAAGAGATATATTCGTACTGTCGCAGCGTAACACTTCGCCCCTTCACCTAGCCCAGACTACTGCACTGTTGTACTGTACCGGGCGACTCGCTCATGCTGAACGAGTCAGCTGGTGGTGCTTTGGTTAAGTGTTGACTGAATCTGTGGAGTGCCACACCAGTCTACAGAGCTCTGGCAAGTGACGTCTTTGCCACGACTCGCGACGCCACCTCCAGGCACCTTATTTAACTGACATCGAGCCTCATCTTCACTTTCATAACTCAACTTGAGACACTCCATCTTCATCTATTATCAAGCTACAACTATTTCAATCTGCTCAACTTCCTTCTACATTACCTATCCCGCCCACAATGCCCGTCAGCTTCACCTCCGCCTCCGACAAACAACCCCCCTCCCAAAACCCGCCCGAAGTCCGCTCCACAGGCAGCGCAGGCGCCGCCTCCCTCGAAGCCATCAACTATCTCCAACAAAATGAAATAGGCACTCGCACACGCATCGGTGCCTCGAGCGATGGCGTCATCGCTGCTCCACATTCCCAGCAGCCTGCCATACCATCGGGAAATGCGCCTAGTGCTCGCCAGTTGACCAAGGATGAGGCCGATCGGTTGTATGAGGAGAATATTGAGGATGAATATGCGAAGAGGGAGGGTGGTGCTTGATTTTTGGGACAGTGGAGACTCAGTGATATGCCTGTATGATATAAATGCAATGAAGTTCTCTGCTCAATTGTTTAGAATGTAGATGTAGGCGATATGCAGTGAGCTCAACCACGTTGTTCTTATTGTCTGAGAATTGACTCTTCGAATCGCGTTGCAACGAGATCGTAGAGAGGGTTGGCAATGTTACGCATATTGCCGAACTTTTAGATGTCCATCTTGCTTATTAAATTCCATCAGCTTCGCGTTGTGGTGTCTCTGTATGTGTGGATCGTTAACGTTGGCTGAGAAGCCAGGACTCCAAAACTGTGTACAAGCCATACCTTCAACTGGCTCCAAGGTTTTCACCGTCTTCGTAGTGACCGATTCACGGCTGGGCTTGCGTTTGTCATCGAGGGCGGCGGCATAACCGGCATGCGATCTGCCTCCTTAATTTGCTCTGAACCCGTGTCAGAAATTTGGTTTTCGGCACGCGCAAACATGAGACGCCTTTTATTCTGTTGTTCCAGCAACCTCAGCTGCATCTCGTAATCCTCATGGGCTGTGTGATTACGTTCCTGTGGTTCCTGAGACGGCGATAAATCCCAGCCTATTCCAGTCGTTCGATACGAGGATTGCCCTGGTCCCCCGAATGTGACAATGCCGGATTCATAAATCGTAGCCCCCTGGGTAGGCTGTGAGGTCCTCGTTTGCGCAGGCAGTGACTGGCCATTCTTGCTAGCCGCCTGGCGGTTCGCCAAAGCGCGACGCTGTTGGGCAATCAAGAAGGCATTCAGTTGTTCTGGGGTCATCTGAAGCAAGCGCTCTCTAAGAGCCGGAGGTAGGTTTGGAGGTATCTGAGGTCGTTTTGCGTGCTGATTTCCAGGTTGTTGTCCATCCAAACTAGACTGTTGAGACTGCATCAAGCCCAGGCCGGGTAGATCTCCATACACCGTATTCTGGTTCGAGCTGTGGTTGCGCTGTCGACTTCTTGAAGGCAGCAATATCTCATGGCGAGTATGCAATCCATTAAGCTTTTCATTTTTCTTCTGGAGATATTGTAGCTTGGCAACATTGGGGTCTTCTTTTCCTGACAAGTCCTCGGATATAGTGGCTTTGACAACGATTCTCGATCTGTTCGTGCGTTCGGGTTGCATAACACGATCCATGCTTTGGCAGTGTCTGACTTTTTTTAAATGCGTCAAATGACAGGCTTTTGTATGTTTGCGTTTTTCGCGTCGAAAGGTTTATCTGACCCAGCTGGAGTCGGTCGGCATCCGGTTCGTATACGGGAGGAAGTCGATAGGAAGGAGGAATGGCTAGACAATGTCGCCGGAATCGATCTATTCGCTACTGGCTAAGTGCAGATATAGTCTGATTTTAATGACGAGATGAGATAGACTCGAGAAAGAAAGTGCGACGTTGAAGAGCAGTTCTCGAAACAGGAGACGAGTAGATTGGGGTGCGGTGCCTGATATCGCCCGACAAGGCTGTGCAAGGCTGCTTGATGGGTAGTTATGCAACCGCCACTGGACGATTGGACCGGTGATCACCCTGGCAGCTACATTACGCCAGAAAAGCAATGGTTCGCGCAGGGAGTAAGTCACAATCGTTGATTTAGTATTGCGGTGTGGCTTTAGATACGTCAACAATGGTTCTTGATACCATTTTTCCACTGTCCCCTTCCAATCATGTGCTCGTTTAGGATCTATGATATAAACTTGATCATAGCTAAAACCCACGAGGACATGATTGTGGCGGCAAAAGAGTAGCCATCAATTTCGCTATTGACTACGAGGAAGGAACAGAGAGAAGCCCGCTTCTAGGCATCGCTACACAAGACTCTCGTACACGGGTGAGAATGTACTGCCAGAGAGTGACCGAAACCTTACGCAAGAGGTGAATACGAGTAGGGGACGCGAGTTGGCATTCGGCGACTCCTACGTATCTTCAAGGAGTTTGACGTCCCGTACAGCATCTTCCTGTCATCTGAGGCGTTGTTGGTTAATTCGGCTCTCGCAGAGAAATTGAAATCGGAGAAATGTGACTTTGTCGCATGGAACGAGGTCTATCAGTCGTCGGAACCCTCCTAAAGAGATGGAAAGGACAACCTTCGCCGGTCTATTGACCAGACTTTGGAGCCGGAAGAATTGAGACAGCTTGCAGAGGAGCAAGCAGGTGGCTGTGAGGTTAGTCTTGTTCCGAAATTAGGGCACATCACGACACCTCAGCTGCTTAACGAGTTCCATGACATTTTGCGGCAGGTGATAGAGGAGTATCGACAAGAGTGATTATTGCGAGATGAAGTCGTGGCATCATGTATGGGCGTAGCTCAACTTGCCGGTTTGGCTGCTCGGGTTGTTTTGAGATCGGCACGAAAGAATGATATGGAATAATATTGATCCGGACAGATAACCATATTAGGGTTAGGGCTAATAAAACAATCACGTGATCCGGTACGATAACCTGTGAATAGTTTTCGAGTCAGACATTCAAGAAGGCATCGGTCTGGCCATCGATTCTAGAAGTATAAAGGTGGCTTTGGCTGTCAAAGCCACTTCACGGCAGACTGAGATCAACACAAAGGTAACTTCGGGATATATTCCGAACAAAGTACTTTTTCATTGATCACTACTACTGGCTAAGCATCCATGGATGGCTCGATCATGCCGATTGATTCTTTATTGAGGAATTAGTGTACCAGCCAACAGCACCTACGTATACGTACCTAGGTAGGCTCGAGGTTCATTACGTGCGGTGTCATATCGGATTCATCAGACAATCTAGTGGTTGGCTAGTGATTGCAGTGGGCCTGCTAAGACTTGATCGATGTTACATCTCAACTCTGTTCTTGTGGCCTCAATCGAGTACGTACATAGTACGT
The DNA here is from genome assembly GCA_031010415.1 of Talaromyces nanjingensis. NCBI lineage: Eukaryota > Fungi > Ascomycota > Eurotiomycetes > Eurotiales > Trichocomaceae > Talaromyces > Talaromyces nanjingensis. Next base: position 2,298,436 of record JARFPJ010000005.1, read on the forward strand.
GAGCTGAAAGAGATGGTGATGATGATAATGGAATGAGGGAGGGATCCTGGAACAATCTCGAGGGATATAATCACATTCAATGCCTACAATAATAAATACAATGATTTAGAGATACGTACGTCTAAAAACAAAGAATCAACAATGAACGAGAGATGTGTGTGGAGTACCTAGGTAGAGTGCATACTAAACAGCGATCCCGTCATGCCGCAAGCTTAGCTCAGAAAAGGCATCGTGGCCTCTTTCCCCGTCCTTACATATCTCAACCAAGGAATCCATTCTTGCCCTTGCAAACATATGATGCGACATTCTTTCTGATCTACCTTGTGTTCTCGTTGTTCTCTCCTTACTAATTCTTTTCCTCCTCTCTCTCGCTCGATTCCTTACTCTGCCGCTCTACCAAACACGCTCATCACTCACATCATGGCGCAAATACGCGGTACTGCGGGCTACAATCTCGGCCACCAGAGTCCCTTTGCTACCGGCCCAGGCAGACAGGACGCCACCAGTGACCCGAGTCCATTGGAGCAAATCCGTGAACAAACCAGTAAAATCGAGGACTGGCTGGATACACTCTCTGACCCTATCAAACCGTACGTTTTCTGTTGATGTTGGTGGTGTTGTTGACGCTACGTCCCGCCGAGGTCAAAGTCGAGGGCAAAGAACAGTTCTGATTTACGTGTTATTCGACATTATAGATATATTCCTGCAATTGGCCGATTTCTCATCGTCGTCACCTTCCTCGAGGATTCACTCCGTATCGTCACACAATGGAGCGATCAACTCATGTTTCTCCGGGATTACCGACACAGTATGCCGACCTATCTCAGTGATCCCACAGCTAGATCCTGGAATCAATTAAGCTAACAAAGTACTGAACAGTCCCCTGGGGTATCACACATCTCTTCCTCATCATTAACGTCGTCGTCATGCTCGCCGCTTCAGTCATGGTCATCGCCCGCAGACACAGTGAATACGCAGTCGGTGGATTGTTAGGTGTGGTTATTACGCAAGCCCTCGGATACGGCCTCCTCTTCGACCTCAACTTCTTCCTTCGCAATCTCAGCGTTATCGGCGGTTTGCTGCTCGTTATTTCCGATTCATGGGTGCGCAAGAAGTACATGCCCGCTGGTCTGCCACAGCTCGACGAGAAGGATCGCAAGATGTACGTGCAACTCGCCGGCCGGGTGCTTTTGATCTTGCTCTTTGTTGGCTTCATTCTTGCTGGTAAATGGACTTTCTGGCGCGTGCTGGTCAGCTTGATTGGATTTGTGGCCTGTGTCATGGTTGTTGTTGGTTTCAAGGCCAAGATGAGCGCTGTGATCTTGGTTATCTTGTTGAGCGTGTTCAACGTGTTGGTCAACAACTTCTGGACGGTATTTCTTCTCTCTCTCAGTGCTTTGCGAACGCAACTGACAAGCTTAGCTCAAACCCCACCATCCCAACAAGGACTTTGCCAAGTACGACTTTTTCCAGGTCTTGTCCATTGTGTAGGTTCTATCTTTTCCTCTCATTAGCTTAGAACTAACTTTCAACAGTGGTGGTCTCCTCCTCCTCGTCAACATGGGTCCCGGTCAATTCAGCGTCGACGAAAAGAAGAAAGTCTACTAAACCATACAACATCCGGAGAGCGAGAGAAACCTTCGCAGGAAGAAACAGAAAACTACGACTCAAACAAAAGATATATGCAGCGATCAGCATGACATGGCGGGTGACGGATATTCATCCTTTCTTTGCTTCTTTTTCCCATACAAAAACCACTTGCTTCACTTCGTATTTGAATGTTACGAATTTTCCTATTACGGATATGTTATATGAATCTTTGCTTCGAGGAGTTATATTGACATTTGAATTGAATTTATATTGCAGGTCAGTCGGTTCATCGAGTATATTTTGTAACGGTGGCTGTATTTGTTCGTTTATCTTCAACTTTCACTTCCCATGAAGTTATAGTCACGCCTCTCATATTGAAAACGTACTCTCTCTCAATATCAGAAGGTGTGATATCAAGCTCCTTAGCAAGATGTCGGTATTGATATGGGGCGTTGCTATCATCATCCTCGATTTTCTCGACATTGACGAATCTGAATCTGCCCATTGTAGCTTGTCTTGCAGTATAGGTGTGGCCATCTTCTTCAGAGATTCGAAGAATGACTCTTGACTCCTCTTGTTGTGTCGTACCGGTGTCTTCTTCGTATACAAATTCTGTCGTAGGGCCGGAATGTTCATCATAAGAGGCTTTTTGAAGGCGAATCGATGCCTGGCCTGTTGCTGTTTTCATTTCTGATAATAGTTCTTGTTCGTATCTCCAATGACCATGCAAAGCTCTTAATATTGCTTTGGAGAGTCCTCGCTGTCGTTCTTTGTGGTTTGAGGATGGCTCGGTTGGGTCCAAGAGCAGGTTCCGTAGAGAATTGATCATATTGTTGCTGTTGTTGCTATTCTCATCTATATTTGTAGACTCAAAATATCGTGCTGGAATAACAGGTCCAGTCCTTTCAGTCGTATTCTCTTGAAGTGATTTTCGCGGAATCTGCATTTCGCGTGCAAACGTCTCCATCAATCCGACATAATCGCCCATGGGAAACTGAGCGCGTGACGATGTTGTCCTGAGACCTTTGACTTTGGTAGTATCGATGTTGGCTTCAGTCTCGCCACTCCATTGGCGCGCGAGACTTCGTGCTTGCATTTCCATGACACCCCAATAAGGGCCACGATACATGCCGACGAAGCCCAGGTCAGGGATGTTAGGGTTTCGGACAGCCTTTTGATCTAGCACTATTGGAAAGACGGTGTCGTTTTCGGTGTACTCCAGGGACTGCAAGACGTCTTCCGGTAGGAAACATAGAGATTCAAATGGTGTAAAGCCTGTTGCAAATACTATTGCAGCGACGTTGTCGAGTTTCAGCGTTTTCCCGTTCTTCTGTTCAATATCCACGATACCTCTCAATCCTGCTTCTGCAGGCCCCCAATGGGCAGCAGACACTCGTCCCAAAGTAGGCATAATATCTCCCGCACGCACAAAGCCGGGATAATGATCCGTCACAGCTACCCACGGCGCACTATTTCTGTCCTCACTTTTCGCTCTCAAGGCCAATCCCTCCGCAACATCAGACTGATCCGATCCAAGCAACGACTCAAAGTATGCATGAACCATATTCGCTCTTTCGGTCGTGACGGGCCCCAGAGCATACTGAATGTCGCCGGGTGGTCTTCGGGAGAGGTCGTACATGACTATATCCAGCGGTAGGAAGGAGCCTGGTTGGTCGTTTGCAGGTAGGTAGGTAGGGACAGCCCAGAATGGGCGGGTGGTTACGTGATATATTGCCGGTTTGCTATTCGGCTTCAGGCCCGCTGTATTTGATGATGATAGATCCAGAGCAATTGAAGCAGCAGCTTCGGCGCCGGACATGCTTCCACCGACCACAAGGATTTTTCCGTCTCCTTCCCCAAGACTAGTCAAGATTTGACTGTTAGATCTGAGGGTAGAGCTATGCATGACCCTATCCTTGGGAAACTGGCCCAAACCGGTGATGGATGGAATAAAAGGACGACTGAAATACCCAGATGCAACGACGAGATAGTCGAATGATTCCGAGAGATCCTTTTCTCCATCGGAGTGGCGTTGATCGGTCCATTCAACTGTCCACTTTCTCGACGCCGGAGTATTTTCATCGCCCTGATTCCTCTGTGTGCGAGTCACTCGACAAGACAATCTCAAGCTCTCCCGTGGCAAGAACCGATTCGCATAACTCTTCAAATACTCACCAACCCTCCATGCCTGCGGAAACATATCTTCCTCTTTCCCTTCCTCGTCCTGACTTTCATTAATCCAAGCATGATCCGAAAATGAAACAGTAAACCGACTCAAATTCGTACGCATGAAACAATCCACAAAGTCTGATGACGCATTCTTAGAAGTGCCGGCATCCGATCTGGTCACAGCCCATATCCCGCCGACGGTGGGCTTGGAGTCGAATATTATGGGCTCAAAGTAGCCTTTTGGGTAGTGATGCAAAAGAGTTTTGGCCATGACAAGGCCCGAAGGGCCGGCTCCTGGGATTGGATGTCAGTGTATTGTCTTTCATCTTTGAAGGTCTTGTTGGTTCAACGACTCTTGTGGATAGGAGTGTAATGACAATGAAGAAAATTTCTCGTAGCGGGGTAGCTGCCAATACACTTACCGATGATGGCAACCCTTTTTGTTGTGTTCATTTCTTTTAGACGCTTAGAGATGTTTATGGTGGATGAGCCTAACCCTCATAAGTGTAAAATATATGGGTTGGGTAGGTTTTCAAGTACTTATGTTCAGACAAGGAAATCGGACTGGAAATTCTCCTATCCCCGAAGATCCTCAAATAAAACAGGGTTAGGGTCATCAGGACTCCCCAGTAAGAATACAAATAAACGTTCTCGATGGCTTTTGATAATAAACTACATATGAACATTTCCAAAAAGAAACAAGACTAACTTAGAAGACTTTATCCCAAACTTTTTGTAAGAGTCCCAAAGCGCGGTTGTCTTTACCACTCGTCTCAACTTCCTCTTCCTCTTCAAGGACCTGCCCCGTAACAAGGTCTATTTCAGAAATCGTATAATCTTCGATTTCATGATGACTTTGTAGCCGCCGTAAAGTAATGCGAAGATTCTAGTCTCTCATTAGTCCCGTTCTTGCTGAAAGGGGGGGAGGGGAAAGAAAAGGGGCGGGAAAAAACTTACGGAAGGCCAACATATGCTGATACAAAATTTTGCGCACTCCAATTTCCAGCCGTGAAAACCGCAAATCCATTGAAGAGTAGAATGATACTGAAAAAGCCAATCGGACCCCAGGCCAGTAGTTGTGCACCGGCAATGGGGATCCTGAACGGAAGCGTATTTAAGTCGATATTAGCAGCTTTTAGGGCTCGACGAAACCGGGTGTGCGAGTAGCAGATACTCGTCCAGGTGAGCAAGTAGGCGATTGTTGTCAAACTGGAGAACCAGTGAAAGACTGTTTGGCCGCCTGAAGAGACGGTCATGTATGTCAATAACCCGACTGAACCGGTGATACCGACGCCTAAATCCGGGAAGATGATGTTAGCAGGGAGGGAAACGAGATGTGAGTCAAGAATTCTGCTCGGTGCTCTTGCAGGTAGGAACTACTACTCACAGTATATTGGTACACCCCGCTCGGTGCATCTTAATAGAAAGTTAGGTGCTTGCCCCTGCTGTGCCAAAGCAAAGAGATAACGAGAGCCGGTGTACAAATTGGCATTCGCTGAAGAGGCAGCCGAAGTAACCATGACAGCGTTCAAGATGTGTGGCAAAACGGGGATTCCGGCATTCGAGATAGCAATCAGCCAGGGCGATTTGGCTGTGCTACTACTGCCGTAAAGGAGATGCGTGTCATCATAAGGAACCAGAACCCCCACTGCAAGAGACCCGAAGACATAGAAGAACAGAAGACGCCAGAACACTCGACGAATGGCCTTGGGAATGTTTTTTGAAGGATTTTTGGTCTCTCCGGCAGCTACAGCAACCTGTTCAACTCCACCGAAGGCGAATGCGGCGTTGATCAGGGTGTTGAAGAAGCCGAGAAAGCGGCCAGTGCTTCCCTGGCCAATATACTCGCGCATAGCACCAGGATGCTGCCAGTATCGGAATCCAAGACGATCATGTGTTGGGCCACCTCCAAGGTCAATGACCACGGCCAGTAATAGGAGGCCGATGATGGTGATGATTTTGATGCTGGCGAACGCAAACTCTGCCTCGCCGTAGATTGAGACCGCCACGATGTTGAGGATGATGATAAGGACTAGGATTATTGAGATCCATGCGGCAGGCTAATTATCCTTTCAGTCAGCAATAGTACGAGATGATTGCTATAGAAAAGGAATGGTTAGATCAGGGATACTCACGTTGATATCAGTCCAATACTGGATCAGGATGACCGCCCCCGATGTTTCACTACAAATTGCGATGGCACAGTTATACCACTGATTCCATCCGATTGCAAAGCCTAGTGCTGGATCCACGAAGCGTGATCCCAATTGCGCAATCATGCCTGGCAAAGGTAGCAACGAGGTCATCTCTCCTAGACATTGCATCTATCCATGCAAGTGAAATTTGTTAGCTGGTGCATCGAATTTTGGTAACGAACAGAGAAATAGAGAACATGATGACATACCATAGCCCAAATTGCAATGCTGGTGATCAAATACCCCAGAAACAGGGACAACGGGCCTGAGGTAGCCAAAGCACTGCCAATACCCAGAAATAGACCAGTGCCAATAGTGCCCCCTAAAGCAATAAATTGGACATGGCGTTCCTTCAGGCCGCGCTTGAGCTTCTTGCTTTGCAACGCATGAGAGGATCCTCTGCCATGGCTGCTTGATCTTTCGATATCGTCAATTTCCGCTGTCTTCGCATCCATCTTTTAGGTATGAGACTCCGTTAATAGAGTGCTCCAAGGCTTTCCCTGTAGAAATGGTAATCCCTTCAATGTTGCTGTACTAACTATTTTATACACACTTCTATCCAATCGCCGCCTTATATGAGCATAACTATCGTTATTAGGAATCCTATAGATGAGGATATAGGTTGTACGTATAGACGTAGTAGGTCTCCTTATCTTACCGTATCTTGATTAGGGCTAACTTTATTTTTCGGCAATTATGAAGCTGCAATATTTCATGGATGTCCGACAAAACTATAGTATATTCATAATATTATAATATGCACTGGAATACGAATCGGAGAATCAGATCGGATTTAGGGACTAGATTCACTACAGTCTTGTGCTCATTGAACTTGGCTTGAGTCGTGACGTCGTGACCCCCCTTTCGGCAATTACAGCTTCAAGCCGATCGGGAAAAAGAAGAGAAGATAGATTGAATTGTAAATTTCCGAAACTAAAAATCTGGCCAACTTTCTAGCACATTTAAGCGGCAAGGTGAGATATATCACACGACAAAATATCCGGAGGTGAATCAGCTCAGCATTCAGTCATAAAACAAGACAAGCAAACGTTGACCTCACCTGAGACAACCCATCTACCAATCTTCCTGATTCTTCCTATACAATCAAACTTCATCAACGAACAACCATGTCACTTGTACAACAAGAATTTACCGACAGACCCAACCATCCGCCTCCAGGAGCAGCTCCTGTGCAAAATCCACAGGATGGAGAATGGTACTCGATCGGACCGGGAATCTGGGAGTTACTCTTGAATGGAGAACGAGATTCTGACCACAAATCCGTGCTTCAGTGGTACGAACCAGGCGCAACATCAGTCACCGATGAGATTATCACACACACATACATCGAAGAAGTCTGTTTCATCCAGGGGGGCTTGGGAGATGTTACTCTGGGTCAATCCTGGGGTCCTGGGGCTTATGCATATAGACTGCCGGGGATGAAGCATGGGCCGTATAAGGCTTCTCCTCAAGGCTGTTTACAATTTGTCAAGTTGGTGCCGAAGTCAGGATGATTTCTTGTCTGGATAATGAAAAAGTGGGCAGTCTTATGCAGAAGTAAAGTCATTACAGAGCTTCTACATACACATGTGACCTAAATTTTCAATATGAAATCTAATCAAATATCTGTTGCTCGTTCTAAACCCAAAGCCACGGACAGATGACGCATCATCGATGCATCTTGACCATCCTCTTTCTCCTCGTCTCCCCTTACAGACCCAATGAACCCATCCATATCCTCATACACTTGACGTAAATCTACTTGTGTATCCTCCGTCCACCGTGAAATGTAAACCGTTCTCATACCCAACTTTTGTGCCGCCCGTAAATCATACGCATGCGCTGCTACCATTGCTGTCTCTTCCGGACGATACCCCGTCAGTTTCAGCGCCGTTGTGTAGAATTTTGGGTCGGGCTTAGCCAAATTCAGCAGCTCGCTTGAGAAAAGCATGTTAAATTCGAGTAAGTTGGATGACCGCACTAGGTCCAGTTGCAGTCGTGTTGTGCCATTCGCCAACACAAAAAGCTCTAGGCCGCGGCGCTTGAGGTCCCTCAACCCTTCAGCAACGTCCTCCCAGGCGGGCATACTATGCCATGCCTGGACGAGCTGCGCTTTTTCCGTCTCACTCAGTACAAGCCCGTGCTCCTTCAATACGACATCCAGTTGCCGCGCATTAGTCGTGTCGAAAGACTCCACTGGCAGTCCTTGTTCAAAGCGTTCATGGATGTCCGTAAAAAAGGCTTCGCGCCAGGCAATAGCTAGGGACCGTTTTGTATTCTCATCCAGCCGCTCAGGCAATGCTGCTGTGATTCCGGAGTACCAGTCTAGGCAGGTACCCATGAAATCAAAGAAGACGGCTTTGATGCCACTCGGATATTGTATGCATTTCATCTCTGCGTGTGGCCAAGGAAAGTTCTCGATATAGTGAATGTAGAATTACACGGCCACTATTTTTGATTTAATCGAAGATAAATGTCTAAAAACCCAGTAACTTCGGATGAATTGATAATGTTAGGCTTGTTTCCAAAGACACAAGAATATTTTCGTCGGTTTTCTGACCATGTAAGTTTCACTTCGGTAAATTGCCCGTCGGCCTTTACAAGCTGGCCTAGGGGATGCCTAACCTCAATGACCACAATTCGAAGGTAAAATTTGTGCCGCATACTGAGTCAAATCATAAGCAGGATTTTCATATAATTTTGATTTAGATATCTTACCCAGCAAATCGTCGAAGTATGCTTAAGAAAAATTGAGTGCGAGATAGATGGTCCTATAACTAATTCCTACCAGATAAATCACTAGATATGTCTCTTGCTTTTCTCTCGGAAAATTCGGGGTAGGGTTTGCCATTCTCCAGAATCTCATGTATTGCTATGAAGTGGTCGCTGACGCTGAACAAGGATCAATTCTCCCGTTACTCTGGAAGTTCTCCGAGATCTGGCCTACAAATGTGGATTTCAGCTTTCGTCTGACGAAGAGCCTGCCTTTCTTCTCGCCGTTCAATCAGCGCTTGCTATCGCTAGGGAGGTTGATGCTTTGGAAGATTACATCGACCCAAGATTGAATCCTATACCAACAGAAGGCGGCCTGCGTTCCTATCGCAAACCTGATGTGGACCGGAACAATAGCCTCAATGCTTGGTGTCATCTATTCGAACTCAAGGCACTCAATCCTGATAGCCAACTTCTTGAAGGGCACCAGGTAGCACTAAAAGACACTATTGCCATAGCAGGTATTCCTCAGACCCTGGGCACATTTCCCCAATTCATCTCAACTACCGGAAACTATCCACACTCCAACATCGATGCTTCGGTAGTGTCGCGACTCTTGCTTTCTGGTGCTACTATTGTGGGGACTACCACCTGTGAAAACTTCTCTCTCTCACCCATGTCCTACAGCGCCGCATCCGGCCCGGTGCATAACCCATGGGGTCACAATTTCAACAGCGGTGGTAGCAGCAGTGGCGCCGCCGCACTCGTTGCGCTTGGCCTTGCTCGTGAAGCCGGTGTGGGAGGTCTGCAAAATGCAGGTCCCGATGTCAAAATGGCCATCGGCGGTGATCAAGCCGGCTCTATTCGAGTCCCAGCAGCATATTGCGGAATCTACGGACTCAAACCTACCCACGGACTAGTTCCTTATACAGGAATTGCTGGTCTTCTGCCCATGATAGATCATGTTGGACCCCTGGCTCGTACTGTCGAGGATATTGCTTTATGCCTGTCAGCTATTGCTGGGTATGATGGTCTTGACGCACGCATGGGTCCCGAGAGCCTCTTGAGACACGATGTACGGCCGTATCATGAAGAACTTGCCTGCTTCGTCAAGTCACTACCAAAAGATGGGAACATAACAGACTTTTCGGGATCTGGTAGGCCACTGCGCGTTGGCTTGATCGTGGAAGGCTTCATTGTGCAGGGAACGACCGACACTGTAGCTCGAAAAGTCAGAGATGCTGCTGTGAAACATTTTACTGCTGTCGGTTGTCATGTTTCCGATATCTCAATACCGCTACATTCCAAGGGGGCTTTGATCTGGACAGCAGCTACGCGCAACCAGATGGCATCTCACGCCTTTGGGGGTAGGGCAGGCGACTTTTTGGGCCATGGCCTGCCTCATATTGAGCACCGCTGGCCCCCGGATCAAGAAATGTGTGCCCTACTTACGAAACACAACCCTGCAGTAATAAACACTATATTAGGTGAAAAACTGCTCACAGACCCAAAATATCTGCCAATATCAGCCCAGAACAAAGCTCACCGCCACGTACTTCAGTTACGTGAAGCTTACGATACAGCTTTTGCTAGCGGAGATTTTGACGTCCTCATCACACCGACTGCTCCAACAGTAGCACCCCCTCATCCAGACATGGCTCGAGGTTCTGCTCTCGACAAGCTCAAGCTTGCAGCAGGCTCTACCAACAACACCTCGCCTTTCAATGTTACGGGCCATCCGGCTTTGAGCGTCCCGTGTGGTTGGGAGACGGCTTCCGATGGAGTGATCAAACTTCCTATAGGAATGCAAATCGTAGGAAAGAGATTTGATGACTTAACTGTTCTGAAGGCAGCGAAGATGTTTGAATTGGGCGGTGGGGGCTTAGGGCCGTGGCCAGGCAGAGAGTGATCTTGTACTACTGATTAATTACTATTAGGCGATGAGATGGAATAGAATACAGTGAAGCGATATTCAGTCATTGATCAAGATAATTGCATCTTAAAATGGACTACTTAAAGTTTCAATCAAGAACGTTCAATCTAGACTACATGGTTGATAAATGGAAGTTCCCTTATGCAGGTCGCAGTCATGCGGATCTTGATGATGATTTCATTTGAAAACACATTCATAAACTTGGACACTAAAATGCTCCTTATTTAACTATTTTTCAGTGATTCTTCTGTATTTCTTCTCCCGCTATAGCCGCAAAAAAGGCATCACTCAAGTATCCACCACACCAGCTCATCTTCTCATAGCCATCAACTTTCCAGGGCTTCCTCTGTGTAGCAGGCAGCTGAATCTTCTCATAATATCCACCCATTCCTTCCTTAACCCACATTTCAGCCGACTTCTCAATCTCCATGTTGACGCCCTGGATCATGTACATGGGCTGTATTTGCCAGACAACCCCGTAGTCCCTGGCCATGTCTTGCGACACTGTCTTTAGCCTCTCTGGCGTCCAACCTGCCGATGACGGAAATCCCCACTCGCCGCCCCAAGCAAATGCAAAAAGACGGCCGGGGAAACGACTCAACATGGTCTCATGATAGCTCTTGATGTCGTCGTAATTGGGCAGATCCATGCGTGCCCAAGAGACGTCACTCAGCGGCACTACAAGAGTAGCACGCTCGACGATGGCCTTTACAGTGGATCTGTACAAGTACTGGCCATTGTGAGAGCGAGGAATTTCCCAGTCGAAGAATACACTGACTCCTAGAAGCTCTTCGGCGATGGCACGGCGCTGGGAGAGAGACACACCATAGCCCAATCGAGATCTGTACGTATCCAGCAAGTCCTCGCTTGATTGCTTGTTGATAGAGCTTTTGGTCTGGTTTATTTGTTGCTCTACGGCCTCGTCGAATGTCATGATACCCGCGGAAGCAAGCCAATCACTTCTCGCAGCAGTAGCTGACTTTCCAGACGCAATGGCCTCATCGATAACCACTTGAAGCGGCCTAACAGGCTTCGTAGCTCCAAGAACATACGCATGGTCCCGAGGGTCAATGACAGAAGTGATGAAATCCGCATGGTCGAGATCACACCGTGCAAAGAGTAGAGTCTCGGCACCCATGATATCGAGTTGCAAACGCACACTTTTGATGCGATCTTCATACTCAGAAGTGGGAACAATCGTGCGCCCTTGACCGATGGTGAATTTCTTCAGGCCAATGGCCAAGTCGTCGATATGGATTCCGGCTGCACCAGAATCAACGAGGGCCTTGGTCGATTTGAGGGTAGCTGTCACTGATCCGAAGCCCATATCGCCGTCCGCGATGATGGGCATGAGGTAGTCCCAGTTCTCCAGTGTATCTCGCTGTTTGATCGGGTGTTGCATTCGAACTTGACGTTGTCTCTGGTCGTGCCATTGCTGAGATTTGAAAATCTTGTCGACCACTTTGGGTACAGTGTCCCATGGCTGTTAAAGGCGACAGTTAGCATTTCAGCAATTTTTAATTTTGTTCTACGCCCAAAGTTATAGGCATGGGTTTCAATGTTTACTCACGTAGTCTGCATGATCCATCCCAGGGTAGTTATTCTCGCTGAATCCGGAGAGTCCACCAGAGAGGTAGACAGTTCTCATATATTTGGCCATCTGACTGACAGCAATAGGGTCGGTAGCTCCAAATGTAAGCTCAGCAGTACCTCTGCTGCGGTGCTCATGAAGCAGATCCCATAATTTCATGGCAAAAGGGTTGACGAGGCAGGGAAGCGATACGGTGTATCGCAGAGAAGCAATGGTCCCTGCCGTCCAAGGCCGCTTGATGGCGGCTTGACGAGGTGTTTTCCACCACTCTTCGATCCTGGCTACTTCATCTTCAAACGCCTTTTGCTCCTCCAGGAGATTCTTCCACTGTTCAGGCATCGCTTTCGAGTTATCAGGAAGGTGAATGGAATGGTTCGAACAATAGTCTTCGTGTGATAGAAAAGGTAGGTTTTGCTATACCTTCGAAGCTCTCGAGTCAATGATATCGAGTTTGAATCCAGTAATAATATCCCAAGCTTAAACGTTTCTTCATCCCCTCATATTGAAAAGCCGAAGGATTCTGACCCCCTCATATTCTTAACCGTCTTTGCCGACGATCCAACTAGAGCAATTGACACAAATACGCACCCAATAACCTAAGCCGACGGAGAATTCCATACGCAACCGAATAATACTCAAGATGTGTCTTAACCGATACCTAAGAGTCGAATTCGATATAAACGTTGAGGTGTGCCAGGTAAACTTGGAAGATTGCTTTGATGGGGAGCTAAGATCGGAAAAATGCAAAAGCCGAAAGCCATCGGAGAAATAGGTACCTACTCGTCCATCACTTTTCCCGAAACACCAACTTGAGCAACTTGTTATCGGCTGAATAAGCTGACATAGGAAAAAAGAAAGAAAGAATAGCTGAAGCTATGGATTCCGATATGCTAGAGGAACAATTCCTAACTCAAGACCTGAGCAATACTGGTGGTTACAGACAGCGGCCAATGCATCTACGACGGAACCGCGGCCGAACAGCAAAAGCTTGCTCACAGTGCCATGCGAGGAAGCAAAAGGTCCGTGTTATTTACCTTCCTACTTTGATTTTCCGGTTCAAATCATCGCAAATAGGAGTCTGATTTAGTTGTAGTGCAATGGGTCAACGCCGTGTCAGAACTGTATTTCCCGAAATGTCACTCATCTCTGTACCCCGCCTGAGCCGCGGAGTACAGTTCAAGCTTCATATAGCAGGAATGCTGGCTCCGCACGTCCAGGTATCAGAAGGCATCGCGTTCGATCTGAACAAGATACTAGAGATAATTCAGATTCAGCCTCAATTCAGCCTCAACCAGCGATAGCAGTTACCGATGATGAGAATGAGGGCGGGGAGAACCAACAGGGCGAAAACAGCCATATGGGAGAAAGGAATAACGAGACCACTCACAACAGAAACGAGAAAAGTCTTCAGATAGGACAACTCTGGAAGTCCCGCGGTGCACCGGCATTCTTCGGCAGTTCATACTTTGGACCGCAAGTAGCTGCAGCACTCATCGACTCTCAAGCGCCGTATATTCAACCCGGAGCCAACACATCCCGACGAAGCATGAGCGCGCGGCCCTTTCGTGACGAAGCTGGCCCTTTCTCCCAGCTATGGGATCTCTTAGGTCTTCTGCCGCGTCAAAAGTCGACGGTAGACCGCCTGGTCGACAAGTTCCTTGCGCATGTCAGCTGGAACATGGACGCCGTCCACCCATCGTCGTTCCGAAGGGAGTATGAGCGCTTCTGGTCTCGACAGGCCGGATACGATGACGTGACGACCGTGGACATTCGGTGGCTAGCGCTTTTATTCATGGTTCTTGCCATTGGAGCATATCTGGACTGCCCACGAGGTGCGGCTCCCGAAACCCAGAGGGAGTACGAAGAATCCTCTTTGAGTTTCTTCTGGGCTAGCAGAAAAGCCATTGTTATAGCTCCCTCGTTTTATGGAGAAAGCTCTGATCTGGTCCGAGCTGGCATATTGGTCACGCGCTACTGCCTCTTTGCCCAGCGAATCACCGAGAGTTGGCTTACAATCGGGTTCGCTGCACGCTTGGCGATAGCCCAAGGTTTCCATATCGATGGAAGAAATTGGCGGCTTCCCCGACGTGTAGTAGAGACTAGACGAAGACTCTGGTGTCACTTATACCTTTTAGATAGGATGATCGCCCTTGCTCTTGGGCGGCCGTATTGTATTTTGGATGCGCAGTCTCTGACCTGTGTGCCGGAAAATGTCTTTCTCGACGACATGACAGATGACGAAGCCCTAGCAGTGACTGCAGAGCCTATCGAGACAAGTCCAACACCCGCTGTCTTGGCTATCTTGTCCCAAGGGCTGGGTAAAATCATTGGCCAAATCCAGGAGCAGACATTTGGCATTCAAGCCGCTTCATATCGCCAGGTCATGCAACTAGATGCGCAGCTGGTTGCGTGGAGGGATAGCCTTCCGACCTACCTTGCACTTGAGAATGCAGACCTCTCGTTGGACGCAAGCTGTTCCTACCTAGTCTGGCATCGACTATATCTTCGCACAGCCTTTCATTTCGCTAGAATCACCTTGCACCGCCCTTACATATGGCGTTCTTCGATCACCGATCAGCACGCTTTCAGTCGCGATGTATGCTTCGCGTCCGCTTGCGCCGACCTCAAGACGCGTCTAGAGCATGATGACAATGCCGAGCCTGGTGAGCACTATACCTGGTGTCTTGGTGCGCCACAGCTCTTCAACAGCGCTATCGTACTGGGTGTACTTGCTGTTCAAGAACAATCTCGCGGCACGCATAACGTCGATGCCGTTGTCAACGACCTAGAGTCATACTGCGACAAACAGAAACATGAAATGTGGGTTAATGATTTCCGCCTGGCAGAGGTCAAGGTAGTTGAAATGTGCATTGAGAGACTTAAAAGATCGTCCAAGGCAAAACAGACGTCGTCTCGTATAGGTAATTCTGACCCGGGGCCAAACAATGTGGGCAGAAGAGGGGGGAGTGAGTCGCGTCAGCAAGGCAATTCTCAATCAGCTAGAGCAACATCTTCGCAGAATCCTCGTACATCGTTATATGGTCCAGATTTTACACAAGTACAGTCACATCCGACTCTTGCTGTAGGCTGGAACTCAGACAACCCCATGTGGGCTTCAGGCCCGTTGATAGGGTCTGGTCTCGGTCCCAGCCCTCAGATCTCCGAGGCCTTTACTTTTCCAGGCCCGACTGATCTTGCAACTTGGCAGGATATGATTGAAATTCTAGGGACTCAGGATTTTGACATGACTAATGTTTCGTGATGTAAACAAGCCAATATAAAAAAATGAAAGATATTGGAAAGAAATGATAGACATTGTGCACCACCTAGGTCTGCAGGTAGCAAAAAATGCTTCTTCCTTGTATTAGACATTAGATTATTTTGATTATGTATCACACAAAGAAACATTAAATCATGACGACCATTCATTCAAGTTAAGAATAAAGACTCTGCATGGCAGAACAGAAGCAAATCAACTGTAGACTTGCCCTAACAGTATTCAATGAGTGGTCGTGTCAAGCCTATTGACCTGTTGCAGCTGTACAGGACTGTATATGCAGTCGTGTGCTAATAATAACAGTAGGCTTTGTCAATGCCGTTTGACCCAGCACACTGATCAGACAATAATAATACAACTATTGAAACAACTTGTGGATGTGTATCGCGAGGTCACGGCGGGAGGGAGAAACTCGTTCTCGTGGTTCGTATCAAATGTGTATGTCGTCCTCGGGCGTCAAGGTATAGGGATACACAATAAGTACGGATATATTATTGGACAATTGCACTGATAATGAATTAAAATTAGTGAATGCCAAAAGCAAGGGATAACCGCGAGTCAGTCGAACTTACTCAGAGGAATGCTCAGGGCAATTGCTGCAGCCACTGCGACACGTGCAAATTCTCAGCACGGCGGACACGCGCATCATGAAGATCTTGCTCGATCAGAAAAGTGTCCATGTTGCGCTGTGTCAACGGTCTCGCAGCCCGGTTTTCGCGTTTCAAGATTTCTCGCTCTGCGTATGCGGCGCGCGCACTTTTGAAGGAGAGTCTGTTGCGCAATTTGCTGGAAATGTTGTTGACGAGAGGAGGGATGGAGATTGGTGGCGGGCGGGGGGCCATGGCGAGGGGTAGACTGGATTGCGATGGGGACAAGTCCATGAGATTGTTGTTGTTTGGACTGCTGCTCTTGGAGGACGTGTTTGTGCTGCTGTGCTGGGAGAGGAAGGTCGATTGTCGATACATTGGAGTGGTAGTAGACTGAGTAACTCAGTAATAGGGTGTGGTGGTGGGTAGGTAGGCGAGGTGGTGTAACAGGCACAAATACACCACACAGCAAGCAGCAAACAGGACGGACGGCACAAGTACAAAGGAATGGCGGGAGGGAGATGAGATCTTAATATATCTCAACACCCATGTGCCGATCCGAAAAGAGCGAATGAAGCGACAAGGAAAAGGAGCGAATGAATGCGAGATGTCAGAGTGAGGGCTATCTACAAAAGAGAAAGTCTGCAGGTCCGCTTGGCCGATTTTGGCGGCTCGGTCGGACTCGTAAGTTTGCGGTAACGCTTACCAGACTAATACACACTAACACACGGATAAAACGGCAGATGATACGCTTCTGATACAGAAAATACAGATACGAAGAGTACGGTCTCAGCCATACACAAAATTAACTCATCTGCTAAGTCGATGCTGCAGCACTGGCCATCAGATGACAAGCACCGGTGACGCAGCCAAGCCATTTGTTCGTCTTAACTTGGTGTCTTATGCATTCTTTTCTTTTTTTTTTTCGGAGTGCGGAATACATATGTGTGTGGTGTGGTATCAACTGAAGAATTTTCTCGGGGTCAGTTCGTCCCAAGACACCCGACTGTAGAATCATGGTGGACAATGGACATAGCAGTGGTTCATATCATTCAACTCTGCGTGGCGCATTGTGTATCTCTCTCCTCCGTACTTCGTATCTGCAAAGCAAAACCTTCGTTGATAGTAATTCCTCTTGCTAATAGAAAACACGCCTATCGTCTAACTGGTACGTACTATGGAGTACAGAGTTTGACCCGTGAGGCCTACTGCATGTATAAAAGTAAGAAGTATCAACCCGCCAATCAAGCCAAAACACACTGATTTCGAGCTTGAACCGTGCCGATTAGCTAGTCCCTTTTGGTTGAATTTTCCCTGATATCAATCGGAAGATCGAGGAACGATTGGTTGAGGGGTGCTTTTGAGACTAGAGGGTGGGCACTCGGTACGGTAGCCGCCTCACTGAGAAATTAAAATAAAATACATTGATGTCTGTGTGTAGAGTCCACTCCACCACGACGTATGTATGGACGGAGACGCCGAGATTTTACTACGGAGTATTTGGACGAATACGGCTACGGAGGACTGCGCTCCTGTTAACTCCCCGTTGGACACCCTGAGCCGTGGTTGCATTCTGGTTACGTACTCTTCGTTTAGCATATCTTCAGTAGTGAGTGACAAGTTACAACTTATGCTGTGTTGTTCTTGGTCTACGCGCATCTGAGTTAGACTTATGCAGTACGTATGATGACTATGTACATCTACTTGCCCTGTTTGGACAAGTGGACATTGTAGGGAGGAATTTTAGGAAGCTAGGCACGTGATATCCTTTGCCCTAGTTGATGCCGTTTCTATATACGAAACCAGAAGACCGAAACTCCTATATGTGCTCCGAACAAATATGCAAATCTCGCTCATTTATAAACATGCATATAATCAAGCCTCTACACCAGACATCGGCATCGACGTCCCTGATCCCGTCATACTCGAAAATTCATCACTTCTATCATCCACCTGAGCCAGAAACGTCATACCCAAATGCTCCCGGAACAAAATTAAACTATTCTGCGCCAATTTACGCTGCCAGCTCAACGAAAGCGTTGAATTCGCTATCATCTTCAATGCGCCATACATCGTAATCGCATCTATCCATCCCAAGTTCGGGATACAGGCGTCCTCGCCTATGATTTTACAATGACTCAATAATCCCAGTACGCGGTCGGAGAGGGACCAAAACTCCCACATACATCGATCTTGCCGCTCCATGAACAGATTCCGTTACCGTGGCGTACATTTCGGCGCGAGAGAGGCTTCTTGCAGGAACCTCAACGCGGCGGATGAGATGTGCATTCGGAAATTGCTCAGGTAAGAGTAGACTGCCATGCATCGTAGATTCATATTGTCGGGCTTGAGGCAAAAATATGATGCTAGCGGAGGAGGAATGTCGTGGTCTACTATTGAAGGGTCGGTAAAGAGTTCGGCGTTATCTTCTAGGCAATCGATGTCTTGAAGGATTGATGGAGAGTTTGATAACATGTAACCTCGATCATTCGTCTGGAGAAGGGCTTGGATTTGACTGTGTAGACGTGTGCACTCGTACACATTAAACATCTACACAGCTAACAGTGTGCTGTCCAATGACCTTCGCTGAGGATGCTGGAGAGCCGAATTGACGCTGCGAGGGCTGATCGGTACGCATGCACTCTGTTCTGTGTGTCGAATTCACAGCACGTGTTTTACTCGCCACGTAAGCGAGACCGATTGCGTTGCAAACCTGGTGAATAGGGGATGCGGCATCTGCTTGTCGGATTGTCCATTGTATTGAATCAAACATCTGGTCTAGCTGATTCACGGAATGAGTATCGTTTGGGCCGGTTGTAATCCTGGCCATGACCAGGTGTTTCGCAGGATTGATAGTTTGGTTCGCTTAGAGGAACCCTACGGCTCTATACCGACTTAGAAAGTCTTAAAGAATCTACTCATTGGCCCGTTCGTTTATTGATGCCCCAGAGAATGTCACTGTTTTCCCTGCGCTGAAAATAGGTGAACACTGAACACGAGGTAGCAGTTTTAGAGTTTTGATGCGCCACTTCAGCCATACCTAGCCGATAGGTATTTGTCCTTTCATTGGTCAATTCGTCTTTCGGGGTCCCTTATTGAAGGCTTATTGAAGGCTTATTGGCATACGGGGTACAAACTCGTGCAGGATTTAACGTCCTACAGGCGAAACAAGCCTGAAATGACAATCTTCAAGAAGCACTCTTACTAATAACTCCGTAGAGGGCGTACTGAAGACACACGTGGAAGAATGCTTGACTTTGCTAGCCCTTCACTCCGGAGTCCGGACTCCGTACTGTACTCCGCACAGCCCTGGAGCCTGAGAAATCAAAAGCTTGAATCAGTGGCTCGCTTGTTTTACCTGATTGATGGACTTATCAAGTGCAGCTCAGCTTTCTTAGCGTTTCATGCTAACAATCCATCTGCAAAAGCCACTGACCTGTCCCAGGGTGTTCAACCTTATGGGATAGTTTTGCCTGAAAGGGTAGTCACTCATTGAAATGGACTCACCGAACGCGAACGTGATGGCCCACATCGAATTAAAGAGCCAATCCTATCTTGTTTTCATTTTGGGATGGTACATCATAACCCTAATTTCTTCACCACTAGGAGGCTAAAAGCCTTAGAAGGTCTATATCATGTGAGATCCATGGATATAACTCTTCATTATTCTTCGAGTTTTGAGTTCTAGTAAGCCTATTTCAAGTGCACGCTTTTGGGTCTGGTCAGAAGTCTCTGACTGATCGTTGTAGCATTAGTTTGAAGTTGCAAATGGCTCAGTACATAACAGCTGAACGAACATACAGTGTACTCCATAAATCTCTGCAAGTCAATCACACGCAAAGACTGATACGCCAATTTAAATATGTACTAGGAGCGGCTTATCAGGAAAAGTTTACTTTTGCCACTAGCGGTGCAAACAATAGCGGTGCAAACAATGGTGGTGCAGTCATCATTACATTAAAGTCAATCAAGCTTTGCATAATAGTTTTTCAAACCACCGCTTATGTGATAGCCGCAGCTACCTAAGGATCTGAGTGCAAGGCTTTCAGCTTTTCTCAAGCCATAATATTTCAAACTCTCGAGGAATTACTACCAGAATGCCCTTGGACTTACTGATCATGATTGACGGGATGACTTGCTTATGTGTACTGATTCTAGACCACACCTAGCACTGAGGCAAATGCTTAGCCATATTCCTTTAGCCGTTTTCTTATTATCGAATACATACTGAGTTTTCACTGTCGGTTATTGCTTTTTTTTTTCTTCTTCCCCTCCTTCCCCCGCATTCATACGATTAACTAGGTTTTATCACGTACCCTCGCCAACATTATCATCAGACTCAAAATCACTCAAAATCCAATAAGCATGTAGAAGTCACTGAAGTACGTATAATTTTTGAATGCAGCAGAGAATTTAAAGGGTCACACTACCCTCTAAAAACTATTCGCGGTAAGCGCGTCAACTCTTTTAAAAAAATTAAAGATTTCTACTAATGCAGCCGTGCATGTCTCTGCTTCTTTCGGAGTCATGCTGGCATACATATGCACCGTCAATCTAGTGTCAAACTGTGCTCTGCATGCATGGTAAAGTGGTAATGTACTGCATATTACAGTCATTACAGTACAGTATACGAGGGCCAAGGGCTATACTTTATCGTTTATTGCCTTAACTCCCCGAATAAGTATTCATATATATACAGGTATTGTCTAAATCTGAATATATGTAGGTTCATGTCTTTGAACCTGTATAAGGACGCAAATGAGGAGGATCGGTTCTACATGGTTCTGCGGTGATCTATCACAACTCGCTATAACATTTACAATGAATGCATTCCGACCATGCGAAGAACTAAAGTTGGCTTCTTCTCAATGGGTTTCTCAATTTTATCGCGGTTCCTCCTTCTGTCGCCATGAAAAGAGCACAGTCCTGAATATATGCTATGGAAGTCGAGGAGTTAGGGCTACGGTTCGAAAACCCTAAGCCCTAGTCCAAACCTTATTCATCCTGGAACATTTCATCAATCAGCTCAAAGTCCTTTGCACGAGTCATATATTTCAGCAGTCGCTATGCTAAAACTATACCAATCTAACTAGCCCAAGTCATTGTAACCAGATCTACAACTTTTTCAACACATATCCCCGACTCCAACTCCATGGCACCCAGAGATGCAACCGAACCTCAATCCTTCTCGACAAACGGCGGCAAGCTGAAATTCTTCCCATCGACTTTGTGAAGATTCAGTGTCTCTAAGTCAATTTCGTGGACAGTTCGCGCCTGTTTTTGAAGTTTCATTTCGGTTAGTATCTCAATATCACTTAATGCGAAGAGCAGCATCATATCACTCTCGGAGCAACAACACAAGACGGGCACTTACATTGATATTAACTTTTCCAAACATAAACTCTTTAGCTCTCGATTCAGCGAGTACCTGTATCCCGCATGTTTTGCAGAACGAAGCTGTGATCGACTGGGATCCCCAGCGGTAGGTCTTGAATAGAAGCGAGAATGAAGAGTCAGCCAGTGTTACAAAGACTCGTGTAAAGTCCCAAAAGAAGTGATCCTTCTCGTTTCTTTAGAGGTAAAAGGATATAAACATACAGAAATGTTATCTGTTCCTTCAGTATATGCGAAATCAGTGTTCGGTACGTGGACGAGTAACCTGCCAGTGGTGGAGCAGTAGGAGCCTTGATAAGAAAGAATCAGTTAGCTTTCTTGAAACATAGTATCGTGGCACGAGAAGAGTTATTTGCATACAGTTGCATGTTACTACTTTCCGTTCTTCGATTGGTGGTGACATTTCGAATTTGTACTTGACAGTGCCGCAGTGGCAGCTACCCGTGTATGCAACCATTGTAACCGATTTCAGTAGAACTTTGATTTCGTGTCACGGTGTCTTCTTGATGTGCAACAGAATTTGCGACTATTGATAGGATGACTACATGGCCAATTTATATTTGTAGCTATTCATGAAACTGTACTGTCCGTCTATGGAAGCCTAAATCAACGGAATTAGTGTTTAGTAATCATTCAAACTGTTGAGGATCAGGCTTCTCTTGAATTGTCTGTTGTTTTGTTGAATGTGTTCAACAAAATATCCAAATTTTCAACAAATCACTTTTTGACCATTGAAATGAAGCATTTGCCGAACGACGACGAAGATTGACCTCGGTATGTGAGTAAGTTGGGTCGTACATACGAATAAGTAAGTGTATGCGGCTATATTATTGGTGTCATCTGTAAGTCTAGATCGATGCTCGATGATGAGATTGACAATATCGAAATGCTGCACTTTGCGAAACACATATTTTCTTGAGTATCCTGCTTAATACTCAGAGATGAATTAAGCCCTAATTATCAATACTAGACTGATAAACATGGAGGCATGGCTTATATCTCAACCATAACGAACGGCCTGGCCCCCACCCCATCGGCACCGCATTTACGCGCGGTCCTATCAGGGACCTTGAATCCGAGAACTCAGGCTTTGAGCCAAGGCGTTGAAGCTGAATTCCTCGTCTTGCAGTGACATTTCATCGATTGCTATCCTTTATGTACTTTCGATCCTACTTCCCCTCTCTTAAGTCTGAGTGATTTTTGGATTTACGCTCAAGTTCGACATTCGTACATACCTACGTAAAGACGCGACAACACCAACTCGAAGCGACTGCAGATTGGCTAACTAGTGGGAATAAAAAGAGATCGCCACAAGGTAGCATGAGTCATGCCAGCAGCAATTAAAAGAGCCGTGGAGCCTTCGTCATCCTCGTTGGGCAAACTCAAAAAGTCACGAGCCAGTCGTCCGAAAGTACGCACAGGATGTGGAACATGCAAGTGAGTTTGAGACCCGCTCCCTTCCATCCTTCCCGGTTGCGACTACATACTCCTACTGTGGCTATGAGATGGGCAGAGATAGTCGCGAATAAACGATCAAAGACTAACTCGACGTCGCTCTTGCTAGGATCCGACATAAAAAATGTGACGAGACGCAGCCTGCTTGCCACATGTGCACAAGCACTGGGCGTGTTTGCGACGGCTATCAGCAAACCCCTGACAGAAGGACACGGGCCTTCCGTAGAAGCAAGAAGGATAGTCCTAGTGATCCTCGATCTCTGATTGAGGCTCTCCTGACAGAGCCAATAGTAGAGGAACTGCAAGCAGATGAGGCCGGAGAAGACGCGAACGAGGAGTGCGTTGGCACCGTCGTTCCCCCAGAAAGTCTACCAACACCCTCTATCAAGACCAAAACGGTCACAAGCAGAGTAGTGGTATCTTCTCCCCTGCCCAAAGAAAGACCCAGCGTATTTGCCAAGTCTCCTAGGTCGGATCTCATATCGTCTGCCCATCTTCTAACAGACCCACACAAAGCCAGCCTAAGTCAACGCGAACGGTGGCACTTTGAATTCTTTATTAGAAATACTTCATCTCAGTGCTCGGTCTTTTATGGTTATGATTTCTGGCAACGTATCGTGCCTCGATACACAGAGGCCGAACCTGGTCTTCGCCATGCTGTCATTGCCGTTGGGGCACTTCATCGGAACTTTGAGGACAGCCAACTCAACTCACAAGAGCCCGATTTTTCCTTCGCAATTCAACAATGTAACAGAGCTATTTACAGTCTCAAACACCGGCTTATTGGCGACCAAAGTCAGCATATGGAGGTAGCTCTCATCACGTGCATCTTGTTCGTATCGTTTGCTTTCCTGCAAGGCGACGCTGGAGCAGCATGTCGTTTGATACACGGAGGTGTGAAACTGATGTTGGAGTGGGAGAAGATCTCGACTTCGCTCAAAGACTCGACAATAAAGCTGACCTTGATGAGAGTCTTTTCTCGAATACAGTTCCATGCCATGACGTGCGGTGATCCTGACTTTTTCGTTGAAGCGGAATATAATGCAAAAGGCACAATGAACGTGTTGTCGTCGAACCAAAGTCTTTCCCAGCCTATCGATAGCATCGAAGCAGCAAGCAGCCTGCTATTCGACATCGGCTGGCAGGTCATGCAGAGGAAACCCTGGCTGAGCCGGCCGCACAGGAATGAACACTACGATGTGGTTGCGACCCTCAACAAGCTCCAAAATTGGGAAGCACAATGCCACATCGCCTTAATGAGCCAGCGGGAAGAGCTGTCCCCCAGAGATCGTGGCTCGTGGATAATGCTCCAAATGTGGAGCGAGACAATCTACATCCTAGCTGCAACGGATTGGTGTGCAGACGGACGCGAGTCAAGATTCGACGGCCTCCTGTCGCACTTTCGAAAGGCCATCGGATACGCCAGGGAGCTCTTAACCACAGAGTCGATGCGGTCGTTCTTGCCTACCTTCCATATGGGACCGGGCATCATCCCTCCTCTTTTCTTGTGCATCAACAAATGCCGCGATTGGAAATTGCGCAAAGAAGCAATGTCTTTGCTACAGAGTTGGCCAAGTCAGGAAGGGTTCTGGAATACTGCAGGCTCTGCGAAATGTTTGGAAAAACTCATCGAAATCGAGACGGAAGGTCTGTCCCCTGGCGAGGTTGTGCCAGAGTCACAGCGCATTATAGCTACGCATGTGGACTATCTGCCAATAACAAACACGTATCGTTTCTGGTACCGTCAGTCTCAAGCGGTTGGAAGGTCAAGTTGGAAAAGCACCATATTGTCTGCCTGAGTGTGGGGTGTTTTGGTTCTTTTCTTGTCCCTTACAAATCTCAAGAAAGAGCGATATAACAGAAAGTAGATAGCGGTGAAGAGTCAATTGTTCGTGAAGCTTTTTTCATGGTTTGAAAGTATGTTAGACATGCAACCAATCAAGTCTAGCTGATTAGATTAAATTTGCTCTCATTGGCTGCACAGCTCGGAGATCCCCACCTAGCCGAGATCGATCTGCATGACGTTAAGCTGTTTACGCCCCCGAGTCGGCCAATCAGCGCGTAGGGATTACTGATCTGATATTTTTGGAGGCTCGCTTTGATCTGTGCTTCTTTTCTTTTTCCTATGTTTCGGCTTCGTTCATGCTTCCTCCCTGTCCGTTTTATACATCACATTCCATTCATCAGACATACATAGTTCACCTGCAGGAAGCCAGGGTTGGTTTGCTATCGCCCCTTGACACATTGCACTGGAGGCGCCTCTTCTACAAATTGCCATCTTACTACCAGTGGGCAATTTTGCTGAACGAAGATACCATCATACTTTAATTGGCATCTCTTTATACACATACAAATATGGCTCTATTATTCCTGAAGAACAAAATATTCCCGTCGTGGGGCCAGAGCGACAAGAACAAGAAAGCAACTTGGTCGAAAAGAAGTGCTTCCTCGTCGCCTGATCTACGTGAGCTTATTCCTCGATTCGGTTTATTGACGAATACTAACATTAAGATCTCTAGGACGCCCTTTGCTTGTCTACGACTCAGATAACATAGACGGCTCAACCGTCGATGGAAACAGCGATGCAGATATTGAAGCACAAATGACCGGATCATACAGCACCTTTGCAGGAACCAACAACGACGGCAGTCAAAACAGAGACGACGCGTCAGTCCGTAGTAGCGAGAGCGGTCGATCTCGCATCAACCCGAGATTGATTTCTGATGCGATTCTTGGGCTTTCAGATGGACTTACAGTTCCCTTTGCGCTGAGTGCTGGTCTTTCGGCTATTGGCGATACAAAAGTTGTTGTTCTTGGTGGATTGGCAGAGTTGATTGCTGGCGCGATCTCCATGGGACTAGGTGGCTACGTTGGTGCGAAAAGCGAGCTGTATGTACCCTCGGACCAGCTCTAGTGAAATGACGATCAACTAATATATGTGCATATAGCGAGTCCTATGAGGCAACAGTGCGCGAGGTCAATGAGATTCTTGACCATCCTGGCGAGACTCGATCTATGGTTGCCTCTACCTTTGCAAACTACAACCTCTCACCAAGCACACTCGACGAAATTACCAACTCTCTCCAGTCCGAACCTGAGAGGCTACGCGAATTTCTTCTTACCTTCCATCACCGTGAATCAAAGCCAGACTGCAATCAAGCGTACATGTCCGCTCTGACGCTGACCCTTGGCTACTTTATCGGCGGCTTCATCCCACTGATCCCATATTTCATTGCCGACCAAGTTTACACCGCTTTCGTCGCGAGTGTCATCGTCATGGCCATCACGCTTTTCGCCTTTGGATATGTGAAAACCTGCATTGTGAGAGGATGGAAAGGCGGGGTCAATATCCGGGCTGGTGTGGTTGGAGGTATCCAGATGTGCGTGGTTGGCGGTCTTGCTGCAGGAGCGGCTGTAGCGCTAGTCAAATTAATCAATAAGGAAGGCAATGTCTAGTCTCATGAACATACTGGCATTACCTACGACTTTATGCAGAGTCCTTTTATTTTATCTTCATATGAGAGCGAAATATCCGGCGTTTTTCGGGTTTACAAAATCTCAATACCAAGAGCTATGCTCGTCTGCGATGATCAGGAACATTGAAAACATTCAAATAATGTAATGTAAATTAAAGACATATAGAATCATAGATCATGTACAATAGAACAGTGATTTGCCTTGGTTGGCCCGTATCATGAGCTCAGCGCCTTCTGTACCAACTCTCTACACCTATCACTCATCTGAATCTCCAGCGCCATCCGATGTCCCTTGTCCGACATCTTACCCCAAGTCTTCCTCAAAATACCAATCACCTTCTCCTCATCCAAGGTCTTCTCAAAAGCAGCGAACTGATCGTCCAAAAACACCAAACATGCCACATCCTCCAAAATCTGTGTTTCATCCTCCTCAGTCTCAGCAGTCTCATCCGTCGTTGTAGTTTTCCGTTTCAATCCCTCCTTCCTGATCAGCGCGGCAACTCGACCAGCTTCATCGTCCGAGTAACCCGCATCAAGACATATCTGTCGCGCCTGATCGGCCTGTCGATTCTTGAGGAAAGTGCGCCAATTCAAATACCCTACTTTGGTGGCCGGATACGATGAGCGGGGTACTTCCCAGCGTCGTAGATGCTGAGCACGGATTGCGAGACGTAACGGTTCCGAGGCGGATGGATTGTAGGTGTCTAGGTATGAGGTCATTTTCTGGGTGTAGTGAAGTTCGTAGGGGATCGATTTGGTTTCTGCATTGGGTTCGGTGATGGTTGTGAGGTTGGGGTCTTGGGAGTGTGCCTCGTCGATGGCTGCGAGGGCGCGCTGGAATTTGTCGGACATTTTGGTTTGCTTCGTTCTATTCTCAAAATTTTGTTCAGGAATATATGACCTTTATAGTTATTAGAAGATGTCTCCGAGGAAATAGTTGCGCAAGAGAATGAGGGGCAGAGAAAGTCTGTTCGAGATAAGGAACTACCCTTATCGCTTATCGCAACCCTTATCAGATTATCTCTGAGTAACATCATTATAGGTCAAGATGAGTAACAGCTACAACACATTCTGTCTTACTACCTCTATGAGCTAACTCTAACCTATTTCCGCAACTCGGCTTCAACAGCATCCGCAAAATCACCAAGACTCTTAAACTTCCACGCAAACGCCACTTTGCCCAACAACTCCTCTAAATCCCCTCCCATCCCTGTCACACCACCTTCTCCCCGGGCAATCCAAACACTATCCAACCCAATCTGCTTACCAGGCACATGGTCATGAGTCAAGCTCTGCGCAACATGCAGAATCTCCTGCTTCTCCACCCCAAAATCGGCCTTGACATGACTAATCAAGTACTCAAAGTTCCTCAGGTCAGGCTTATAAGACCCGATGTCCTGCGCAGTATACACTGCATCAAAAAAAGGATCTAAGGGGTCTGAGCCTGGGGTCAGGGGTTCCTTGAGACCACCCAATGGCCCGGCAAGAGTCTTGCCAAAGGAGCCATGGTCAACGTTCGATAGGGGCACGAGTTTGAATCCCAAGCGCTTGAGTTTTCGCATTGCGTCAACGGTGTCCGGGAAAGCAGGCCAGACGGCGATGCTATCGGCGAAAGCTACGCCTTCGGTTTGTAATTCATCTTCTCCTGGCACATTGTCTAGTAACTCCTTTGCGACTGCGATATAGGCATCGCGCAGGATCTTGTCGTATGTCGCTTCTGGATTCTCGGTTTGGAGTCTGGCTTCGTGTTTGTTGAATACGATGCCGAGAGCGAGATCATTATCTCGGCTCTTCAAGGGAGATGAGGCCGGTAGATGATCTCGGATAGGCGAGAGGGCTTGTAGGATGCCAGCCTCCCAGTCGATCAGGGTGCCGTAGATATCGAATGATAGCAGGCGGTATGTGGAGAAGGGCTTTTGTACGCCAGTCATTTTGGCCACTTTCTTGGTTTCGTCTCTGACTTCAGCGAACTATTTCTAGCAATTGATCAAGAACACTTTCTCGAATGCAAAATCCAGAAGATCGCTACGGCTGAAGAGTTGCACGATTCCAAGGGGTATCGTTCAGAGCTAAGCTTAGATTGGTCCCCGCTCTGAGTGAAGTAATTATCTTGGCTGCTCCATATGTAGTCAGAAGGCACCCGATACCTACACGTCCAAAACAGGCGACATCGGTGTAGCGACTATCTATATTGAATGGCCCAATTACTGAGGGGGTCCGGGATTTGATTCATGTAATTTTCATTGAATTTTCTATGTACCCTAACCGACTATCTGTAGTGTCAGCAGGGCTAAAGAAAAATGAGCTCACTCAAAATACATTGATAGACCAGCCAGAATCTCCACTGGGTCATCAAGAATAAAAAAACAATAGTAGCAAGAGAAAACGAAGATATTCAAGCATACAAATCGCGCAAAAAGCTTGCCACACTCCCTTTCGAAAAGAATAAAAACGCTGATGTTTGTTTGTTGTGCGCATATCAACTCATCAGATCGCATCATGAACCCATCCTATTTTGTTGGTCCCGATAAAATCATCAATCCATGAACCGCCTGCCCTGGGGACTGTAATAGTCAAACACAATATATCCTTCCGTAAACTGAAAGAAACGGTCATGGCGTGGTTGCACCGCATAGCGATGAAGCAAAGAAAGAGCAGTTGAAGGCGAAGGAAAAACCATAAAACGAAACCAGGAATGATTTTCGGAATAATTAAAAATCGAGAGAAAAAAAAACACCATCCGTAAACGCCGTCCCAATATTTTGAATAAAGCGGGTATATCCAGCACCTCCATGCATAAAAAACATGTACGTCGAAAAAAAATCTAAAATCCTGACCGCGTTCCGTGTCGACTTTGAAATCGTGAGGCTGTCATAATCTGTGCTGTGCAATCGCTCATCTGGCCCCGATCCCGTACATGCCGACCCCATAACTCCCCGTCCGTTCTGGCATAGGAGGAGACATTTTGCTAATATGTTCCTAGGAAGAGTTCATTAGCTTCTCTGTCTGAAGAGATATATGACTAGGTTGAAAAACCTTCTTGCGCTTCTTCTTCCCACTCCGGTCTTCACTATTTGAGTATAGTGCCCCTTCATCTTCGTCGTCCACAAAGCCTTCACCATAACCAACGAAACTATTGTCATCATAATGTCGTTTCTTTCCACGAGTGGGACGAGCGCGCTCGGGTGCTGCTGCCGTTGCCGGAACTCCATTCGCTTGTACCGTTGGACGAAGGGCATTCGGTGTTGACACTGCCCTTTTTCCGCTCTCGAGGGCGGTATGCTTCGAGGGCTTTTCGTGACCCAAGATATCTTCCCAGTACTCGCTATTCGGAAGCGGTCCAGGTTCCAGCTTCATGGCCCGCATTTGCAACTTCTGGAGCGCAGATTCGGCTTCTGCAACTTTAATTTCCTTGCCATGAACTTTTTGAATCTGCCATTCTTCTTCCGGCCACATCATCAAGTGTCGCAACCCTCCAGCCTGATTCTCGTTTTTCACGGCCTTATTCCTTCCAGACAGGCCGAGCCCTTTCAACTTGCCCTCGTACGACTTGCGAAGACGATTGATCTTTTCGCCTGTTGTGGGATCTGCTCTCATTACTGACCTTCCAATTGGTCCCAAGCCATACAACGATATAAGATCGAAGCTCGGATCAGGGCCTGTAATTGTAGGAACTGTTTGTGGAACGTGTTAACACAATGACACAGAAGCCTAGACTTACAAACAAGTGCAGTCAAAGGGATTATCTGCGTCAAGAAGAAAATGCCTTACCAGTTTTGCAAAGATGGAAGGCCGTGCCGATATCTTGCTGTAATGCATCGAGACTAGAATCACGAAGGGTAGAATTGTCCGCCTTCGAATCGATATCCATCATGTCGACGTCTGTGGCTGATGGCCGGCCTTCCATATCGAACCCTTCAGGCAATCTATGCCGATCGTGATCCGTACGTCTGTGTCCTGGCTTATCGGCGTTACTAACGTCTGCGTTGCCTGTCGCATGCGAATTCTGGGCGCCTTGACCCCAGGATTTGTCGGCAAGTTCCGACTCATCTGCTGGGGTCGTGTTTCGCGGATGACCACTGACACTGCTAGCCGGTGTCGGAAATGAGGCTGTTACACTGACAGTCGGCTGCTGTGAGTTTTGAGTAGACATGGGTGTTGATGAGGGAGGAGAGGAAAGAGGTTGTCCGTTTGACGTCGTCGTGTGGCTGGGGGACGTATTCGTGTGTGCGAAGTTGGAGGCATAGTTCTGTGCGCCGACTGACATCAACGGAGGAGATGTAGGAGTATGTGGATAGAGGTTGTCTGAGATACCAGGCGAACGGTTCGCCTTGAGATTACTGACTGAGAACGAAGATGGGGAGACGTTGCCTGCCAGCGGAGATGAACCGGACATGAGCCTTGACGTGAGAGTAACGGCGGGCGGTTTCTGATCGATCGAAATCACCGGGCTCCGTCTATTTTGAGAAGGTTGAAGGCGATATGACGGATTGCGAGGGCCGATGAGCGAATGAAGGGATCGGCAGAGCAGAGTTTCGCTCACGGGATAATCCTGGATCGCGATACCACTGGAACAACCTGCATCAAGGATGCGATTATCCGGGGCGAGTGAGAAATATCTGGCGGTAAGATGACAATAAGAGACAACACCGTTGGGCTTCGCTGGGGTAGTATTGAATCAACGGGCGCCCTGGTTGCTGGCCTGAGAGTTGGGTGAGTGAGGTTACGGCGAGAGGAATGACGGCAAAGGCGACCGAGGACCACGTGATTCACGTGACCCGTGTTCCAGCCTTCTTTTTCTGCACGGTCCACTCGGAGTTGCTCAGCCGACGGTCACGTGCGTTTTGATTATCGGTTTATTCGAATCTTTTTACAACTCTGATACACTTTATCCATTTTATCTACGTACTCCTCACAATGAAAACCACCCGCTCATTGTTCCCCTACTTTCGATCTGGAATGCTAGTTGTCAAGCTACTGGTCTCAGGATGAAATTTTCTTTCATTGGCTAGGGCCGGCTCTTTTGACGCTTGGTTAGGGGCGTTTCAACACCGGGTTTAAATGAAACACGGAGAACTCTTGAAGTCCTTCAAGGAGGTAGATTCCATATGAAGTCAACATCTAACCAGCAAGGATTCAAAGGATCCAAAGAATCGTCATAATCCCAACTCGTGAATGGAGCCATGGACGGATCAAAGGGGAGTGAGAACCAGTCATCCATGCTGTTGTTCCAAGTATTAGTACTTGTTGTTGCTGCAGTATCACCACTGAGATGATCAAGACTAGCAGTTTCTGTCCACTGGCCATTAGTGGAATAGTAGCGCTGATCATTCGGCGAGCGCTCTTCATTAGACGGATGAGAGGCGATGTACGAGGACGAAGATACTAGTTGATCTGCTGGAAGTTGTGGATTCAACTGCCACCGTTCGAGACTGGGGCGATACTGTTCCTCTGCGGAGCACTTAGCTGATCCATTACCATGAAAATGCGACGTCCCAGAAGACTCAAAGCTTCTGCGTAAACGATCGACTTGGATCTTGAGCAACGCTCCATACTGTGCAGCTAGATGTATATCGTCCAGATTGCTAGTTTGCAATGCTGAAATTGCCATTTCAAGAACATGAAGTGACTCGGTCAATTTTGTTTTTCGCACTCCTAGTGCCAGAGCTTTAAGGAGGAAGATCGAAGCGCTGATCATTCGTGAAAACATGCGGATAGGGGCGTAATGCAGACTATTATTGGTGTCTGATTCGCTCTTGCGTATGATTAGTTCAATAATGTGGCAGCAGCCATCGATCACTTCTTCGACTAGGCTATATTCATAATCTGACTGAAATGGTCGTGCAGAAAACGTGGTTCCGGAACTGTAGGCAAGCTGGGGCTGAGAGTAATGTGTTATGACTCGTTGCATCCCGGTAGAGTTGGTAAGGACGCGGAGGTGTTGATATTCGATGAATAAAATGTCTTCATAGTGACAATCTTAATGGCAATTATGTCAGTCAATGTCACATTTTCTTCCTCCGTACCCAATGAATGAAAGGAACATACTACCGAAATCAACTGTGGTATACCAATGTGACAGCAGTTGTTGTTTCTCCTGTAGACAGTTTTGAAATTTCTCATCATCGTCGGCAGTCATCAGTGGAAACAATGTATCCGTGATACTCTTTGTCAGTTGCGTCAATTCAACCCAGCAATTCATGAAGGATTGCCACTGCTGATCATGATCTGTGCTGAGAACCTTGTCAACCTCCAAAAGCTTGACGGTAGATACAGGACACATAAATGAGGTGCACCCTAACCGGGAAGACATTAGATTTATGAAACAGTACAAGAGCTTGGGAAGCCTCCTGCGGCGTATCTTCAAGTGCTCTGTATAAGTCTCAGCATCTGGCTTGACAGCATCAGAAACACCGATGCTCTTTCCCGAGAGAGCAGTCTTCTTGTCGAATATGCCCACTTCATGCGACAACGCCAGAGCGGAGCTTAGGACCATCCAAGACATTTGTTCCGATCTCTTTGTTGGTTCAATTACGTCCCTTTTCCAGCGCTCCAAAGCTGGAATTTCATGGCTCAGAGGGGGATCGCGAGTGTCGGGGATTGTCAGCAACACATCAGAGTCCCAACCGTCGCTGTCTGGCGGAAAGTGTACAGAGAGGGGATACCATTCGACAATCAGCAACAGAGCTTCGATTGTGCCGACATTTCTCGTCTTTGCTTTGGATGCTTTCTCTTGACCCAGTATCAAGCGCAGTAACAGGTGCTGGCAGTGTTGCCACAATCTATGATGGATGAATAGTCCGCGAGTTTTACCTCCCGGCCCTGGCAGAACATGATACCGCGAGGAAATAGCCAGTATAGTGCAGCACAACATGGGTTCCTGTGTAACAAGCCAATATTGATTTGCATGAGAAGCATAGAAGTCCGTCAGAATAGGAGATCGGTTGGACATGTTGATGAAAAAGCTTACGATGGTATATTAGCGTTCAGCTTGTTCAAGGCCAAAGGTCACCTAGGGTAGAACTTACAGATCGACCAAAGTCATTGCCTCGTGAGCTGTAAACCAGCCCATTTTCACAAATCGGCAAGCATTCCAGATACGCAAGATGTCATAATCCATAGAGCCAATACTGCTTAGCTGTGGCGTAGACTGCGGCAGGGAACCTGGTGATTCTCCCGCTTCAGGAACCGACGGGACGCCGTTTAGGGCTGTCTCCGAGGTTGAAGGAAAGGTGTTGACCGGTTCGGCACACGTAGCTGCCTCAAACAGAATATTCAACGCATCGTTTTCACTCGACACCGTTGTCCGCAAGACTGAGTTTTGGAGATTGTTGGACTCTTTATTATGGTCTACTAGTTGTGAGCCAGTTGTGCTATGTTCATCGACTTCATTCGGTCCGTTTTGTTGCGTTGCACGTTTCGGAGATGGTGGACTATAGAAAAATCAGCTTTTCAGGTTTTTCTCATTGAGAACAAGGCGGTGTTTATACCTCGTCTGTGCTATAAATGAAGGTGTCCGTCTCGTCTGCCCAGTCTCAGGACCTGTATACACTCCGTTAGAGTGACCTCCCCGTCAGAAAGTAGTGGACATGCCTTTTCGTTGCCGGGACCAGGGCACTTTCGCAGAGAAGGTGCATCGCAAGCCTTGCTTACTACATCTTACACACGGCGCTTGACCATTGTCATCTTTCATCTGACATTTGACTTTTCTCTCCCGACATGGAAGACAAGCTCGATAGGCTCGTTGGAACTCATAATCTAGAAGTTTCCTGCTGCGTGGAGGTCTCCTCTTTTGACCGTTGGCCATGATAATGGGATCGGCTCTTTCTGCCTGTTAGTATCCTTCAAGTATATTCTAGAGATAGAAATTTGTCATCCACCCCGCGATGAAGAGCGGGTATTTGTTGAACTTTGGGGAAGAAAATGCTCGGCTATTGCACAATATCCGCAGTGGGTCCATCTCCACGTTTTGATACCCCGGATAATGGATTAGGGTTACCGATGCTTACACATTAGTACTAGATAGATACTACGTGGTCTCTAGAATCCTTGATATAGACTAGGCATGTTACGAGGATTCTATGTTTTTCGGCCGGGAAATGATAATGTCAATCTTCCGTCTCACACTAAGTACATAAACTATGAAGAACGAGTGTAAGGGTCAAGGGGGTTTCGTCCATGAATGAGAACCATCCATACATACACAGCCAACCAGATACAGACACTGGTGTTGTCTGCTCAGGTAAGATAGCGGAATCTTGGATTATAATCGCCACCGTCTGTGACATCAATCCGAGCATTCTGATCGACAACACCATATAGCCTGTCTCTCTTCCGATTCTCATGCTCCAGCTTGAAGTGTAGACCCAAAGACAGGACAAAAATCATACCAGTAAAAGCACATCCAATAGCACAGCCTTTGACATAGGTGGGGCCATCTTCCTTTGGAAACACGGAACTACTCACGAAACTAGAGCATTGTCCAAGGACAGCCAAGACTGCCATTCCGCTACCTCGCTTTGAGTCACCTCCCTGATTGTTCAGAAGCCAGGTGATGTTGAGCGCTAGAGCAGGGAATATACCACAAGTAGCAAGCCAGACACCCAGGTACCGAGGGCCCGTCTGCGTCTGATCTTGAATGGCTACCAAGAGAATATAACCTATTGTTCCCATGCAACCAAACGCGCTGATGATATAACCTCGTACACCATACCTATCAGAAACGAATGCTGCCGCAATACAGCATAGAAATGCAGCAAGATATGGTGGAGCCGTAAGTCCCTGAGCTCTCACGCTCGAGTAGCCCATGTCCATGATAATGGTGGGTAGGAAATTGGACAACCCGGCAAAGGAGTAATTGCAGCAGAAATGGATGGCCATATGAACATAATTCTTATAGTCAGTTAGTCCACTCAGTATCTGGGTCCACTCGACTCGTTGTCTCCCTGTTGTATCAATCATTTGTAGACGCTCAACAGCTTCGGTACGTTCATCTTCGGTAAGGAATTTGGCAGTTTCAGGGGAGTCCGGTAGGAAAAAGAAAACTATAGGCGCAAAAAGAATAGTAGGCGCGCCCTCTTTGAAGAAAATGATCAGCCTAGCTTCCTCGTTCATACAACGAATCAACACAAACTTACCGATGAGAAAAAGAAGTCTCCATGGAGCAATCGAATGCTTGATCTGTGTAATGCCGTATGCAAGAGCACTTGCAAAGCAGTTTGCTAGAGGCGATGTGCCTAACAAAATAGACACCCGAAAACCCAGTTCACGTCGATGGTAGAATAGCGAAAGGAAATATGGAGCACCTGCCCCAAATGCAGCTTCGAAAATACCGAGAAAGCATCGATCAACGACGAGTCCGGCCATGTTGCGGACTGTCCCAGCACACATTGCAGTAATGCCCCAGCTAGAGAGAAAATCAAATTTAGTGAAGGGTTTCCCTTTCTTTATCTCGGATTACTTACCAAATGCACAGAACGGCAATGTAGATATGGGCAGGCAAGACCTTCCATAACACTGTTGTCCATTCGAACAAGACATAGCAGATGTAGAACGAATACAGGACCCAAGAGAATTGGAGGCTACTAAGTCCAAGATCTTTCGATAGACCGGCCGTATTTGCGTTGCCGATGTTTCCTTACGTTACCATCAGTTTAGTTCATCACTAGCACAAAGGTTGTTGGGCACTTACCCCTGTCTAAGTAGGACAGGACATACAGAATACAGACGATGGGCAGAACTTGACGGTCAAACTATTGCAGATTTGATTAGTTAATGAGTGAGCATGAAATGAGAGAGAAAAGATACCTTTTTGACTAAGAAAGGACTTCGAGAAGTTGGAGTAGCCACAGGAGCCTCTTCGTCTTTCCTGCTCCAGCTGTCTTCTAGGTGCAGGCTCTCCCCCTGGATCTGGGTGTCTTTGGTAGTTGACATGATTTGAAATTTCTCAAAGCCGATGATAATGAGTAATTAAGGTCAGGGATAATCAAGAAGAGAGAGAGAGCTCCTTTATACCTGGGCAGTCACCGCTTGATGATAGCATCTAAGGATAGAGGGATGACCATTTCTGCTATGGGTCGTATCTTAGCAGTTAATTTATATGGCTTGCAAGCCCCATGGGGTAGGCTAGTTCTCCAGAAATCCTCGATTCCCGTGTCTGTGCTCAAATGGAGACCGGAAAATGCCAAACATCCGCATCAATGGGAATTTGGCATTATCCGCGTCGTTGAAATACCCGAGATGATATTCAATAATTTTGAGTATATATATGAAGCGCGCATGCATGTTTAGCAGCAGCTTTGTCGATTGATTCGTATCCTGCATTTGTCTTTAAGAAGTCCAGAATCTGCTTCTTCGTCTTCGTTTACCACAAGTTAAACACCACCCGTTCTCAAAATGGCCACATCATACCCCTTCAAGTTCGAAAGCACAGGCTACAACGACATCGAAGCAAGCAACGGCGCAACTCGCGACTTAACGCTAACCCTCAAGAATGTTCGCGGAAAGATACCCTCGCTGCAAGCCTCCCGTCTCCGATCAATGATGCTCGAAGCCCATAAGAGCCCTGACAAGATTCTTGCGCACTGCTGTTCTTATGACGGCTTGTCTTCACGTCTTGTGGAAGAGGCCGGATATCCAATGGTGTTTCTTGCCGGATACCCCGTAGCAAGTTCCTACGGTCTTCCGGATACGGGTTACATTGCCATGGAGGAAATGTGCCATAAGATTCAGGAGGCTGTCCGTCAAGTCAGTGTTCCTGTCATGGCGGATGGTGATACCGGTTATGGAAGTCCTATGAATGTGCGACGTACCGTGGAGTGTTACGCAGCTGCTGGGGCTGCGGGAGTGATGATTGAGGATCAGACATGGCCAAAACGTAAGCTCAATATCAGAACGATATAGATCATAGTTATACTAATCAGACATAATCAACGTTCTAGGCTGCGGACACACCAAAGGAAAATCAGTGGTATCCCGCGGGGAAGCCTTTGCTCGCATAAAGGCCGCATGCGATGCCCGTGACGAAGGCAAAGATATCTTCGTCCTCGCCCGAACA
This sequence comes from Talaromyces nanjingensis, assembly GCA_031010415.1. NCBI lineage: Eukaryota > Fungi > Ascomycota > Eurotiomycetes > Eurotiales > Trichocomaceae > Talaromyces > Talaromyces nanjingensis. Next base: position 2,335,871 of record JARFPJ010000005.1, read on the forward strand.
GACGCCCTCATCCTCGGATGGGACGAAGCAATGACTCGTGCCAAAGAATTCAAACGTCTCGGAGTCGATGCAGTCTTCGTCGAGGCCCTGCCAGACCGCGAAGCAATGAAGGCCTGCGTTCAAGAACTCGGCATCCCAACATTCGCAAATATCATCGAGGGTGGGAAGACGGAGAACCTTTCTGCTAAGGATTTGGCAGAGCTTGGTTTTTGTGCTGTTGCGTACCCGTGGACCCTTGTTGCCGCGAAGCTCAAGAGTATCCGGGAAGCTCTAGAGGGTTTGAAGCAGAGTATGACCACTGGTCCGCCTCCGCAAATCCTCAGTTATGCTGAGGTTTGTAAGGGAGTGGGTTTCAATAAATACTGGGTATGTATTTTGAGATTTCCGTCACTTTCCAATGCAAGTTTCGGAACCAAGTCTAACGTATGCCGTGATTGATAGGACTTGGAAGAGAAATACAAATATGAGTCGTAGATGGCTGGCTGGAACCACGGATGGCGATGTTTGTGATATTTTCTGCTTGAAAACAATTGAACATTGAACTCATCTGTACGGAATATGGTTATGAAATTAACACAGGAACCCCAAGACACTGGAATATATACTTGGTCTCCTATCAGGTAATCTTGATTTCAACAAGTGATCTATACTTTGTACTAAAAACGTATTCCTAATTAACACGTTGCTCTAATATATATTGACCAATTTATGAGCTGGTTTAACCATCACAGCAAGAAAAACAGCGATAGCCCATATTGATATTCATGCCACTTCTCGCAACTTGACTGTTTGTGGACTTGTCGAAGTTTTTGCCAGTCGTACACGTGAAGACGATCGACTAGAGGATCGAATAGTTGCGTTTGGTGCCCATGGCATCACTGGCACTCTATCCTTGTCATCAGAGTGTTGCTGAGGACCCTTTACAGTCCCACGCCTTGACTGCAGAGCTTCTAAATCGAACAAATCGTGGATCCTTTTGCGCCCTGTCCTCGAGAGAACTCCAAGTTGTCTAAGTCTCCGCTGAGCAAAAGACGTACTGATCACATCTCCTTCGTCCTCGTCCCATGAATTGCGATACTCCTTTGACTCTTCGCGTCGGCGAGACTCCGTGGAGCAGTTGACTGCTAGCGAGCTCCCTCGTTCCGAAGGCATGATCGATCTTGGTCCATCGTAATAGTAAAGTTCTCCTGGGGGGTTGATTCCTGATTCAGCCAATTCGTCCGCGTGAGGATTCTTGGCACGAAGATATCGTCGTCGTAGATAAAGTATGAGTCCGCTGACTAATGTAACTGCAATAAGGACAAACGAAATAACATAAAATGCTTTTCGCTCTCGCCTCCATTTCGCTTGGCAATGTGCGTTGATGAGTTGAGCGTTCCTTACGGGGTAGCACATCTTGCAAGTCTGAGCTACGCTTGGATCAATCTTTTCGGCATTGCAAAGCTCGTCAAGACGTTCGGCGTCACAGACTTTGTCCTCGCATATCTCCTCCCGACGGTACTTTTCTGAGCGGTGTCTGGCTGTATCGAGAAAGGTTCGTTCGGAAGCAATTGCATCACGAGCCAAGTTCTCTTCAATAAAGTCACTGGAGATTGTTCTTGATATGTCGTGTTTCTCCGAATATAGTCGATCCCTTCTAACTGAAGCCGGGAGGTATCGCTGATCGCGGGATTGTACGTGGCGATGCAATGATCTATCGACAGCTTGGTCTAATATAGCAACGACTCTCTCACAAGCTTTAACAAAGCCCAATGAAGCAGTGTCATTGCTGAATTCTCCGGAAAGTGCATTGAGACCATTGAGGAACTGCCCACAAACCCTAATGTCCTCGATGAGGCGATCTCGATTGCCTTGAACTTGGTTTATGCGAACGTTGTCCGTATCGATAAGTGGCTTTTCTTGACCTGGTGGAGATTCGTCGTCTCTTCGGTGAGGAGTGAAGCACAGAGAGACTGCCACGAGGCATACAAGAAACGAGTAGTAACGCATGGCGATTCGCAAGTGGCTTGACCTGGGATCAGGTTTTGAAACTGAAATTGAATACAGCATGCAATAGATAGCGACTGCAACGACGATGGTATATGGCTAAAGCAAACGACCAAAAAGAAAGCTATACAATGCTCCAATGTAGGTGTTATGTTTATAAGATGAAGGTGTCGCCTTCCTACAACCTGTAGAGGAGGAAGTCACGTGTGGCCGGAAGGAGCATGAGGAAGGAGCGACCATTTCAATCGCTTATCATGTGATATAAGCCAACAGCTATTTTCTCGTCATTTATATATCGACTCCTTCTTGTAGTAGATAGTAACAGAAAGACATCAGACAAACACTTCAATTGCGTGTCTATTTCACCAACCCCAATGTCACGTCAACAAACGCTATACAAGGGGTATAATTCTTCCATTCGATCACAGCTAATCATTGATAATGGTAGTTTGGACCGGAATCTGGGTATGTTTGAGGTGCTGAATGGTCACTGGCAGGCAATACACCCTGTGAAGCGTAGGTATACGGCGGTATTTGCGAGCCCGCTTGAGAAGACGATCCTTCATCTGGAGACAAGCGCTGCCTGATTGTCATTGACTCCCGCATGAAACTGTCCAACTCATCTCGCATATTCCATCTGGTACAACCATAATGTAGAATATCGATTATATACTGCAAACATCTTGCAGCGCGTGAGCGACAATTAATCCGATCCTCCACCGCAAGATAAGGAGGTTCTGGTGTACCAGGAGGAACGGCCGGTGGCTCAGGCAGTTGGTTGCTCAAAAGCAAATCGTAACTTTCATCCAAGATATTGACCAACCGATCTCCAACCTGATAAATCCGTCGAATATCCACAAATGTCATGAATGGAAGGCTGCCGGGCTGTTCCAAGACTTGATGCAGTTGGCTGACGTAGTCAATGCATCGATCAAAAAGCACGACTCGGCTAAAGTCACAGATTTCGGGATCGCCAAATGAGGGCGACAAGAAAACGATTGTACAATACAATAGCTCAAGCCGGTATAGGAGACCGTATGAACTTGTCGTTGCTGCCGGTGCATCGGCATACCATTCTCGCGCATCTGCGCAAAGTTTCCACGTTCGAGCTAGCGCGTGAGGCACAGGATCTCGCCCATCAAAGTACATCTGCTGATAGCCCTTTGATAGAATTCGCCGAATCTTGATCATATGGGTTGCACAGTCCGATTTCTTCATGAATACATTTTCATTAGGTAGATCTCCAGGAAGCACGCGAACGATTGGAAGGCCAACATCGACGGACAGATCGGAGAATGAAAAAGTATGGCCTAAAGACGTACACACAACCCTAGTAAAACGAATGTCAGTAAGTGCTCTTCCTGCCGCAAGTATGGTACAAATTGACATACCGATCCAACGTATATAGCGCGTAAAAGAGCCGTCGTCGCTGCTCCAGACGCTCTCTATCGGCGACCACTTCTGTTGGGGGATCTTGATGGAGTCCTAAGTCTATCATGACTCGAGACGCGAAGAAAATTAGGAAACGAGGACGATAGTGTTCAGGATCGAATAGCGAATATTGTGCCAGAAGAAGGATGGCCTGGATACCGAGACTTGAGCCAGGTTGTAAAACTTCTCCTGCAAGTGGCATTGCTGCCGATACCATTGACAGAGCGAACTGCTGATTGACACTTGGTTGCTGGTGCCATAGTGAAGCAGATGCGATTGCGAGGACCATATATACCATCCATTGGTCAATCGGCTTTGCGAAACGGCCACCATCTTGGTAAACGGCCTCTACAGAAGTCCAGAAAGTAGTCTCGGTAAAGAGTGGTAATTGCATCAATATATTGTCGAAATAGTGTTGAATAAGCCTTGTCGCTTCTTGTCTAGAAGGTAGCGGCTGAGGAGCTAGTTGAGCGAGCGGTTTCACGGTTGATAACGTCAAGAGGAGCTGTGCAAAAGACACATTCGACGTGATACCATGGAAGTCTCGCGACGTTGCATTGACTGATCTGTGGTCTGGTATTAGCATCTAGCAGTAGACATCTTGAGTGATTTCACACGTACAGAAAGCCAAAGTCTCCCACTAGGTCGTCTATATCTCTGACTTCTTTTCGATGAGCCCTTGAGCTGCTATTTTCCGCTGCAAATGCCGTAATGGAACTTTGCGGCACCTCTTGTCCGCTGTTGATATTCGACCCTTGCGCTTCCTTTCGACGCCGTAATTCGGTAAGGCGTTTCTCTAGTTTCTCGCAATAGCCTTCCAAGGATGCAACATAGCTTCTTTCCTTTCCTTTAGCGAACTCATCTGTCGCACCCGAACAAGTACTGGCCTTGCCAGCCTTTTCGCATGCCGAACAGGCTGGCAGCTTACCATCACATTTGATCTTGGCAGTGCGACATCTTAAGCAGGCCGCAACGGGACGGCTTACTTTCAGGACCGGATGATCGAGAAAGGCTGAGGAAGGCATGGCTGGTCGTGTCACATTCTCCTGAGCAGCTAGAAGTTCCGTTGGTTATTTGCCTAGTATGGACCAATATACACAGCAACGACAAGGCAAACATGAATTATTGCATGATAAATGGGCACCAAAGGATTAGGCAACTCGAAAGAGTTAAGCAGAATTCGATCCTGGGGAGAAAGCCAAGTAGTCTCGTTCTGGGTAACCGGAAGTGTGGAGTTTACCGTCGCAAAAGACTATAGGTTAAGACCGTAACAATATGACGTTCCGTCGCAGAACGAGGATTTTAGTAGTCTGCCCAGCCTTATCAGCGGGGTGAATAGCTATTCAGCCTGATCGATCTGCGATGTTGCAGGGCACAAGATTTGCTAACGCCCTTCCTTGTTTGCGTCTTGTCTTTTTGCAACTAGCTAGTCCACCGGGGTACGTTTCAGTGCTCTGCGGGACCCCTTTAAGATAGTGACCGCGCCAATAAGAGGCGTTTGGTCATAGAGATGACTGAGTTGTAGCCAGGTACCCTGGCACAGCGAAGGAGTGTGAGTAGTCTAGGTCGAGATGCCGGGGCGGGCATGTGGGGGTTGAAAGCCAAAGCTAGCTTCTTCGGCTATTCCGCCTTGGGCACACCAATCACCTAAAGTAGGCTAGTGCGTGGATAGTTGGATTGCACAAATCTTGGAGTTCTCGACACCATCAGACCTCAATTTCAAGACGAATTCACATCTGTGACACCTCTTATCCATGTTCATCCAAATTGAGATCTCTATGGGATTCCTCCAATCACAAACTCGTCCGTTCTTCCATGCAATTTTTCTGCCGAGGTCCACAAGTCTCCGTGGTCCAGTGGTTACGACGTTCGGCTGTTACGACATACACATCTAAGTGTGTATGCAGACTACCGAGATATCGGCGGTTCGATCCCGCCCGGGGACGTGTTTTTTTTGCCTATAAATCCAGCAGGAGCTCTATGAATTTTTTGCGAAGTTGTTGCAGTGTGGAATACACGATTCAATTGTGTGAACTGTTGCTGTGCTGATTGGTGGTTTCAACTTCGGCTACCGTCAACTTTCAAGATCAGATCCACTAGCTCCCGCTGAACACAGCCAATCATGTTTTTGCCCTGTGTCGGCTGGCTTCAACCCGGGTTGCAGTTTAATTCAACCGTTCAACGGCAACCAGCCTTGCTTGTCTAATCTGCTCCTTTCCAGTAATTTCTCAGTCTGAAAGGTCTGGTAGAGCTAAAGTACTGACACAGATATACGTACTCCTTTCAAGCACGATTTCAACCACCAATTGTTATATGTCAACACCATAGAATGCGATAAATGAAAAGATAATTGCAGCAAGAGGGACAGTTTAATGCTTCTTCCAGTGAAGTTATAGTATTCCGTCATAGTGTCATAATCCGGCATCCGATCTTCAACAGTCTCCGTGGTCCAGTGGTTACGACGTTCGGCTGTTATGACATACGCTTCAGCGCATGACTGACTACCGAGATATCGGCGGTTCGATCCCGCCCGGGGACGTTTTTTTTTTTTTTGAATTTTTTATCTATTTCTTGGTGAATGATGATTTATGTGGGACGATGCGATTTGTTTTCCTTTGTTCTAGAACTGGTTGTTACTAGGCATATTTTGTCGTTGTTATGCCGGATCAATGGATCGCCTCCAGGCTTAGGGTTCCATAGGCTCCAAATGTTCCTAAAGACGAACGTTAACGAGTTACCTAGCTTATGGAAGAAACATATCCAGTAGGAAAGAATCTGACTGGATTGTATACACTCAAAAATGTAGCATAAAAGTTTGGCTCAGTGTAGACTACATATGTAGACCTTTGGAGTCGATCACGAAACCCAGCAGTGATATGCCTACCACACACTCGTGTAGTTCCACCTCTAGTAACTGGTGATCTGTAGTCGATGGTCGCAATCTCTTGAGGGCTTGTCGAGCATCATCATCATGTCTACCGTGAGCGACGAGCCATCGTGGCGTCTCCGGAAGGAAGGGTAAGACGAATGCGAGGAAAGTCAGGTCATACACGCTGCTTCTCTGTGAGATAATCAGCTACCGGACCATTCTTCGGGGCTCAATTTTGAGATCAAGACTGCACACACATTAACCGGCTCAGGTCTATTATTGGTTGCCATACTTGTAGCTTTTCACTCAATTTCTCAAAAAAGGAAGTTCTGCATATACTGTCACGTATAATCGACAACCATACACATCGATCTATATCATGCAGAGAAGGGCGTTCACTCGGAATTGATCCTATAGACAATTGATCAATTCTTTTCATGTCCTTCGACCTTCCATCATTCAGATCATATGTTCTCCGTGTGCCAGTAAATTTGCTACTATTCGGGCTTGTTCCAGAGCGGGAATCCGGGGTTGACCAGAAATCATTGAGATGAATGAATCAACATTCGGTCTTCAATTGCGATTGACGTGGGTACGTATTGTATTGCCGTTCAAGATTTTCCGAATGTTCTGAGTAGAAGGAACTCATCTGAATCATCTAGGATCGAACTCAATGGAGACATACCATAGTCTTAGACTAAGCTTGATAAATCCATGACTCGATTGATTAGTCTCGCAGGACAGACAACCCTCCCGTTGGCTTGTAAGGCCAATGCCCGCAAACTTTCAATGGATGTAACACGCAAAAGGTAACTTAACAACACGAATTCTTCGATTTCATTGCATGTGACTGTGTCTAACTTGCGACATAGATTCCGCCCGGCATGTAGCTGGGGGCCATCGGCAAATATTCGATGATATGATGATGCAAAAGGGGTAGGGATTCACGCCAACATCGCCTACGACTCGCTAGTCACAGGGTCGCACAAGGGTCAAGCCATGCCTTCGAAGCTTTCGTGGGTTGGGTCTCTTTGGTCGTGAACGCTTAGCTGGCAGTGAAATATGGAGTCTGAATGGAGTGATTTATGGGGCCCTAGTCATAGCGAGTCAGTAGTGTGTGGATTGGATAACTTTGGCCTTTGGTAGACGACGGACATGTCGGCAATTGGCCCGTCATCAGAACAAGTCGGGGAAATCAAACTTGCCTGTGACACTGTGTGACACTAAACCATGAATGAGTCTGATCATGAGAATAAATAGTATGTAGGAATGGAGTGAATTGAAAAGGATTTCGCTAGCAAAATAGACTCTAGAGTAAGAGTTAGGATAGGCTAGAGTGAACAAGGTTAGGCCGCACCTTCCTTTGGGACAGCGGGACTTGCACCGGTCGCTCCTGCCTTGAACCTTGGTCGTCTAGGTACCTGTCAAAGGCTTCTTTCTTTCTTCCTCTTCTTCCTTCTTCTTTCAACTAATCCTTCCTCATCATTCGACTTCATTCAACTGATCCGATGCGCTTATTGTAGGCGATGTCGAATTTCCAAGGTGCATAGTCCACTCGTTATGCAGTGCACTACATTGTGTACATTAAGCAGGTCATTCATCTGATGCTCCTTCGATCAGCTATTGTGGGCACCGATCGATTCATGATCTGTTCTGCCCCTCCACTACGGGCACCATCTCGACACGTTCCTAGTGCGCTTGTGTTCTCGTCCAATTTCCGAATCTATATATAGCAATCTGGTTCGTACACCCCTACGATTATCAGGACGTACTACGGACTACATCCGGCATCGTAGCCAGCCTGAAACGCTGTCAAAAGCCCCTGGCCGAGTGAAGCTTTTCTCATGCAAAACAGCCCTAGCATTCATTACATGCCGATTGGTGGATCTACACTGGCAGGAATGCTCGTCGACCTCGCCTTCCATTGTCTCGAGGCTCTTGTCAGTCTGCCTGCTTGCGATTCCACCATATCCTTCACCACGGTTACTACCCCAGTCAACGGCAAAGAGTATCCTGCGTCAAAAAGAGCAAAATTCTGAAAATCGAGAATCCGATCAGCGAAAACAAATGATATACACCATTCCGCGCACGCGCCAAATACCCCGAGCAGCAATTGCAGCACTGCACAACCGAGTCACAGACCATGATTGAAGCCAATTCAGACTATCTGCTATTCAGACACTTTTCATGAGCACGCGCTTTTGAGCATACAAAACAAATCAACATGGCGGAGCACCGGGCCCAGACTTCTCGACCGCAGTTCACCAACCCATGGAAACATGATCCGCCGTCCAGAACTTTGCAAGATGTGCCAGATGGAAAGATAGCCCATACATTAACGGCTTGTACGAGATGTCGACAAGTAGGGTACTCGATCTTACATATAGCCCTCCAATACTGACCCTTCATTTTCCACAGAGAAAGTCCCGATGCGATCCAGGCATACCGAGATGCGAGCCATGCGAACGAAGCAATGCGCGATGCGTCTACTACGACTCGACAAGAAACCAGACTATCTCCCGCTCCTACATAGTCCAACTACGAGAACGAGCTCGAGAGCTCGAAAGAGAAATAGAGGCAGCAGAAAAAGAGGTCAGGCACGCCGCCGATGCGGAGTTGATGGTTCGCGGCGCCGGCCGGATAAGATTCGCAGCAAATGACGAGCCGAGGTATTTAGGACCGTCTAGCGGTATTGCTATAACGAGATTGGTGATGGAATTGGCCAAGCAAAACACCGACTCGAAAAGCATCAAAGACGTCGTACCAGAAATGACTGCGCAAGAGATTCGTGACATGTTTGCCAAGGAAAGCTCCAAGCCGACATCCAAGGTCTACCCGATGATTAGCTCTGTACCTCAAGAGAGCCTACCTCCACAGGATTTGACGAACAAGCTAATTGATCTGTACATGGTCAAAGGACAAGCTATGCTTCCAGTGCTACACGAACCGACGTTCCGTCAGGATGCCGAGGACGTCTTTAGGGCATCCCAAGACCCTGTTCAGAACTTTCAACTGCGGATGGTCATTGCAATCAGTATGCAGAAATTAAGTCCCGAGTACGCTGGGTTGGCCGATAGTTACTATCTGGCAGCTCTGCCCTTTCTTCAACCTTCACTGCAACGAATGGACACGCGATCGCTCCAATGTCTGGCCCTCATTGCGCAGTACTCGTTAGTAACGCCAACTAGGACGGCCTCATATTGGGTAGTTGGGGCAGCCGCGAAACTCGCTCAGGAATTAGGACTTCTTGAAGAGGCCAACATCACAAAGTCCGCAACAGGTGAACCGCTGAATGTTCTGGAAGTGGACGTGCGTCGACGTGTGGCTTGGGTTGTCATCACCATGGAATTTGGACTGGCTCATAGTTTAGGTCGTCCAAATGCATTCTGCATCAGTCACGATCATCTGGATATCAAATTTCCTGAACTCGTGGATGACCGTTTCATTACTGCGCAGGGGATACTTCCAGGGGCCAAGCCAATTTGGGCCAAGTGTATTGCTATACATTTCTTCAAGATGCGCTTACTACAGGCAGAGATTCGACGGACGTTATATCTGAACAAGCGAGAAGCTCCGGTAAATGACCGGGATCCTTGGTTTGAACAAATTCTGGCCAAAATAGACGACTGGGTAGAATTATGTCCTAAAGAGGATGGCGGCAGTGGTCTGAGTAAAACTTGGTAAGCCTTTCATCCAGCTGTGTACGCTCAATCGACTAATATTCCTACAGGTTCGTTGGCCGAAAGAATACCATGATTGTTATGCTATATCGTCCGTCGCCGCAAATACCGGAACCCTCAGTTGATGCTGCTCGAAAATGCTACGACGCCTCTGCCTTTAATGTGAGGATGCACATGGACCAGATGTCCACTGGCTCTGTTGACTTGACATGGGCGTCTACCCAGTCTCTATTTATGGTCATCAGCACCATGCTATGGACGCTGTCATATCCTGACATCCGCATAGAGCACGATATCGAGGAGGTCAAATCCTATCTTCAGATTGCCCTGGAGGCGGTTGCTATCTCGGCACAACGTTGGCCTGGGTGTGAGTCGGCATTACAGCTATACAAGAGCCTCATAACAGCATGTCTCAAAGCATATGATACTGCGGAATCTTTCGTTGTGCATACACCGTCGACCCAACCGTCACCGGTGTCTGTGCAAGATATGACGACACCGCCTTCCGTTTCAAGTCCTTCAGCCAAATCGCAGCAATCTGTACAAACAGTTGTAACTACGACAACGACAACATCAGATCCATACCTTCCACATTCAAGAGGACCATCAACGGAGCCTCTTCAAAACCACACCCCTATCCAGGAGCAGCTCAACACACCGGCTTCTCATCCTTCATCATCTCCGATATACATGCCTTCACAAGCATATAACCTTCCTAATACTCATCTCGCCAACAAACAACCTCACAAGCGAAACATACATCACCATCAACGCTCCAATACACAGATGTATGCCACATACGGCGATCCGAACTTTGATCCTTCCACACCTTTCAATACTTTTCCATCTGTTGTTCCTGGTCTTCCTGGGTGGGATCCTAACTATGCAGCCGTACCCGTCACCACAAGCGGCGGGTATGTTGACATGAACGCGGACCCGACGTATTGGATGGGGCCGTTTGGGGACCAGTACTCCCAATACTCGAATCAGCCAGGACCTTGGCGCGGCCGGACATTGAGTCAAGAGGAGCAGATAGAACTAATGGACTCTTTGGTGGATAACATACCGGATGTGTCATCGATGCTGATGAGCGACACAACTATATACTACCGTTCTTGATGAATTATGATTATTTCACACAAGCGTGGCGCAGATATTGATACCATGGGTTGTTAGATTATTAACATTAGGAATATCCATACAACTATCTAAATAAATAGAAGAGTTGATGAAATAATCGGTCGATGACTCCGATACCGGATTAAGCTAATATACAGATCGGGATGCTTCCGACGATCAGATAACGCATCGCTTTAGTGGCGTAAACATCAACATCCGTATATCGACCACGTCTTTCGACAATATATTCGTATAGTCTAAAAAAAACAGACAAAATGCTAGCCGTCTCCGAAAAAGACCTCACCAAGCTCCTCCATAGCCTAAACAACACCAAATGCCACCACCTCTTACAAAACCTTTCAACCGCGCTCGCCTCTTTCTCCGCACAGCGCAAAACAACAACAAATAATAGCAACATCCACCAACCACCCCGAACCAGCATCGTCAGCGAAAAATGGTCCTCCACAACTTTGTTTATGCCGGTGTCTGACCATGCATCGACAGGTTTCAAGGTCGTCACAGTCCCCAAAGTGAGTACACCCACAAACGGGATTAGAGGCGTAATCAACATCCTTTCTCCGGAGGGGCGGTTGGAGGGTGTCATGAGCGCGGCGGAGATTACTGCTTTTCGGACTGCGCTTGCTAGTATGATCCCCTTCACGCGGTTCTGTGCTGGTGCTCCCTCGGAAGGAGGGAAGAAGAAGAGGGTTTTGATTTTTGGGTCGGGGAAGCAGGCGGAATGGCATGCGCGATTGGTGTTGTTGACTGTCCCGAATCCTACTGATATCGAGGGGATAACATTCGTCAATCGAAGTCGGCGACGGCTGGAGGAGAGTATTTCGTCGACTTTGGTCCCGGATCTGAGGGCGCGATATCCCCATCTTGAGATCAACGCTTATTCGCGTGAGGAACTTCAGGACAGGGAAGGGGAGTATCAGACCCGTTTACGTGCTGATCTGGCGTCGAGCGATGCTATATTCTGCTGCACGCCTTCGACGGAACCATTATTTACATACGATGATCTCACGCCAAAGAGGAGATATATCTCGTTAATTGGCTCGTATAAACCACATATGCAAGAGGTCGATTCCAAAACACTTTTGTCAGGGAATAACGGGACGATGTACGTCGATTCAGTGGAAGCATGTATGGAAGAAGCCGGGGAACTGATCATGGCGAAAGTAGACGAGAAACAGTTGATTGAGTTGGGTGAACTTGATTCTTCTACTGCCAGTCTTGGGGGTGGAGAGGGAGGGAATGTGGTTTTCAAGTGTGTTGGGATGGGAATTATGGATCTTGTTATTGCGAGGAGTTTGTTGGAGATGGCGAGGGAGCAGGGGTTGGGGACTGTTGTTGAGGGGTTTTAAGCTCTGGACAGTTGGTGGATGATGTGCATTTATTTCATGAGTCCAGAGTCCGGACCTGTATAGAATCATGACTTACAGATGATCGTGGAGAAGTGGGTCAGATTGATCAGATCTGATATCTGCACAGAATCTCAGATCTATTCTTAGCAAAGGTCCGGGCCATAACTAAGAGGTCCGGGCTTTGATATATCTATAAACATGTGCACATAGATGGGAATTCACTTCATTTCAGGGTATTGTTAATTGTAACTTAAGAAAGAACCAGCTTATACTCTCACACACGAAAAGAAGAAAAATACAATACAATAGAAGAAGAAAAAAGTACAAACAGGCTATGTCAACTTGTTCAATCGAGGCCATGCATAACAAGCAATATGGCCAGATGATCCAACCTTTTTTTACCTTTTTCCTTTTGAGCAAGTCAACAACTGATAAGAACATGCCTCCCAATGATATGAACGCCTGAAGTTTTGTTTTCCCAAAGTGTACATCAAAAGAGTAGATGGAGTTGGCAGATGTAGATACTTTGATCTCATCTACTTCGTCGCCGATCAAGCAGCCCAATCCGAGTCAAGAGGGTGGTTCTTTCCGCGTGGAATTGGAACCTGTGTGACTTTGGGCGCGACCCATTCGGATGCCTGGGGTGTGGTCTCGGGCTCAAACGATGCGACAGACTCAGAGGCACTGGCTTCGTTGGCACTCTCGTCTGCTGCCTTGGCCTTTTTCTTTGTCTTGTCCTTCTTTGAAGACACAGTGGTCCAGTCGTCAGCAGCCGGGGCAGCGACACCGAGAATACGCATCTGTTCATCCTCTGTAGGGAGGTTGCTGGACCAGGCGCCTGAAGAGCTTCCGCTAGCAGCCGCTGAAGCGGTTGGCTCAAAGGTATCAAGTAGTGGCAAAGCGTTGACTGCAGGAGCAGGAGTAGCCGCCGCACGGTTGCCGTTGGTGCTGGTCCAGGCATTGCTTGGGACGGAGGTTGCAGACTTCTTGCGGCTGGCTTCCTGGCGCTCTGCTTCGCGGGCTGTGTGAAGTTGCTTCTCGAGATTCTTGCGTCGTTCAGCTTCGGCTTCCTGGTTGGCCTGCTTACGCGCTTCGTTCTTCTGTCGGTTCTGGCGCTGCTTCTTTGTTTCAACTTGCTTGAATGCCTGGGCCTTGGCCTTCTTCTCCTTAGTCTCCATGGATCCCGTCAAGCGGATAACAGATGGGCCTGGGGCTGGCTTTTCGAGCATGTCGGAAACATCGCGACTCGAGGGAGAGACAAAGTCAGTCGAAGACAAGTCATCATCGGCGTCTGCTCCGTTGCTCGATGGCGCACGGTTGGAGAAATCGCTGCTGGCGCTTTCCTGAGTAAGAGGCAATGGCTTGTTTCGCTTCTCCTTAGGGGCCTTTGCCTTTGTTTCACCGACCGAGACGCCCGATCTAGCGGCAGCCAGACGTCTAGCGAACTCTTTGTTATCGATATCCTCCTCTGGTTCGTTCGTGTCTTCTACCTGAGTGGTTACAGCGACAGGTTTCTCTTCCGACTTTTTAGCTGTCGGCTCAGGTTGTTTGCGTGCCTTTTGTTTCTTTGGCTTGGGCGCCTGGACGATGGGGTCGACTTTTTCGGGTACGATTTTGATTGGTGCCTTGTTCTTGGGCTTCGATCCGTTTGAGTAGTAGTATCCCAATCCGCCGGCCACCACCAGCATAATCGCCCAGCTCACGTAAGGATTCATGTTGTCGACCTATACAATAACAAATTAGCATTATTCATTTCAAAGACGAAGTTGGGTTAGTCTTACCACAGATGTTTCTAACAGTAACAATATCCCAAGAAAGTCGAGAGCGCGATGCTACCACCCTCGTAGTAGCGTGATCAGGACCAGGTGATGAGGGATTCAGTTCATGAGGACGTTCACGATATTGTTTTATCTAGATGTTGGCAGATCGGCCTTCAAGAGCCGAATTTGCGGGGCCGCGTGGCTCGGGATGCAGGGGTTATTCTTCCGCAGGTGAGATGGACTTGTCGCAAGCGGGAATGCCAGATGTCCTTTTCAGTCGAGGTCGAGTTAGACAGGCACAGTCGAAATAGAGTGTGCCACAGTAGGACGACAGACTGGTTGTGTGTAGCCGTAACGTGTAAGTTGGCGTATGAGACGTGTCTTTCAGCAAGGGGAGAGAGACTGTTGTCTGATTGTGAGATCAGAGTGTCGGCGAGTCGTCAGCTCTTGAAAGGAGCGGAGCTGAAGCTTCAAGCAGACAGAATGTCAGATTTGAAGCTATGCTTGCAGAGCGACGACAGAGATGAAAAGAAAAAAGGGAGTATGCACAGGAGGTAGTTCACGATGAAAGACCTGATTGTTTCCAGGTCAGGAGGACAGGTTGGGGAGGAAGAAGAGAAATGTTTAAGGCGTGAGTTGTGAGGAAGACGGTTGAGGTGGTCTCTTTGCGGCGGTCTGGTTGGCTGGGAGGACGTCACAGACTCGGAGCTTCAGGGGCCCGCCTTCCTTTTCTCTTTCCCCATTAACACTACGATAAGTTATAACAACCCTTATTATTATCATTGTCTTACTTTACCCTACAACACTATCTCCTTTGTCTCTTATACCGCTCAATGGAATTGCTGTGTTTGCCGTGTACAATTATTTATTTCTATGAGCTGAATAAAGGTCAGATTCACTCCAATCAGTTGGAGTCTATCTGTTTGACTTCGCGAGACAAACGCTCTCCTATTCTACCTATTCTACCATCGCAACAAGCTTCGATAGTCGGTCGCTAACACTTGCTAAAAAAATCGCTAACAGTAGTAGGTGTCATTCGGGCCAACCAGATGCAATATTCTCCTGAGCCACGTATACACTGTCCTTCATTTAAATCGGTCGGTTTTACCCGACCGTTGTGCTGCTCGCGGTCGCTACAAGAGGTATGAGGGTGTCGCGGAAACGCGGTACTATTCCGGTAGCATCTACGGAAGATTGAATAGTTATATATCCATCCAATAGCTGGTATATCTATAAGTCTTTCAACATAGAATGACCTACATGAGAGCTGAAATAGATCTAATGTCTTGCAGCAACAATGGAATAAGCAAACAATCCCAAACAAAGTACTGTATATGATTTGGACAGCCAATGGCGGGTTGGCGGATAGCGGGGGAGGGGCTGCTGCATATAAACTTCTTGGAGGCTTGAGCTCTCTCCGCTTCATCTTCAACTGTCAGCCAATCTCCGCATGATCTCATTGCATAAAAGAAATTATATCCTCATATAAATCAGACAATTACACCTTCGGATTCAGATTGAGATAGACAATTGTACACTCAGACATTGGCAAGACATCTCAAGATGGCCAAGAACAAAATCATCATCGATACCGATCCGGTGAGCTATCTATCGACCACGAGACCAATCAGTGGACTGATGGGATGCAAATTCTAGGGTATCGATGATATTCTAGCTATGCTGCTCGCTTTTGCGGCGTCTCCGGAAGAGGTTGAAGTGGCGCTTATTTCGTTGACGTTTGGCAATATAGAAGTCCAGAGGTGTGTATATATATAGCTCCGAATCGTTTCAACACCGGAGAGATTGAGTCTCCAAATCTGCCCAACATATACTCATACATAACATACGATCAATGCTAACTTTGCTACAACAGCTGCCTACGAAATGTCGTCTCAATGCTACACATCCTCGAACGCGAAATGAAATGGCGCAAGAAACATGGCAGACCAGAAGGCTTCGAAACGCTACGAGCACACAAACCCGTCATTGCAGTCGGCGCTCAACAGCCACTAGACGATCAGAAAATGCTCGCAGATTATTTCCGTAAGGATTTTCATCGCATACATATTCCGAAGTGGTGACTGAGCTAATGGCTATTAGATGGAAAGGACGGTCTAGGCGGAATTCATTTCAGTGTAAGTCCCATTTCTCCGATATCTACACATCATCTAATGTTTACATAGCACCCTCATCTCACCCCCGGCGAGTCATGGGAACATCTCTTTGATCCAATCTCAGATCCGGAGGTCCTGCCGAACGTCGGCCCATCTCCGTCGGAATCTCACCAGTCATTCATTCCATCCAAACAGCCTGCAGCGGACGAAATCCTACGAGTTCTAAAGGAGAATGAAGAGAATACCGTAACTATTGTTGCCGTCGGTCCTTTGACGAATCTCGCATTGGCCGCCGCCCAAGATCCAGAAACTTTCCTCCGAGTAAAGGAAGTGGTTGTCATGGGAGGAACGATCGATAGGCCGGGAAATGTATGACCATTGCCTCCGACGAACATATTGAAAGCGTTTGGACTAATATTTGGACAGGTCACTCCCGTAGGCGAATTCAACTCCTACGCCGACGCAGTCGCCGCAGCACGCGTATTTGCCCTAACCTCACCCAACCCCCAAAGCACACTCCCACCCAGCAAACGCCTACCCGCCTATCCCGCCAAACTCAGCAAGACGCTTACCCTCAAACTCTTCCCACTGGATATCACAAGTCAACACGATCTCATTCGCGGCGACTTTGACCGCACCATCACACCCCTATTACAGTCAGGCAGCCCGCTCGCCGAATGGGTCGACGCCTTCATGGCTCACGTCTTCCAAACCCTCGAGCGTCTTCATCCAGGCCACGAAGGCGCAAAGGCCAGTCTTACTTTACACGACCCCGTCTGCGTATGGTACGCCATGACATCTGATGATCCTAGATGGAAACCTACCGTGACATCGCCGGAGGATATCCGCATTGAGACGGTGGGACAGTGGACGAGGGGGATGTGTGTCGTTGATCGACGCAATAGACATAAAGTTGAGGATGACGTGGAGAGTCATAGTGATCATGGGTTGTGGTTGAGTTCGAGAGCTGGGAATAGGATTATTAGGATGGGGGAGTCGCCTGGTGGGGAGACTTTTGGTATGTTGTTGATGAAGAAGATTTTTGAATAGTGTTCTACTCTTCTTTCTATCTGGACCATCATTGGAATAGACGGGGGATATTAGGGAATAGACTGCAATGGATACTGTTACTTAGACTCTTACCCAAGACCTAGAAAGGATTACAACTCTTGATACAAGACCTTGGTCTGAAAGGCAAGTTGATTTGAAAATGTCATGTAGATCTGTCAGTTTGACATTCGAATGATTTCATGTAGATGGTGTTTGGTGTTGTTGGGTTGGTATGTGTACCATGTATTTAGGTATGCCGTGCGCTGATCTTCAGTCACCTTGCAGATGAGTCTCTGAGGATAACCAATTGACTTGATTTTGCAGTCAAATCAGACTGTGTTCTTATTGATGTACTTTCCTACGAGAAGCTTCGAGACTACTACCGAAGGAATCTTGTCGATACCTTGAACGAAGTCATTGCCAAAAGGTTCCCAAGAACTATAGCAATTTAGGCTCGAAGCCTTTTTAACTAGAGATACACGTATCACTGTTGTGTATGTACGTACCTACTAACGCAGTTAGAGGTGGGTAAATACGTAATACGTTCCCCGGAATGCATCGTGTAGTATGGAATGTGAAGCCATCCCGCCCAAACATCAAGCCTATCGCGCGATAGGCTGGAGCTTATTCCGCTAGACACGAATGACAAAATAGTTGAAAATACTTTACGCGGCAGATCCATGCCAGTGATGTTGATTTTAGGCGCGTTTTGTTAGTATCTCCGCTGCATGACATGTCTGTTGACTGTCAGTAGTCGTCGGTATAAGAGAATGGCATATCTCCTTGGATCAATAGAACGGTTGCTGCTTCTCTTCTTACTGTCATACTTTCTTCTCCCAGTCTCTCATTGCATTTAGGGTTGAACTGTACAAGTCATCTTTTCTCCACACTCATTTGAGACCAACAAAATGTACTTTCAAAGCGTTCTCGCCTTTTCTGTGGCCTTGCTGGCAGGCACATCAATCGCCGCAGAATACAACGGCGGCGAAATACCTTCCAACCTGCGAAAGAGCCGGTCCAAGTTGCGTGCCGCCGACTTACTTTCGGGCTCTTCATCTGCACAAGTGGTTACCGTGACCCCTGTCGCGGCTGCTACCCCCAGCTCATCCGCTGAAGCTGATGCCAGCAAAGTCATGGTGTCCATGTCGTCGGTAGCCAAAGCAACATCCTCGGCAGTTCCATCATCATCGAAACATGCATCCGCAACTAAATTCAAGTCTTCGGCCAAACCATCAAAGTCAGTCGCCGCATCATCCTCAGCCGCGCATCGCCCTGCTCAAGGCACCCACCCCGCCCAGAAATCGGACTCAAGCCCCGACGAGCACGACGTGAGCATCCCAGTCCAGGAACTCGCCAGCCAAGCAGATGCCACCGCCGACAAGGACGCGAACAAGCCGTTCTGGAGCAGACCCATTTCCGATACCAAGCCCCGCCCCAATGCCCCGGATTTTAGTGAAGCTCCCGATACGCGGGTTGACGACAAGGATAGCTGCTCGCTGCGTTGCCAGGATTTGGCAAATCAATGTGCCGAGTTGTTGCCGAATGACAATGATTTCTGGTAAGTCTTTCCCTCCGTGTTGATGAATACTGTGTTCCAAGGTTGATACTAAGTGTTGTAGCTGGGAGAACTATCCGGCGTGCCAAGACCTGTGCATCAAGGAGCATGTCGACTCATGATTGGCTGGATTGGCAAGTCTAAGAGCACGTGAGTCTGTGCTTGCGTTGTTTTAGTTGAGCCAATCAGAGGGCAGGACTATTCTGGCATTGATCTTCACAAAATGTGATTTTATTTAATACCATACCATTATTACTATACATTGTTACAGCTCTTATAGCCATACCAAGGTGTAGGTGTATTGTAAATACACAGCACAAAGTAATAGAGTTAGCCCAAAGGCAAACCCCTGTCGCGTGCTCAGCAGAGCCGTTTTTACAGGCCAGCTCGCTCAGCCTATCAGCGGCGATTGTTTGAGCACAAGGCACGCGACAGTAGAGATAGCCCATGTGATATGTCGACATCGACATCGCTCTTCCTATATCTTGTCTGTCTATAACATCCCTTGTCTGACACTGACCATGCTGTATAACTCGACGTCTCAGGCTTATCTGTGTAACTAAATCTCAAACAGTCGATCTTATCTGCAGAACAGACATGCCAGCTCATCTCCCTCCTACACCCGCCGCATCTGGCGAGTTTATCATCAAGGAGTCGTCTTTCCAGGCCATAGACGCCATGTCTGAACATTCATTTGCCTTACCACCCGCGGCATTGAGCCCTGTCGCTGCAGACAGTGGAATCGCAAACAGTCGCAAGGGGTCATTGATATCGCAGTCTCCCATATCGCCCGCTTCTCCTGAGCGCAAGAACAGCGTAAGCTCTGCTGCTCGTGCGGGAACAAAACGTACAGCGGCAGCGACAGCATCAGCCGCATCTTCTACAACGGCGCTGGATGAATTCAATCTTCCGCCGCCGCCGACAAGATCTAGAAAGATTATCCAGATGAAACCCAAGACGACCCCATCATCATCAAGTCGCAGCGCCTCAACGCCATCAACAGCACCAGCAACCAAGCAATCCCCGCAAAGGAAAGCTTCAACATCCAAACCAAGCTCCGGCTCAACCGGCGCTTCATCCAAAAACGGAAATAATGCCACGGCTACTTCTCCAGTAGAAGCCGCACCCATTAATGAAGCTACTTCACCTACACAACAACAATCCAAAAGAAAACAACCCAGCGCTACGTCCGCGGCAGGACGCAAAATTGCGCGCAAAACTGCTCATAGTCTGATTGAGCGCCGGAGACGGTCCAAGATGAATGAAGAGTTTGCGACGTTGAAGGATATGATTCCTGCCTGTCGGGGGCAGGAGATGCACAAGCTTGCTATTCTTCAGGTCGGTCCCCCTCAAAGAGCGCTTATCATAGTATATGCTGACTGGTGTTTGTAGGCAAGCATCGATTACATGAACTACCTCGAAGAATGCATCACCGAACTGAAAAACAACGCCTCCTCAGCAGCCGGACGAACAAACTCCGTCTCCAAAAAGCCGAAATTAGACGGTCCTCCTCTCGCACCACCATCACCTACATCACCTGAAATGCTCGTCCCGCCGACAATGGCAAGCGAAGACTCTGGCTCAGCATCAGAGTCTTCTTCATCACCCGAACCTTTCCCTCAAACCAGCAGCAATAACAACATCAACAGAATAAACACATCGACATACTACTCCTCCCCATCCTTCTCGCCCTACACAGGACCAGTCAGCAACTCGCAACAACAACAAATCCAATCCCTCGACGGAATCAATCATCCCATCCTCCCTTCCCCGGCTTTGCGGCCTTTGTATTCGCCACAAATCCGGGCCCAGCAACAACAATCCGAAATACATCAAATGGGAAATACGACCTCATACCGTGTCCCGCAACAGATTGCATCCGCGACACCGTCACCTGCTATTCTGCCTCAACAACACCATCACCATCACCAACAACAACAACAGCAGCATCAACAACAGCATAGACAAAGTATCTCGTCGACGCATACCATGGCCAGCCCCGTGTTTGTGGCGCATGATAGTATAATCGACCAAGAGGCCAGCGCGGCGTTGCTAATGCTGAACATGGATCGGCGCGGGGCCTCGATAAGTGAAGGTAGCGGTAATAGTATTCCTAGCGGAGGGAAAGAAGACAAAAAATCTCCTTCATCTGCTAGTGCTAGTGCTTCTTCGACGTCTCAGGATAGGAGGATGGGTATGAGTGTGCGAGATTTACTTACGTCGTGATTTGTCTACACTTCCATATTTGATACTTCTACGATCGACTTGTTTTTATGATATGAGTACCATGAACATATGAACGTATTCAATTGACTATGCAAAATGCAGCTTTTATTCATTTCATGTATCAAAACTCTCTCTGTACAAGAATGCGAAAAAGGCAACATTCAAACCATTTCTTCATGGTTAATGATAAGCAGACCAAAAAGAAAAAAAACAAACAGAACAGGGAAGTCGTGGAGGGAACAACACAGTTGCCCTTACACTTTTGGAAAGCATGAATAATAGAATGTACGCCGTTGTATGTGTTGCGAAGAAGACAAAAAAAGTTGATAGAACGAAGGGATGTCGATGGACGGATGCAATGATGCTAAGCAAAAAAATAAAAAGATGCAATAAGGATGGATGGTAGTGTAATGTACATTAAAGGTATGTTGGTAGGTTGTTAGGGGGAAAGGGGAGACTAGATGTCAAAACTCCAGCGCCATTTCAATGGCTGCATCTGTTCTCTCGATCTCGGCTCGTTCACTTCAAGATGTATAGCCTCAATGCTTTTATCTACTTCTCGAGAGGAAACGGCTAGATTGAGATACGACGGATGAAATCCCTTGCCGCTATCTGCTGCCGTGCGTTTGGAATCAGGCCGTGAATACGGCGTGTCCGGCCAATGGAGCGAGTCGTCCGGCGACCCCATGCTCGATGGCGAATTGGATCGGGAATGGAAGGATGGTGATAGTTGCAGATGCCACTCGTCGTATGCACGCACGTTTGTCATGGATGCCGATCGTGGTGTCTCTACTGTAGTGGCTGCTGCGGGCGGTGCTCGTACACTGTCGCAGTTACCGTCGCCTGTTTCCGGCGACGGCAATGGCGTGTCAATATCAAGCATTGCAGGTCGATGCTTCTTGTGGTTGTCAAACGTTCGACGGTACGAATTTGTCGCCTTGTTAATTAACCAACCCGGTCGATCTGTGATGGGACTCAATTGTCCCTCCTGGATCATCTCTTCTTCTTCCTCGGACTCCTTGATCTTCATGTCGATGCGACTTCGTCTTCGTATGCTCGAATCTCGACTTTCACGCATGACATCATGCCTGGCTTTCCCGGCCATGACCTTGGCACTAGGAGGCGGCTGTAACATCCATCGTGTCTCTGCCCGACTCGTCGGACCGCTCACTATGGGCGGATGCAAATCGTTCACAGGAGGTGCTCTTGCAATGTAGTATTTGTTTGAATGGCCAGTCCAAGCTCTGGCACGACCGGAAATACCGACCGACGAGCCCTGAATGGTATCTTCCTCCTCCTCTTCACCCCAGAGTACTTCATCCTCTCGCTGGAAGCGCGACCAATGGAACTTCTCGCTCAGGGTTGCCTTCTCCTTCCCTCCCGACAACACCGACCCCTCAACCGTCATACTCGACGTCGACGACAACCTAGGCAATCCATCGCTCGGGCAATTTTTTGATCGATGTCGACGAGCCGGCGGGCCCGGCCCTAAAGCAATCTCCTCCATCCATCCTGCATTCGTACTAAAAGGCGTCGGCTGAGGAAAGGGGTGTGGTTGATCGGTCACTATCACGGCGGACTTTGCCTGTTCCCGCTGAGTCCGTATAGCATCCTTCTTACGGCGACGACGATTCTCTGCTTCGGCACAGGGAGTGCATGTGGCATAGTAGAATATGGCGGACTGTACGCCGCGGGCCAGCCACATGGCGCTGGCTCTTATGGTAGGTAGGTAGTGTCACTTAGGACAATTTTGGGCGTTGCACGCAACGACTTGCACGGGATACGGAGCGCATGGAGGACGGCGGCAATTAGCCCGGTGGGCGATGATGTCCGAAGAGGTGGCCGTGATACAAGTCGATTTATTAGAAAGATCTGCACACCTTCGGTCTTCCGTCCAAGTCAGTAAGAGGTTGTCTGTTGTTGTTGTTGTTGTTGTTGTTGTACGAATCGTATTCGCCGGCGCTTGCAATGTTTCTGCCTCAATTTCCGGCAACGGTCGCTAAGAAACGGTGAAAAAGGAGAACAGAAAACGAGGTTCTAAGCCGACCTATTTTTGAAAACTGAAACACACAAAGAAAACCTCATGCAATCTAAAGAGGTGACGAGAGAGCGAAACGAAACAAAGAGTCTGACTTGAAGCAAGCAAGATGGCAGATGCAGCGAAAGGGGAAGTCGGTCCTCAGACACTCTGGCGTACTTGCTGTTGGTCCAGAGGGGGGTAGACTAGATTGGCAGTGTCTCATTGGTTGTTCGCTGAGCACCCTGCCGCCGCTAAGGCGTCACCAGTCCGTTTGCGGACTAGCACCCGTATGTACACTGTTTCGTAACGTCGTATTGGTTGGTATTTACTATACGAAGTACGTATTGTGATGACTCTGTGATACTCCAAATATAATGACAGACATGTCTACCTCATAATGTACTCTTGGAAGACAAATTGTAGGCAATCATATTGCAGACACCAGAACGTGAGTCGGAAATCCTTCGACTCCGCTTACACCGCCATATGGGGCGCAACTCTGATACGCACGTCCAACCTGTGGATACAGTGCTCCGTGTGATGGACTCATTGGTCTCGGAATTGATGATATACGTATGTACGTACGTAGTATGGAGTCGGGCGAGTAGATCCTACGTCAATCTGTGCCCGTGTATTACAAGCCAGACAGAACTTAGAACTTAGAAGAGTATGAAGTAACTCCGTACTCCGTCACCGTAAGTTACCCCATCTTGATCAATCCATCGTTCAATGTTTCCCCACGTGGGATGTATGTCATGTCAGGTACTGAAATACATCGAATCTCTTTGTTACGACTCAGGCTGACATAATAAGTATTACAAGTCAATCATCTTGTGTCATGCAAAAGGAGTCATGTGTTTTCCGAGGTCAGGCTGTATGTAGTATATAGCATAAACCCCTCCGCCGTCCTTGCCTCGAGTCAGTACGTGATCCAGGTACATGGGCACGTTGGCCATGGCTTCCAATCACAACCCAGTATGACATCTGGCTATACCTAGCCAGGTAGGTATTCAAACTCTGACAAAACACCTTTGAGTATCTACAAAGGCAAATCACACCAAAGACAAACACTTCGTCGCTCTCGATCACTTCCAGCAACATTCGCACATCCCTCGCCAAAACAATGTATCCTTTGCGCGTCCGCGTCCACGCACTGTTTCTTGCGACAGCCCGAGCAAAGCCATCCGTCATGTACAGTACAGCGGCAAAAGTCTCCGTCACCAGGTAAGAAGTTGTATGATGTCGAGGTTGAGGGTGGTTTCGTGAAATTGCGGCTTCTATGCGGATTGCCTACTGCCCAGCAGTCTGTGCAGAGATGACGCGTTCGAGTGCGCCAAGCACTGGTCTTTTGTGCAAATGATTCCTATCCTCTGTCGTTAGTTGGAGATCTTCAACGGACCGAGGAACAATAAGGAAAACCTACTCGCACAATACAAGCGTCGCATACAGGGCTAGAGCAATATCGACATAGCCCGAAGTGATAGCCCTTTCGATGATCCGACTCCGCACAGCCCATTTGCGCAAGACTTTTTAGGTGTTTCCAATATGGATTCTGGTGCCACCCGACAAATATATCCTGTCGTACTTCTGCAGCGGCTTCATTCTTTTGATTTGGCTGAGTAGACTGTCTAGGGCGTGGAAAACCGTGTAGGACGGCCCTAACCTCGCTATTTACTCGAGAAAGATGGAGTAGATCTCCGACTCCCAGATGAGACGCCAGTGTCGAGACCACGGGCCAGGGGAAGAGTAAGTCAATCAATTCCGGCATTGAGCATAGTCATTCATCCGTCGGCTATTTGATATGAATCCGTGTATGCATACAGGTGTTGATGATCCGGCTTATATAACGCCGTACGGCTTGCACTTGGTGTCGCTCAAGCGCAGAAGAACCATTTCATCAGCCGGTCCAAAACAAGCACAGTGGGGTCAAAGATATTTCACGTCCGTTGTCTATATATGTTTGCAAGACGGTGCCCGCCCCAAAACTTCATCGAAAATAAATCCAAGACGTCTGTACAAACAAAGCTGGGGAAGTGGGCTGAAGATCGTCGGGATCGTGTTGACGGTTTAGCGTGATGCGGCGAGCATTCGTAATTGGTTGCGTAGACAGGCAAAATGCATGATTAGGCAAGCATGAACCCCCAGCTTGCTATTAGCCAGGCTCACGAGAGAGATGTCATGTCAGCAACCGACGAGGCTGAATAATGCGATGATTCGATGAGGGATCTGCCAAGACGGTGTGGATGTAGTGAGCCCGAGTGGTGGTGGATTGCGTAGGTTTGGAAGAAATGAATCAGTGTTGAACATGCCAAATGTAAAAGTGTTCTTGGTCAAGACGTATAAATCATCTTAAATGTTGTATATGCTCAAATGAGTCGAAGATAAACTAAGCTTACAAGGAAACAAGGATAAGGCGAGCCTCACGAAAGCGCCAAGACTTACCTAAAGAACGGTGGAGCTAACCTTTAAGATTTGAGAGCTGCGGTCACCGTCCATCTCAACCTCGACCTCAAGAACCTTGAGCACCATGACAAGCATTTGACCAGAGCATGCTTTTTGTCTTAATTCGACCTGACCCTTCGATCGCATAAGGTTTCCGCTATAAGCTTCGTCCCATGTGATGCATTGAGTGCCATCATCCGTCAGTACTGGAAGTTTGGCGTGCGCGGTAGTTGGATAGCTACCGAACTATCTCAGCAAAGCATTCGTCTGTCAGATATTTTGCGGATTGACATCAGTCCATCAAATCAGTCGCCATGTCTCTGAGCGCATATATCAATAGTAAGCCTCCACTGCTCCCGCTCTTGACAGCATCATGCCCCGCCCTCAAAACAAAACCGAAAAGAAAAGACAAGCTAACACACCACAGAAAAAGTCCTTGTCATCACCGTCGACGGCCGCACCCTCCTCGGTACCCTCCTGTCAACCGACCAACTCACAAACCTCGTCCTCACCCAAACCGTCGAACGCATAATCCGCACACCAGAGGACCCCGAACCCAGCTCCGAGATTGAGCATGGCCTGTATCTGATTCGAGGCGATAATGTGGTTGTTTGCGGCGAAGTAGATGAGGGGATTGATAATGACATTGATTGGAGTAAAGTCAAGGGAGAGGTTATTCGGGGGACGAAGAATGTATGATCATGTCGCTGTACGAACGGACGATTAATATTGGCACGACTTGAGAGGGGAGAAAAACGAATTTCGGATGGGAGGGATGAATGCAAAACGAGGAAGTTATGGCACCTTCCTCGCATGGGTAACGAAAACCCTTTTTCACAGCATACCACTTCAATCCGACATACAACGTTCAACCAAGATGGATGGCTGAACGAACTGGAACCGAATCCGACGCCGCAAGACTACGCGACAGCGCAATTGATTTACAGAAGAACGGAGAACAAGTGGCCTTTCTCGTTTCTTCGTGCATTACATGGCAATAATTGGAAGTAAATTTACTTAGGATTGCTGAGCGAATTGTTAATCAAATACTACACAACGTTAACACCGCTAAAACTCACAGTAAACGGTAAACCAATGGTATAAAAGCGGCAAGAATATCTGATGAGATCAACTTTTAATATCATCATATAAATCAACAATAAAACAAACGCGTTCAATCTATCCTATCGAGCTAAGATCAAGTGGAACACTACTTCCTCTACCCGCGCGATATCTCCGTACTCCGCCGGTGAAAGGTCGAGGTTTGGGCAGTAGGCTCTCGTCCTGGAATTTGAAGCGGTGGTCTTGTATCGCGGCTCGAGTCGGTCCTGGTGATGATGGATGCGAAACTGGTGTTGATGTTCCGTTGCTAAGTGTATAAGCGCTTGGATCTAGAGCTGACCGTCCTTGGCTTCGGAGAGAATGGTCATCGTATGATGTTGGTCGTGAGGATACGGGAGTTGAAGATGCAGACGGACGCCCAGGAGGTGCTAATGAGGGCGGTGATGTAGGCGGAGGTGGTGGTGGACTAGATACTGGTAATGATGGTGCTGAGCCTGGAGGGGGAGGTGGAGGTGGCGCTGGAGGAGCTGGAGGGTTATGTGAGTTTCCAAAAGCGTTTCGAGCGGCTTGCATTGCGATCGATGCGACAGCAGGAGAAGCTCCATTGGGTAGAGGTGGAGCTGAAGATGGTGCTGGGGGAGGTGGCGGAGGAGCCGAAACAGGAAGTCTGGGAGCAGATATAGACGGCGGTGGTGGTGGTGCACTGGGTGGTGCTGGGCTCACTGATACTGGAGGCGGCGGCGGCGGCGGTGCTGAGGGCGCCGTACCAGACGGCTTCCGGGACGCCAAAGGAGGAGGGGGTGGAGGAGTCTTTCCTGACCCAGGAAGAGGAGGGGGAGCACGCGGTGGTATTTCCAAGGTTGACGAGGGTCGCGACGCAGGCTTTGGTGGTGGCCTTCGCAGATTGGCGACTAATGGGTTAGGTGCAGGGGACTCTGGTGCTGAGGGAGGAACTGGAGGTGGTCGTGCTCCTGGTGGTTTCGGCGCTGCACCCACTGGCGGTTTTGGTGCTGATCCGGTTGTGGCTCGTGGACGAGTTGATTCGGAGTCCGACAGATATGAAGAATCTCTATTGGCACCAGTATCAACGCCGCCTCGACTGCGTAACTTAGGCATTCCTCCCGCAAACAACCCTCCCAATTGAGGTGCGCCGCTGGCCGCGCCTGAACTATCACTGTCATCTCTCGCTGGTCCCGCATCACTACTGCTCCGTAGTCTGTTCGCTGAAGGAATAGGAGGCGCTAATCCACCGGGTGCCTTGGGCATACCCGGTACCGGTGGTGCGCCTCCAATAGGTGGCCCTCCGGATTTGTTCTCTTTCCCAACAATAGGCGCCGACCGATCATTGGTAACCGCTTTCCTTAATCTGGGCGCACCTTTGTTGATATCTGCGAAAAGAGCGCTCTATAGAACAGTTAGTAAATCGGCAAAGAATGTTTTGTGTATGACGTCGACTATCGGTTCATGTTGATTGAGAGGGAGAACGTACTCTGTCCCCACCACCAGCGCCTTTAGCTGGCCTAGCAGGTATACTTCCTCCAGGAGGCGGCGGAGGAGGTGGTGGAGGACCTCCCATGCCTGGAGGAGGGGGAGGGGGAGGAGGCGGCGGCGGAGGCATCGTGCTCGTCTATAGTTAAGCTGAAGGTAAGGTGTGCTGAATGGCAGAACGAGACCCCAGATACCCGCAAGGCAGGTATGCTGGGTAAGAAGTAGTCGATATAATGAGGTCGGCGGGTTGTGAGATTGGCGACGTAGGAAGGGCCGACATGAGATGGGGGTCGCGAAGGCAGATGGAATGAAGCCTGTTTGTCGGTTAGTTTAGTCAAGTTCTAAGTTAGTAGAAGTTCTATCACCAACGATGTCACTTGGGTCGTTGAGGGCTCGCGTGGCGGTGTTCTAAGCGTAAATGGGTAAGGCTTGGGCTCCCGCGGGCCTGCCTGGACCCATATTACAGTAAAACCGGGTTATAACGAATAGTAAAAAACACTATGGGAGCCCTCCCGAAAATTCGTTATGTAGTAGATATTCGCTATATCCGTCAGCCTTTGTTAGTAACCTTAATTTCTCAAAGAGATTCAATTTCGTTAATTTGTATGGGATTCGTTGTAACCAAATTCGTTATAACCCAGTTTTACTATAGTTAGGCGGTCACATTTCCGCCTACGCTTCCGTTAGCGCCAGAAAGTTCAGGCACGTATCTTCTTAAATCTTTCCTTCGATTTGTCAAGGGCATCACGGTAATAAAGACACAATGGGCAGTGTCTTTATTCGCCCTCAAGGGCCTAAACTGCGAAAGGCAGTGTGCCAATTCTGCGAACATTCGAAACGAACAGAGGCCGTGTCGTATTCCACGTTACAGCGCGCACCCCTCAGTAACGCTCTTCAACACCCTACTCGTCATGCCAGCAACACGCAATTGCGACACGACTATGCTCAATTGTTAGCGCCCAGATCGTCGGCCGTCAAGCCATTGCAGTTTTCTAGAAGACTGTTGTCGTCAACCCCCGACATTGAAGCATCTCTTATTGAAATCAAAGAAAAGTCCGAAGCCTTGCGCCGTTCGGACAAAGCAGCACCGGAAGAAGCGGTAGTTGCGCTACTACAGCAATGTCTACATACTGTGGAATCGTTTTTGAAAGCGCACGAACTAAACGAGAAGGAGAAGTCGAATCCGACGCCGGCGGTTACAGCGAAGAAATCGACTGCGGCCTCCTCTCTACTTGGCCTTGACGAAAAGCACGCTACGCCTGGAAAGTCGAGAATACCTAAGAAGACCGGGCCTAAGATTGTGGACAGTATATCTCAGCTTTCCACGGAGCTACTAGTGGATGAAAAGGTCTTCATTTCTCCTGAAGTCCTCGAACTATACACCAAGATCCACGTCCTCCTCAAGCGGGCCGATTACCTCCCTCAGATCTTCTCACTATACGCCAATAAACCCATTCCCGAAGCCAACACGTCACCCATAAAATTCCGCCAACAAAATCCCAATGGCTTGAAGAATGCAATTTCGTCCAAGCTTGCAAACGAAGCTTTGGAGATTGCTCTTGAGCAGAAGAATCTATCGCTAGCGCTTGCTATCATCGACACGACCTTTTGCGCGCCAGCCTTCACCAGAGCCAAGCTTTTGAAGAATGCCGCTGTTCCTCTTGCGGGTTTAGCGACTGCGCCTTTGGCATCGTACGTTGTTGCGACATGGGCTGCGAATATGCAAAATACCATGGATGAATCACTGGCAACGGGTATCACGTTTACCGCAACACTGGCATACATAGGATTCACATCATCCGTGGGAGTTATTGCTGTTGCTACAAGTAACGATCAAATGGAGCGGGTATCGTGGGCACCTGGTATTCCCTTGAGACACAGATGGCTCAGGGAGGAGGAGCGAGGCGCACTTGACAGAGTGGCTGTGGCTTGGGGTTTTAAGGATCCTTACAGAAGAGGTGAAGAAGAGGGCGAGGAGTGGGAGAGTCTTCGCGAGTTCATCGGTATGAGAGGAATGATTCTAGACAGGACGGAGTTGATGGAGGGTATGCAATAGTCGCAGTATGTAAATAGACTACGTATATCCGATATCATGTATAAGTAATTTATCAATGTTTGCAAATTCAGGCAACAGATTTCAAGGTTGTGAAAAGTCATTATTTTCGACCTAACTAAGCCTATTTAATTTATGTATTTTTTTCAGTCAATCAGACCATGACACCCAAACATGCGATCCAATGCAATTAAGCACAGAACTTAGTACAGGCGCTTAGGAGGAGACATGGAAGCCTTGATGACAAGACTTCCAACGTTCTGCCAGCCCTTCTTAAGAAGAGAGACAAGGTAGTTGATGGCAAGCATGATGTTGGAGATCAATTCCTCCTCGGTCATGCCAACGTTGCCGACGGCGACACCCAAGCAGAGAACCTTCTTAAGCTGGAACTTGATGGTGGACTTGACTTCGGTGACCTTGGCGTCCATGTCCTCAGCGTGGGAGAGAGGAGTAGGGAATTTACCAGCTGTGATGATGTCAGCATCAAGCAAAAAAAGATTAGAATAGTGAATACTGACCCCTGGAAAGACCGGGTCCCAAGATACGGGGAATCTGCTTGATCAAGGTGTCGGAAGCAACGAAAGCATCGTACTTGCGGGCGAGCTTCTTGATGAGCTTCTTGTTCTTGTTGAGCTTCTTCAAGTCATCGACGGAAGCAGACTCCAAACCCAAGTGCTTGGCACGGTCGAGATCGTGCTGGTCACCAATGATGCTGCACTCCAGTCAGCAACTTGTAATCACAGTCTCGCGCATCTCGTTTTCCAATCTCATTCATATAGGACAGGACGGTCGAACATACCAGATGGTCATACCAGGGCGAGGAACGTTGGGGAGGCGGATGGTGCCGGAGAAACGCTTGTCACGCTGGGGGTCATAGTTCTTCAAGCCGATCTGGAGCTCGACGGTCTCGAGGAAGTTACGCTTCTTGGTGTTCTGAGAGTAGTCCAGAAGCTGTTGGACATTTTGACGCACTCCGGCTGTTGTTGAAAAGCATGTTAGATGGCGAATTCTTGTAGACACGAGGATTTGTCAAGTCGCTCATGGAGGGAAAGAAGAGCTTACCGACTGTGATCTTAGACATGATGGCGACAGTCTTCCAGAAGAATGATGAGTTCTTATGGTGTGGCTCTGCGTTAAATGTCGTTCAGGTTCGAGATTTCAACAGAAAAGAAGTCTCGGCTCTTGAATATCGAAGAGATTTTCCCCGCTTGTGGGAAGAGGTAGCCGCTAGACCCAAGTCGGACTAGCATGCCCTAAGCTTTCGCGGTTGCCAAGACTTTTCTTTCGTCAAGAAGTCCCGTGACTTCAAGGCATCACAGCCATTGTGATTGGCTGGCGACATTGACGTGTAAACATTCTCTGAACATTTAACGCTGACAGTTTGCTGAATCTATAATAGATAGTAGATAGATCAGAGGACATATCAAAATGATTTCAGACGCAAGAACAAAAAATCTCAACTATTATTCTTTGTTCTCTCTTGATCTTCCCTATTCTGAACCATACAGTCCCCTCTCATTCGGTGCAGAGCAGTTTTCCAGCTTCCATGGTGTTGGACTCGTCAATGACTGCAACAAGGGACAAATATGGAAATAACCCGAATCCAGACTCAGACTGAGGCTGGACAACATGATGTATAATGTTTGCCAATGGGGTGGTCTCCCATGATCGACTATTAGTGGCTTGTGCATCTAGGGAAGGCGCGGGCGGCTGCAGCAGCCTAGCAGCTTCCATAGGTATGTCTTGCCTCGTGCACCTTAAGCCTCATCTGACCTCTCAAGTCAGAGGTCATCCATCCACTGTTAAATTCTTGCTACATACCTTTTCTTCCCCGAATATGCCAGAGCAAGGCTTCCTGGAATAAAAAGCAACAAATCTTTCTTCTTTCTCTCTTTCACCTTATTTAATCCTCGCAGTATCAGGTACTCTACATAATCAGGGGCTAGACGATCAGATAGAGTTTCTGAGATTTTATTTCGACTTCACCTATCATGGCTGCTCATCGGACAGCTGCCGACTACTACAAGAGCTTGTCGTCAGAACCTGCTCTGGCAGGAAAATTCAGTGACATTGACGATGCTCACAATTTTCGCCAGTGTCAACAAAAGCTACTAAATAGCAACACACGCAACTTTGTCCTCGATTTTGGCGACCAAGATGCATGGTGTGGATTTGACTTGGAAAAGGAGGAGTTTGTATCGTTGATGAAGGATCAGGTATGACCTAGGTCATAAATGATTTTCACACACGCTAACAAGCAAACCAGAGACCAAAGATGTTTGGGACGCGGTGGATGTGAGTATGATGGACGACCGAATGCTTTGAATGAGATTCTGATTTTGCAAAGTCATCTATGGGCTCCAGAAACACAGAAAGAGTCCATCAAAGTGCGTCTAATAGCTCCCCTTTACGTTATCGAAGCTGACAGAGTCTTGCAGGCTCTTGCAAACCAATATGGACTGTCTTACCGCTTAGTCAAAATGATGTGTACAGATCCCGTGATGCAGATGGAGACCGCTGTAGCAGAGCCAAACATACTCGAGATGTCAGTAACTTCAAATAAATCTGAGGAGAAGACTCAACAAAATGTGTCATCTGGAGACCTAGAAGGAGCTTATCATCTTGACCAATTGGACCCTGTGGCTGCGAGTGCTGAAGTTGCTTCTCTTGGCTATTTGTCGTTCTCCAATATCATCAATCAGATCTGGCATTTCTGCTCGGTGGATTACGGTCCTAAATGTAAGTCTCGTTTCTCTGCTTTCAAGAATGATACTGATCGATCTTTATAGACACATGTATCGGATACAACTCCCTTTATACGGTCAAGATCAATGGCAAGATCCTGGAGAATGGAAAGGGTCTACCTGAGGGAAAAAGATTATGGTGCTGGATTATACTATGTGATGACGGTACGTTCATGCTTTGCCATTTAAATAGCTGTGCATGTCTCTAATGTGGCTTGCCTACCGTAGGAACCGTCATCTCCATGCAGGAAAATCCATACCCCGGTCCATACATGCCCTCTATCGAAGAAGAAAAAGTCCTGATAGCTGCCACTCGGCGGAACGTCGTTTCGATTTTGTCTGGTGCATCTAAGCAACATCCACTGGTCTCTGATAACGAATCACTGGTATCTGTACGCGTTCGGCACTTTTCCAGTATCGAGGCCGATGAGGCTAGCATCAAGCAGGAAGACGGTCCTGGACTGATATTGTACTATATGTTCGACGACTGGGTGTCGAGCTATCGTTTGGTGGCTCGCAGAGAACACAAGTATGGCGCATTGCTCGACGAACTGGTGTGTCTCCAGACGATGGTTCGTGACGTACATATTGGATGCTAACTGAACTACAGAGGCAAAATATGTTGACAAAGCCTAACGTTGACCTGGTGGATGATCTGCATTGGCTTGGACGGCGTCTTGCAATCTTGAAGCATCTCTATCAGAGCTACGAGTTAGTCATCACACGCATTCTGCAACGTCAGCGCCTTTTGCGTGATGAAGCCGCTCAAATTCGACGCGAAACCCCTCGCAACACGAACGTGTCCAATGACCCAGAATATCCCGATCCGGCGCATATGTCTTTTAGCATGGTAGATGTCTCTCGACCTTATGACTTTACTGCTGGGGTACGACTTACTTCAGCTGCAGTTGGCCGCTTCGAGCGCTTAGCAGACCGTATCAGACTATACTGTTTGAGCGAGATTGAGACATGCTTGACAGAGAAAGAAACGCTAACATTCATGGTGAGGGCTCCCTCCCCATGATCAACCGTCAGAGTGGATTTGCTGACAATTGATAGAACTTCAATTTAATCGCTCTGAAAGACTCTCAAGCAGTGGAAAAACTGACGCGCATTACAATTTTGCTGGCAAAAGCAACGATTATGTTTCTTCCCGTCAGCCTAATGTCCCAATACTTCAGTATTCAAATTCCAGATATTGGAGACCCTCTGTCTTTGCGTGCATACTGGATCTCGTTTGCAGTTTTGATGGTCCTGTCGATTAGCATTTTGACCTTATTTGGCTATGCTAGCGACACAGTTGAAGGAAAAACGATCTATCGATCGGTTACGAGGACATTGTTCAGTTCTTCGAAGCAAAAGTCGATGGAGCTCATGTCTCAGAGGCGTGTGCGGCGATGAGATAAATGCGATTATGGCTGTGCAGAAGGTCCCAAAGATACATTGATCGAGATCCCATCCACAACTGATTATGCGTCAAGAAATGTACACCTCATGCCGTGCAATTGAGAACATATCCAAGGGACCAGTGGAAACTATCCCAATTGCAGTAATGCTTTTCATCTGACGACATGGTATGTCAGTCACGAAAGTCTTCA
Source organism: Talaromyces nanjingensis (assembly GCA_031010415.1). NCBI lineage: Eukaryota > Fungi > Ascomycota > Eurotiomycetes > Eurotiales > Trichocomaceae > Talaromyces > Talaromyces nanjingensis. Next base: position 2,370,435 of record JARFPJ010000005.1, read on the forward strand.
AAAATGCTGGTGCCTGAACTTAAGAGATATCGTCGTCGAGGCAACACGACTCTTGATATTGAGCAAAAGAATACAGTATTTGAAGAATCAATCCAACACCGTGTCCTTTCACAGTAGGCAGACGCCATATAGGACTTCTTGTAGCATAAAAGGCAGCTCTGAACTGCTCATTGTGTAGCTAGACAGTACTTGTCATCTCCTGATTTACACGGTCAGACGAGGCTGAAATCACGTGGTGGCCATACTATTTCCTAGTGACCAAGACTACGCAGCGCACGGCAGTTCCTGACCTGGGCAGAAATTCTCCCCTGTTCGCCCTTTGCCTGCGATAGACCGACTCCGCCATACGGCACTAACAGACTGTGAGCTGAGAGCCTAACTCTACACTACACCACCCTCACTATCGCTTTCTCTCCCTCCTCCCATCTAGACTCCTCGCTTTCATCCGCGACAAATCGACCCTCCACCCAACCTCTATCCTCTTGTTAATGTGAGTACTCTCTTTTTCTTCTTCGTCTTCCCCCTCCTTCCCTGCTGCCCGCTCTATTTTCATCTCGTGTGTCCTTGCCCGCTCGCTGTCTGCAACAGCCACAAGTGGACACGAGGTTCAAAACCCAAGGCGAAATATCAAACCACCTACCCCCACAATTGTACAACTCGATCATCGACCCTGGGAGATCATACTTGTCGTGTTGGGCTCTTTTTGACTGCTCTTTATTCTCCTTATCTTGTTCTCTATCTATTGATTACGCCTGACCCCTTGCGCCTCCTGAGTTGTGTTTTCCGCCGTGTTTTTGTTGTCTCAGATAACACCACCACCTCACCGCAATCCAACTACCCCTCGTGGTCATCACATTTTCAATCAACTAACATTTTTTTTCTTTTCTCCTAACAGTCTGTCTACCCCTCAATACCGCCAAGATGGGTTTGGTGGTTTCGAAATTGCTCGACCGACTATGGGGTAAGAAGGAGATGCGTATTCTGATGGTCGGTCTCGACGCTGCCGGAAAGACCACCATTCTTTATAAGTTGAAGCTCGGTGAAATCGTCACCACTATCCCTACGATCGGTTAGTCGGACCTACTCTCCTTATCTTTTCAGATTTCTTGGCCTGCCGGTTATCGATATGTCTCGAGATACTCTGCATACAAAGGAAGGACAAGATGAATTGAACAATTGCTGATGGGACTTTTTCACATCGACAGGATTCAACGTTGAGACCGTCGAATACAAGAACATTCAATTTACCGTGTGGGATGTCGGTGGTCAGGACAAGATCCGTCCTTTGTGGCGACACTACTTCCAGAACACCCAGGGTATCATCTTCGTCGTCGACAGCAACGATCGCGACCGTGTCGTCGAGGCCCGTGAGGAATTGCAGCGTATGCTCAACGAAGACGAACTCCGTGATGCTCTTCTCCTTGTTTTCGCCAACAAGCAGGACTTGCCGGTGCGTATATCATAGTCGAATAAATAAGGACTTTACTGACGGATGCAGAATGCAATGAGCATTGCCGAGATCACCCAACAACTCGGTCTCCAGAGCTTGACCCGCCGTGCCTGGGTATGTTCCCTCCTACAATCGATTGAATTCTAAGGATGACGCTAACATGTCTCTAGTACATCCAATCCACTTGCGCTACCACTGGTGACGGTCTGTACGAAGGTTTGGAATGGCTCGCCGAGACTCTGCGAAAGACTGGACGTGATTAAATAATGAGGGGATGAGAGTGAGACTCCGGTGGCCCTTTGCATCTGTTTCTCTCTCTAGTGTGACTGTGTGTTATGTCTTAGGGAAAGGGACGAGTTGTTGAAAATAAATATTACTCTCAAACTGGAAAATGATTCATGATCCGCCCCCCTCCAACAAACCGGAAAGCAAAGCGAAAGAGTCGGTCAGTTCTGTGATGGATTTGGCAGAATTACAAAAGACTTCTTTGCTAGGGTCCATATTCGTGTTCTCTTCTATAAGACGACTCTTTGTAATTTTTTTATCTCTTGTTTTCCTTGTCCTTTTTGTTTCCGTTTTCTTTTCTTCTCTCTTGTTTCTTTCTTGCCGCTCCTCAGATCGATAACTATCCATTCTTATAAGTTTCTTTTCATTCTTTGTAGATCTATTAATCCTGGCCAGACGAAGGAGATGGACAATGTATTGTCCTCGGCATGTAAGATTGAAACTGGTCAACATATGCAGATTTCTTCATATCCCTAAGTAGATATGAAGGATATCAAAGACCTCTGACTATACTCGAGACATACAATACAAGGACACCAGCAGCGGATTTTGTAGACCTCGTAGGTATAAGTACAGCCAAGTATTGAAGATATCAAGGCATGGACATCAAATAGAAAATCTCAGAGCATACCTCCCTCATACATGTGCTAGCATGTCGCCTACAGAGCCCATGGCGATGCCATTTGAAAATATACCTACTGAAGGCTGGATAGAAAACAATCAACAACCTGCTACATCAGCTACTCAGACTGACTCGAATCAAAGTAAGTCTATCCATCTAGTTCAATGCTTGATTTAGTGGGTAGACTGAACTGAGCTACACGACTGATCATGATCTCAGAGAAAGAGTCTACGGTAAAGAAATTTGTGAACAAACTCAAGCTGCGATGGAAAAAGTAATCATCCCCTCGTCATTTGGGAGGAGTGTGTTCAAGCTGACTTGTAGACGCATATAGATTCAAGGCCCAGCATGCGGACGCTGTTGGGTTTTCGGAGACGGCTGATCATTGATACAAGTAACAAGATGATATTGACCTTGCCCCTTCACGACTGCAGCCTTGAAACTTACGTCTTTCTACGTAGTTGATGATAAGCAGATAAAAATTTATCAAAATTTTTCATTGGTACTATCTTTGTGCCAGGGCAACAGATTGAACCGTCTAATGCGCAAGAAAAAAATAACAAAGTAGAAAAAGATATCACGTCTCCTCCACAGCTGAAGCGCATGGAGCCTCGTCGAAACGTAGCCCTAGCCTAGCCATAATATGATTGGGAAAAAGGAGGACGCGAGATGAAATTGCTCTACAGAGCCGGGAACGGAAAGAAACCCAAAGAGCATAATTCTCAAGTAAGGATAACTCTCAGCAAGCCGCCGTAGCGGAGCTCCGATTATAATGATTTATTTACATAAGTAAGTAAACCACTACTGATGATAGATGAAGAAAAAAAGAAGAAGAAAAGAAGAGAGAGAAAGGGAAAGCGGGAGAGGAGCCGTTTTAAAGGACTGGGCAGGCGATGGGCGCTAGGCTGTTGTGGGCTTAGTGTGAGCAAACAGACAAACAAACTCATGAAAAAATTGATAGGGCTAGGGCTGGCTTCGGCACGTGTGTTTTTCTTGAAGAAAGCTCACCGCCTGGGTGGATACTTGAGCTGGTGTTTTGTTGGCCAATGACTGCACATGGACTATACTACTTTAGCACTAGCTCGGCCGCTCTTAAGCCGCGCTAGCCGTTTAGGAATAGTGGCAAAATCACATGTCACGAGAAGCGCAATCGAGTCACTTGAATTTAGACGAAGACCAAGTGATATCTGACGTAGAGCACGTCAAATGGTGACTCGATTGTGTCTATCCTCAATAAACTACGGACAAGGTTGGACAAGGTCGACAAAAGACAACGAACGGTCGAATATCAAGTCAAAGAGTCAGTTTGACTATCCCGGTGGCGGACCCTTAATTACACAGCGTCACTGGCGAACCGAAAGCCCCTCTTCCTCCTTAAGAAATTCCGACCTTACCCCTTGTTGTTCGCTGGCCCTGGTGGGCACGAGACCACATCCCCTTTTAATTCTGGCCTCTCATTTCTGAGTTCTGCTTGTGCTACATCCATACTCTGCAGTGTGCAGTTGGTTCAGACAGCAACGAGCGGCTCTGGCGGTTATCACTATTTACGTCGAGCTCGACTACTAATCTTCCAGGCTTCTATTGAGCGGCTCTTTTCGCTTCTTTGACCATTCAACAATCAGACAGACACGCAGACACGGATTGGTGTTGGCATTCCGCTAAAGTACGTTCCCCGCATCGAACCATGCTGCCCACAGAGACAGATCTTCGTCATTGTGGCGGACAACCAATTCCCTCTTTGACGTTTCTCAGCTAACAATGATTCTCGTTCGCAGACTCGAATATCACTTATCCAGAACCTGATACACTCAATAACGCATCCACAATGTCGAACGAAACCCTGAGATACATACCCCTAGCCTACGACCACACCGATTCACAAACCTCCGCCCTCAGACTCGTACTCACAATCAAGCCGGAATGGGAAGGTCCAGGCAACAATATTGAATTCGTGCGATTTACGGACGGAATAACGAATACTGTGTGTGACTGATTATCTTTCTCCAAAGCCTCTTTCCTTCTCGCGAAAGAGGCCAGCTTGAAGAATAGTAATCCACGTACTAATCGGACTCAATACGTAGTTACTCAAGATTGTCAATCGCAAACCCGGCTTGACCGATGAACAGATTGACAATGAGGCAGTGCTCATGCGCGCCTATGGTAACCACACCGAGATCCTCATAGACCGTGAAAGTATGTACCATGACAGACCATTGTTTGCGACTTTCTGCCCCAATGCGACTACAAAATGCTAAGTAAATGCCACTTTTCAATCTCCATAGGGGAGACTAGATCTCATAGTTTGCTCGCCCAACACGGCCTCGCTCCTCCGTTGCTGGCTCGCTTCAAGAATGGGTTGCTGTACTGCTTCATTCGCGGCCATGTCACGTCGCCTTCGGATCTGATTCAGCCTTCCGTCTGGAGAGGTGTTGCCCGTCGACTTGGTCAATGGCATGCTGTTCTTCCCATCACTAGTTCGGCAGACGATAGCCAGACCCCTTCGTCATCTGCGCAGGAAGATTTCGATATAAACAAGCCAGATGGAACGTCTAAAGCGTCCACCATAACTCCTATTCAACCAAGACAAGCCGGACCCAATATGTGGACGGTTATGCAAAAATGGATCCTTGCTCTGCCTGTCCAGACAGAGGAGCAACGATCACGACAGAAGTTACTTCAAACCGAGTTGGAGCGTACATTAAACGAGCTTGATGATGGAAGCGGAATCGGTGAAAACGGAGTATGATTGATCTTATCCATGAAATTGTATTGGCACAAGCTAACGAGCTGAATTGATAGTTAGTCTTTGCTCACTGCGACCTACTCAGCGCGAACGTCATTGTGATACCCCACGCAGAAACAAACGGAGTAACCAATGGCCATTCAGACTCTCAAGACGTCCACTTCATCGATTACGAATATGCAACACCGTCCCCGGCTGCGTTTGATATTGCAAACCATTTCGCGGAATGGGGTGGATATGACTGCGACTACAACATGTTACCCACCCGTTCCGTACGAAGAGAGTTTTTGACAGAATACATCAAAAGCTTTGCGCAGCACGGTGGCAAGGGTGTCGACGCTGATCAGCAAGAAAAGGTTGTCGAAAAGCTATTCCAAGATGTCGACAGGTTCAGAGGAATACCCGGCTTCTACTGGTAAGATCCATCAACCCTTTATAACAGCGATGATAGCTAACAATGGATACCAGGGGTGTATGGGCTCTCATCCAAGCAACCATTTCCCAGATCGATTTTGACTATGCTTCCTACGCCGAAGTACGTCTAGGCGAGTACTGGGCATGGCGCCGAGAACAGGATGGCAGCAAGACTACCGCAGCCGACGAAGAGAAGCCACTACGAGAACGCAGATGGGCGCAGGAAGCCTAAGTTACGATTCTCGCCAGAAAATGCAATGCACAAATAGATCTACTTTTTTTTTCTTTTTTCACAATACCGGATATCTCTTTTGACTTGATCGTGGAGTGCATAATGGTTGTATCTCGTCGAGATAGATTGAACGGAAGGATAATTTGGCGGTATGGTGATGGAGACAAAATCGGCTATTTACATTTTTCTTAGCAATATTTAATAACCCTGATTAGCATGCTATTCAATGCTAGCTTGTGTTTCTCGATTTCTATTTCGAGGTATTCTCTTTTGATAAAGGTATATGATATGATCATATCCCCAAGATGACTTTTCCTTTCTATATCCCTCTTTCTATCTAATCATTCACAGATCGTGTACATGCAACATGATCAACTACTCCTCCCCATCGCGCGCAACCTATCCCCCCAAAACCAAAGCACAAACGGAATAGGCACGACAATAGCAATCCATATAAAAGCCAACAAACTATTCCCCCACCCATAATCCAACCTCTCATACAACTGCGGCGCAAACAACGGAAACACGAATCCCATAATATTAGACAGCAATCTATTCGCGGCATTCGCTGAGGCGGAATGAGTCGTAAACTCGTCGTACAGGTAGGCAGCGGAAGCTTGACTGCCTAGGAAATCACCGGCTACAAAAATGAAGGCGCCGATATCGACCATTATCCAGGCGATGTGTGCTTGAGCGGACCAGCCGAGCCAGAAGAGGCCTATGGGGAACATCAAGACAGCGACGATCATCAATGGGACGCGAAACTCTGGGGGTGGGGAGTCACGTAAATGTGAATCTTCGGGTAGACGAGCACGGAGACGAGCGAAGATGATGTCCATTAGCTGGCCGCCCGTTTGGGTTGAGAGGGTACATCCGAGTGCGATGGCGATGTATTGCAGACTGCTTGTTGTGGCTGATTGATGGTACTGATCTATGAACACCGTTGCATAGAAGGATAGGACGAGGATGTAGATTCCGAATCCGATGCCGTTGATCAGACATAGGACTTGGATGATTGGACGCGTTATTAGTAGCTTGATCGGACGCTGTAGACTCACGAGTATTCTGGATAGCAGGCGTTCCTCTGGTGACGACGGCTTTGCCATGGCTATTGCGAGGCTATTCTTGCCATCTCGCTGAGCTTTGCGTCGAAGTAAAACCGGCGTGCAAGTCTCTCGCACAAACAGCACACCAGAAACAAAGACAACCGAACTGAAAATTGACATAACCCAGAACAACCATGGCCAGCTAACATACTGACTAACCAGCCCGCCTACTATGGGACCTAGGGCCGGTCCTAGATAGGGGAACATGGAAGCAAGAGCAAGCGATTTGCCTCGATCTTCTTGGCGAAACATGTCCGCCGCTATAGGTCCTGCTAACTGTGACTGTTGTCAGTATATCTATGTAGTTTGAGAAGGACGATTAATAGGGGCGTATCATACAATAACACCACAAGACCCTCCAGCCCCCGACAAGAACCTCCCTACAATCAACACAGCCTGCGACTTGCCTACAGGACAAATTGAGTTCCAAAAGATAAAAAACACAACGCACACAATCCAAACCGGCTTTCGACCAAACACCTCACTCATAGGCGCAATAACGAAGGGACCGAATGCCTGACCGAGCACAAAGATGGAGAATGCGAGTTGCGCTTTGGAGGCTGATAGATTGAGATCTGTAGCGATTTGAGGTAGGGCTGGGGCCACGACGCTTGTGGTCATGAGGCATACTAGTTGGGATAAGGATATTATGATTGAGATGGTGACTTTGCGTGCTATTGGCCAGTTGTATGGATCGTTGGGGTCGTCGGGGCCATCCCAGGACATCTATGTGCACGGAGATGTTAGTTGGACATTGAGTCACAAAGGATCCCAGGATAGAGAATTCAAGTGCTGACCTCGGCAGGTGCTTCAACGGAGGTAGACGGGGTGATGCTGCTATTCTTCCCTTTTTCTGCATCGTTGATGGCTGATGGAGTGTTGCTGGTGAGCGAGGTGATAGATGCGGGCTGCTCTGTCTGATTGTCCTCCATATTGAATGTCTAGCGATGAGCAAATGCTTGTAATCTTATCAATTATGCAAAATATTTCCATAAAAGAATATAGAGTATTTTATATCTAGGTACATTCACCAGACCTTCCATCATCAGGGCAGTCGGCTCCGAAAATCCGAACCCTAACAATTATCTCCGGCAACATTTTGGAAAGGATCATCCTTCACTAAATTCGAAGGAAACAGAGTATAGCCAATCATTTTTCACAATCGATCAATAATCCTGGTTTGATCTTATCAGATTGAGCTAAAGTATGACTCATAGCAATTCGCGCTATGTCATGTCCGCGTTCGGATGTTATCACCCTTTCAGTCACTCGTAGGAGTCGCCTGCACATATGGATTACTTGAGGTTACATGGCTAATGCAGGTATAATTCTAAGCTTAAGATACTCAACATATAGCTGAAAGTAAAATGCATTGCGTGATACAAGTCATCCCTTAAGTAAATATACTATAATACATGTAACGCCATAATAACCCGCCCTAGATGATAAAATCATTTCTCGTAATAGATCGTATGCTCCACCATCTGCGGAGACCTCTTTTCCAGTGACTTCTTGACAGGGTTTGGCGCCTCGAAAATCTCCGTCATCTCTTCCAGTGTGCGCTCTTTCGTCTCGACAAAGAAGAAGTATATGATGACGAATTCCACCAGGTCCCAGAGTATGAAGATGAGATAGTAATGATAGCCAATTGATTCGATGGCTGTAGCAGTTGTGTACTGTCCTAGAATGGATGCTGCGGATCCGAATAGTTGCCCGACTGCTGTACCCTTTGCGCGCGTTTCGGTGGATAGAGTTTCGGCAATGTAGAAGGGGATAAGTGGTACTATACAAAGGGCAAAGATGGCACTGAAAAGGTAGATGAAGAAGATGCCGGTATGACTAGCCGCACGGTTGGCATATTCCACGGATAGCTTGGTGCAGCCGGTGACGATGGCCAGGCATATCGACATGCCCAGGACGCCGGTCAGTAGAAAGGGCCTGCGACCCACGCGATCGAGTAGCATAGCTCCTAGAATGGCCATGAACCAGGAAATCACTGGGTTCAAAGCATTCAAGAGGAGTTGCATGTGCGGATCGTCGATTCCGGCCTGCTGCACAATGACAGGGAAGTAGTAGCTGACCAGAGCATTACCGGAATACTGCCCGAACCAAGCCATTCCAATCACGCAAATCATGCGTCGACGTGCTGATCGAGTATTGAACAAGTCGCTATAATCCCACCAACGTTTGTCAGATCCGGTCTCGCGAATTTGGCTTTCCATTTCGGAAATCTGCAATTTAACGTAGCAATGCTCTGTAGACCCCTCGCCGTGCAGGTCAGCTAGAACTCTTTCGGCTTCTGGACGCCGGCCTTGAGCCATGAGCCATCTTGGTGTTTCAGGGGCGAACCATATTCCTATGGCGACGATACTGGCAGTGACGAGTTGCAGCCAGATGGGAATGCGGAAAGCCTTTTCTCCATCTAGATAGGCGGTTCCATATGTAACCCACGACGCAATGATGCTTCCGACGAAGAAGTTTGTCTGCATAAGCCCGGAAAGAGGGCCTCGCCAGCGAGGATGAGCTAGTTCCGACACGAAGACCGGGGCAGAAACGTTGACGAAGCCTTGGCCAAAGCCACATAAGAATCGACCGCCGAGGAACATTTGTCTGGATGTAGAGGGTGCCTGTACGCAGGTTCCGATGATGATGAAACAACAGCCTAAGAAGATACCGGCTCGTCTGCCCAGAAGATCATTGACTGGACCGGCGATGGGAAGGGATCCTAGACTGCCGATGTTGTAGATGGCAAAGACTAGGCCGGTAGAAGAGCCGGCGGATTTTCTGACCATTGACCAGTCAGCTGACAGGTCGTGTAACCGTTCAGAGTGTACTTACAGTCCGTAATAATGCTGATATTGAGGCTAACGAGGCATCAATAAACAGTTCTTTCCTTGTAATCAGAGGCATGCAACTCACCATAGCATTTATCGACGGCATCAGCGAGCCATCGTAGCCCTGAAACACGATACAGAGATAGCCCAATGCAAGTACGGCGTATAGCCGATACATGTGGGACGTCCACAGACTCAACCGGGACTCTTCGCCATCGGGTGACATGGAGCTGTGAGACGATTTGTGCACAACTGAAATGGAATCGTCCTGCATCGTACGTACAGTAGATAGATTTGCTGGTTATGATCTAAGACCCATCGATAGCGTAGATGTAGGTGGATGTAGGTAGATTGTCGACGTCGATCACCTAAAGAACGGATCGATAGCCTGTCGGGATTTGATTTGAATGTCTGAGCGGAGAATGGCGAATATAAGATTCTAGGCGCGGACAGTTGGGACTCCATCTATGGAAAGTGACACGGAAATCCCAACAGTCATAGCTGAGGTGGTACGGGGTAATCAACTGAAATACATTTCGGAAGAAAAGAGAGTAGAACATAGACCTCTTTCTTCAAGGCCTTAGAAAGAGGCCGCCCAGGAGACCGCCCAAATGCCAAGCAAAAACCGCTGTTTCCATTCCTTCTCGAAGTGGAGCCGCCTGCACGCACGTTCTTCCGCTTTAGTCATGGCCCCATAACCCTATCTTGCATGTCCGCCAATCAGATCTAAAAGTCTCGAAATTGAGTTCTTACTCAGCCAATAATAATCGACTATACCCGATGTGCCCCACACTAGACCCATCTCGCCGGTAGTCCAAATCCCTGCCGTGCGCCGAGCTGTCACCCAGTTGAACCCTCTGGGGCCGGAATCAAAGATGTCTCTCAGCTCGGATGTTGCTTGTTGAGTAATCCTCAGTCCTCGCTCTTCAATTGAGCGGTCTGAAGTGAAATGTACGTATATAGTCGACCTACATGTTGGCCGAATTTTCGAGTCCGTGGTTGAAAGGAGAGGTACCAGTGGTTCGGGGCCAATCCCGCGGTTGCATCAAAAGTTAGTTGCATATGCCGTTAATGCAGGTCTTGGATGTGTCGAGCATGCATAATCATCAGTACCTGACGGAAGCTTCGTTGAACTACCAATTGAGTTTTATCGAAAAAGTCAATCTTGTCAATTACAAGCATGGCACTTGGAGGTCATTATTAAGGACCAAGATCTCTGAAGACAGTGAAGACTGAAGAGGTTTAACATTGCTTGTTAAGTGCGGGTAACCTTTACGTACAATAGTTTAGCTCTGTCTCACTAGATATATTAGGTCAATCAGTTATATTACTGCTCTGATAACTATTTACGTACATATTCATGTCTTACCAGCCGCAGAGACGGGCCGAAAGATTTCACGTAAATTTTGTGGCTATCGAAACTCGCTGTTGGAATATTGATGGTCGAGTTTTTCTATGAGCATCATCATTGATTCATTATGCTTTCTCCGAGTAAATTCCATAGACAATGGCAGTACGTACTTACAGTAACCCTAACCAACTTAGCCCTAATTTATCCTTCCAAGTTTGGTACAGGTTTCCGCATCTAAACAACAAGAACTTTTGCCTATACAGTGACCCTACAGGATCCCTGCTCTGGAGTTTTGGTGCAGAGCCTTAAGAGTAGCTACACTTGTCTTTCCGACTCTTGACGCTATAGCGAACTGAATGAGTCTCCTAATTTGCTTCACCTCTGGACCAGGTACCGAAGATGCTCAACATGTCAAGTGAGTTTGACCTAATACCAAAGATCTCTAGGGGCAGGTTGTTGGTCAAAATACGATTTCTTCTGGATCAAGGAGTAGATTTGAGGCTAGCCCTAGGAGAATTTTGGGACTACCAAAACTTTGAGGTCAACGTTCTGCTTTCCGCTCGATTTTCATACTATCATGATGCAGGATGTGATAATTATGCAAGTATTCGTGCCATAATTGAACTATACACATGAATATGACGATTACTCAAAGTTTTTGACATTTGACTCAATCAATAGGGACAGTTAGCAGCACAACGTGTAAAGGTCCATGACGCTTTTCCTGCTAATATCCTCCTCCACCTCATATATTTATCCTCCTTCCTTTGCAGTTTTGTTTTTCCTCTTTCTCATCGCTCGTTCTGCATCGCCCAGGCATCTACTCGCTACACATCAGTCAAAACACTCATTGCTTATCCCTTTGCTAGAATTCCATCTGTCAAACAATCAAAATGATCCTTTCATTGTTGCTCCTTCCGAGCCTTGCGCTCTCTGCCCTGGGACAGGGATTTACCTCTGCTCCAGTCATCACCAACAACCCGCCCACCACCTATACTGCAACCTTTTTCGACAAACCTTCTACTTCTGTCCGTGGCGATGTCACCGCAAGTGGTGCTCCGGGTGGTGTTGGTGTAATCTTCCGTGTCAATTTCACCCGGCTACCTGCTAATATTGGACCTTTCCGTATGACCCCTTTCCCTGACTTGTAATCCGACATTATGCACTGAACTAATGTGTTCAACAGCTTATCACGTTCATGTCAGTCCCGTGCCAGCAAACGGTGATTGCACTGCCGCTGGGGAGCACTTGGACCCATACAATCGCGGTGAACAACCTCCTTGCGACCCAAGTGACCCAGCTACTTGCCAAGTTGGCGATCTCAGCGGCAAGCATGGCACTGCATCTGGAACTAGTTTCTTTGCCGAGTACACAGACTTCTATCTGTCTACCGATCCCAGCAGCAATGCCTTCTTCGGCGACAAGTCCGTCGTCATCCATGACGCTACTGGCACGCGCCTGAACTGTGGAAACTTCCAGCTTGCACCGGTTGCACAGGTGGCGGGTGGGGCTAGATTGAATGTCGCACAGAAAGGGGGATCGAGTTCTTCAGGAACTCACACATCTACTCGCACATTCAGCACCCATACGTCTACTCGGACGTCTAGTACTCGACCAACCTCCACCCGCACTTCTAGTACCCGGCCAACCACTACCCACACTTCTACCTCTATCAGGACAACGATCACTCGATCCGTCCCTACACAGCCCCCTACATTCACCACTCGTCCCCGTACCAGCAGCAGATCCGTGTACTGAGCGGCAGAAGATGTTATCGTCAATGTCTCTCGTGGGAAATCTGCCCTTTCAAATATAGTACTGGCATCTTCGAGATCGTTGCATTCGGATATCTTGATATCTTGAATCTTTACCTCGGATGATGCTACAAAAGTGTTAGAATTAATTCTTAATTTAATGGAACAACATCCTTTGTGTCGATTCTCCTATAGTAATCTATTCCATCTTCCCGTAGCGTCAACTGGTAGCTCTATGACGAAGAATAAATTTAGATGTTATGTACCTCTCTTCTAAATGAGATGGAAAGGTTCAATCTAAGCTTCTGATGTCGGATGGATACGGAATACTTATCTACAAGAATTACAACATGACGGCATGATTAGGGCTAGGCCAAACGCAAAAGGTAGTGAAGTCAAGCTTACCAGCTCACTGAGAGAGGAGGTACCTGAGTACCATGAATACAGAAAACTCCGAACTGTGGACTTCATAGTTCAGTTTTACTTTCAACTTAGGGCTACAGCTACAGTAAGTGGATTTCGTCTATGTAAATATGACATATCAAGATAAGTGCATCTTCATGATTGCACAGTCTATATTATAGCTATACATTACTTACTTACAGGAGCAAGACCTGCCTCAACGGCTTTGATCTGAAAAGCCAAAAATTTCGAGTAAATCCGGCACAATGCCAAATTACCACCCATGTACCAGAAATTGGGATGTCCTGATGGACGCCACATCTGCAGATAACATCGTTAGTAGTCAATTCAAGTAAATAGGAATGAGGGAGTCTTACAGCCCGCACTTCTCCCTCTTCATCCAAATCCCAAACATCCTTACACCGATCCGCAACCTTATCACCAAGCACCTTGCGCACTGTTGTACGCATATTATCAAACCCAGTCGCCAAAACAACCATATCAGCCTCTAGCTCTTTCCCATCCGCTAGAATTATCGTATGCGGCGTGAATTCCTTGATACCATCAGGAGACTTGTGGACTTTGATTTTGCCCTCGGCGATGAGTTGACTGCATCCAACGTCAATGTAGTAGCCTCCTCCGCGAGTCATGTATAATCTCGCAATACCACTTTCGTCGATACCCTTGTAGACGTCGAAGCCTGCTTTTGCTAGGCCATCAAGAACCTCTTTGTCGACTTCGGAGACGCGGCGGGTAAGATGCACGTTGAAGGCGAAGGCGACCTGGTATGGGAGGGACTCGGCCCATATATCGGCTTGTTCTGTTGGTGGTCTTTCCTAAAGTCAGTAAATGCTCGACGGACAATTGTTGACGGTGTACTTACCCGTATTCGTCATGTGTGCCCTCGTGCAGCATGAAGACACCCTTATCGACGGAGATCACATATGTCCCCCTTCTCTGCAACATAGTGACATCCGCCCCATTTTCATAAAAGTTCTCGGCAATATCGTGGCCTGAATTTCCAGTTCCGACGACAATCACTTTCTTCCCACGCACATCGTATTCGGCTGCATCTCTGTGTTGGGAGCCATGATACACGGTACCTCTAAATTTATCTTGTCCCGGGAAAGTTGGGACTTTCGGCTCTCCCGAATGGCCCGTAGCAAATACTACATGCTTAGGATGTAAAATACGCTCGAATCCATCCGGTTTTCGAACAGTGACAGTCCAGATCGATTTGTCGTCGTCGTAAGCGGCGGATACAACAGATGTATTTGTCCAAACGTTGAGTTCCATGAGACTGGCATATGCTTCGAACCAATCGCCGAGTTTGTCCTTAGGCGTGAACTGCGGCCAATTCTTGGGAAAGGGAAGGTAGGCCATATGCGTGAATTCAGCTGGGTCGTGGGTTGTCAATGTCTGTAGTTTGTTAGTAAGCCATTTTCATCTTCAATGTATGAAGCAACGTACGCGGTATCTCTTTCGCCAATTGTCTCCAATGCGTTCATGACGATCGACGAGCAAAGTCGAGACATCAAGTGACTGCAAACGAGCCGCAATATTCAATCCCGCTTGTCCTGCAAACTATTAGTACTTTCTGCATGTAAACGAGAAGAAAAGAGGATACATACCAGCGCCAACAATCAAAACCGTAGGTTCGACACCCTCAAACTTGACAGCCCTGTCTCTCCTCTCTTTCCAAGTACCACCCGCCGAACCACCCGGCAAACTATCCAATGTCCCATACAACCTCTTCGGACCAAGCGGCTCCTCAGCATCCTTCAATTCCTGCAACGACGTATAAACAGTATATGCCTTCCAGTCCTTCCCGGCATCATCCAACGTCAACCTGAAAATACCCGATCCACGTCCCACTTTCGTCTCAAAATGGAACATGGAAGCCACGAAATCAATACCCGGGACACCATTTTCAGGTGTATCAATATGAGGGACGTATTTCCCGCTTGTTTGTAAGGAGAGGTTGGATAATTGTGCGACGGGTTGGAATTCATCCAGGAATGAGGCGATGTTTGTAGCGGAGTGAACGGTGCGGAAATCCCATTGGAGAGCGATATGGTCGCGCCAGTAGGAGTCGTCGTGAAATAACAGTTTTATTTGGTCTGTTGTTACGTTGCCGTTATTTGAGGAGAGGGTCATCTCGAGATTTGTGAGCCATTGTTGTGCGATTGCTTTGGGATCAAGATTCTCTGTGGCAGCCCGAGGTGGCTTGGGCAGGGAGATGACGTGGTTTGCTTTTCTTTCTGCTTCTGTGAGGGTCGCCATGTTGTGACTGTGTGTATAGTCTGTCCTAGGAGCAGATATGATGACAGCGAGGGTGAGATACGCTACAACTTATATAGCCATCAACACAGCCAAAAAAACAAATAGTAATGCATGACCCCGTGGGCACAACTCAACAGGCAAGTCGACCGATAAAGCGTACAATGAGAACTGCAGTTGTGCAGCTCCAAAGTCTAGACTCGGAGTTATCGCCGACTGTTGAAGCCATTGTTCCTTTTCCCCGCACAAGGTAGTACACACCTAGGACGTACTCGGTAGGACAATACACTCTTAGAAAAGACACGATCAGATTGAGGATGATTGCAATTCAATTGCTGTGAAGAATTCCTTCCAAGGTTCATCGTGACAAGTGAATGTCAAAAGATCTACAGAGGAGAAACCCTGAGAGAATAAAGTGCGGGGAAAAGGATGCCGGGGCAGTTAGAGGAAAGTATCCCGAGAGCGACGTCGGCTCAATTACCCGTTTCTACATGTACTACATACGTAGTATCGTATACAGACAGTCATTTGACCTCATTTTTTACGTTCAGATGGTACACAGCATTCGGCCGATAAGCATACTCTCATTAGAATGATTGATTCTCTCTGCTGCTCGGCGTGATGGTATCACTCCTGGTCATAGTTGTCTATATACATTGCATTGTTGATCCTGTTAGGAAACACACCATTACAGACACAAAAGCTTGTCCAACCAAAAAAATAAGTATAAGAATATGAAGAGTAAGAGGTGTCCCAAATCTTCAGACAGAAACCAAAAAAGGGGAAATAATAACAATCAAAAAAAACCCGCTCAAACACCTGTTCGCCTAAACCTCCAGTAGGAAACGGAGAAGCAAAAGGTGTGATACGAAAAAGAAACGAAAATGATATATGCGAGCCAAAGAATAAATAAGAATAACCAACCGCCAGGGTGAAAAAGTGAGCATATGATGTACATCTAGAGATTCTAAGCCCCAACCAGACAAAACAATAATAACAAGAATTGATGCAGCAATTGGCAGGAGAAAAGGAACAACAAACGAACGCTCATCGTAAATTCGTGGCTCGTTTGATTATGATTCTTCGTCGGCGACTGGCACAGCCACTTCCCCTTCGTCGGGGACATCTCCATTGTCAATCACCAGTTCTACTTCCTTCACAGGATGCAACAACATGGGAGGGAGACACAGGCGACCTTCGCCGGCAAGCTCTTCTTTTTCACCGCCATCGTTATCAACTTTATATCCCAACCAGCGGCGGTACAAGTTCGACGAGAAGCCTGCAGAGTAGAACCACGTCGTTCCGCGGAAGTTGTGTTCGCGATCTCCAAAAACTGATGTACGGGCTCCGCCAGAAGCACCATTGCGGCCTGCGTTGAAGACAGCCTCCACATATCGTGTTGGCCATTTGCGATCGATGTACACCGAGTGAGGTATGTATACAGCTTTCAAGCCATGGTGAAGAGCTGTTGTTGCCGGCCACATCTCTGAGAACATGGAGTGTCGCTTCATGCTGGTTTCGCGGTGCATAGTCATCAACAGTTTTCGAGAAAGTCGAGACGCTGTAATAATAGCAGCACGACGTTCAGGAACTCCATCTTCACGGTTGTATCCGGTAACATCGTTTCTGAGGAGCCATGTTGTTCCCTCGGGATCGAATAGTGGATTGAAAACAAGGAGATCAGCTTCTTCACCAACGCCCCATTCGTACTTGTCCTTTTCCATGCTTGTAGGAGGAATAACATCGGTGTCGAGCTCCATAACATCGCTCTCATGAGGACGAACTGGGCCCCAGATAAAATCTTCGCCATGTCGACCATGATCCTTGTGATTGGGATCAGACTTGTCTTCGCTATCCTTGACGGCGCTCCAGATGTTGTTAGGACTATTTGTGCCCAATTCTGTTTGCACCCGGACTGTGTGCATAAAATCGTCCCATGGACCATGTACGCTAGGAACGTAGAATCGAGAGTTTCGCTCCCACAACCCCTTACGTGGCTGTTGGCGAGCCCAACTAGCAGCCTTGTCAAAGAAGTGATACCAATGACCGGTGTGGCGGACATCCATCTCCCAATTCCACACATAGTCGTACTCGGGATGGAGATGCGAAAAGTATTGGACAGGCATGAAAGTGCTGCGGTAAACTCCGTGAACTGGCAATCCGCGTTCGAAACTCTCTTCCAAGCCACCGTAGATGAGGTTCATCTGCCTCTCTGACCATAGAATTCCCATACCCTGAAATTCTTCAGGAAGGGCGTCTCGGAGCACGCGGTCGTAAGTCTCTTCATCAGACCAAATCTGCAAATTGTCATCCTTGACATGGATCAGGAACTGTACTGTAAACTCTCCGCCGGTCATCAAGGACAATTCCGTCACGATAGCTCGCAAGTACATAATATCCTCTTCCGTGTAATGGAAATCGTGCCAAGTTCGAATCAAAACTGCTGTGCGTGGTAAATAGTCTGTGCCTTTGGTGTGTTCCTTCTCAGAAGCCGGAGTTTCCACATGTACTTTGGGAGGAGCACCGATCGGCATCGCAAAGGCACGGTCGAGAGAAGGATCTCCGAGTTTAGCAAAACGGTGACTGTTGGCAATCACGCAGCGATTCTGCGCTGCAGCCCAGTTGATTTCACGAAAGTCGACAGGTGGGACGTCATCCCACACACGGTCCGCGCCCTCGCGATCGCCTTCCATGCCAGCTCCACTGCCGCCTTTTCTGGCGCCGTATCCCAGGCCATAAGGACCGAGACGTCCGAAGCGGTCAAAACAAACATCGTCGCGCATGCCCAACATCTCATTTGAGCCCATGATTGCGTCGGGGAAGCCTTGAGGTACGCCGGGGTAGTATTGCAAGTAAGGCATTCGCACTTGACCGTCTTCGTCAAGGAAGCACTCAACCTTCTCGCCATACTTCTGGATGTATTCCTCTGAATTGTAATTCGGGTACGGGTTGTAGGCGGAACTGGTCATAGGTAAGCTGTCTGAGCGTTTTTGCACAGTCTTCCTTGCTTGCTCTTCCTCCCCTGGTGATTTATCCGTTTGCAAAGCATCTTCCATTGCTACCGTCAACTCATCTAAGGTGCCATCTCCTGGATATTCCGGCACGCTTTCGTTTCGTGGGACCAACGTCCTAATACCTCCATGGTAGCGTTTCAAGAAAGGAAAGCTTTCCCAAGCGTGTGGTTTCGGCGCTGGTTTGGCGACATCAATTGGCACCTGCTCAGCACGGCCAAACAGTGTGAATCGGAAGAGATTGAGGACGAAGAGGAGGAGCGCAACAAAGACAGCCAGACAGACACATCTCATCAATCGATGCGGCATAATCCCATTTCTCCGCGGTCGCCGCCGCCGAGACGGGCTGCCGAGCATAGGAATGTGAGAGCTCAGTGAGCCTGAGGTTACTCGCGAGGTATCGGAGTATACGGGTTCGTCGTCGCTGAGAGAGGAATCGTAGGCTATGGGCGACGAAGCCTTTTCGGGGTCAAGATGATCGCGCGGACGAGACCATTGGTTCGGATCTCGATATCGTGTCGTCTTAGACATGGCATAAATATGTTTTTGGGATCAAGGTCGTCAAAATGACGTCCGCCCACGGTTGCACGTGCACCGGGCTTTGAGTTTATTGAAGTTGCGATTGTAGTGTATGTGTAATGATATGCGGCGGAGGTTGGAATGATACTCTGTACGAATGGATACTGGAATATCGGAATAATGAGTAGCAGTATGTAGATGAGAGAAATCAATGAGCAGATGGAATCATAACAGATCATGGGGAGTCTGGCTGGAGGCAAAGAAAAGCAGGTAAATAATAGGAGCAACTGGTGGAGCGGGCTCGATCTGTCTATCGCAAATCAAGTGAGGAAGCCAATAATCGCCCAAGAAAGAAGGCGCATCTTAAACTGGACTAAGGGACGATGGTTGCTCAAGTGACTGGCGCCATAAGTTGAGAGTGGAGCTGCGGCAACATAGAGTGTCCAATAGGAGATCCGTCCCTGACTAGTAGCATGATTCATTGGTCAAAAGAGATTTAATGTGGGTACAACATAAGATTATCCGGCCAATCAAAAAAAAGCTGTCCCGCACTTCTGTGAGCGCTGATTGGCTCGCCTCCCACAGTTACAGTCTTGGCAGACGGTAGGTGCCTCAGGCGGCGTCAGGCCCCTTGCGATTTTTCTACAAGTCAGAGCACATCTACTAAGGAGAATGCTTGAGGCAATGTAAGATGATGATATTCCTCGCCTCTAAGCCGGCTGTGCCGGATGATCTAGGAGCGAAGTCTAGGCGGTGAAGCCGCGGGTAGACTAACCTAGTTCTAGTAATACAGTGGCAGAACGTCCGGTAGCGCAGCAGGTGCCTCAAGAGAAGGCCGCTGTCCTCAGCGGACCAGGACGATACATGAGAAACGAAGAAAAGACATAACCATTTTGCAGAACGCGAGGAAAAACAAGACTGGGAATATTAATGGGATGGGAAATTTCGGCCGGTCGGAACGGCATGTGGTGTGATAAATAGTCGTAGATAAAGCATATAACGCAAGATCCGGGAAAAACATTCTGAAAAAGGCAAGCGAAACCATAGAGACTCATGAGGTTCTGTCCCCGACCATCTCCAAACAGTCCGGGCTCATGAATCGCTACACAAGTCTAGAACTCTTTGGCGATCATGTCATTGATCTCTGCAAGACGTTCTTCACTGACGTAGTCCTCCTCTGTCTCAGCAGTGTCGTCAACGATCGGCTGTTCTGGGCAGACAGTTTCAACGAACTGGTAGCGATGGTGTGCGGTGCCGTAGGCATTGTCAACGATGATAATCTGCTGGGAACGGCCTCGGCGGAAATTGTGCTCAATCTTTGGGATCTTCTCATTGTCCCAGTTGATTTTGGCGGGCGTAAGACGATGCTTCTTTGGTGCTGGTCGAGACATGGTATGTAGGCGCTGTGCTGGACTGATGCATCTTCCTTCGAGGAGTCTCCAGCCGGCTGTGCTGCAGCTTCGTCTGCCGCTTTTCTCTTTGCAGCTTTTTTAGCGTCATCGTCCTTGTATGGGGGAACGTCCAAGCCCAACTCATCAGACATTTTGCGCAGTTTGTTGTTGACGAAGGTGCAACGCTTCAGTTTCTTCCATCTTTCGCGATTGGTCTCCCATAGTGGGGTAGTCCGGATTTCTGTTTCATCGTGACGAATACGTTTTCCAGTCGCGTGGTAGAGATCAACACATTGGTAGATGGCGCCGGGCTTTTCTTGCAGCTGCTCTGGGGTATAGAGCTTGTTTGCAGGGTAGTTCTTGTCGTCGATGATCGCGACCAATTTGTCAAACTCCTTCTGGCGATCTTCAGGGATTTTGTCGCGCATGTAGTCAATGACATGTCGGACACGGCGCTCACCGCGCATGTCTATGTACTTGCGGTCTTTGAACGTCGCGATCTCCCTTTCGCGGGCTTTTTCGTTCAGTACCATCGTGGCTGATGGGTGAGGTAATGCGCTAGTTGATTTGTCTGAGTGAAGAGATGAAGTGAAGTAGTGGAGGTTGGAGCCAGGCGAGTGACTTGCGAGTAAAGAGAAAAGAGGAGAGAGGAGTGGTGTGAAGGAGAGGAGAGAAGAAAGAGAAGAAAGTTGGTGGTGAAGAGGTATTTATAGGTCGAAGTGAGGTGAGGGTTCCTCAGCTCGCAGCTCAGAGCGCTCTCAGATCTTGGACGAGATTTGTGAGTTTCGCGAGGAAATTTGTAGTGACGATAACTGCATATGCGGCGCACGGTCTATCAGTGTTGTCTGAGAGGTAGGGCGAAAATAACAAGGGTTGTTTTGGTGTGTAAGAGCGATCGAAGAGAAAAATAGGTGGAGAGTGGTTGGTCAGCATTGAATCGGTGACGAGGAAAGGATGCGACCGTGGGATTGTAGTTCTCAACAACAGCCAGGTGAATGAATCGCGACCATGAGATGTCCAGCAACAGCACTGCATGAAGCCCAGATACGATCATTGGAGACGTTATTGAAAGACGTAAAGCGATTGTAGGACGAGATTTCAGAAAGCCTAAATGTGGCTGGGGAATTTCGAATTTGTTGCGGGATTGGGGCGGACGGTCGCGCGAAAATTTTCAGTGTCAGTGATCAAGCGTGAAACCAGGCGGTCAATTTTAATAGAATGGTCATTGTAGATTCTGGTCGAGGAATTGGTTCGGACGGGTGTGATGCTCTGAAGATTGAGCGCGCGAAAATTTCCGACGGTGGTGTAGGGTGCGGAGCTTTGTTGATAGCTGCAAAGGTATGATGCAACAAAATATAGCGAGTATATGCGAAGAAGCGATGTTTTGGAGGGCGGTACGGCGGTGATCGAAAGACGGCGGCGATAATATGCGGAGAAATATCGTGAACTGTGCGAGAAATAATGATAATATTGCGCGGTAAGGATAAATGATGAGGAGCCTTATTTAGGCAGTTGGAATAATTCGCTTCAGGCTGAAGCGATGGCGCAAGTGATTGACTGCTGCCTGCGCGATTCTTCGTGGGCGTCCTCTCTTTCGCTGTAGAACGGCCGGTTGGTTTTCTGTAGTGATTCTGTTTTCGTAATCTGCGACTGCTTCCTGAGCGTCAGTAAGTTCATATGGTTGCAGCCAGCTATCCTCTTCCCTGGAGGCGTTTTTCCATCGAACTCGGTATTCTGTGATGGGCTTCGAGTACCGGCCAACGCGTCGCACTCTTTTGTCGATAATATCTTCGATCTCGAAGCGATCGACACCATCAGGATCTGTGGATATTCTCTCTGCGCGACCCCTCTTTTGTTTAAAGGGATCAGGACCAGGGTATGGTTCCAGGACAGTGACCGGAAGGACTGGGTGCACTTTCCATTCGACCGGCAGTTTGATTTCATATGCCAATCTACCGACACGTCGTTTCACGGTGTGTGGCCCTGAAAACTGTTGCTGGAATTTGGTACCCAGCTGGTCTTGGTCGGACGCGTTCCTTCGGTCAGCTGGAATTGTGTATCCCTCATGTAGGCGGATCAGGACTTGGTCGCCTGGAGCGTATGCTTTCCAAGTGTGCTTCTTGTCATAAGCTCGTTTTATGTCCATTGCGGCTAATTGTAGACTCTCACGTGCGTCCGTCCTTAGGTCAAAGTCTTGAGCCGTAAGATTTGGGTTCATGAGCGATGTGGGATCGTTGAGTTTTAGACCGTACATGAGCTGATGCGGCGAGTACCCCGAAGGTTGAGTGGGTGCTGAATTCAGGATGTGGGTAAGGAATGGCAACAATTTTTTCCACTGCTTCTGATCTGGGAGATTGATGAGTAGGTAGTGAAACTTGATTTCGACTGTCTGGTTCGTTCTCTCCGACTGCCCGTTAGTTTGCGGGTGATGTGCGGTGGAGTAAAGCAGGTCTGTCTTTAGCTCCTTGAATATGAATCGCCAGAGATCTGAAACGAATTTTCTATCGCGGTCTGATATGATTTTGCATGGCACGCCCCAATTGCTCCCAAGAAGCTTGGCGAGTAGAGCTTTTCCCCATTGCTCTGCAGTCCAAGTTGTCTTCCTGGAATAAGAAGTTTTGCTTTCGACGCTTTACACGTGACTGTCATAATGCAGTCATCTCCGTCTGGCGTGACCGGCAGTGCTAAGATGAAATCGATTGTGATGGTGTGGAAAATTGTGTCAGGCGTCAAGATTGGCTGAGAACTGCCGAAGGGCCTGTGCCGTCTTGTTTCATGCTTTAGACAATCGTCGCAATGTGCGACGTAATCCCTGGCCTGTTTTGTGTGACTCGGTGGATTGCGAAAGCGTTCAGCCGGCTGATCAAATTCTTGACACCCCCATGTCCCATTTGATCATGCGCCAGACTCAATACCTCCTTGACCATGTTTTTGGGAATGCAAAGTCGTCGGGTGCCATCCGGCTGTGTACGATCAACGGAATAGATGAGCCCATTTTGTTCCAACTCGTACGGCAGCACAGCGGGTCTGTCGTCTGACGTTTGTTGTTCGTCCCGAAGCATTTCCAGAATTTTCTGGAAGTGTGTGTCCTTGTCGTAACCCTTCACGAGCCTTTTCCTAAACTCTGGAGACATCTCCACCAGTGTAGCAGTGTAAATTGGACTTGGATCGACGGCCGGTTGGTCGGGGTTGCCTTCTTCGGTATCCTGGGCAAGGGATGCAAGCGAGTGGCGGGAGGTTTCACGAATATCGCCATTGAAGGCACCGATAAGTTCGAGCGTATCGAGATTTTCGGCGTTGGGCTCGGAATTCGCGGACGGGAGGCGGGACAAGGCATCGGCGACTATATTCTTCTTGCCGGGCTTGTGGACGAGCACAATATTGAAGCGTTGGATGAATTGGGAAGCTGTGACGAGTCTCAAGTTCATTTTCTCAAGCGACGATGTTTGAAGCGAAGTTTGTTTGGCTATACTGAGTGTTGCGGAGTGGTCAGTATGTATGATTGGAGGTTTTTTTGACGCTTCGATCAGATGTCTGAGTTTCTTCAATGTCCATACGAGGCAAGCAACTTCCATCTCTGTCGGCCAGTAATTCTTTTCAGCGGGGTTTGTAGATCGGCTGAGGAAAGATAATCGGCTGGACTTTCCTTCGGTCAGGGTCGGCTTTTGCTTTGCGAGCTAAACGAGACAAGCCGGGTCCCTGTTTCTGTTCGTCCGTACTCGCGTCGTCACGCAAGTAGTATGCATATGCGGAGAAACCGGCTTTGCACGCATCAATGTCGATGTACATTTATATTTCCTCAACGAAATGATAGAGAAACATAAGCTCCTTGAAATGTTCCCGGATAATATGAAAGGCCTTCAGTTCTTCCGAGGTCGGTTGTTCGATGGCTGTTTTGCGAGCGAAAGCTTTCCGTGGCTGGCCTAATATCGGAGCCGGTTTTAGCAAGGCAGTTTTACGCTGCTGCAAAGGCTTGATAATTTCTGCGAAACGAGGAATATGGCTCCTGAACCAACCGGTTGCTTCCAACTAGTGTTCGAGCTCCTGTAGTTTCCTAGGGGAAGGCAAATCAACAATAGCAGCCGCCCGTTCCTGCGGAGGTGACGCGACGGGTATATTGACGACATTGTTATTTCGTCGGAAACATTGGACGACCACATCCGGCACCTTACTCCGTACATCTGTTTTCTCAGTATTACAGGAACGAAACATTTCTTTGAGCCCGAAGAAAGCATTTATTGGCTTCCCTTCAGTTAATCTTCTCGGCCGGCATGTCAGTTCCTTAGGACTCAGCACTCCCACAACCTGCGGCTGTGAGTCGGCCCGGGCTCAAGGGCCAAGGTCATTTTTGTATGGGATCGGTAACAAAAGTGACATTTAGATAATCTTAAATTATCACCCAACGACATCTAAAAATGATTCCAAAAGTGAGATATATTAATATTTATATAAAGATATATAATATATCCAAAAATTAAATTCTAAAAGTCATTAATAGTTATTGAAAAATTGAGCTGGATTTTACGCATACAAAAATTTTAGCCCTATAAAAATTCGTGTAGAACCCTTTTGTAATTTTATATTTTTCATCTAGTATATTATATAACTTATAGTAAGAAATTCAATTTCTAATTTTTAAAGCAATATATTATATTTTAGGGTTGTTATTTAAGATTATCTAAATGTCACTTTTGTTAGCGATCCCATACAAAAATGACCTTGGCCCTTGAGCCCGGGCCGACTCACAGCCGCAGGGTGTGGGAGGTGACGCGACGGGTAAATGCGGCAAAACTCTCGAAATTCGCGCAAGAGGTTATCCATGATTCGTTGCACATAAGCCGGACTGTTGCAGTAGCCCATCGGCGCAACTTTGTAATATTCATGTCCGCGATGAGAGATAACACATAGACGATCATAATGACCGGTTTTGACTCGCCATTGGAAAAACATAGCAACTGCATCCACGATAGTAATATATTTGCATCCAGAAATCATAGCGATAATGTCTTCCTGCCGAGGCATTGGATAGACATCTTTGATGGAGGCCTTGTTGCCGCTGCGAATATCCGTTACAACGCGGGCTTGAACCGGTCCGTCAGGCCCCTCCACCCATCTCCAGACTACGAAGACTGGGAAGCCGGTTGGTGAGGGGCCGTCGCAAAACCCATCCGGTCTTGCTGGTGCAATTGGTCATGGACTTCGTCGATAATTTTTTTGTCGCGGGCGCTGGCCGAGTACACTCGTCCTGATTGATCGACTATAGATTCCCAACCATCTCGCATAGGTATGGGCATCCACTGATCCTCAGGAACATCCGCAAAACCCTTATCACGCCAAATGTCGAAATTCATGACTGTGTCTTGAAGGAGATCGGCTTCGCCAGAGCCATCATCGTAGACTGTGATTCCATTCGGCAAGACACGGGTCATTTCGGGCATTGAGTTCAGCGACATTGCTTTGGTCGGGGCTTGTCCAGCGTCGGTCATCCCTTCAACGGACACTCGGGAGGTGAAATTCTGGACGAGCACGTCCGCTATGGTGTCCACGCGGCAAGCGCCAGTTTCTTCAAACTCGGAGATAACGCCCAAGCGCGTCCGGCGTGGGATGTTCCAGTCGCGATTTGTTGGGTTGTGAGCCACGATCCATGACAAGTTCGAGTCGACGATATGCGGTTGCAATGATACGCGATTGTATTCCGGTGAAAAAATGTAGTGCCTGTCTTCTTGCATTTCCATTTTGAAATGAACCGGAATGTCTTTTGTGGCTCCTGCGGGGATGATGGTATGTTCCTTGCAAAAGACCGGTTTGCCAGCTGTTGTTCGACCACCTTCTCGAACTTTGATCTTGAGAGGGATTTTTGCTCCTGAGCAGGATTGAATTCTAGCGTACGGTCGTTTCGCTGATAGCATAAGGTCGAATTCGTAATCGCCTAAGGTATCCATTCCAATAAGCAAGTTTGCGCGTAGGCCATCGACAACATGGGCTTCGATCGGAATCGCGACCACCACGTCTTCGCCAGAGACCGTGGCGTTGAAGCGAACGAACAGCCGGATGAATTCTTTGGTCTGGTGTTTGTCGGAACCGATGCCATTGATAGTCAGAGTTTCGTTTCGAGATCTCACTTCCGCGTTCGGGATCTGTTCCTTCAGAAACATGCGATCCACTATTGTGGGTGTACAGCCAGTGTCGAGACAAACGTCTTTGTCTTGAGACTGAGATTCAGGTGAGAGGTCGGCCAAAACTGAAAGTGAGGCGGGAGTGATTGTGTAATGCCAGCTGCGAAAGGCATTGCCAAGGCGCTTCGAGCTGGACTTATTGACAGCTGGTATGATGACGCGGCGTTGTTTGACGGTCGGATTCTCGATCTGACCTTGGTGCGCGGACACTTCGATTCCAGCCGGCTGTTTGGTGATCAAATCTGGGTTCTGCTCACACGTCTTAAGGTGTTTGTGCAGCTTGTTGTTTGACTCGAATTGCTCATGGCAGCGGAGGCATTCGTGTGTTGGTTCGATCGCAGCGTGGAAAGAGGGAACGTCACGTGGGTCAGGCTCGTCATAGCGATCATCGTAGGCCTGGTAGTAACCTTGTTGGTAGTAACCGTAATCGCTTCCAAAATCCTCGGTGGCTGAAGACTCATATCCGCGATCGTTGTAGCCATCCTGATAACATTGGGCACGCTCATCAGCGATAAACTCTAAAGCCTGCACGGGATCTGGGGACTGGGGCGGGTCCTGCGATCCTTGTTCAGCGCTGCCGGCTTGCTGAGTACCAGCGTGATAGCCCTGTGAAGAACTGCCGGCAGTTTGTTGTTGCTGGTCTCCGGAACCAGCGTGATTGTTGTAGCGGGGTCGACCATTGGCAGCCTGTGCATAGTTTGCATTGGCTTTATTCTAGGGATTCCAAGGACGGCGCTGATACTGATTCTGCTGGGCTGGCACAGCCAGTTGTTGGGGTTTGTATGCCTGAGCGGGGGGTTGATTAGCATACTGGTTCTAGTTAGGGCCGGCTTGCTGGTTATATGGACGATCGCGAAGTGGCAAAGGGCGGTATAGCGCGTTGGAGAAATTGTTGGAGGCTTGTCGACCAGCCGGCTGGTACTGACGTTGCCTGCCAGTTTGGTAATTGTTATAATTAGCGCGATAGTAACCTCGGTTGTTGTAATTGTTTCGTTGTGATTGCTGAGTCTCCACAATCTCTTGCCATACCAGATAGCGATCTCCGACAAACTCCATCCATTGCTCCAATGTGTCAGAAGGTTGCGGGGTTGCGATACTGGTTTTGAACATTGGGTCGAGCTTTAGCCAGGCTTGGTTAAGCTGGGTAAAGCAATCGTTCATCCTGAGGGCTTTGCACGCCCGGATGATCTCCTGGGTGTACATCTGTGGCGTGCGGCCAGCGCGGATTTCAGCCGGTCCGTACTTCAAGGAGTTAAGCCGGCTAGTTACCTGTACTGCACTTGGCTTAAAGCGTTTTATAAGTGCCGAGAACCAACCATTCTCCAACGACCGTCGACGAAGCAGTTCTTTTTGGGTGTCGGTAAGTTCCACTAATTACCAGCTTTGGGCGCTACCTCTCAGGGAGTTGTGGATTTAGGTCCGAATGAAATCCTCCCCGCGAAAGGCAACCGCATTCCGCACATTTTCTATGAAGAGGAAAGTGTCGCGGAAGAAATTTTGACTACCATTCTGCACGAGTCCATCGAGTCCGGTGATCTCTCTGTCCGTGGCTTCAGGGTAAAAGTAACCAATCTCTTCTTGCTTCCAGGGGCTCTTGACATAGATAGAGCTGCTTTGAGACAAGTCCGGTCCCAAATCCACACCGCTACCACCTATATCGTCCAAGTGTGAAATCGGGTCATTGGCGTCGGTGTTAATGGGAAAACGGCCGGCATTGCTCGAGGAGGCATTGAGGCTGGTTTGCTGGGTAGTAGGTTGGGCCTGTTGATTCTTTTCGATAGCAGTCATCCGCGTGTTCATTGTGACAAACTGGTTAGCCACTGAGTCGTGGAGCTTCTTGAGGTTGTCTTGAAACATTTTGGCGAGGGCGTTGTTTGAGATTTCATATCCTTCTTGAGCGAAATCAAAGGATTCATTAGGAGGCACTCTTGACTTGCCATTGTTGTTTGAGTGGGAGCTGTCTGCCTGCTCCATGTTGACTATGTTCCGATTAGAGGCAGCAACACGGCCGGCAGGGGAGGTGGGATTGAATTCAGTAGAAGTCCCTGGTATGAAGTCAACCGACTTCGAGCGAGAGCGTGACGAGGGCCGGTAGTTTGCTGTTCCGAATGGCTTGTCTGGCGGGGACCAGCCTAGTGGTACAGGTTGTTTTGCGACCCACTCCGTAAAGATGGGGTTAGATCGAAAGTGGTCGCTAAGTTCGAGGAATTTTTTGACAGCTTGGTGAAACGCACCGGATTCAACAACCCAGTTGTGAGGGTAGTAAACGATGGATTTTTTGTTCTTGGCAACCGTGCCGCGGTCTTTGAATCGTTCGACGTTGAGGATAAGCGAGTAGCGTGAAGTATCCGTCTCAGGTTTGGAGACTTTGGACCACTGGATTTGAAAACCGTCGGCAATTTCTTGATATAGAATCCAATCGAGTTGGTCGATAGTATCAAGGTTTAGACGGTTCCTTCTCGCTTCCGAGATTGTGGCGTATACACCGATTTGAAGTCCCAATTTGGCGAGCTTCGGGGAGATTTTGGGGGTGCTTGACTCAAAGCAAGAGGAATTGGTGTTGCTGATTCGCCCATTTGGGGAAGGCGGTGGGGTCTGGGCTCCTTCCGTGTGTGGGACTGCCGGCCTTGGCGGGAGGTCCTAAGCGAGTCGTACGGGGAGCTGTGGGGGGAGAAGGTATCCCGGTCGCAGTGATTGGACGCCAGGCACGTTGAAAAATGTGGATATAAAGCTTGGAGGAAGATCAGGGGAAAGTAGAGGAGTAGATAGTGAGGAGGTTTTGATGAAAAACGATGGGGTGAGGAAGATCGAGATAAAAGGGTGTCAACTTGGTCTTTTGCAAGGCCGGACGTGCAGAAGGGGTTGACCGCAGTCAAATCGAGGTTTTGCACGATCGCGTGCGATATTTCCCGGGGATCAGGAACTGCCGGAGGTTCGGGAATTGAATCTCAGGACTTAAGGACGTGCTACCATCTGTTATGCCTACGGCACATCTACTAAGGAGAATGCTTGAGGCAATGATATTGAGGGCCTCTAAGCCGGCTGTGCCGGATGATCTAGGAGCGAAGTCTAGGCG
This sequence comes from Talaromyces nanjingensis, assembly GCA_031010415.1. Lineage (NCBI taxonomy): Eukaryota > Fungi > Ascomycota > Eurotiomycetes > Eurotiales > Trichocomaceae > Talaromyces > Talaromyces nanjingensis. The sequence goes on from JARFPJ010000005.1 coordinate 2,400,081, forward strand.
GTGTAGCCGCAGGTAGACTAACCTATTTCTAGTAATACATGGCAGAACGTCCGGTAGCGTGGCAGACGGGTAGACAAACAGTATGCCGGTGGCGTAGCACACGATCATTCTAACTGTGCATCCTCTCCCTCCTCTCCTGCTCCTGCTGACTTCTTCGACTTCTTCGACTTCCTCCGTTTCCTGTTCTCCACATCCATAGGCAGAGCTTCATCCAAAAGTTCCCGGAGTTTGGCGAGATCTAGTGGGGGCGGAGATTTCGAAGGGTGCGGAGGATTGTGTAGAATAGCATCCCACTTTAGTTGTAGTATACTTTCAGAGGGTTTGGAGCTGGGAGCTGGAGGAGGGTAGATCTATAGCTGTTAGAATGTTCTCAAGCATTTTCAGAAATCTCAATCGACTTACCTTTCTGGAAACCTTAGCATAAAAAGCTTTGTTCGTTTTATGATTGTAGCGCCAAAGCTGTAAAGATCCACTGTGAAGAGTTGTGTCGTCCGGCTGTGATGGAGGTTCAATTTTGACCAGGATGACGAGTTTAATTTTGCCTTCTGAGCCTTCTAGAAGTACCCTTGCATCATTCTGAAGATCTTGCATGCTTTCAGAGTACCCAACTTCGAGAGCAATGCTTGGACCATCAGTGAGTGCCTTTGTTCTGTCTGGGTATAGAAGAGCATCAGGTCTCTTATCGCTGGTACATATTAGTAGATTGTCTAACCAAATAGTCTCAAGTCAAGAAAAGAAATTACCGGTCGGGAAAACAGAGCTCCGTCTCAGTCAATGTGTAGAGTTTTGGAACAGGTGTCAACAGCGTAATCTCACTAGCCCAATTTTGAAACCATGCCACAGCCGATTGATGAACATAAGTAGGCATCGTAACGAACTTAAGATGCTTCAAAGAAGCATCGTAAGTAAGGCTTCTAAAAGATTCAAAGACTTGAGTAATGTTTTTCACATAGAAAAATATAGGTAATTTGGTACTTACACTGCCGGGTGTGTTTCCAAGAGACTCTCAAGACTTTCAAAGTCAGGCCGGTCACAGATGAATCGATGGACAGTCTCCTCAGCCGGCGGTTTGGTGATAATAGATTTGACAAAGTCCAGACCGACGGGGATGTACTGTGATGATGGCTCTTTGAGTGGGTTTTTGAGTATCTCGTTGGTGGAATCTATGGTGGGCGATGCAGCATAGCGAGCGATTTGATCCATTATTGAGGAGAGACGAGACTTGGGTGAGAGCAAAGTCAGGGAGGGTGAGGGTAGTCGAAAGGGAAAGTGGGAGTAGAGAGTGAGAGTAGTCGACAAGGAAAGTGCCAGTGGAGTGAAGGTGAAATGTCAAGAGAGGCAGGCACACCGCCTGGGTGGATACTTGGGCTGGTGTTTGCTCGACACCTTTCCGTTTCCGGACTAGCGTCTCTCCCGTTGTCATGGTTCCCAGGCAGTAAACAACCCTCTCTCTCGAATCAACTTCTACCACGAGAGCACACCCATCAACACGCACCATGCAATGACATCAGATTAGATATCATTATCATCATCGCGTCTGCGGTTATCGTTTTCTAGCCCAAGGACAACAGCTTCATGTTCCCGACTCAACGGATGAGAGCTCATAAGACAACCGCCAACCAGTCCAGCACCCGCAATGCCAACATACTACGATCCGTTAACCTCATCACGATGTTTCAAGTCACCAAGTGGCGGAGGACCTACCATAATCCACATACTTATCAGAGCATGATGCAAGGCATGTCTTGCAACTGCCTGCTGTGCCGGAGGTAGTGAATTGACCACACCGATATTCGCTGCCGCATCACCGCTGGAAAGAAGGCCGCCGAGCGAGGGTCCAAGAGCTGCTGTCAAGGCTGGGCCTTGCTTTACCATCTGGTTCTGAAAGACCACAGACCCGAGGACCAAGGAGATTGCGCAAGCTATTGTCCGGACAAAACCGATAGTAGATGTAGCTGTAGCAGCGTTGCGGTTACCCACGATTGCCTGCAGGGAGAGCAAAGGTGCTTCAAAGTTGAGTCCAATCCCTGTCCCTGAGATAATCTGAAATGCTATAAGTTTTGGCCAGTTGAGGTATTCATCGAGATTGATCAAGAGGCCCACGCCAAGCGCCATCAAAGCCAACCCCAAGTATGTCGTTGGCATGTAGCGTCCCGTTTTCTGGATGAACAACCCAGTCAATGCTCCCGAGATACTGATTGCCAAAATGAAAGGCAGGAAATAAACTCCAGACAGAATAGGACTGATGCCTAGGACAGTCTGGAAATACAACGGCAGATAATAAGCTTGTCCCATGAAGACGAGTCCATGGCAGAAGCAAAGAATGAATGATCCAACCCCAGATCTGTATTTGAAAAGGTCCATCGGAATAACGGGATATCTTGCGATCTTTTTCTCGTTGACAACGAATAGAGCCCCAACAAGAACGGAAAAGACAAGAAGACAGACCACAGTTGCGGAGCTCCATGGGCGTGTGACACCACCAAAGTCCAGACCTAGGAGAAGCATCAGGGTACTTCCAATGACAAGTGATCCGCCTGTCCAGTCGATGGCTTTGAGACCTTCCCACACCGGGGTTCGAGGTGTGTTTAACTTGAGCACGAACCACAGTAGGGCAAACACGGCTCCGATAATTGGCACTGTTATTGTCAGTGGTGACAGTTCAACGGCAAGGTAGAATTTGTTCGGACTTACGGTTGATATAGAAGCACCATCTCCATCTGCAATTCAGACGCAAAGTTAACTCTCATACCATGGTGAGGTCAGGTCAGGTTGAACTCACGATAATTTTTCCGAAAAGACACCTCCAAGGACAGGTCCCACGCCACTCGCGATTGCCCATACCACGGACAGCAATCCAAAATAAAGCCCTCGATCCCTAAGTGCAAACAGATCACTCACGCAAATATTCACCAGAATATTCAGGCCGGCCGATCCCACACCTTGGACTGCTCTTCCCGCAAGCAGCAGACTAATTGAATTTGCCGCTGCACAAATCACACTGCCGACAAAGAAGACCACCAGCCCAGCCAAGAGCAAAGGCTTACGGCCCCAGATGTCCGAAAGCTTACCCCATGTAGGCATTGTAGCTGTATTAGCTAGTGTGTATGCGCTGCCGATCCATGTATACCCGGAAGCTGAGTGGAAGTGACTTGCAATAGCAGGGGAAGCGGTTGAGATGATTGTGATGTCCAGCGCTGAGACGAAGACGCTGGCACTGAGGGATAGCATGATGACTGCGATGCGAGAAATTTTTAGCGTTGGTGCCGTTAGTTCTGGCACTGGCTGCGATGGTGATGCTGTGTTCGTTGTTGACTGATGTGAGATAGCATCGTTCTCAGGGTGTTGTTGCGAGTGGTGTTGGTCATTGCTTAGCTGATGAAGCTCGATGTTTGTCTCACTGCTTTCGCTGGCCATAGCTGTGGCCTCCATGGTTGTCTCCGGTACTGTTATATGATTTCGAGATGTTGAGTCAAACAATTTACAAGTCAAGGTCTGATATCAACATTGAAGTACTTGGCCTGACATGGAGTCGGCGAGGCAGTATTTATATATATTTGCAAGTCCTAACGACATCAATTGATTATGCCAGGCAGGTGATCCCAGGATCATTCCAGAAATCTGCCAATCGGATTTGATTGAATGACTATATCCGATCTGATTTGAAATTCTGAATGGCAGCGTTATGCAAAATCCTACACGAACTGATAATTCTACGAATCAGCATGAAAGTGTTCCGGTTGAATAGACTTGATAGCGTGTGGAGCTGGCCTGGAGGGATCCACATCCATGGAAACCAGGAGGCGCTGTTGAGATTTCCAGGCTGGAAGCCATGCCCACCTTCCAGCCCTCCCGAAAAAAAAATTCAGTGCCCACTAAGACATTATTGCGAAAAAGAAGAAAGAATTCATGTCTCTTTCCGAGTATTCTGTACATCTCGTATAGCAAGTATGCACCAGCCTTCTACAATGACACAGAAAAAAGAGAAAAAATTAAAAAAGAAATCACGTGACCTACGCAGGGATCGAACCTGCAATCTTCCGCTCCGTAGGCGGACGCCTTGCCATTGGGCCAGCAGGCCATTGATGGAAGAAGGTGATCTGTTTTCAACTGAAGTATCGGAACTCCAAACGGAGCGTTTAGATGGCTCACGCTCGACTGGTCGATGATCACCATAGGGAATGATTGGATGTATTATTGGCAGGTTCAACGTCGCTGGTAAGTACGGAGCGGAGCAGCTTTGACTTTGGAAGAATAGTCGATAGGTATACGACCCTGTGTGAAGCAGTCAGAGCCCATTGACTAGGTAAAATAAGTAGCATTTGATCGTACCTACTCATCGTTCCACCTCATCTACCACCTTCTCGACCTCAGCCTCCGAGAACCGATGAAACAGCTTCCGTAGCTTCGACTCCTCGTCCGAACTTGCAGGCTGAACATGAAGCACAGGCACATCAAATTCATAAACGTCCTTCCATTTCTTGTTCTCCGGCACCATGATATCGACTTCGGTGTAGCGGAATGTCCGCCGTTGTTGTAGCTTCGAAAGGGTTAGCTTGGCGGTGTCGCAGAGGCCGCATTGCGCGCGAGTAAAGAGTGTCAGCCGGGCCGGTTGCGCGTTAAGCAGCGCTTTGGTAAAACGCATTCTGCCGATGATAATCTAGCGCAATGATTGGAAGAATTGGCTGTAGCGGTTGTTGACAGTGTTGTGTTGATAGCGATGGAGCTCATCCTATGGAACCTTCGAGTCTCCGCACTAACCCGATTAAGCGCAGTAGATCCCCGCGGATCGAAAGATGCAGAAAGTGAGCTCAACTTTCGACGAACTTCAGCAATCTGTCTTCTTGATTATATATTTTGCTCCGTCTTGACGTCCGTCTTCTGCATCTGAAGCAACTTGCGACCCGGTTTACTCTCCACAATCCATAGTGCTAGTCTCCCCGATGGCGAGCAAGTGCGTTCACAAAGGCTGCGGAAAGGTCTTTACTGACCCGGAGGAGGAATGTGTCTATCATCCAGGGCCACCAGTCTTTCACGAGGGTCAAAAGGGTATAATCGATCCATGTTCCAGAGAATCGCACAGTTATTACAGGCGCTAACGTGAACTGCACTGTTATACAGGCTGGAAATGCTGCAAACCCCGCGTTCTCACCTTTGACGAGTTCCTGACCATCCCACCTTGCACAACCGGCAAACATTCCACGGTCGACGATACCCCGAAAGAAACTCCTAAAGAGATTGATAGCGCCGCATTAGCGAACCTTGTCACTGAGCAACCGGCTCCTAAGACGACGACGCCCATCTCCGCAGCTGCGGCTGCTCTTCCTACACCGACACCCAACACAGCATCTGCGCCTGCACCGGAGCCGGATTCTGACGATCCTTCACTCTCGATTCCTGCGAATGCCACATGCCGACGTAAAGGTTGCAATGCTACTTATAACCCGGATGCTTCGCGTGACAGTGAAAAGTGCGAGCACCACCCAGGAGCACCGATTTTCCACGAGGGTAGCAAAGGATGGTCTTGCTGTAAGAGGAGGGTTTTGGAGTTTGACGAGTTTATGAAGATTCCTGGCTGCACGGAGAAGAAGAGACATTTGTTCGTTGGCAAGGGAAAGCCCGCGGGAGAGGAGAAGGTGGAAGATGTTCGGTACGTTTCGTTTTCCCAAAGTATGCCTTTTTCATACTAACAAGCTCATAAAGAACCGATTTCTATCAAACTGCAACCACCGTCAATGCATCGCTATACCTCAAAAACATCAACAAGGAGAAAGCCAAGGTCGCATTTACAGAAAGCACAGTCGAGTTCGACCTTCCCACCACAGACAAGAAACGATTCACAAAAACCTTCAATCTGTTCGGTCCCATCGATCCAGAGGCATCATCATATAACATCTTTGGCACCAAGATGGATTTCAAATTAGCGAAGAAGGATGGTCAGAGTTGGCCAGTGTTGCGCAGCGACGATAAATGGACCGGAGAGCGTATTCAGATTGGGCAGGCTGGTCGCGTTGCTTAGGATCGATCAGCATTTGGGGAGGCGTATTCAGTCACAGACTTTACTAAAAGTAAGAAAAGACAATTTGGGTTTACAGTTTGGATCAATGATCCTGGGGCATACAAGGAGTTTTTATCATTTTCGGCTTTGAAGGTAGGATTGCTATAGTTAGTATCAATGAAATATTTAACAGAGAAAGTCGCTCTTTATATGAAGATTACAATTTACTGGAATCATTATATGTTGAATTCGAGGAGAAGAGGTGTGGTTGATGTTTGGCATGGAATTCGAAGTTCATTGAACAGCCCCTCACGTGCTCAATCAAGCCCTATATCTGTGATGACTGTAAACTAGAGCCACTACTCTTGTTTTCCTATTTATTCAAGTTCATGAATGTTTTAGTTTTCACATATTATATTCATTGTTCAGGTTTATATATATTACAGATACACATTCAGCATGAAATCATACAACTTGAAGTAATACGAAAATGCTTCACCTCGCAAGAAAGCTTCAACACCTCCTCTTCTCAAATTTCGAAGCCTGATCCTCAGAATTTCCGATAAAGTCGTCATTGAGCCGTTCGATTATCTTTTAGTATAATGGATGACCACATTCGACTGAAGAACTCATGCCAAATGAAACATGGACCTGTTATACTGACGATGTTTCTCTGTTGAGTCCGGTTGAGCTGGCATGTTGTCTTGATGTCTTCGAACGAACACATAAGTAGAAAAGACTAGAAACAGGTACTGATGCATTCTGTCAGTGTGTTGACACGAGAACCATAATCTTCAGCGATCATGATATTTGCCAAAAGCTGTATAGCAGCTCTCCTGCACCAAAAATTGCTGCCTCCAATTCTTCCAACTAGCCGGGTATTGACGGCCAGTCAGATATGACTCTAGTCCCTTTGGTGTGTTATCTGCGCGTTCAATATTGTTGAACAAGAAGCCTAGGGCGCCACCATCATCAAGCACGAAAGAAGGTTTCCCGAAAAACCTCTTGAGGGTCTAAAATAAGGTACAGCCGCTGAGGTGTTTCAGAGGCAGAATAGTCAATCATTCCAACTGTATCAGGCCCATAGATGAAACTATCTAGGTTTTGAAATTCTTCCGGGTATGCAGACATGATCTTAAGGACCGAAATGAGGAGCGGGAGTAAGAGAAGAAGACTTTGGCCTGGGAAGATCGATTGATGTCTTGATAACCGCATTATCTTGTCGTTTCAAGAAGAAGAGCGACTTGCAAAGATATTGAAGTTGGTGGTAATTATTGAAGGAAGAAGACACGGCGAGAAATCCCTGAAGCTCAATGACCATTGGAGTCATGTGCTCACGCAGCCAGTTTTCAAGCAGGCTGACTTCGTTTTCGTTGTTCATGATATGCAGGATCATCGCGATACTGGCATCGTTCTCCGTGCTTTCACGCACAGAGCATGATGGGTACGCAAGACTTGTAGCTTATATATGACAAATCGTAATCAATCTAACCGAGTTCTTTTGATAGACTGGTAAATGTTCAAGACTTCGTTTTGCGGTACGGATTAGGATCCTGGCTTTCCTTGCCTTGCGGTTCCCACCCCCAGTCCGACTTCTGGATGGCGTGAAACGAGAAACGCAAGGCGATGGCGATGCGCGATGACTAGTCTCATGACCTTTGCGATTTGGACGTCACCGGGTAGATATCCTGCTGCATGACGTCGATCATCTCCTGTTGAGACCTGATCTTTCGTGCCTGAGCACTTATTTGAGGAAAGTGCGAAATTATGGGAATAAGATGGAAGACCCTACCCCCCATGCGTGTTGATGATGGTCGGTATGCTAGAGAGATCACGCGGGCGATACTGGTTGACGTTCCTTAATGTCTGTTGCTGCCGGAGATACTTCGTCGTAGTAACGTGAAACTCACACTTCCTGATACTGGCCTGCAATCCTGCGTCCCGGAGCCGCTGCATTACTGTTCGGACATGGATCTCATGTTCCACAGCGTTCTCGCTGTAGATCAATAGATCATCAACAAATGCGATCAAGAACTTGTCAAGGCAGTCAATAAAGATATCGTTTATCAACCTCTGGAACGTTGCGGGACCATTGGTTAGACCAAATGGCATGACTTCATACTTGAAGGTCCCGTAACGGCAACGGAATGTTGTCAGGTCGGCGGAATCCTGGTGCATCCGGATTCGGTGAAATCCTTCTGGGAACCGCATGTTGCTTTCCCAATGTAGCTCTGAGTTCGGTGAAATAGAATGGGGGGGTGTCCCTTCGCGATTGAGACAATAGGAGTTAGGACCGCGCTTTCTCGAGTGCATATTCACTTCCAAAACTGAACATCCATTCTCATCCTCCAATTTCACTTTGAACACTAGCGAGAACTCAAGGACCGTTTCTATTATTTGCAGGCACAACTGTTTAGGCCAGACCTTGGCTTCAGACAGAGAATCTGAAGGCTGACGCCCATCTTCTAGGTACCCCATGTTGCTTTCCCAATGTAGCTCTGAGTTCGGTGAAATAGAATGGGGGGGTGTCCCTTCGCTATTGAGACAACAGGAGTTAGGACTGCGCTTTCTCGAGTGCATGTTCACTTCCAAAACTGAACAGCCGTTCTCGTCCTCCAATTTCACTTTGACAACTGGCAAGACATTAAGGACTGTTTGTATTATTTGCACGCACAACGGTTCTTGAGAAGGATTGGGCTGCACGGCAGAGAAATTATTTTTCAAGGATAGAAAAGAGTCACCGGGCTTCATAGAGCTTCACTCTTCACGATCATGAGCTCCCTCGGAAAGGAATGGCTGTGATTTTTGAACACGTCATCCAACGTCGGCTCCTTGAGCAACAGCTCAATCTTGCGACGACAAATGTCAGTGACTTCCGAGCAGCAAATAGTGATTCGGCTCCAGACCAGACCGGACCATCACTTTCCGGCTCCGGCGTTGTCTTTGGGCCGGAGGCCAGAACCAGAAACTGTATCGTCACAATATTCGAAGATCTGATTCAGATCGCAATCCAAGTGTTGTTCGTTGAGTCAATAAATTGGTAGCGTGCCTGCCATAATGACTGATTGGGCGTCCCCCATAGGCCTTAAGAGTGAAGGATATTCGGCCTCGAGAAAGTCATGGGTTGGGGTGGAGGCCTAGGGTTTTTAACCCAGCCCCAGAGGAACCACGACCAAGTAATGTATCAAGATCGCCTGACGACCAATGGAGGGAGACCCAACGCGTATATAGTATCCAAATCGAAGTTGAGGCTGGAAGAATCATTCATTGCTTCAGTATATCCCCAGCTGATAGGGATTGAGCTGGATATTCGTGCGTCCATGCATTGAAATCCCCCTTGGCGAACTTTAGGTTGAAGTGGACATAGTCGAAGGTCCATTCAACACTGGAAGCTCCAGCAAAAGGAGTAAGGCTCAAAAGCCGGTAACCCTCTCGAGGCATGATCGCTATCACCTTCCAAAATCCATGACGATTCATTAATCGGTACTGAACTGCACGGGTGTGTTGTACTCCGATATTTCCATCGTCGAGAGCGGGAGATTATTTGAGCTGGTCGGGAGACCCAGCACCCCATGGGTGTTGATAATGGTCGGCATGCTTGAGAGATCATGTGGGTGATAATTGTTCATGTTTCTTAATGTTTCGACGAAGAGCCCATTGCTCTATTGTAGTATTTGGCATACTGCACCAAAGCAGCTTCAACAAGTCAAAGATCGTCCTATTATGTTGATTGTTAATCACTCATCCTTTGCACACTTTTGTGTCATGGTTGACATACCTCGATCAGAATCTTGCAGCAGTGGTCGTCACATGTCTGCATAGCTTCCCATACCCACTTTGTTCACAGTGATCCCAATCTTTCTGATGCCGTATCAATGTCACATAAGCGATAAGGTTGATTGATCTTAGCTCGTAAATCATAGTCATGAAACGTTTCGAGTCTCTGGGAGGTCTCAGTATCGGTATCAAAGACCACGAAGGAGTCAGAGGGCAAGACCAACTGATCATGTAGCGTGTATGGTGACCGGTGGAGTGAGACAGTGTATTTCCCATATGTGCTTCCTCTGTCACTCTTCATCTTCATCGTTGTCTGCCTTGTGTCGTAGTCTTCCACAGAATGCTGATGCAAATAATCATGTATGGAAGATAGCCGTTCACACTGGCAGAGTGTAGCGACGGCTGCATAAAGTTGTTGTTCGTCATGGCAGTGACCAGTCCGTAATTGATCCAGAAAATGGCTTGTAGTGAGGTAGATTTTTGAGAGCCGAGACATTCGTCGTCAGAATCGTCATCCTCTTCCTCGTGCGTTTTCACTCGCCCAGGATGACAACAAACAGAAGACTTCATCTCCAGTAAATAGAGTCTTTAGCTGAGCTCGGCCTCAAAACCGCGTCTTATGCATCAACAGAAGAAAGTGATGCAATTAAAACAGGTGAATATAAGGCTTGACATGTTTCGATGCATTCCATGATCGCACCTGATATGATTGATACCGACAACAAACTCAACCGGACGATGGCTGGGTTCACGTTTTGGTAATACGTAGCGTATTTGCCGCGATGAACTAGTTCGTCGGGGGCACTGCGGCCCCAGATCCTATCTGGGTTCGATGCGATAATACGACTTCCCTGGTATGATTTCGCTCCTTAGGTGTTCGAAGAGCTCTTGACCCCTTTTGGATGTGATGGTTCAGCTTTTTGAAGCTTGAGCTCGTTTCGGTAACGAGCGTTCTCATTGGCGTTCATACGCGCGTACCTGGGTCTGTTGGTGTCCTCCCATTCAGCTTTGTCACCCTCATTAGGTGTCTGTGTTAGTCGCCTCTTGGACGACATAGAAAAGAGCCGCAGCACAAGTAGCAGCATATGGGCCTTTTCAAGATCGGTTGTGTGCGGCCGTTTTGGTGGTGGCCTCCTCGGTATGTGGCAAGGTTGGTGTTTTGTTTGCTCAACCAGAATGTAAGAGCAGTATCCTAATGTGCTCCCATATCCGAAGACGTCGTCTCTTGTGCCGAATTGGTTTGAGATAGATTGAGCCAAAACCTTATAAACCTAGCACCAGGCTGTTGGCCGAACCCAGCGGTGTTCCTGAAATTTGCGAAGTACTGGGTATCGTTGTATCACAGGAGGATGTCGAGGCATTGGCGAGCGTATTGGGCCTTCTCATCACGGCCAGATAATAGCTCGTTCCTTAGGGTCTCCGCTTGTAGTTCCGAGCTAGAGTTTGTTGAATCCAAATCCTCCTGATCGTTCGGTGAAGTATTTAGAGCCAAATCTGGCTTGATTGTAGCACCGGCTCGTCTTGTAGATAGCGAACGCGGGCTGCTTTCCCCGGGCCCCCGGTAGCGGATTCGCACCCTGGTATCTAGTCCGATAGGGATTTTCATATGAAAGCGGTCGAAGATTCATACTCTGAATCCATATTTCTTAAAGTACCGACAAAGAGCCCATCACTCTCTTGCACTCCTTCCACTGCTGATGGAAACTGACAGTCACCTTGCTCCTTGACAAAATTTGCAAATAGCTCACGTCGTCAAGACCCCATGACCCAATTTCGGTCCGCGGGTCGCTTGCGCGTCATCCATGGGTTGATCAGACCCATAGATGAAACTCGATAGGTCTTAGAATTCCTTTAGGTATCCAGACATTATCAGAAGGATGCGTATAAAAAGGACCCTAGGCTCAGGAGGCGGTTGAGTAATCTTGGAAGTCGTTTCGACAAGAATATAGGATCGCAAGGTTCTTGAATTGGTAATGAAGAAGAGTGGATATGGATACGAGGTATGAGCTGTGTAATGAAATATGGAGTCTGGAATGTGTGGTGTGGTGTGTGTTGTGGTGGAAAGGATTTTTCATCGATGAGAGTCCAAGGTCATTCGAATATGAAGGACGACCCAACACCCCATTGATATTGATAATGGGGTGCGGATTTTCGCCATTCCGTCATGAAAACGCTTCATCACTGTTGCGATAATACGCCTTTTTGGGTATGATATCACTCTTCAAGTTTTTGAAGAGTCGCTTAACCCCCCGAGGACGTGCTGGCTCTGGTCTTGACAGTCTGAGCTCGTTCCGGTAGCGGGCGTTCTCATTGAGAATCCGCCGCGCGTATCTGGGCCTGTTCAAACCCTCCCAATCGGATTCCACGCCGTCATCACTTCGCTTTCGCTTGGAGTTATTGACGACGTGTTCACCTTCCGGGGTTATTTCGCTGAGACGGCGACTTACTATTAGCGGACAAAACATGTTAGCAACCTGATGATAGAAAATAATAATGAGAAACCTACTGGTTGCGCTCGTCTCGCGTTTGGGTACGCCGCTCGAGTAGGACGATTTCGGTTTGTTGTCCTGAAGGACCTAGAATACCACATTAGTAACTGTCAAAGCTGCTACTAGAATTTTTCGAGGGGCAAGTCATACAGAAGGAAAGGAGTTTGTAAACCAGACTGGTGAGACCATGTGTCGGCGTTCTACTTTCTTCCGATAATAGGCCTTTTTCGGTATAATCTCGCTTTTTAATTGCTGAAAAGGTCTCTTGACCCCTTCTGGCAAGAATGGCTCGGTTGTTGAAAGTCGGAGGGCGTGTCGGTAACGAGCGTTCTCATTGACTGTCTTGCGCAAGTACTTTGACCGGCAGACTCAAAGAGGAGAAGCTATAGATGGTTTATATTAACCCGATCATCGTTATCGCCGTCGTTGCGCTCGTCTCACGTTTGGGTTGCGAGTTGTCTGTGTACACAGCCGGGAAGTCACCGTGGGCCTGCGCATTATGGATGCCATTTCTTGACTGTGCTTCTGATACAGGTGCCGTAGCTGGTGATGTGGAAGTGTCTTGAAGTATAGAGAAAATGGGGAATGAAGTCAAGACATTCTTCCAATTGATAGATGTGTTCTTCGAACGAATTGTTAATTAGTACACGAAGTCTTGATCTCACGAATAACATATAATTTTTGCACTTACGTCTTTGGTTGAAGGCGCCTTCGGTATTTCCTGAGCCATGCTTGAAGCGGATAACGGTGCTAGATAATGAGCTCCCTGACATAGCAGGGATAGCTCAGCTTGTGGGAATAGTTGTCGTTGTATTGATCTCCGATGGAAGGGGCCCTTGCCCTAATCGAGCAGAAGTGAGGCGGATGATGAGAGCCTCCAGTCATGGTAGGTGGTACTCGTGCCGTTGTTGGATCACAAGGATTGCCTCAACGAGTCCCGAGATATAGATCAAGAGGGGCACCCCAAATATGGCAATAGTTCTGTTTCGAATGTCAGAATTCCTATCAAGACTAGGCCAGATTGTTCAACGACTTACCATATCAGTTGTCTAACCTCGCTGAAAGGTCAATAAAATACCATAGGCATCTTATATTTCAATGTTTGTCGATCACTTCAATGTTGATATCTTGTTGTCCATGGATATCTCAAGAGAATCTCGTTCATATAAGATGCGAAGAAGAATGGCTCAAGTTGAGAGGTGTTATGGTCATATATAGAGAAGGAGAAGGAGGTGGAGGAAGAAGAGAAAAAGCAGAAGGAGGTCAGAGGGTGAGATCCCTTGTATTTATACCTGGTGCAGAGACTTTCTGGAGCCCGATATCGCTGCCAAAAAGGAGAAGGAAGTCATTTGTGCAACGGCCAGAGCTCTCAAAAATCAAAATTTTCATTGATACATATTGCATCTCTACGAGAAACAAAGGGCGGTGCCCAAAGAGAGAAATTGGACCAAAATTGAGGCTTTTATTTCATTGATCCACTGTAGATGTTTGCAACTCAGAGATGGTGGCGAAGTTACACGGTATGAGATAGAGAAATTGCTTGCCCCTGTTGCACCAATAGAATTCTCGAAGAGAGCGAAGGACGACGTAACTTCGGGTATATATCGGGAAGGTATCATTTTTTGCGGTCATATGATGTATCTGTTCATTGTTTCAACATCCAAAATGCCTCAGCTTGAAGGGGCGTCGTGACAAGCAAGAAAACATAATCGGTGACTCAAAATGGCTTCCTTCCGTGGTGGAGATAGGAGGAAATAGTCGGCGAACGGAATGAAAGACTCGTTATGAGAGGCTGGGCAAATGAAAGAATGACAATCGACGGCCTCAATACATTGTCCAGCCTCCGCTCGCCGATATCGTCTGTCCAGTAACCCACCTACTTCGTTCCTCCGCTAGGAAGGCACATATCTGAGCAATGTCATCCACCGTAGCCAATCGTTGTTCGACCGGAGTAGATTTCTTTTGTGCCTCGACAATTGCCGGGTTGATTTGATAGATCATGTCCGTATCCACTGGACCAGGATTGACGCAATTGACAGTATGTCCGTCGACGCCCAATTCAGCCGCCCAACACCGCGTGAAACCTTCCATAGCTGCCTTGCTGGAGGAATAAAGAGAGTAACCGGGAAATCCCGCTCTTGCACCGACACTGCCGATGTTGATGATGCGACCTGGCCGACGGAGATGAGGCAGGACAGCTTGCGTCATCAACATGGTGCCTCGCACGTTGAGATCGTAGACATATTGCAAGTCCTCTGCAGTGGCTTCTGACAAGCGTTTCTGCACCTCGCAGCCGGCGTTGTTGACGAGGATAGTGATGCCGTCATCAGGGAAGGCTTTCAGCGTCGCGGCAACGACCTGTGATGGTCCTTCCAACGTACGTAGGTCGGCTTGGACTTTGATAGCAGAGCTGCCATATTTGTAGTCTGCTAGACGTGATAGGACATTGTCAGCTTTGGCTGAACTGGACTCACTGGTATATGTAACCACCACCTGGATAGTATTAGTTAGCAAGACCTGTCTTCCAACATGGGTTCAACGATACCTTTGCTCCACGTCTAGCAAATTCAACTGCAAGCCCTTCACCTATGCCACGAGATGAGCCAGTTATTATGGCTACTTTTCCATCAAGAGTGAGATCTCCCATGTTGTGAGGTCCAGCCTGAAGAGTGTATATACAAGGAGGAGAATGTATACGATGAAGAATGTTTAGGTGGGAAAGAACACCGTGGGGCTTTATATACATGCCAAAACAATCACGGAACAGGAACAACATCTTCCGAACTGCAGCGGCACTTTCCTTAGGCAGCAACTCCTTTTTAGTGCTTACTTCTTTGACCTTAGTGATACCGCTGTCACCACATACGTCATAGCCTATCTAGTTGTGTTAACCCTATGTACATATGTAGAGAATAACAATCAATAATGTAAACATTCCCTATAACATGAAAGAGTTTTGTACTTCAATAGCATGATTATACATTGAAAATCACAAGAGAAGAAATCAGTTTTTTGGGATTTGCAGTTGAGGCTGAATCGGCCAACATGATATCAATGTTCGATTACATGGCGTCCTCATGTATAGTTGCGTCAGGGGATACTAAGCCCGAATTTGAGTACATATAAATAATACTGGAGATCTTTTCCTGATGTACTAGATACAAACGCATGAATAAAACATAAATGCTATAATAAGATAGACAAGATGATCATGTGGTGTGTAGAGCCGCGGAGCAAGACGAGGTATTACTGACATATGTCGACGCAGGCATCAGAGAGAAAAATCGACGAGACAACCATAATAGTGCGCATCGTAGCTGCTGCCGAATGGTTCGCAAATATACGAACAAATGAGGTCAATCCTCGGTTTTTTGGCGTAGTAAGAGGACACACAATAGCTGCTGCCGAGCGGTGCTCAGCAATCTTGCCAATCAAGATCAAAGCGAGCAAGATGATGTTGATCGTGCGTATTTTGAAATAATAAGAGGACGCACAATAGCCGCTGCCGAATGATGCTCGGCAGAAAGGATATATTCCTCATCAAACGTATGATGTCGATCCTCACTATTTTGTCGTAGTAAGAGGACAGACAATAGTTGCTGCTGAGTGGCGCTCAGCAATCGTGCCAAATACGAAAAACGAAGGTTGTAGCCAGAAAATTGATGTTGGTCGTGTTCTTTTTGCTCGTAAGGGTGCGCATCTAGTGCTGCCGAGTGGTTCGCGTAGAGGGACAAATGATGTTATGTTGGCCGTCGTTTTTTTGAAATAGTAAGAGGACACACAATAGCTGCTGCCGAGTGATGCTCAGCAGAGCAGAGCGCGCCCTACTTATGTTGCAAGTAAGATTGCCAAAGCTGAAGAATGATGATCGATGTAAGAAACTTGACGTTGGTGGTGTTCTTTCTGGCAGTAGAGTGCGCCCTGTAGCTGCTGCTGAGTGGTAGTCAGCAGCAGCATTGTTGAACAGGATTCGTTGATCTTTGCTGGCGTTGTTCAACAAAATCGTGTCAAAATTGAAGAGCCTAATTCGAAAAGTGGTGTCAGTATTGTGAGGAAGACTTTCCATCGATTAAATCTGTAACGTACCTCTATCCCCATTCCAGTCCTCATAACGACTGGCCCTCGTGCTGTCTTCGTATGGTGTGTCTACACCATGCGAGATTCTTGTTCAAATGGTCTCTGGAAAGTTTGAAGTGGCTTCCTCAACAATGTACGTGTCGTGCTTCGAGTTTGACGATCTGTTAGGAGTCATATCTCGTCCGTTCTTGATCTGTTCTTTGACTCTTGAACGAGCCCGGAGAGTGATTATGGCCGATATCGACACTGGTGACAGGTAGCCGATGGAAAAGGAGGTTCGAAAATGCTGAAACTGGTTGCTCGTAATAGAGCTAATTATCTCTGAATCGATGCCATGCTGATCGATGAGCATGCAGTCCACAACCCTAGCAACTCCAGATGTTAATCATTGTCTGCATCAAATCAAGATTGGGAAGGAGTACATACCATGATATCTTCTTGCCGTAAAAAGCCAAGGAGCCTCATGACTGGAAAATGTAAATTGATATTCACATTCTAAGTGATACAACAAGATGATCTAGTATGGTATGATATAGCAAGACAACGGGATCAGGTAGAATGAGGCGGGATACCAACATCCTGTGAGACACCTCAGAACAGGTGTAGGAAGAATAGAAAGAGAAGAAGAATCAAAATCTCGCTTGCAGGGGGGAAGATGTTGTATTTATACCCCTCCTGCCTGGGTTGCCCGGTGTGTTGGGAGGTGCCCGATTAGGAAGGAGGTCACCGAACAGAACAAACAGAAAGAACAGAAGTCACGAGGACCCCGGATCTCACTGACGCCCTATCATAGGGTATTGGGCAATGGGATACTGTTACTGAAATACGCACTTTCTTATAGGATCGAAACCTGAAGAGATCACATTGGGAGCCTGTGTCATAGAAAGAAAAAAAAAATCAATATTCGAACAAGTAATGGTATGGTTGAGAATACAATGCTCCCCATGAATAAGATAATAGATAAACACAAAAATACATGTACTTCTGGGCAAATGGAACATGCTTTTCCGGTTCTTCAAGAAGTGCAACGTTGAAAAAAGGTGGAAAATGCCAAAAAAGAAGTTACAATGCGCTTGAAAGCGTTTGAGAAAAATGACAGAAGGCTGACTCCATGCGCCACCGCCAATGCATTGAAAATTGAAAGATATGAAGGTGACATTTCGTACGGTATCCTGCCATGTCGTGTTATATAGGATTGATGATTGGAACAGGGGCTTTAGGCGTAGTACTTCCCCCGGACGCTGTGGAGGGAGACTGTTTCGGTTTGCCTTTCAATTGCGAAGGCGTGGGAGGAGAGTATTTCTTTCGACTTGGAGTAGGTGAAGCTGACTGCTGACCAGGAGTCTTCTGGTGATTGGTAATTGTCTGTCGTACAGATGTATGTGGTGTTTGTCGAGGGGGCGTCCCTTTGGTAGTACTTTGACGGTCGTTGCTGCGAGAGCGATCACGGTCACGGCCGACACTGCTTCCACCGGCACTGCTTGTCTTACCACCACGCTTCACCATTCGTCCGAGAACAGCGACCAGTTCAGCTGCATCCTCAAAACTTTCGTCGTCCATTCCTTCCTGCGCATTGTATACATCTGCGATAGTCTGTTTGGCTAGCCGACGGCATGCGTCGGCATCGTGAAGACAGTCAAAGAGATATGCAGCGTACTCAAGTTTCACGGATAGTCGGAGAGGATGCGACCCGGGAAGTAATGTGTCAGCTAGAGTAGCCGCATGGCTGAAGCAGGGAGTCGCGGTTTGCGTATAGTCGAGAGCTGGTAATAGAAAAGATGCTGCCGGTTTAGGCGGCGGATATGGGTTTAGACCCGGGGGCCCCTTTTTGACGCTACTCTCGGAAGGCCGTCGAACTGGCCCTCCTTCACTGGGTGGAGGAGTTTGCGATATCGATTCTCGCTTGGGATCCGATTGATCGTCTGATGGTGTATGACGGACACCATTGGGTAGGTTGGTTGAACTTGGGAGACTTGATATCCCCGGAGTATGAATGGCGGGCTGATTGTGAAAAAGCACAAAGATGTGATAGAATGATGCGCGCAATTTGTATGCGAGTACTTTGAGCAGGATATAATCTTGTACCATGGGTAATATGTACTGCTCCACAATCACTAACCCTTCGCGCGAAAGCCAGACGATATGGTAATATAACTGTAGAGACTTGGTCTCGCGCGTCGGATCCAAGCGACGAAGCTTCCGAGCGCGAACGAGCTTTTTGGACAGAATTACAGATAGACCAAGGATCTTGTAAAGCATGCTCGAAAGAAACGGATTTTCATGGCGAGTAGTAGCCGCCAGTTGGCCCAGATACTTCTGGTCAACTTCGTGAGAGGCCATCCAAATAGCAAACAACGAAACGTCCAAATCCTGCGAGAAAGTTTCCATGTTAGCGAAATCATCCATTTCCTGGTCGGTGTCGTCGGACATGTCGTCGTCCATTGCTTCGGATAGCCATATTGGATGGCTTGCGTCTTCCGTCCCCATTTTCTTTAACAAATTTCAATGCGCGAAAAGAGAGCAAATAGGAATAAAGTGATATGCCAGTGGACGATCCGGGGCTTTTATGTGTTGGTGGTTATATTGTATGAAAATGTAACCGCCGAGTAGCCGCCCGGCCATCAGGGACCAAATTGGTGAAACGAGCAAGGGGACGAAAATGGCAAATGAGCGCTTACCTAAATCCCTGAAGACGATGATCAGCAGTATTTTGTAATTCATAAAGATGAACTCCTCAAACAATAGACAGCGCTTAACGGTGATTTTCTGTTCGAAACGGGATGAGTGGATGGAAGAGGCGCGACACGCCCCGGACTCGTTATTAATACCCTCCCAGCGTTAGAATTCCACAAAGTAGGCGATAAAAGAAGCGCAGGATGATATAAGAATAACCGGAGAATTGTTGACTGCGGGTTTTGGGCTTAGTAAAAAACCGATTCGAATGTGCTGGTGCGAAATCGAAATAATAGTCGATGCGTTGCGAAAAAACAGCTCGGGAGACTTTATCAGAGCGAAACAACCTGGCGGAAATAGACAACTTCGCAAGTATCTGTACAGAGTCTTACTCAACAGTGATCGCAGTGAGCTGAGAGTAAAACTGCAAAACCAATGGCAGTATGAGGTTGAAGTGGGCAGAAGCAAGTAATATACAGGCGCAACGCTAATAAATCAATCAGGGTTGGAAGGCGGCCGTCATAAAACCTAATGATAGGGCTAAGTAAGTTCCTGTAAAAGATCTGGGTAGTCTAATCTGAGTGATTGTGCCCAATGAGATACATACGTGGAGGTCCAGGTCGATTCAGTCAATAGATTTTGTTCGTTTTCCGGGGCGTCGTTCGGTCTTCTCTCTATATTAGATGTTGATTCCGTAGAGGTCTCCGCGCCAATCAAAATGATCGTATTCGGCACAGTAAATCCCCAGGCGAGAGTGAGGGAACAGAGAAAATGTGGCTGTACAAACTCTGAAAGTTGCAATTCATTGTGAGTTGTCAGGCAAGAAAAGGCTATATCTCTGCTAGGCTGGAAGACATGGTGCGGTGGCAGGATCTATGAATATAATAAATCAGGCACAAACGTGCAGTTCCGCCGCACCAAACTCAGCCTACGTGAGTAGACAAAAAGCGCAGGGGCAGACAGCACAACACAGTGACCTGATCGAGGCGGTCAATTGGCTCCCATTGACCGCGAAAAAAGGTTTCCAAGGTCGATGGCCCAGTTTCCAGGTGTCTGGTCGAGGACAGTTGGCGGGTACAGTTGTCAGCAGTGAAATCAATGCCGAGCTGTTGGAATAGCGAAAAAAAAAAATTCGAGAAGGAACTTTGAAGCTAAGCGGTGACTGGTTCCTTCCTCAATCCGCACAAATTCTACAGACTGTAATCGATGATGCACGTCATAATCTTGTATTCTTTCGCGCTCTTTCTCACTGGTACGGCGAAGGTGGAAGCAATTGCTCGATCCTTGGCAAGGAAAAATCGGGGGGCAAGAGGGTGGTTGGTGGTCCGCAAAACGCAACAGTCCGTATGCATCCAGAAACTACGTGTCAGAGCCAGAGCTCTTCGCGACGCCCTTAGCTTTGGACCGGGGGCATTAAGCCGCGGCGATAGTGGATCAGCAGTCGTCAGACAGTCCATTCAGAACGGGTGAATCCCACGCAGATCGGATATCGCCAGTGTTTAAGTTAGCGCGACGCCTATACCAATCCGTTACAAGTCCGTTTTTTTGCATTACAGCCATGGTAAATTTTAGACTGGCGCTTGCCAGCGTGGCAGCGGGCTGTCCCACAGTGGTTTTTCCTCCGTGGTTCTTTCGGTTTCTCGCTCCCTGAGCGCACTGGACAAAACCCCAGGACTCCAGGACTCCGCATTCGTAATAGGAAATCATCGTCATTGATGCGACCCCATCATGACGAAATTTGTGGCTATAACTCGACAGTTGTCAAGCACAGTGTGGCGGTTTGAAGATCGTGACTTCAACATCGATACATTCGGTATTGGTACGGCCTTGTATTGTCGGTTAGGTTTTTCGGCGGAAACGCGCCAGGGGTGGGCATTTTGACGACAGCGATCAGTAAGCAGAGCACAAGGCAGCTGGTACGATAACGGGCATAGTGCGTAATGACCAATACCCACCGCCAGTTTGTCCGTATCTGTGGCTGTCAGCTAAGCCAGGGACGGCTAGGAGCAATAGTAGCCGGGAAACGCTTGTGGTTGGCTGTCCGGTAAATTTGGATTTGGAGATGTTAATGTGCGTGCCATGTAGGTACCGAGTATCAAGAAGCTAAGCATGCAAGATAGTGGGAAAGACAGAGACAGTCTGAGTCTGTCAGAGTGTGTAAGAGTGTAAGAGAGAAGAGGGAGATGATGTTGGAGCAGTCATCTGGATGGAGCAAGGGACGAAGGGACCACAGGGAAGGCGCGGCCCGTTGCTGACCCAGACAATCGCTGATGCCTGACACGTAAGGCATCAACTTACAACCTAACTTGACAAATGCACAAACTGTCCTCGATTTCCACATGTTAGCACGCTGGGAGCTACGGAGTACTCTGTTGAGGAATTATTTGACAGCTAATCAATCCCATACAATTGAAATGTGCTTACACCGTGGCCCCTACATTGATGCATCTATGCGCAGGGTCTAGAAGTACGCAGCCAGCCTCAGCTTAGTCCCATCAGCATGTTTGGAGTGCTTGCTTCTTCAAGGTCCATTACTCACCGAATTATGGACTCTTTCATGTTCATACATTGATTTGACACTATTGACAATACATCAGTTACTACAGTCTAGTAAATGACTAAGTCTATGCGGTGATCCCTAGATGTTAAAGACACAATGAGATTCATCTCACTGGTCTCAGAAGTTTATATGCACTTCCGCTTTGGGTCTAGCGTAGGCTGCCACTGTTGACAGTCGTACAGAGTCGCATCCCAAGTTTGCATCTAACATCATCTCGAGTGCTCTCTTTAATCGCATGCTTCGCTTCTGAACCCCCTTCAGATACTCGCTAAAAGGAAACAAAACGATTATCAAAGATAACGCAAGGGAATAGATAGCCATGACCGAGTTGCTAGACCCCTCGGTGTCTCCGAACATCTCCAGCTACGGACAGGATGACGATCCCGTCAAGTTATTCCGATGCTGGATTCGCCAGTCGTGTGATGACTGTATCTCGATGAAAGATGATCTGGATTGTAGTTGGTGTCCATTTGTATGTTCTTTGTGCTTTTTGCATAGTACACCTTTGTCTCATACATGCTACTCCTGCCCTAAATCTATCTTTGTACATTCAGTTTTTCCATTTGAATACCTCGTAACTTTCAGTCGCGAACATCGTTTCTGCCACTAACAAACGTACAGTCATCAACCTGCGTTCCTAATCCTTCTGCCAAATATCCCCTCTTAGCTCCCATCGACTACCCAGACATCTGTCCACTCGGAGCAAAAGAGCGCTGGGAATTGCGCGCTCGCGGTCTAGGTTGCAACGTTAGCACGCGCAACTTTCTATCTGTGGTTGTGGCGGTTATCAGTTCCTTTGTGCTGGTTGGCCTGATTGCGTTGGTCTTTCACTTTTTGAGTAGAATGATTCGGTGGTGTATGGAAAGAAGGAGCAGGAGCAGAACAAAGAGAGGCGGGAGAAGCCATCTAGGAATTATCTTCTATAGAGGTATGGATGGCGATAGAGTCGATATTATTGAAGAAGAAACCGGGCATCGACAAGTAGGGGTGTCTCATGATGAGACGAGTCCGCTGCTGAGGGCAAACAACCAAGGTCTCAATGTCTAATTAGTCGGGTGATTCCTAAAATTTATCTTTCTTGATTTCCATCCAGCTCGGTTTAATGATTTCCATTTTGTAATAAGATAGCGTCCATCACCATCTCGACCTCCTACTGTTGCGGCCCGAATGTCGACTCAAAGCTTGTCTTAAGAGGGGATCATCTTTGTCCTTATCTACATGGTGCACACGAACGTGTCTGAGGAAGGAACCAGTTAGTCATGGAGACAAGCAAAAAAAGTTAAGAGAGGTAAGGATATGGTAAAGTTCTTACCTCTGAAGATTATCTGGCCTTAGATATTTGGAATCCTGATCAGTGCAGAACGGGCAGGTGTATCCCGTGTCGTAATGAACCAATCCATGCCTTATCATCTCGTTCTTTCTCTTGAAGCCCCTTCCTCCGAGACTACGAGGACATCCCGAAACCGGGCAATAATGAGGGTGAACCCCAGAATGAACGTTGGCGTGTGAGTTGAGCAGATATTGCGTGGCGAAAGGTGGTGCACTGCAATTCGGGAAAGTACATTGAAAGCCATTCGTGACCGACGTTGGCGTTTCTGCTCGTGCATTCTCCCGCTGATCCTCAAGGTCGAGTCTCTGTTCCGGGCTCATGGTGGTTGATGTCTGAGTGAGATGCGTGTTTCTTCCAAGAACATTAGAAACCCAGCGTCCTGCATCTCTCAATCTATCCCTAGTAGAGCTTTCGAAGTTACTGATTAGCTGAATGATGTTGATATCCGATCCACCTAACCGCGGTATACCAGGAATGAAGGATGTCGTATGCTCAGCAAACACATTGAGCGTTTCCAGCGTGTCTTGGCCCACAAGGATGTCTGAAGTTAGACCATCCAGGACGTAAAAGTTAAGCGAGAGAGTCTTGCCTCTAGAAATAAATTCTGAGTCATCGGCGACATGTCCAACAGTGAACGAAGTACGAAGAACGCCACATGTGTGGTCAATGCTTCCATCTGCAAACATGACGGCATCTTTCGCCGGCTCAATGCTGAACCTCGTCTTTGCGTACTGATAGCTCACTAGATCAAGATCAGATCCAGTGTCAGGATTAGCACATCCCACATGACTGTCTAGCCGACAAACAAGGCTCTTTTTCTGCTGCCCAACAGCTTGGACTCGAAAATTCTGCAGTATAGGCACGATTTCCTCCACGAGGCGGTCACGGTGCTTGCTCAAAGTCTCGGTCTTCTCTAAGAACTCCATTCCCATAATGATAGGTACCGCTAACTTTTTGAATATGAAGAAAACACATTCATATACGAGTTCGGTACCTGATGCTCCTGTTGTAAAGGCACATTTGGCTGATATTTTCCCAATCGAGTTCACGATGCCACCATTCGCCAGGACGAATTGAGTAGAGTGAGAGTCATCATGGAATTCTATGGGGTAACCGAGGGTTCCTGCGGTCTCATATGCCATGACATTCCAATCTGACCCCGAATCGGGGCATGTCAACACCGTAGTCGGTCCGTTCCCTCCCACAAAAACGAGTGGAAGGCCTAGGCGTCGTCTGAACTTGGATTTTGAATGACGATTAAGGAATGACGAATATTCTGTATTCCTGATATCTGAGAGTATTTCATCTCTAGGTGGAGATGAGCCATCTGCTATATCGACAAGCAGGGGTGTGAAGTATTCCGACGCCTTTGCGGCTGTCCAGTTTGTTTGTGGATCTAGACTCCGTAAAAGAAACATATCCGCTATGCTCACGTCTTGACCTTCTACTCTATAGTCGGATGTCAGCCTTGTTAGTGCTCAAAGAACGAAGAACGACGCCGGGGGAGGGAGGCAAATACTCGAAGGGCCCTTCGCCAGCGCCAGAGCTCCACGGCTTATCCTGGGAGACGTTAGTCCGTACGGGATGTTTTGCAGCATAGATTTACGGTATTCCTCACTATATCATAATCCAAGTCAATCTCGACATGAGACTCGTTAAGCTCGTTTAGGTTGTCGGGCGTTTGCCAGTTGATTCGCACTGGCTGCAGCAGTGGGGAGACGCTTCCATCTGGATGGTCCTCCATCCTGGCAAGTCTTTGTGAAATTTTAAGAGTACTGGAAAGTACGGCAAGCTGATCAGACGATAAATTATTCCGAGAACAATTAATTTTCCTGATGCTGCTCGTGATGAACTTGAAGGTGATGCCGGAAGGATATGACGTGGCAGTGCTCGAGAGGAAGGAAGTCGCCTTGTTCAGCCTTGCACCTCGTCTTCAACCTTGCTAGCTCTTCATTTTATTAAAACCTTCCTCAGTCTTGAATAGAGGGGTCGCAGAGAGAATGCTGTCGATATTTATTATGTTCCTCGATACCCGGGCGATCCAATAATCAAATGTTTGCATGGGATGGCGTCGCCCAATACACCAAATCTTGTACCTCCGCCTTCTCGCTATCTTATAACTGGCTATCCTTCATTGGCTGCCTTTATTGCAAGCGATCCGGACCGTACAGCAGGCATCTACAAGCGATTTGACCGCCTAGCAGCCAGAAATTTACTGTATCTTCAGAGCGAATTGGCCGATCTGCAAGCAGAGCTAGATGCTTTGGATGAGAAGGATAAGGCGGACCGAGCTTCGAAACAATATGCGAGGAACTGGCACGACTTCAAGAAAAAGGCAGAGCAACAGCCTGCCCGATTACAGCTTGTAAAAGAGATTCGGTCGACGCTAAAGGAGTACCGTGAGAGAAATCGATACCCCTTGCCCATTATAGCTTAAGCTCCCGACTGATCAGATATATCAGGAGAAGCACTGTTCGCCGAGGAGAAGCTGGCTTCCATGTCACTTCCGGATGAAAAGACCCTAAAAGCTTTTCGATTCACCTTCTTCAATGGGCGACCGGGGGATAGCATGAGCTTTCCCACCCTTGGTGGAAACAGTAAATCGCTATATGACGATGCGAATGACTTGGTTGCTGTCAAGGTCCCAGCAGAACAAGATCGGCTCTCAATGTTTATACAGGATCACTTCGCCTTTCTTTTCAGAGTTCGTATTTGACCCCTCCTCAAGTACACAATAGTCTCGTGCGCATACTGAGCCCACTTTCTTGCATTTCTTTAGGAATATCAACCTTCCAAGGAAAATCTACCAAACCATATCGACTCCATAAGGTATACATCCGGCCGCAAAATATCAGTTTTCGTGTCTTATATCAGCACCGTGTTAGTGAGCATGCTCCTTATAGGCGCCGTTGTCATTCTCTATTTGGTCCCGTCATCCAATGTGAGGCTCGGGCTTATATCGCTTTTCACCGTTCTCTTTGCCAGCAGTGTTGCGTTGTTAACCAACGCCAGAAGAACAGAAGTATTTGGTGTCACAGCAGCGTATGTTGATCTCAGATGCCTTTGCAATTATGACTGCTGAAAGTTACTGATCTTGTTGCAGGTATGCGGCGGTCCTCGTCGTGTTCGTCAGTGGTAATCTAGGTAGCAATCAATGAGAGATGATCCTTTGCAAAAGCAATATTGACCATCTTGCTCTTCCCTCGGCGTAGGACAAATACATAGCAATCCTGTGTATCACAGCTTATCGTAAGCTTAGTTACGGAGCACATGTTGCCATGCAATCAATTCGGAGCGGGGCCTCATTTGTCACCGGGACCGATAGGCTCCTTCCCCTCATTGTTTGTTTCCTCCTTCCTTTTCCCCGTTTCACCCCTCACCCTTACCTAGGTCACTTCTTCGTCAATTCAATTCACTTCATTGAACTTCAGAATTGTTTTAACTGTCTGCAATTGGCCTTGACATAAGTGAAGTCTATCTGAAGATCACATCGTCGCTCCTCGATCATCATGGCCGGCTTCCCAACTCTCAAACCAGCGTTTACCGTGCGGGTCAGTAAGCTTCCTTTCGGTTTATTGAGCTTGACTTGCTCATGAAGGACCGTACTGACTCATTATCTTAGGTCGCGGTTGATGCGCCATTCCCTGTTGGTATGCTCCTCTGGTCCAATGCACTGCACGCGAGTTTATCAATGGCGTGAGAACATGCATCTTTTGACACATTTTCATACAAACAGGAAGCCATCACCGCAAGACTGCTCTCGTCGTTGTGGTAAGTTGTGGCCACAAACTCGACCTTGCGTGCATTCCAAGGTTAACATGGAACAGCCAATGGTTGGAGGAACCGTTATTTCGGAGCCCGGATTTGCCCCAGCCTTGAATGCTAAATTCGAAGGCACTGGCAACGACTATATTCGCAATGACCCTGATGGAAAGCGAATGCGCTTGAATGCGCATGGCGTGCTTAAAACCCATGATGATGCAGTGAGTAATCCGATGGGCTAGCAGTGGTACGAGCATCTCAGCTGACGCTACGTAGTTGATTTACCTTCACTATCAAGGAACAGTGAATATGACTGAGGGCGTTATTAAAGCTCTGTCGGGTCAGGCTGGCGACGCAGAGACGCCATTTGGCGACAGCTGTATGTACTACCGTTTGGGTGAACATTGAAACATGGGATATTTGCAAGTATACTAACGCATATCGTTACTCCCAGTTGTTTCTTTCGATATTGAGGTATGTTCATTCCATTGTTATGATTGTACACAAAACTAAAACCGCATAGACCGGAGATGAGAGATACAAGAACCTCGAGAACGGAGTATTTGTTGGTCAGGGCCACTTCGTTACCAAGACAGGAGAAAAGACCATTGTTGAATACAAGGTCAGCCAGGTTCTTGCGGGCTAGGTTGTTGATTAATTGAGTATGTATATCTCTATGCCCTATCTACCGGGTTCAACGACATATAATTATTATTTCACCAACGAAGCAATGGTATGCAAATCAAGAAAAATCCAGCTTCAAGTCAGGATCAACTTTCTTTAGCACATCCAGTATTTCACTCCACGCTTGCTTCTGTATCTTCTGTCCTTCGGGTGAGCTCACGATATTCCCTGGGCTAAAAGAGGTAGGTTAGTACGTTGTGAATAAACTCCTTGGATTGACAGCTACTCACTCGGTCAACTTCTGATTCTCCAACCATTTCCCGTGTCCGTCCTGCCTGACCGCAGCATCAACAATTGCCTTTGCACCGTCCGCCGGAGTCCGCGCACAAACCGCTTGAACCACTTTCAGCAAGAACGGTGCCCCTTCTTCGCGCGACAACAGCTCGCTCTTGCAGAAGCCCGGCGTTGCACTGGTCACTATGACCTTTTCTCTACCTGCGCGGTCAAGGGGTACCAACTTTGCCACCTCAATGGCCGTCCATTGATTGAAGAGTTTGCTCACGGCATATCTTTCTACTGGACTCTTTGAATGCATCTTCTGCCACTGCTCCTTGTCGTTCAGGGCTTTGAGAATGTTTGGAGCGGAACGTTGTGGCAGTAAGGCTTGTTGGTGCATATCACTAGACACGATGACTAGGTGAGGCTTTGAGGGAGAAGAGGAAGCGGAAGAAAGCAAAATCGGCAGCAGTTCGAGGCTGAGTAGAGCTGTCGAAAGTCCGTTCACCTGAATTTGCGCCTCCCAGCCGTCAGGGGTTTGTTGCCAGACTCCGGAGGCGAGGCCTGCATTCAAGATGGCAGTATCAAGTCTGTTGCCTGGCCGAGAGACGTACTCTCTCATTCTATGCACAAAGGCCATTACACTTTTGAAGCTTGACATATCGAGCTGCCAGACTTCGATATCCGTTTTGGCGAATCTGTCTGCACGTACTTTGGACAATATGTCCTCGCGAGCCTTTTCGCCCTTCTCGACTGTTCGGACCCCCATGATGATCTTTGATGCACCGAGGGAGACTGCATGACGAGTCGTTTCTAGTCCAATTCCGGTATTCGAACCCGTTATCAAGACGGTTTGGCCGTGAAAGGAATCTGGTGGTGGCAGACGCACCGAGTGGATTGGTTGAAAGATTGTTTTGAGCATTCTGTCGAGTTCGTAAGGATTTGTTCAGTTTCTGTTGGACCTTTCTAAGGCAATGATAAAAACAAAGTTCACAATTTAACCGTTCACGCAGACAGATTTATGAGCTTCTATAAAAGATCGAGCTGATGTTGTCAAAGATACTTAGTCATGTAAGTAATCTGGTGGTTGGCGTTGATAACAATCGATGATTGATTATTTACTTCATTCTAAGAGTCTGGTGTTTACATTCCTTTCTTTATATAGAGGTCCTGCTCCTGGCTTTGCATTCTAGAAACGATGCCTATCATCACTCGGATATAGACATATCGGACGAACAGAGCACCGGTGTCAAATACGGCTGCAAAATCTTTTGTAACGGAACCTAATTTTCGTACGCTGGAAACTCTAAAAACTGACCGTAAACATGGTTTATTACGAGCCAAAAATACATACTATACGTAATTTCCGCAACGCTAGTGGATTTTTTGCAGGACTTTGCAATTTTTTGCACCATCCCTGAATTCTTCCGATGCCGATAGCTTGCTAATACGTACGTACAAAATATGACTGATATCAGTGATATGCTACTTATCCGATTTTCCCGTTATGGGGGTTCTAAAGCTATCATCATGTGTACAACCACACGCAGTCACTGTCAATTTCTTGACCAGGGGAGTCGAGGGCAACTGTCCACCAGACACAATCACATTGACCTTCAGAAATATGTACTAACTTGCTTCGTATTTCGCTGCCTAGTCAGTGCAGTCACTAGCGTATACAGATTCGTGCCAAAGCGATGGTTTCTTTTTCTACAAAGGTACTCATACTTCCTCACAGCCAGTCCTGAGCGCACGTGGGTAGCAAGAAGGATTCGGGATCGTGTGATCGCCTTCTCCAGATGGAGCCTGTCACTCTAACTTTGAGTAGATCTCAAAAAGCTCAAATACAGAACATCTTCTTCATTTACGAAGTACAAGTGTTTCAAAAGAGACAAATACGTGTTGTATGTTGTGTCGTTGAGAAAGGAGACGAATATTCGCCTTTTCTCTCTGGTCTATTTCCCGACCAATCACAGCGCGCTTCCTGCAGGCTGACGTCGACTCTCCGTTGATGTAAGGATTTGCTTTCCTTCAGACCACAAGCAGGTTCAGATTCCTGACTCATTTACCACGTACACCCCTCAAATATACACGTAAATAGCAAGTCAGAGCGGCATTCTACAACAATTCGCACGCTGTCAGCTATTTCATGTGTTGAGTACTTCGATTGCATGGTCCCGCCGAGTCGGGCTGCCACAAAATTTCGACTCGCGATTGACGACAACAATTCGCAGTCGCAACGATGCTGCTTAACTTGCAACGACTGTTGGTCGCTGCAGTTGCCGCAGCCATAACGGCAACAGCTTCACCACTTGTTCCCTTTGAGCAAAAACCGTTGATAGGGGAGTTGCAGCGGCCAGAGCCAAGCGATGTCGGCGAAACAGCGTCTCGAAAGTTGACGGGGAAGTTTCTACATATCACAGGTATACTATTCTAGGAGAATACACCAACTATATTTGACAGGCACTAATTGTTCAAAAGACTTGCATTTAGACCGATTCTACGTCCCCGGCTCGTTGACCGATAACGAGGCCTGTCATCACGGAAAAGGAAATGCAGGATACTTAGGCGCACCGGGCTCCGAATGCGACTCCCCCGAGCTACTAATCGATCAAACCTTCGAGTGGATAAATAAGAACCTGAGGGACAAAGTCGACTTTGTCATTTGGACCGGAGACTCTGCCCGCCACGACAACGACGAGCGTATCCCGCGTACTGAGAATCAAATCGAAGAGTTCAATAAAGCCATTGCGGACAAACTCATTGAAGTTTTCAGTCATCGCAGTGCCCGCCCCGATGAGGCTTTGATTATTCCTATAATTCCTAATATTGGCAACAATGACATTATGCCTCACAACATTTTTGAAAAGGGGCCGAATCGATGGACGGAGAAGTTGTCTCACCTGTGGGAAGCATTTATCCCGGAAGAACAGCGTCATACCTTTGTTGAAGGCGGATACTTTCATACGGAGGTCATCCCGAACAAGCTCGCTGTGTTCAGTCTCAATACGTTATACTTTTTCGATTCAAACCAAGCGGTTGATGGATGTGCGCAAAAATCGGAACCGGGATACCATCAAATGGAATGGTTGCGCGTACAACTGCAGATCCTTCGCGAAAGGGGCATGAAGGCTATTCTTACGGGCCATGTCCCGCCCGCTAGGTCCGCGGACAAACAAGCTTGGGACGAAAGTTGCTGGCAAAAGTACACGTTGTGGTTGAAGCAATATCGTGATGTTGTGGTTGGCGGGTTATATGGACATATGAATATTGACCACTTTATGTTCCAAGATTCAAAGGATGTCGACATGGATAGTGTCATGAATGAGGAGCGCATGGCACCGTTTGTTACGGAAAACAACTACGAGAATTTCACCATCGAGTCCAAAGGAAGCTATCTAAGTAGTCTTCGTGATCTGTGGGCGGACTTGCCAACACCACCTGCATCTGTCCTCGAAGGCGACTGGTCGACTTCAGATTCAGACAACGATCTCGACGCAACAGGGAAGAAGAAAAAGAAGAAGAGCGACAAGAAGAAAGAGAAAGAAAAGAAGAAAGAGAAAGAAAAGAAGAAAAAATTCTTCAAGAAGATTGGAGGCAAATATGCGGAGCGTTTCTCTGTTTCCCTTGTTTCTCCCAGTGTGGTCCCCAATTACTACCCAAGTCTACGTGTGATTGAATACGATATTACCGGAATGGAAAACGTTCCTACATGGGCTGATGTACAACACAACAAGGCCGGGAAGAAAGATGAGCAATGGGCAGAACGTGAGATTGAGATTCAGAAGAAGTCTAAAAAGTCGCCAATTCCGGACCCGCCGTCCAAAAAGGCTCCTCCGGGGCCTGCTTATTCGAGACAGCCGTTGACTTTGTTGAACATTGCGCAGTACTACGCCAATATCACCAAAGAGGAGAAGACAAAAGGAAAGGCTACAACTAAGGATGGACTTGAAGATACAAGTCCGTCCAAGGGACTTCGAGTGAATTACGAATTGGAGTATCACACTGAAGAAGACGATATCTACCAACTACACGACCTTACTGTGCGCAGTATATACAATCTGGCCACCCGTATAGGAGTGGGCGATACACCATCCTCCTTGTCCGCAGAGACAGAGGACGATCACACCGATGCTGACGAGACCAACGCCGACGAAGTTGAAGATGAGTCTAAGACCGGCAACAACAACAAGAAGAAAAACTACAAAAAGAACAAATCATGGAAAGCATTTGCTGAGCGGGCGTTTGTGGGATATCTTGCCTATGAGGAGATTGAAGATAAGTTATAATTAGTTTGTTGTATATGATTTTCTTCCATGGATATATACTTGGTACGCATTGGGAGGAGGGGGTGTTTAGGTTTGTGGCATGTTGTTCATATTGGTACGATTTATGATCTTGTTGTCATGTTTCAAGGCCGTTTTGCCTATAAGGGTTGACTTTTATTTGTACACGTCTCAAGACATACTATATACCCAACATTGATATTGCAGTTTCTTTCTATTTACCACCTGCAAAGCTGTTGTTATAATGACGAGTAGCTACCCCACTGCTTCCTGACTCCCACTTCTACTACTACCAGTACTACTATCGTCGCTGCCCTCTTCCTCGCCCTCTTCTTCAGCCCCTCCCGCAACCAAACGGGATGCCTCTCCACGGGACTCTGAGGCGGAGATATGGTATTCGAAATTGAGTTCACCTACTAGTTTTCGTACGTTGCTGGAGTGGAAGAAATATTAGTAGATGTCAAATTGATGCAGTGACAACTCACCTTAGGAGATCTCTCATACACCACGCAACTATCGACCTCAAAACCTCCAGGGTGATGAATGCCGAAAATGCAGGATCTTCCAAGTAGCGCACATTAAGCAAGTTCTTATTGATCCTATGCATCCGCCGAGACAAAGGGAATGAGCCTGGTTTGGGTAGATATGGAGGTAGCGGTAGGTTATTGGTGACTGATGCTGATAAGTGGCTGAGAGACGATGCGAGCCTGGCGGATCTGAAATCAACGGTTTGTAGGGCCACTTTGCCTAGTTGGGTGAACCATTCTTCCTCTTTCTCTTCTTCTTTTACTTGACTTTCAGCCTCCTCACGTTGATGTTCTTCGTGTCGTGCTTCACCTTGTTCTGTTTCCTGCTCTGCCTTCTGCTCATGACTTGTAGTCGGGTCGGCAGAGGTGGTGGATGCTTGAGGTATAGGGAATGGTAGTAGTTTCTCAAAAGACTGCGTGGTTTTGACCATCAATGACATGGCAGACAATGAGCTTTGGACCTCAGAAATAATGTCGTCGTATATCTCCCTGGGAAATTTGCCACCAATCACAGGCTCGAATCTGCTAAAATAGCTATAAGTCCGCAGCTCATCTAGCAGTATCATTTCTTTCTTGAATAAACATCCCATCACACTTTCTAGCCGACGCAGCAGAGCCTCAGGATCTCTCAGACCATCTCCGAGACCTCTGCTAAACCACAGCGCCGAGTTTGTGTGACTTACACTGTAGAACTCCGCAAGCACAAATATGCTATGTCCAAGCATTCTTCGCATTTTATGCTTTGCTGTGTTGGTCCATGGAAATGCCGTCCAAAATACCATGATGACACAGGCCACTGCCACTGCGGCCAGTCCGTAAGGGCCCAAGATGTATACTGGAAGAACTTGCACCCCAGCCGATTCAGCATGCTCATCTACCTTACGTATCTAGAAAAGCCCACGATCGGGAGCTAAGTCTGTGTTTGGGCTCGGAGACATATTCAGGTAAAACAAGCTTACCTCCAATGCACCTGCAATTATTTCATTCAACGTTACAATAGAAATCACGGAGGAATCCAAAAGCCGTGGTCGTTTGACGTAGAACCAGTACTGTTTTCAGGTAAGGACCCCATCATATAACACGACTGATATGAGAGTCTTACCTCAATCATATTTGCAAAGTATAGGAGAATAATGATGCCAGCCGTGTTTTTATCCACAGCATACCATATCCCTAGACACAGCGCGACTGAAACAGCTGAACCAATAATTCGACTCGTAAGACTAAAGAAAGTCTCCCCGGTGGTTGGATTCATGCCAATAACGATAAGACCCATTATCCACTCCAATCTCTGACGATGAAAGAATTTGTAGGTCCTATGGAGAAAGGCTAGAATACCGATAGAAAAGGAAGCTGCAGCAACACGAAGGCCGAAAAGACTGTGCTCTGAGATAAAAGCTCGACGAAGCACCCGAAATATGTTACTTAATTTTTCCCAAAGGTTCTCTGGAGGCATGTGTTCGGAGTCTGGAAATGAACTTCTTCTGGCTCTCGACATTCCCTTGGCGTTGACTGGGACACCTCGTTGTTTTCTGGTTGCACCAGAGAAAACCATTTTTTAAGGACAGCATGCCCCGGTAGAATCACTCTGTAAGATTTTAGAGTCTCGTCTGCGACTTTACTGTCTGCAAATTTGATAAGTTCATGGGTTGTATGAAGCAGAATATCCTGCATGTGGCCCATGTATAAGACCAGAAAGAACTCCAGACGAATTCGAGAACCTGATGTGATAATGTCACGGCGTGTCTTTGAGTATTTACGGTTGCTAGGTTCGTCTTCGACTTCATCAAAAGCCAAGGATGCCAATTTCCCAGGAAAGTGCCTGCGCCGGCGAAACGTCTCATGCATCATATGTTCAAACCGAACAACGAAATATGGCTCGAGTGGGTTTAGATCAAAATCTCTAGATTCCTCGTCCCTGGCGACCGTAGCCTCAACCTGCTCTCGATGTCTGAGGAAATGTCGTATAGACATTAGTTTGGTCACTAGGAGGAAGTATTGGATGCCGGTAGCGGCCAACACAGCCGTCTCAGACAAGTGCTCTTGTAGTGTGGTTATTGCCTTTTGCAATTCGGATTGCTTTAGCAATACCTCTTCGTCGGGATCATTCTCTAGAATCTTCAACTGATAGTGTCTTTCATTTCTGATATGCATGTCGAGGATATCTGGAAGCATTGAGATACCGGAAATTGGTAATAAAAGGGAGCCTAATAATTCCTCTATCCTGATAATATCCTCGGTACTCAGCTTACCTATTGCAAACTCCTGTTTAGAGTAAAACAAATCTGTTTGTAGCTTGCTGAACAAAGATGCCAACTGGAGCATTGAGACGCGCACACTTTCTCTGGATTTGTGTAACTTGGATGGAAAAGTCGTCTCATCCCCAGTCTCCGGCTTTTGATTCTGTCGAAATCGACTTGGAAGCCCGTGAGCAAACCACACGGCCGGATTCTCTGTTGTATCTCGCACAAATGCGGCTTGCTGCTGAAGTACCTCTTGTACCTGCAAGGCGTAGTCTCGCGTTCTTAAGAAAGAAAGTGCGGCTAGTCATAGGCAAAACAAGAAGAGAGACCGCAGAAGCAACAGCGAATCCGATCAGTATACTTTTCAGGAGGTCCAAGGTGTATATTAACCCTACATGGAATGTCGTAAAGTTGCCAAAGAGGGTGATGTTGGCGTTTGTAAATATCGAAAAGGCTATAACGGGGCTTTGAAGCTCTATGGGACGCCAGGAACGCAACGCATTTGCCAGCCTAGAATATGGCACGAGTAGATTAGTATATAGGATTTCGACCGGGTGGTAGTCAAGGACTTCTTACCAGATCACGATGATGAGCCATATGGCACAAACTGTATGGGCATCGCTGCTATATCCCTTTCCAGTTTTAGGGTCCACATCGACGCGAGGATAGTTCTGCCCTGCTTTGACCGCGGTGATAAGAGCCAGGCAGGATACGCACACGGCGAGGGCCAATGCTAGAAGGCTGAAAAGCATGACCTTGATGAATTTCCCGCGAGGCATAAGACAGTGGGATGTGATTGATATGACTGCAGCTAGATGGCCAGTGATGCCCATGACACGAGATACTGTGGTGATCTGTGTTCTACGACGGCCAGATTAGTCACAGCCTTCGAAAACATCAAAAAACATCAATCGAGCTCAAGGAGGGTTGTTGTCTTACAGGGCAACCACAATTGTAGGGGCTAAGGCAGCTTTCATCATCAAGAACAATGTGTGTCTGTCCATTTCAAGTAATGACCACCAGTTCATTGGGTTCAGTCTCCTGGATCGACATCGTTTGTTATTATACTGTGCTAATGAGCAACATACTAAGTATAGCACGACTTACCTCCAACATTTGGCAGTGGTTATAGTTTTGAGGGTCCCCGAAAAAGCCATCATTGCTGGTTAGCTTCCAAGCGTGTCGGAACTTAGAGATTGTGAATTTTGTGGCCTCCAAGTAGACCATTGTTGACACAGACAGCACCAGCAGACATGCCATGTGCGTTCAGATGGTTGTTTCCTCTCTGTTGGAACCTCGAAAGAATTGATCTTGCAAAGACAGATGAATTCCATGGCATGACGCCTGCTGTGGCCAATCCCGGCCGATAGTTCCTGATGGGCCATTGCGAACAAGATGCCAGCTTTTTCGACTTTGCATAGCATTCAATTACACGAATTTACTGAAGAGGAAGAGGAAGAGGAAAAGGAAAAGGAAAAGGATAAAAGGAATGTAATGAGAAACAATGGTCGGACACAAGACAACCGATGAACGACAGGGTAAGTGCGACTTCCTCTTTAGGGTATGCCAAGACTCCACCTTCACGACAGAAGATTTCTACTATGTATATCACGTGCATATCAATTAAATTACGATCGAATTTAATAAGACCGTTCTTGGCTTGACTAAGAGCTGATGTGGCTGTTATATTAGTACTTGTTAGTATCACTAGAGACATGAGCCTCTCGATGCATGTAGCATCCAAAAGAGAATCTCTCGTATTACATGGTGCGTCTAACGTTTTTGCAGATTCAGCACGAGGATTGCACTCTCAACGTCTAATCTACCTACAATCAATCAATCAGTCTCCTGGTCATCGAGGAATCGGATGCAACTCAAAATTACCGGATTTGGCAGTTCAGACAAAGCTTGGCACTGATGTCAGGGGCTGACGTCATGCCCTCCGGTCGGACAAGAAATCCGCAAACTTTTCTTCTCTCGAGTCTGTGAGAGTATCTCTTTGCGACAACCTCAGTTTGATCGTCGATTTGGCACGACTATGCTATTTAATTCGCCATTCCCCGTTTTAAGCATGTGTCGCACCGCTGCAGTTCTTCAGCAAAACCGTCGTCATCTGCCCTAACTTCAGAGACACCCACCCCACCATCTCATCGCTGCAGCAACAATAATCCTGCAAGAAGAATATTATCGAGACTCTCCACCTCGTTCGTCTGACTGCAGAACAACAGCCTATTAGCGCCACTGCCACACTGCTATCTGCTTCGTCTCGGCTTTGCGTCATGCGCATGCATGCTGTCTGTCCAATCATCGAGTTCGGATGGGCTCGTTTTTAGATCATCCACACCTGTTTACTTACCTTGTTGGCGGCAGGACAAAACTACAAAAGTTGAAGAAAATAAATAAACAGAAGGAAAGGACGAAGGACAAGGAACAAGGCACTGCAAAATAGAGAAGGAAATAGAAAGAGCCCCCCGCGCAGATCACTCGTTATCAGCTGAGAAAATACATACCGGTGTTAGTAGTCTGTGCTAGATACGGCTTTGTCTGCGACACATTACATACACCTCGGATGCTACTATTATGAATTCTGTCAATTCTGACACTCTACATATTTGAGAAAACGGGGATTGGCCCGAGTGCACAACATATATTCTGGAAATATGAGGTCGGGTCTTCAAACTCCCACCGCAGTTCCATTGTTGGCCATGCTAGTCGCAGCCTTGTTATCGATAACGCCGAATCTTTGCGAAGCTTGGACGAAGCCAGGAAGCAGTCCAAGTATCGGTATGTGCATTTTTCACTAAGAGATCGAACTCGGAGCTTGCTAATTCTTTATCTTATTGCAGGTTATCAAGCTGAGTCGAGTATATATCAACTCGAATCTGCGCCGACAATATCACCACCAACTGTTTCCGCGCCATCTATAATCAGCACATTTACCAACATAGATTTATTATGGCAGCAGGTCTGCCAGGTTACTGTCTCAATTCTGTCCTCGTACAAACATCCACTATCACATGGCTACTCGTCACAACAATTTCCGGAGCCAATCCATAACTCAAGCGAGCCTCATCCCATCACACAAGGCTCAACATCAATCACAATATCGCTTGCATCCATACCCCGTCTAGCGGGCAAACACAACGCGATACAGTCCTCCGCTGAACATACCCCTTCAGACCAACTCGAGAAAAGGGCGCATGTCAATTCGTCCAGCCCTGTGGAAAGCAAGGGCAGCTACATGGCTATTCTGATCAGTCTGGTCGTTGCGATTATGTGGTTCTGACCAATAAATCTAGACGTTTCGAAGCCCGGGCTATTATTTATGCCCAGTCTCTATTGAAAATACCTAATTCTGGTATTTGTTTGTACCTTTGAACATTTGTCTATATCCCTGGGAGGCGTTATTGGTTCGGAAATACCCCTAATGATCTTAATATGCGTTACGATTTGCGCCTGAAATGTCTGCGACGGTTTATGTACATGATTTACGTTTTTCCACTGGTCTGATATTGTCCATAGATTTAGATAGTACCTTGAAATGGCTCTTTTGATTTCACCATTCGATTCATACCTATTCAAACATATTGAAACAAGATACCAATGCTCTTCTACCTACAGGCAAAAAGATCTAGAACAAATCCAAGAATCGAAGAAGGACTTAGATACGAGCATCCCGTTCCAATCGTTTGCTACCAGCCTCGTAAATCTTCACCAACTGCCTCACCGCCAAATCAAGCAACACATCCTCCGAACCACCCGGTATCCTGGCAGTAGGCACATCCCTATAAATCCGCTCAATAAGCTCTCCCTGGCCGGTACGCGTTAACCCATTACCACCGAACAACAGCATAGCAGTTTGCGAACATTCGTTCAACACCATACCAGCTTTGGCCTTCGCCATAGCAGTCAAACCGCCCAGTTCGCGGTCAGCGTCTTCCTTTTTGAGTTTTGTCATTTGGAACAAGAATTGCTCGATCCAAGCGGATAGAGACTCTAATTCGGCACCTGCCTTGGCGAGTCGGTGTCGGACCACGGGTTGTGTAATGAGCGGCTTTGAGAATGCCTCGCGCTTAAGCACGTAGTCAAATGCAGTTGACAATGCAACTCGTGCCTGACGAGTTGCGCCTACGGCGATGGAGAGTCGCTCGTGGTTGAAGTTGGTCATGATGTATTTCATACCTGCGCCTTCGGTGCCGACCAGATTGGAGACGGGGACGCGCACGTCGTCGAGTTCGATGTAAGTTGTGCCTGAGGTCTCGCTGCCGCAGATTTTGATGGGGCGCATGGAGACACCGGGGTAGTTTTTCAAAGGGACTACAAGCAGGGAAAGGCCTGCTGCGCCGGAACCGGGAGGGCCGGTGCGGACTGCCATGGTGCTGTATTCGGCCCAGATACCGTTTGTGATCCTGTAATGTATTAGCACCGAATCTTTGGTCCTAAACGGATAGGAATAATTACCATTTCTTGGTTCCATTAATGATATATTCCTTTCCGTCTGCCGACTTCTCGGCAACGGTAGTGATATTGGCAACATCACTTCCGGCATCAGGTTCCGTAATAGCAATACAAGATCTCGCCTTGCCCGTCAACAAGTCTGGGAGTACTCTCTCTTGAAGCTCGGGGGGTGCATATTTGACAAGAGGTGGGATACCGTAGGCCATTCCAGCGGTTAGTGATGCAGAGGGACCGACAATACCTGATCGACTCATCTACATATGCATGGTCAATACAAAATTGCACTCTGATATAAAAAGAGAAACCGACCTCATCAAGGTAAATACCGGTATGCAAGTAATCCCACTCCTCAACCTTAACTCCCAAAATATCATGAATACCCAATCTCTTCAACCACTGCACGGGCAACGGAGATGGCAGATTCGGAATGAGCATATTATTCTTGGCAAAGGTGTCAAAGACATGTTGAGGGACAACTCCGTCACGCTCGTAGTCGAGCGCATATTTGTTGAGGTTCTCGTAGATGAAAGCACGAGCTCTTTTCTGGAAGGCGAGATGCGATGCGGTATAGTATGGGGAAGGAAGGCCGCGGAGGTAAGGTGGCTCGGCGAATGGGAGCGGGTTGGGTGAGTTGGTGGCCATGGTGTCGGTATTATTTTCTCGTTCACCTTTAGCCAGTTGATAAAAAGAATAGGTCAACTGGAGTCAGAGTAGAGGAGGAATAGATAGCTATGTATAGCTACTCCGACGGGGCAACCTTAAAGCCGTTGCTTGTTTGTGGGGTAGCTCCACTGTACCGAGGTCTGGATGAATTGCCTCAATTTCACCACATGCGGGGACTAGCCTAGTTATCTGCTCAATTGTACGTATACCTGATCATTTGCGAACGCAGTATCGTTCTTCTTGGTTAGCATACACGATTCTCTGCACGGTCCCGAGGTAGCTTTAACCGCAATATGATACATAAGGAAGCTGGCCCCGTATGTGAATCCTCGGTATGGGGCCTAAAGTTGTAAGCAGAGCTTAACTGTAGCTTCGGCTTGCAGTTCATGGTTAATAGAAGGTTATTAGCAAAAGACTTTGCTATAAGCTCGCAGCTTGAGATCCTGTTCTCATCGGTTCGCCCGCTTCGGTGTCAGTTTGGAACGGGGCACCCCTGGCACGGTAATGCTTAGCCCTAGACCGTGAGTGTACGCTGGACAATCATGCCCTGCCAGAGCAAGATCCTATGTCGACTGCATTGGCGACCATTGAGACACCAATTGATGGTATAACTCGAACTGACCCTACTTTTAGTTCGTTTTTGAGCCCGGTCTAGTAAATTTGGTTATATTGTTCGTTCATTTCGCATAAACTGAGCTATCATCTGACATAAAACTACAATCAAGAAGTATCTCCTCCTCGATATCCGAGTCGACAGGATCTTCGCACCTAACCAATGTTTTGAACGCCGCAATATATATGAGGAAACCGCAAGTATCATTCGTATGTCTCAAGGCGAGGCACTCGCAAGGAAAAC
Organism: Talaromyces nanjingensis; assembly: GCA_031010415.1. Taxonomy (NCBI): domain Eukaryota; kingdom Fungi; phylum Ascomycota; class Eurotiomycetes; order Eurotiales; family Trichocomaceae; genus Talaromyces; species Talaromyces nanjingensis. Next base: position 2,440,680 of record JARFPJ010000005.1, read on the forward strand.
TTTCAAACATTCTAAACAACACGCTTGACCTGTTCAAGAACCAATTAGTCCCCAATTCAAAGGACAATCGATCACGGAGAATAAATAAAAATTTATACCTCGAAGAATCGCTTCAGCCACCACACTTGGAAAATGCCCTCGCCGATAAGGAATGCAAGCTGGAAGATGCTCCACCATTTCACACGCGCGTTTGTGCTTTCGGCTGTGTTTCGGTGGACTCGTTCTCGTACGACAATGTAGGATTGCTCGTCGCGGACTTGAGCCAAGGATTCGGAAAGGCGGCGGACTATCAATCGCTTAGTGTCAGCCTGGAAAACATAGTAGGTACATGTATCGACAATCTCCATACCTTCAGCTTCTAGAGGATCTTGTGCCAGCTCTGACTCGGGGACGTAGACAATTCCATGCACGTTGAAGGAAACTTCTTTGGAGTTCGATGTCCAGGCCTCGTTGCTAAAGCAATAGGTGAATTTTCCGTCTCGCTGTGCGGTGAAGGAGTAGTCCTCTGACGAGACACTGTTCTTATAATATTGACGGTTTCCGGCAGGGTCTTCGACCTAAAAGGCGAAAAGAAAAAGTTAGAATGAGTATTGAGGATTTGGAAGGGAAGAAAAAAAAAAGACGGGATTCGTACCCAGAAATCAATCTCTAGATTGCCGCTACCGCCGAATTCTCGGTCGCCGACTTGAAATGTAACCGTCATCTTGTCATCTTTGTGGAGCTTTTCGTGGAAGCATTCGCGCGAGTGAGCTCTGAGTTGAATGTTGTGAGCTGTAGCAGCCCCTATCCAACCTAGCATGGTCACCAGGACCGCAGATGTTGAGAAGCGCATTGTGAATATGAAGAATTATCAGAAAGTAAGTTCCGCAATTGTAAGATATCGAGTGAAGAAACAAAAATGGTGGAAGATTGAAGCGAGCGTGTTGAATGTAGGTTGGCGGACTTGACAAGGTGTCAATTCATCTTGAAGTTGTTTCGCGTGTAATGCGGACGCTCGGACCACCTCCAATTCCAGTTTATATCGAACTGGCCTTGCGAGCATTTTCCTTCTACAGCACTCTACTATCCAGCATATTTTGAAAACAAAGGAGAAATACTGGACTTGACGACCACTAAACAATAAAGCAATGCTCTTCGAAATTGTTTCAACTAGCCCATCCTCAATACAAGTTCGCCCAGAAGAATCTAGGGCATCTGGCACCGAATGTTGAAAACACATGGCCGCTCGAACATGGTACAAAACGAACAAACGACTTATCATTAGGCCTATACTCGTGGCTGCTTGCAGCCGACAAACTTGTCCAAACGTTACCTAGGTACGCCTTGTCACGAAGCCACGAATCTAGACGAGTCCTTCGAGCCGCTCCTATCTCTTGTGGCGGTGGTAAAGATGACATCCGGCTCTCGTTGAACTGAATTGGAAACAGTGGACTTGAGACATATGCCAGATAGAGACTTCAATTGATCAGATACGTAGCTTTTCTCAGTCGATAGGTGAACTTTCGAACGTCTCAGATGGACTTCATCAAGAGGATAGTACGATCGATAGACAAAGGCGTTGCTATAGGTGAATACATGTCATATTGGCCAATCCCTCAGGAAAGCCGCTTTCTCGTTGAGAAGCCTCATGATGATATCAAGCATCGATATACGACATACTCATCTTCGGCAGAGAGATGCCTGATTTATGCCTGAGGCAGAACAGATACACCTCGGTTTCTTGTGGAGAGGGCAAACGGGCCAATCACGTTGCGAGTAACGGGTGAGTGGTAGAGGAGAAAAAGAACCATGGATCCAGAACGGATGAATGTGGGCAGAACCTCGAAAAAGTGATGGGACGGTTGTTTTTACCCCTGAAATTAGTCCAATGTTTTTATTCTTCCTTTTTGAACTTATAACTCGGTACGCACGTAGAATTCAACTGAACAATGAATACATATCGAGCCATCATGGACTCTGATGATACACAATCCATATAATGTGTTTGTTGACAATCCGCAGTGCAATTGATGCCAGCAGACTGCTTCACCGTTATTTCAGGTGCAAGGCCCTCACAGAAGAAAGTGTATGTTCTAGAATCAGGCCAATCAAGGCATCCCACATAGCAATACAAGCCAATACGCCGTAATCATACAGAGTCGGCGACAAGAGCGTGTTTCTTATGCGTAAACCGTATCGACGCGTGTATCGGTAATTAAGATGTGTGGGCGGAGGGAAAGCGCGACGGACTTCCAAGAGGCAACTGGCAACTGCCCTTCTGGGAACCATCTGATTTTGGCGCTACGGCAGCTGCTAACTGGCAAAGCAACCAATCAGCGGCCGCTGAGCTTTATGAGTGGAGGCTTAAGGTTCCCTAACTAACTGCTTAGTGTCACCAAACGCTACTTAATACTGGGAACTTTTTTTCGTGACGTGCGCTCTTGACCTCCTTTCTCGCTCTCCGTCGCCCATCGAACGCTCTACCTTTGACCACCCTCCCTAGACGTTCTTTCGCCCTAATTCGCCAACTCATCCACCTTGCTACTCTGTGAAGAAGTCTATCTCAGAACTGCTTCCTTTGTTGCATGCGCCATGATCCCAGTTGCCGCATGCTCCGGGTCTATGTAAATCTGGCGTCGTGACACACCAAATACCTCGCGGAACCGGCTACTTCTACAACGATTCCCGACCTTTGTGCGCGACTTTTCAACCCTCCACAAATTCGCTTATAGGCTCCATCAATCACAGCCTTTAGCGTTTAGGTATTTTCGAGAGACATTTGTGTAGTGTCTAGAAATTACCGCCCGCCTTGGTCATACGTGCTGCGAGCCGTCCAAGGTTCCCCTGATTACTAGTCAACTGCAGTTCTTGATTTCCATGCTTCAACATTTCAGACTATAACGGGCGCGGCAAGCAATTGCTTGCTGCAATAGACGATACGGAAGGTGAGTGGGAATGAAATAGTCCTATACTGGTCACCACTTCCGGGCAATATTCATCTTCAGTCAATGACCTTTCTACGACACCATACTAATAATGACCATCTTCCACTTATAGAGACCACTTCGCCGGCATTCCTCGAATTGGCATTCCTCGAATTGGCATCCTCGCCGTCTAATCGTCCGCACGAGCAGATAACACTGGCAGACGAATACTCTGTGCAGACATCAGTTGAGCCATCGCGAGCGACCTCGCCCGCAGCTTCCAGTGTCATAGCACTTGGATCTCCAAGCCAGCGCCGTCTACCTGTGTCTCCGGAATCCCTTCCGTCACTGCCCAAGTATCCCGGCGCGTGGGATTCTCTATCATCGTCATCCCCTGAGAATCGAAAGGCAAATAGCGCATATTTTACTGCTGCGTGGGGCTCTCCATATGCAACCCCTAGCCCACGTCGGCTCTCGTGGACACTCAGTAATCAGCCTAGCTTGAACCTCCCGTCGCGCGATAATTCTCCTTCAAGAGGCCGTGGTTACACTTCCGTACGTGGTCCTGGATCATTCCGAACGACGTCAACGTCCAGTCAAGTACCCAGGCCATTACACGGCTCAATCGGACGGTCCTCTGTCAGAGATTTTTCGGGCATACAAGCAAATTCCTCATTCAAACAATTTACTGAGGACTGGATCGACCGGTACCTATCAGGTCAGCCACGCACCGAGCGGACGAATTGGTTAAGCGACGACGAAGGCAGCGAGGCACCGTCCTTCTTCACTGCCCGCAACAACTTCGGTGACGATCCAACTGAAGGTTGGCTGGGACTGGACGAACCTAACGAGGAGGACCTCTTGAGAACGCCTACTGCGTCCAATTCTTTATCGGTTAGATCAAGAAAGGGACTTGGTAAGCAACTCAGTCGGACTCGCCAGAAACACCTTTCCACTTTCAGCACCGCCACTTTACGGCAAGAAGACGTTTGGGGGTTCGCATTCGGGGACGAACATCCGTCGACCGCGATGTCTGATATAGCGGATACACCCCTGCCTCCAGCGGAGCACGACTCCACTATTGAATCTCCGGTGGAGAAGCCTCTGCCTTTACCACCTGCGGAGAATGCCACACCCGTCGACAGTAATGAGAGCATAAAGGCTGATACTACTCCCAGGCCCCCTTTGGTCAGCCAGAGCTCGTCTCAACGTGGGAGGAAAAAGGTAGCATGGCGTGGCAAGACCTGCTTGATTGCAGTGCCTACAGATGACAAGAGAGGGTCTGAGGAGTCCGGTTATCAATTACTCACAAAGGCGGATGTCGAAAAACGTCTGCAAAGATGGCAGGATGAAGGATACCACGTGGATGGATTCGACGTTTTTGCGCCCGAGCAGGAGTCATTTTCGAGCCAGACTGGTGGCTTCAGTCGGCTACCTTTTCCTGATGAGACCGAATCTCATCAAGACCAAGAATCGAGGAATTTTTCAGTAAGATTCCCAAACCTTGGCGAATGGGATGCATACGTCCAACACCTGCAAGAAGAGAAACTCCGTGCACTCGGAGTCTTCCTTGACGATGATCCTCCAGCTTCGGAATCTCCTGCAGCATCTATGGGGGCAATGACCCAAATGGGCATCTTCCCTGGCCATATCACTTCCCCGCCAATTCCTACTTCGTCTGCGGCCAGTAACCCTATGTTTGGATCTCATACTTTCTCTCCTCATTTCAATCAGTCTACCAACCCAAGTACTCATGCTGAGTCGCTGGCATCGCCGCCACCTCAGTTTGGAGGACAGCATTCGTTTTATGGCATGGACGCAAATTTTGTACCAGGGTTACCTTATCCTTACCAGCCAACACCTCCAGTTGCAGGAACCTTGACTCCGCAGAGTCTGTTTAACGCACGTCAAGCCAGCTTTGCAGGACCAGGCATGCCAAACTTGAACTCGATCTTTTCACCTGTATCTCCTCTCAATGCCGACGACATGTTCAATCAAAGTTCGAATGGCCAACGTGATCGCACGAACTCGATTCGGGATTCATCATATCAAGATTCGAGCAACAAACGACAAGTTCGTGAGTCGCGGGCAGCAACCCTCATTCTGGACGAGTCTCAGCTCGAGACAGAACACTTCCAAGCATCAAATGTCGAGATCGCCCATCCTACACCTCGGGGACATAGCCATAACCTCAGTGAAACTTTACAGAAAGGTCTGGATCGATATTCGCAGGCGGATTATCATCTAGAACATTCAATCCAGCGACAGTTGGAGGACAATGAGAATGACTTGCAGAACTCTCGCTGGGCAATTGGTACAGATGATGTGCAGCCGTCCCCGGCCCATGCACAATTCTCAGTTCCAGACTCATTCTCTACTGGCCACCATCGCCTCTTTGGGGAGCAACAGCAACAGCCTATGGACATAATTCAGGATGCGGATGAGATTGACACCAATCCAAGTCTTGCCGCAAGCCCCCGTGAACCCAAACTTGATATGAGCCATCACCCCTGGCACAGTGCTAAGCCAAGTTCCGGTTCCTTTGCCGCAGGGCACAAGTCAAAGGCATCTCTGTCCGGCCTTAATGTGGAAGCCCAGGAATTCAATCCTACAGGTTCATTCTCAACCAATGCATTCGCTTTCCAAGGAGCAGCCCCTTTCCAATCGAACGGATTCGGAAATGGGTCGATGTTCTCTCCTACCTCATCTGTATTCAAACCAAGCGGTTCTATTGGCAGCTTTAATGTGGCAGCTCCTTCATTTACACCTTCAAGCAACGATTTCAACGCTAGCAGTGCTTCGTTCGTACCCAGCGCCTCGAAGGGATTCACTTTCTCGACCGCATCCTTTAATGCCGATGCACCCGCCTTCAATCCAGGCGCAAGCGTTACTTCTAATGCTTCGGACGCACCCAGTCATCTCAAAGGCAGTATCTTTGGGGACATCGACTTCAACCAGATTAACAAGCCTAGCAAATCATCTAAGGCTATCCCTATTGTCCGTCCTGATGATGATCATGAAGAAGATCAGCCAACTGAACGTGGTGTACCAGGAACCCCACCACGCCAAAAGCGTGCCCGCCGTGGTGCTGGTGAGGAAGATAAGGATGTCGAATTTGCTCCATTGGCAGAGGCCGCTCAAGCCCAAGCTACAGCTACAGCAAGCCAAACGCACAAGTCTGCTGAAGGTAAAGAGAACGAAATTCCTGAGCAGGACGTACTGGAGGTTCCTGTGAAATCGGATAGCCCTGATACAAAACGTCGTTTTGTAGAAGACGACGCTGTCGCAGTGGAAGACACCGTTGAGGATATTCAGGAAGAGAAAGCCACTCCTCCAGTTGACACCGAGCCGTTCCCCACCGTATCCGATCTTAACGAGGTTACCGGTACTGCTGAGCCGGTTGTTGACGAGAGCACGCCCAAGGAATCCAAAGAGGAAGACATCGCACCCCCGGCATCTGAAGCCGCACCCGAACCTATTGCTGAACAGCCAAAGGCAGAAATCCCCAAACGAGAGCCAAGAAAGTCAATCTTTTCGGCCTTTAGATCATTCACATTCCGCCCTTCCATATCAGAATTTGTTCCCATAAAGTCGCCTAGCAATGAAGCGAAGTCGCCTGGCCCTGAACCTACTCCTAGCCCCGAACCTATCAAGGCCCAACCCGAGAAGCCCAAGACGGGACTATTTGCATCTCGATATGCTGTTGAGGAAGAAGACCTGAAAGTCACCGAGTTGGCACCGATCAATAAACAGCCCGAGATCGCCAAAGGAAATGATGAAGTCACCGCCAATGGTCATGACTCGCCCGATGAAGAAGAACTCAACGCCGTTATGGATCAGCTCAATGGCGATGATTCTGATGTGGGCGTGGAGAGGCTCAGCACGCCCTTGCCACCTCAGATGACTATCGAGACACCCGGGGGCCGCTCAATGGAGCAAACACAGCTACCTCACATCATCCGCAGTGATGCTCCAAGCCCAAGTCCCGCCAGAAACTTCAATCAATTGTTGCGAGGTACTCCAAAGATTGGATCTGACTTGGATGTTACTCAATCTCACCACTCTTTCCCACAACGAGGCTTTGCTTCAGGTGCTCAGTCGCCAGTCCGTCAATTGCTCAGTACGAATGAGCATATCAGTGACTGGGATGATGTTATCTCCTCAGGGGAGGATGAAAAGCTGGTACAAAGAAGCAAGTTCTTTGATCGCCATGTCAATGCTCTTGTCAGTGAAGTCTTGGCCGAACGATTAGGTCCTCTCGAGCAAGCATTAAGCATCATACAAAACTCTGTGGTCTCATTGCACTCACAATCAGCCGGTCGCCAATCCCTTACCGGTAGACAAGCAGATGTGGAACATAGCGATGCTGACGACGAGGATGACGAAGTCAACATTCCTCGTTCAATCTCGCCAATGAGCAAACGTGATAGGAAGTTGGAGAAGATGAAGGGCGCAGTGCTTGAAGCTCTCACGGCTCATGGCTTGGGTCGGCAAGAAGTCCCTCCAGCTTCGGCAAACTTCAATGTCATTCAAGAAACACTGGCTGAGCTCAAAGCATTAACTCAACAACGTCAGCAGCCAGAGCTTCCGGACATCAAGGCCTTGGTTCAAGAGGCTCTAGCAGTCCATGCTCAAGCTAACGCCAGAAAGACACCCCTTTCGGAGGCTGAAGAAATTGGCGCGGAAAGTTTGAAACTGCAATTAGACGGCGTGAAGAGCATGCTGCGAACGGCAGATGAACGTACCGAACAAGAAATCAAGGCACGTCGTGACGTCCAGGAAGCCTTGACAGAAGTCCAGAAGATGCTTGGTCACGCGGAAGGTGAGGTTGCTCGCTATCGCCAAGCTGCTGAGAAAGCAGAAGCAACTGTTCGTGAGCTCAAGGAAGAGAGAATCCCTCAGTTAGAGAAGGCCCAGACACGATGCGATGCACTTGAGAAACAACAAGAATCGTGGGAGATGACCCTGTCAGAGCTTTCCGCCAAGAATATTGCGCTAGAAGGTACACTTGACGAGTACCGTGTTTCGCATGATTTCTGGAAGAAGAAGGTTGCAGCGACGGAAGAAGAGAACAAGGATTTGCGGTCCAACATTACACATCTCACTGCTCGTATTGAAGACAGTATGCGCGCTAGACAGAGTCTGCGTGGCAAGTTCGATAAATTACAGGACGATATGGCGAACGTAACTAAGGATGTGACCCGCGACCAGGCCAATTCGCGAAGAAAGGAAGAAGAACTCACAGCCAAATATGAAAGTCTCCGTGCTGCATATGACAGGGAAGTGAAACTGCGCGAAAAACTCGAAATCGATATTGGCGAGCTAGAGAAGTCTGAGCGAGAAACTGCTAAATTGAAGTTCATTTTCGCCCAATCTCAGCAAGAAAACCACAGATTGGAGGAGCTTGTTGCATCTTTACGCCAGGAAAGCCAAGAACATCAAAACGCCGCCGCACGTTTTGAGCGGGAATTCAATGAAGCCCGTGAGAGCAGTCGTATGGAAATCCAGCGCACCAGAACTTCAATGGAGGCCGACCTTGACGCAGCGAACAATCAAGTCAATTACATTCGTGCAGGACTCGAAGCCGAGATCAACCGCTTGGAAAGTCAAGTTGAGAATGTCCGCATGGATGCTGACACTATGAAAGAGCGATACGAGCTTCTTTTGGAGGAAGCTCGTGAGAACAAAGCCTCGGCTATGGCAGAGTTGGCCGCAGCAAAGGATATAGCTATGGAAGAACAGCGCAAAACACATGACCGTGTTCTTAACGATCTCCGCGAACGCCACGCTCGTGCACTCCACAATGCTTCTGAAGATCGACAACGGATTGAATTTCACATGAATGAGAAGCTAGACCTCAGCAACGAGAAAGTGGCTCATCTGCAAGACCGCGTCGCTCATTTGGAAGAGAAACTTGAAATAGCCAAGTCTGCAGCTCGCGCAGCTGCCCAGGCGGCTCAAGCCAAGGGTGTCGTTGTTCCTCCTGTACAGCACCATAGTTCACCGTCCTTGTCTTACAGCAAGGATTCGTCGGCCCCTGAGAAGATTTCTCCTCAGGCTCTCCGCGAATCAATTCTCGTACTCCAGGATCAATTACAACAACGCGAAAGCCGTATCGAGGAGCTAGAACAGGAGCTCAGTGAAGTCGACAAGGAGGCGCCCAACAAGATCAAAGAGAGGGATACTGAAATTAGCTGGCTTAGAGAACTTCTCGGGGTCCGTGTTGATGATCTTCAAGATATTATCAACAACCTTTCACAGCCTTCGTTCGACCAAAACACCGTCCGGGACGCTGCCATCCGACTTCGGGCTAATCTCCAAATGCAGCAGCAGGAAAAAGAGAGAGCAATGTCAGGACAGGCGTTCCCTTCATTGGCTGATATTGCTGCATCACCGCGTTCTCTACCGCTCGCAGCAGCCGCAGCATGGGGTAACTGGCGCAAGGGACGTGAGTCTTTCACATCAGATAGCGGAGCTTCTCAGACACCTTTAAAGTCAACGAACGCTGGTGGCTTCCTGTCTGGGCTTCTCACACCTCCTAGCTCAAATGCGAGGTATACTCCCAAGAACATGAGCGCCCCGCCAGGACCGGCGCGTCTAGCAGGCCGTCGAACAGCATCAGAGAGTCGCCCGCTACGAGGATACAATCAACCGCGTTCACTATCTGCGCGACAAATGGATAAGCTTCCAGTTGTCCATCAGGAGCCGATTGAACCACCAACGACACCACCACTCCTGCGAAGGTCTAGCTATGATCATGATGCGGAGCAAAACAGCTATGACGGCAGTGCCTTGATGGACGACGTTGACAGCATGATAGCCGCCGACTCCCCAGAGGGAGCCAGAGACGACGGCCTCTTCGCCCGCGACGAGTAAAGGCATTTTTTGCCGAACCTCTCTCCTCTATTTCATTCCAGACTGTTCATATTCAATACTATCTAGAGTTTCCCCATCTGCATAGCGTTATCTTTTTTATGGCCCATGTCTTTCTCTCTCCCCCTTTTACCATTTTCTTTCTATTTTCTTTTCTTTTAATTTAATTTCCCTTTTCTTTTTCCTCTTCGAGTCTTGATACCACTGCTGCCAAATCGTTACAGCTTTCTCTACATTCACTGTTAATACTTTACTCAGCACTTTCTTGTCGTGTGTTGCTGCTTTTGTGTACAAAAACGACATGTCCATTCTTTACCTACCCCGAAAAATATTTTCCTTACTCTTGTCTATTTTAACCTCGTGTGTGTGTGTTTTTACGTCGAAATTGAATCTATCTATTCCCCGAAAGATCGAGGTTGTCGTTATTATTGGTTGTGTATTATTTTATGTGTACAACATTGTTCCTGGTTTGTGTGTAGAGATATCCCAGTTTTTGATGTTTGATGTCATGGTCGAGATAGATTGTATGTAGCAATACAACGCTTTATAGACGCGAACTACCTAGGTAAAGGGTACGGGGGTGTCTGGGTTAATAATATACATTAATGCTATAGAGAGTATCAAACGAACAAGTCATGGCCATAACAATACATGTGCTCCAGTGAGCGTAAACAATCACTTTGCAGACGGAATCCCCTTCTGTTTCCCATAATTAAACGCCTTCTTCGCCAAATCCGGAATGACAAAAAGACACACAATATTACTCAACCAACTCGCCGCTGTATCGAAGAAGACATTATTCCTTGGACTTGAGCCCAGCGCACTCGTCCGCATCATCTGACCAATAGTGTTTGTGACAATCTGGAAATCACCCCTTTCCAACCCCTTAATGGCAATAGTAGCAACTTCTTCGGGGAGTTGTGGCTTATCGGCTTCTTCCATGATATGAGTAACCTCCGGCTTGAGTTTTTGTTCGTTCTCGAATCCAGGACTGGTCATTCCCATGGGAAAGACGATGTGTACCTTGACGTCAGTTGCGGGGGCATCGGCGTCTTTATTGCGACGAGCACCATTGTACATTTCGATTTCTTGCACGAGGACATCTGATAAATTGCGCATGGCGGCTTTGGGTGGTGAGTACGGTCCGTAGCCGGAGACAGTGAAGACGGCGAGAGTTGATGCCGTGAAAATGAGGTGTCGTGGAGGTGGTTGCTCTGCCTTTGCGGTGCTGGTTTTGGAGACTGGGACCAACCATCTCCTCAGCGTGGCGTGCGCAGTGTACGCGGCGGTCCAGTACACGGTATCCATTTGATCGCGCAGTGTTTTGATGGGTACATCGATGAAGAGGCCTGGGTGACAGTATCCGGCGCAACACCAGACAACATCAGGGGCTGCGCCGTTATTCCATGTTGTAGTCTCCTCCAACAGGCGATCCGCGGCATCAGGGTCTGTCAAGTCGGCGCTTATAAAGTGGAAGCGTTGTGTCGATGGGTTCACTGCAGCGGCCTGTTCTTGTCAGTTTGCTTGTTCCTACAATTCAGGAGTATGAGCAGCCCACCTTGATATCTGCAATAGCCGCTCCGAGTTTGTGAGCCGATCTCGAGGCAATGACCACATTGGCGCCTTTCTGTGCAAGTTGAATAGCAATTGATCTGCCTAAGCCCTCGGAGGCGCCGGTTATCAGTATTGTCTACCGAAAATGTAATTGTTAGCCGTGTCAATGCTCATCCCACCAGTCGGGAGTATTAGCTTACCTTCCCATTGACGGGGAACTGATTTGCGCCGAAACCAAGCATTTTGTACGCCGAGTAAGTGATGATTCCTACTATGATAGCAACGAAAGCAATGACCGCCCTGGAGTAATCCATGAAGATACTCTTGTGTACGTAAAAGAGAGACAGGCTCAGCTCGCTCTCATTGAACTGTAAGCACTAGAAAGTGACCTCGCGCCTGCCAAAAGACTAAAGTATCAAGTTGCACTCCAGTCAGCCAATCAGAATTACTAGCCGCTGAGTTAGTCTTCAGTGTGGGGCATCCAAGGCGGTGAGGCGGCATATCTAAATTTTTGATTCAGAAAAAAGTTCCTGTCGCCGAGCCAGCCAGAGGATCTCCCAATTTAATAGAATCATCAAATCCAATATGGCGGCCAAAAAGAGAAAGGCCAGTGGCCGACAGTCGTCAGGCAAAAAACCTGACTCAGCAATGCGAACAAAATATAGCATCAACGAGACTTTTGACAATTCCGAAGATGAGTTTATGGCCGGCCGCGATCAAGTTTTATTAGAAGAAGGCCCGGAAGCGAAGAGAAGGCGCAAGATACAAGAAGAGGGTATGCTTTTAAAATACAAGAGGAAATAAATTGGAATCTTTGGACTCACATGTTCTTACAGAAGTCGACTTTCAACCCTCCGACGAAGAAGTCCTCGGATACGACGAGGACGAAGACGAATTGGATGAAGATGAGGACGAATATGAAAACGACTACACGTCCAGAAAGCGGAAAGGCGGATTGGATTCCGAGTCAGATGCAGGCGCCAATGATGAGGACGAAGAGGAAGAAGGCCTCGAGGCTTGGGGCTCCTCGAGAAAAGACTACTACAATGCCGACATGATCGAGACCGAGGCCGATGCCCTCGAGGAAGAGAATGAAGCGAAAAGACTGCAACAGAAACACTTGAAGGCGATGAAAGAGGCGGATTTCGGCTTCGACGAACTCGACTGGGTGGAATCTGGAAAAGGAGCCGAAGATAGCAAAGACGGTCAGGATGGGGTTGTTACTGAGGTACTACCTCAGCTTGAGATTACAGACGACATGAGTTCCGAGGAGAAGCTCAAAGTCTTGAAGTCGAGGTATCCCGAATTCGAGCCCCTTGCAAAAGATTTTGTCGACCTTCAGCCCGAGTACACGAACATTCTATCCGAAGCCCAGAAAGCGGAAGAAGCTATGGACGGCTCAGAGACGTCTGTTCCAGTACCGATCATCAAGTTCCGAGCATTGGCATCCTACCTTGGTTCGATCAGCATGTACTTTGCTCTCCTTACGTCTCCCGCAGAAGATGGCGATGGAAAAACAGTTGCTTTGTCGCCTGCAGAATTGCGAGATCATCCTATCATGGGATCTCTAGTCAAAAGCAGGAAACAATGGGAGACTGTCAAGGATTGGAGTATTCCCGACGAAGTAGAAGATATCGAAGAAGATCTCGAGATCGAAGACTCAGAAGAGTCCGCGGAACTCGAACCAGTCGTGCAGCTGAAAGAAAAGAAATCCACCAAATCGGTTCAAAAAGACAAGAAGCTGAGCAAATCACAGCAAGCAGCAGAGAAAGCGCGCGCCGAAGCCGAAGCCTGTCGTGCCGAGAAGATCAAGAAAACCGAAGCCAACTTGGCCGATTTGGCCGACCTGGTCAAGACATCGAGCAAGAAGTCCAAAGCACTATCGAAAACAACATCCCAACCCCAAGAGGACGACGACTCCGACCTCGGCGACGAAGGTGCCCTTACAGCCCGCGAAGCCGAAGAAAAGGCCCGAAAGAAACGCTCCCTACGCTTCTACACCTCTCAGATTGCGCAAAAGGCCAACAAACGAAATGCCGCTGGTCGAAATGCTGGTGGTGATGAAGATCTTCCTTACAGAGAACGTCTCAAGGACCGCCAAGCACGTCTCAACGCTGAAGCCGAGAGACGTGGTCGTGCCCAAGCCAACGAGACCGAACAGCTGGGCGGTGACTCTGACGAAGAAGATCACCGTCTTGCGCGCGAAGTTCGTGGTGATGCGGCCGGAACAGATGATGATGAGTACTATGACATGGTCGCTGCACGCAACAAGCAAAAGAAAGCAGACAAGAAGGCTCGCGCCGAGGAAGCCGAGGCCGCTCAGAAAGGAGAGCGCTACGAAGAAGTCGAAGAAGTCGGGCCCGACGGTAAACGTCGCATTACTTACCAGATTGAGAAGAATAAAGGTTTGGCTGCCAAGCGGAACAAGGACGTACGCAATCCACGTGTCAAGAAGAGGAAGAAGTTTGAGCAGAAGAAGAAGAAGCTTGCTAGTATCCGTCAAGTGTACAAGGGAGGTGAGGGTCGTGGAGGTTATGCCGGTGAGCTTACGGGTATCAAGAAGAATCTTGTCAAGAGTGTTAAGCTATGATCAAAAAGCGTGTTTTGTGTCAATATCTGTCTATGGCGTTGGATGTGTGATGCAATCAGCATCAACTTGGGATACTTGTACATATTGCATTCATGGTTTATTTGTTTACAGATACCTATATAACATGGACAATTTTGTCAATCAAATGATGCCACCTTTCTCTCCTTCAATTTCGATATGTTATAGTAAATGCGTGATTTCGACAGAAAATCAAAGCATCAATCAGATACGACAACTGCTCCGTTGGCTAACAGATCAGCCAGATCCTGCTTGATATCTCTTCCTATGTTTGTCGATAGGTCCATGTTCAGAAATTTACGGGCAATCGACTCCTATGAACAGAGAGAAGAATCAGCTGTCCACTCCTCAATAATAACAAGGTCAACAAAGGGATGGCACCAACCGCTTTTTCTAAGATTGCCTCCTCTGCCTTGGACATCCTAGCACAAGCTGCGACGAGATCTTGTCCTCGGGCTGACAGTGAGACCAATTCGTTTGCCCTTGCAACGATAGCTTCATCGACACCATTCATGGCAGCGCAACTAAAATGTCTTCTTGTTAGCTTCGGTTTAGATTCCTTGCAACAATGGTTTCATACAGTGTTCCAAAGCTCTGATTGCTGCGTCCTGGCTTGAAACTACTATCAATCAGCTTGAAAGTCCATCCGTTGAAATACTCGAGTCTACTTACTTGTAAAGATAGGTGACCTGCTCTTTGGAATTTGCGATTTCTTCATCAACCCTGACTTCCATGTGTCCAAAGGCTAGAGATTGTCTCTCTGGCAAGAACCCATTTTCGAAGATCTCATGAAAGTGCGTGGCAGCAAGAACTTTTGGCCTTTTGTCACCAAGGCTTAAGAGATATTCGAAAATACCACAAGCCAAACCAGCCCCGTCTAATAAAGTAGCATACATTGAGTCTCGGCCAGTCATCTTGGAAATAAACAAAACTCACCATTCAGATCAGTGCCTTTCCCAAACTCATCAATAATGATCAAGCTCTTTCGCGTAGAGAACTTCAGGAGCAGTGAAATCTGCTGCAAGTCCAACATGAATGTGCTCTGGATCTAGACACAGTATGAGTCAATGTCATTTTTCTCTGGCCGAATCGACATACCTTCGATACAGTTTCTGGAGTACTGATACGAGTCAGGATCTTATCCGTAATACCTATTTCTGCGGCTTGAGCAGGAACATAACTACATATGTCAATATCTCCTCTGACAAGTACAGATAGCAAGCTCTCTCACCTTCCGATATGAGCCAGATACACTATCAAGGCAACCTTCTCGGGGTCAGCAATATCTGGCCCAACTTCCTAGTTGATTAAGAAAGCTTACCTGCTTCATATATACGCTCTTTCCGGAAAAGTTTGGCCCTGTTAGCAGCAACATGCTCGGGGCGTTCGAATGTCGGTGATTCGAAGAATGAAAGGCAGTATCTGCCTGTCGTGTACCATCGCCGCCACATAAATTGACATCGTTAGGAATATAAGAAGCTACTGTCAGCTCCTGAAGAGGATGCCTTGAGAACCTAATCAGCAATTCTTCTTGTATCATGTCAGTCACCTCTTACCGTCCACCTTCGACTCGAATCACATTCTCTGTGGACATTTGAGGTCGAGCAAATTTGTACACTTCTGCGGTTTTGGCCATCGCAAGGTAACTGAATCACTTATTAGAATGGAATAACTTCAGTAATCGGATAATTCGGTTCACCAATCAAGCTCTCCACAGAGATCTGAGCACGCCGAGAGCATCTCCTCGTATTTTAGAACATTCTGGGCTATCTCGTGGGCAATCTCTATTTCTCTTTCTGAAGCACGACCATTAGCAACATAGCCTATACAATGTAGGACCGGCATCTTACCACAAACAAGACCGTAAATGTCACCAAGTTTCTCATCCAACTCTCTCATCCTTTCGTCCTTGAAATATGCTCTATTTTCCGTTGTGAAAACCTGCTCCCACGTTCCACCACTTCCTGTATACGCAGCACGTCCCGTATCGTCAAAAGGAATGGCAACATTGAAGCCTAATTGCGGAAAGTAGATCACATTGACCTCGATTTGAAGATCTGCGGGAATGGTGGAAGCAACATCGATGGCGACCTGCTTCAACAGACCGTCTAAACCATTGTATCGGTCTTTCAGGAGGTCCAAGTCACGGTCCACACCTTGCTTGATGATTGTTCTCTGCTGCTCTTGCGAATCCTCAATGTCGACCTGATCTCGGTCAGCTTTGATAACAGACTGGAATTCTGTCTACCAACCGTCTGGTATATTAGCCTTCCTACTGTGTGAAGGCTAGTCACATCTAAGGTTCTGAGCATCTTGAAAATCGTGAGTCGTATGCAATATAAGATCCATTTAATTGATACGTACCCTTTCACGAAACGATACCATATCCTGCCAATTCATCTCACGGACTGCCTCTTGGAGGTCCAAGGTATGTGTAGCAAACTAGAGCCATAATTTAGCATAGTGAATCAGAGAATCAAAAAAGTCAGTGGCATACATTCAACAAAGTACCCCAGATGGTCCCTTTGAAGCCACCAAAAGCGCCCTTCCCACTACTAAGGCCTTTATGGAGATTTGTCATGACCGGACGCATATCCTTGACTTTCTTGAGGCAACTGCACATTTTCTGGAGAACCGTTGCATTGGCAGGCAGGAGAAGGAAATCTAATATCTTGTGTCTTTCCGATATGACATCAAGGTCGACGCTGGGACGCAGGAAGTATTGTCTCAATCGATTCTTTCCCTGAGGAGTGAGAAGATGTTGGTGAAATAAACCGTATAGAGAAAAGTCTTCTTTTGCTCGTGATGATGTCTTTCCGGGGCCCTGATTGAAAGTATTCGGATGTGACTCGGTTTGCAATATCTGTAGAGAAGATAGAGTATTCAGGTTGATATGCCTTTGAATCGTCAGTTTCCTGTACATTTGATTTTTGAGGCAACTTACATTGTTCCTTTGAGAAAGAATGTCTCAACTGATCTGACAGCACAAGCAGAACCACTGTTCTCCAAGCTGGTGTAATCTGTTGTCTTTCGCCGTTGTACATATGTAAGTACTGCCCCTGTACATCCTAGCGAGACTGTATTCTCAATATCAACTATTCCCCCTAGCCGAAGGAGTTTCCCCTTTTCGAAGGAAAACCCTGCATTCTCTGCAATTACCTCCTCGGCTTGTTGAGTTAGTCCGTCTCCAGGTACGAGGAATTGTGCAAGGTCTGCTTCCTGCTGAAAGATCTCCAACTCGGCTAACTTCGCCTTTGCACCGTTGACACTGTATTCTTGAATCGGTCGTACATCTATGCGATAGGGGAGACGAAGCGCATCATCTAAGGGGATTAGCAGAGGCAGATATGTCTGAATACTTTACGCACCAGAGCTCTGAACATCATTCATTGTAGCTTCCTCCGCTCGTGTGGAGGTCAATATGGTGGTTGGGTTGATTTCGAGTTTCACTAATATGGTCAAACGATCAGCAGAAAATAACACATACTTTGACTATGCAAGCTCACGCATATCGATGAGATCTTTCCCACCAAACTGAACGTCACTGAGAATGCTGAGTCTCTCTTCACGAGCAATGTAGAAGCAGCATCCAACTGTGCCTTTCTCCTTGATGTCGACGGCCATAACAATCTCTCCTGAGTCATCCACAAGGTTTTCATCTTCATCAATTACAGACGGTACGCCACGCCGCCCGCCGGTTTGTACGTGCTCTAAGGCTGCGGTGACGTTGAAGGCATCAGGACTGATCGGTCGCAATCGAATTGGGTTGACAGGATCTGTTGCAAATCTTCGCTGAGCGCTTGAAGCTCTGAACGAGTTTGTCGGACCTGGATCTCTTTTTCTCTTCAACGACGCCATTGCTCAGTAGTGCGAGAGATGTCTTAGGGCAGGAGTTGCAAGTATTAAATTAGTGATGAGTCGTCCGTGTCAGGAGGAGGTAAGTGTGTGGCCTCTCGCTCCTTCCCTATGTGCTCCCTAGGAACACAGCGGACAACCACCTTCCGCATGAACAAGCATTAATATTAGAACGTTCAGTAATAACGATTGAAGAATTGCGTTTATTAATAGAGATACTCGATTATATACACGAGAGCGGTGTTGCCTATCATACACATTTCAGAGAAATTCACCAAAAATGACAATAAGTACAATGAGAGAGAAAATACCTCCACTACCACACCACCGTATTTTACACCCGCTAAACACAAATGCCACCAAAGTACAGACAAGAAGATGAATAACCCCATACACCAAGTCAAATATGCTTTTCATCAACGAAGTCAAGCCGTGCTATTAGACAGCGACCACTTCTAAGGAATCCTTTTCTTTATCGAGTTTCACATGTGCAGCGTGCCCTGCAGTAATTTCGCCCCTGATGATCTTATCAGCGAGTTTGTTGCCAATTTCCTTCGCGATGAGTCGATTGAGTGGACGAGCTCCGTAACGTGGATCATAACCCTTTTCACAAAGCCATTGTTTGGTCTCGTCGTCAACTTGGAGTGTCATTCGTCGATCATCTAATCTGCTCTGTAACTCCTTGAGTCGAATGTCTACAATGTCACGCAGAGCAACCTTGGACAGTCTCTTGAAGATGATGAATTCGTCAATACGATTGAGAAATTCCGGAGGATATGACGATTGCACAACGTCCATAACTGCCTTTTTGATATCGTCAGGAACATCTCCCTCATCCGTGAGTTTATGCTTATACAAGGGATCTGTTCCGACCAGAATATCAGCTCCTAGGTTGGAGGTCAAGACGATGATCGTGTTTCGGAAGTCAACCTTGTGGCCCTGAGAGTCTGTCAAGAAGCCCTCGTCGAGGACTTGCAGCAGAAGGGTTGAAATGTCACGGTGAGCCTTTTCAAATTCATCGAACAATAAGATGGCGTAAGGTTTTCTTCTCACAGCCTCGGTGAGCTGACCGGCGTCATCATAGCCAACATAGCCGGCAGGTGATCCGATCAGACGACTGATTGTATGCTTTTCCTGGAATTCACTCATGTCGAATCTCAGAACTGCACTTTCCGTGGAGAAGAGGAATCCTGCCATCTTCTTGCAAAGCTCAGTCTTGCCGACACCAGTGGGACCAAGGAACATGAAAGATGCTAGGGGCTTGTTCTCGCCGCTTAGGCCTGCTCGTTGCATCCGAACAGCGTTTGCAACAGCTGAAAGAGCCTCGTCTTGGCCCCGTACTGACTGCCGCAAGGTGTCCTCCATGTGGATCAGTTTTTCAACCTCTCCAGACATCAACTTGGTCACCGGAATGCCGGTCGTGCGGGAGACCACGTTTGCAATATCGTCCGCCGTAACCGAGTCGTGGATTAACGTGTCCTTGTTTTCATTTTCGGCACCTTCTTGAGGTAATTTGGCCTCGAGGCTTGGAATGACGGAGTAACGAAGTTCACCGGCCCTTCCAAAGTTACCTTCACGCTGTGCCTTCTCCAACTCGAAACGCGACTTTTCCAGTTCTTCCTTGGTCCGTTTGATTCCTTCGATTTCCTCTTTCTCCTTGTTCCAAACCTCCATGAGTTTCTTCACTTCCTCTTGCTTTGCCTTTAGCATTTCTTCTAGTTTTGCTCGACGCTCCTTGCTTGTAACGTCTGTTTCCTTGCGCAGGGATTCGAGCTCAATCTGTATCGTCGTGATTTCGCGATCCAACTCCTGGATAGAATCAGGTTTAGACTCTTGTTGCAGCCGCAATGCTGAGGCGGCTTCGTCCACCAAGTCGATAGCCTTGTCTGGGAGGAAACGATCCGTGATGTATCGATTGCTGTATGTGGCTGCGGCAACGATTGCAGCGTCTGTGATTCTCACACCGTGGTGCACCTCATACTTGTTTTTGATACCACGGAGGATAGAGATCGTGGAAGCGACTGACGGTTCGCTAACTTGGATTGGCTGGAAGCGACGTGCCAGCGCGACATCTTTTTCAATCAAGCGATATTCATTGAGGGTCGTTGCGCCGCAGCATTGAAGCTCGCCCCGGGACAGTGCCGGTTTCAATAGGTTGCTCGCATCAATGCTACCTTCAGCCTTTCCGAGACCGAGCAGAGTATGCAGCTCGTCGATGAACAGAATCACACTGCCGTCTGCGTCTTCGACTTCCTTCAAAACCGACTTTAGCCTTTCCTCGAAATCGCCTCGGAATTTTGCTCCAGCGATCAAAGATCCGAGATCAAGTGAAATGACTCTTTTATTCTTGATACTTTCGGGCACGTCTCCCTGCACGATTCTCTGCGCTAGACCTTCTAGAATGGCGGTTTTTCCGGTACCGGCGGCGCCGATGAGGACGGGGTTGTTTTTCGTTCGTCGCGAAAGAACCTGAATTGTTCTATGGATTTCTGCATCTCTTCCAATGACTGGGTCAAGTTTTCCGGACTTGGCTTTTGCAGTAAGATCGACACCATACTGCTCGAGTGCGGATTTCTCTGGTTCTCCGCCGAGATTCATACGATGTGTGCCGCCTGGTGGATGGGGGCCACGACCTGTGGCATAGCTTCGGACGGGGATGGTTGACAAATATGTAATTTTAGGCTGACTAGACAGATTGAAGCGGATTCGCGAAGCTTGAACGTAGAAGCTGTTCCGAGCAGAGGGTTGACATGGGGTAATTGCTGAAGGCCGACGTAGGCCGAGCCTAGCAGTCCGCAGTCTGGAGGCAGACAACATTGTGCTAATTGCTTTCTGCAGCAGTGGTACAAAGAGAAGAAGAATTATCTGCAGGGAATAATGGTGGTGATATTGTATTTACATAGTGACGGTGGACTGAGCAGTGGCAAGCCTGATGATCAGACCACTGGAGAGCTTTCTGGAAGGAGCCAACGACGTAAAGACTCGCGAGAGAGCTTGGGTGGGTTTCCTCGCGGCGCTATACCGCAACGGGATGGCGGGGAGCTCCCTTCTTCGGCGTGCGCAAAAGAAGAAAAAATTGTGGCGGCTGGCAAACAGCAGCATCACGTGACGAGCCCCTTTGCTGCGACGGTAAAGGAGGGGCTCCCGCTAAGCAAAAAGAAAATTCTCAACCCGAATTTCAGACCACGTTGGGCCATCCTTTTCTTTCTTCCTTCTTCAATACTCCTTCTGACATCTCACCACTCTTCTTCCCTTTTTACATATACCCGTCTCTCCTAATATCCATCATCCTTCATTCACAATGGGTTTCACCGACTTTGTCTCCGATGCTGGCCTTACCATCGCCAACAACTTCCTCTCCACCCGAAGCTACATTGTTGGGTAAGTGATGAGCACATCGACTTCGCATGTTTTGCCTTGCTTTATCTGCTAGCTTTTCTCTCTCTGTGCTTCTGCTTTTATGATGAAATAAAATTGGTCCGTGTTTAGGAGGCGGCTTAAGACACCGCTGTATGACTACTCACAATGCGTGCAATCGCGCTTCTGACGTTGTTTTGGCACTATTATCAGCTTTGCTTCTCCTTCTGCATTGACTTTGTTCTGTTGCGAGATCGTCCTCAACTAACATGTCTCGCATAGCTACGCTCCTTCCCAGGCCGATGTTGTCACATACAAGGCCTTCAGCGGTGCTCCCGACGCCGCCAAGTACCCCCATGTTGCTCGCTGGTACAAGCACATTGCCACATATGAATCAGAATTCTCCACCCTGCCTGGTGACCCATCCAAGGCCTACACCACCTACGGCCCTGAGTCAGTAGAGCTTCCCACCAACCCCAAGGACAAGCCTGCTGCCGCCGATGAAGACGACATGGACGACCTCTTCGGCAGTGATGAGGATGAGGAGGAAGACCCAGAGGTTGTCAAGGAGCGTGAGGCTCGTCTTGCTGAATACAAGAAGAAGAAGGAGGGCAAGGCCAAGCCTGCTGCCAAGTCTTTGGTTACATTAGAAGTTAAGCCATGGGGTAAGTTGATTTTCATTTTTTTTATCTCGGAGATTGGGTACCGATGCTAATCTCTATCTTGCAGATGACGAGACCGACCTTGTACAGATGGAGAAGAACGTCCGTGCTATTGAGAAGGATGGTCTTGTCTGGGGTGCCTCCAAGCTTGTTGCCGTCGGTTTCGGTATCAAGAAGCTCCAGATCAACTTGGTCGTTGAGGACGAGAAGGTCTCTACCGATGAGCTCCAGCAACAGATTGAGGAGGATGAGGACCACGTCCAGTCCACCGATATTGTACGTTTACCAGCCTTTGTTGCTTTGATATTTGGGTTTGTACTGACTTTTCGAACAGGCTGCTATGCAAAAATTGTAAACGCGATAAACGTGATATGCTTAATGATATGAAGAATAAGATGATGAATACGGAGATTATGTCTTCCAGGATCACTGAAATATCATGACCTTTCCCTGATCTTCTTTTCCTTTGTTGAATCTTAGAGACACTGGCCCGGTGTAGATTGGGTATAAACAAATATATGAAGTATGCGCACATTGATGCGTATGGTTTCAAATACTCCTTTTCTTAGACCGTAGAGTATTGTAGACTCGTTTCCAGCCTCGTTAACCGATGCGAAGAATGCAAAGAATTGTGCATATGAATTTTGCGCTAGAGGGGCTCTCCGCATCCGTAGAAGCTACCTAAGCTGCTAAAGAATCAATCATTGCATTCTCGACCACCAATCAACCTTGAGACAACCTCTGTCGCATTCTCGGCAATACTCATTGAAACGCAAACTGGCTACATCAATAATATAGAGGACTTTGATTATTCTTTTACTCAGAGTTACCGGTCTAGACAACCGATCCATCACCATGGGCTTCTTCTCACGCATCATCACATTCTTCGGCCTCGTCCTACTGGCTCATGCGTAAGTATCTCTGATCCTTTTTTCCAGGATCCAGAATCTAACACACCCAAAACAGAGGATACTCGGCCCACGAACACACAACCCTCTACAGCAACGTCGCCCTCGCCGCCAGCACAGCCAGCACAACTCCCACAACAGCAACCAACTTCTTCGCCGTTGTGCCCCTCGACATCACAATAGAGACATTGATTGCCGTCGTTTTGGTCTCGGCGGGTTTAGTTTCGGGAGCCGAGAAACTCAAGCCCGTCACACATAGCGCATGGGCAGGTCAGATAGAGCGGGAGGGGGGTGCGAAGAATCCGTATAAGAATTTGGAGATTCGGTCTGGGTTTTGGGATGTTAGGGTGTGTTCTCCCTCTACTTTGTTTTGATACCGGTGGGAAAGATGCTAATTCGTTCTTTTACAATTATAGAAAAGTCGTCAGGAGTTTGCGGATTGGATGCGCAGCCAGGGCCAGGGAAAATGATAAGTCATGGTTCAAGGGTTATAGAAAATACGTCAGTTTTTGAGCGAGAGAAAAGTTGTCATGATTATGTAGGTATACTGCAGTATAAATGGAACGCATCTGATACCATCTCATTCACCGATGATTCTAATTGTCAAGTCAAGCATCATCTCCACGAGATCGCTACCGAATAGCGCAAATCGGCTTTCTTAAAGTGCTTGAAAAATTCCACGGTAGCGTCAAATATTCCTGAAGGCTCACAACCATCCGTCACAGTCTTCAGCATAGCAACTAAGGGTTGTTTGAATAGCTCTAGGTGCTGAGCGTGGAATCTACTATATTGTTCCAGGAGCTCTTCTATGATCATAGGGCGTGATTCTTCTGGCAGGGACAATAGAAGCCCTGGCAGATACATCCTCAGCTCCCAACAACCTTCTGCATCCAATTGTTAGACTAGATTGCCAGTGCCCTTTTTCTTATACAATATATCATCATCGATCGACTTACTCGTTTCTATCGCATTTTCGACGATTTCCTCGGCGAGTTTGTCAAGATCAACATCACTGTTATGGCCTTGCATCCATTTAAGCACGTCCCTGATTTTTCCAAGATTCATGATGAAGCTACTTTATGTGTGTGTAGGTCCTCCCGATGATTTGTTGCATATGCTTCAACTTGACGTGGCAAGGAAGTGACCAGTGCCTACCTAGGCAGTTTTTAGAATCTGAAGAAGTGGCAGGCCGAGTTGTTGCCTGCAGCCTCCTCTCGTCAACGGACCAAATCTCGTCAGCAGTATGAAACGGTAAAGGTTGGTCTGCCTGCATCGACTGGTGTGATCATGATGTAACTGGGTTCAGTTGTGCCCTAGGCTGCAGCTACGCATACTCCGTACAAAAGAATAAGTTGTAACTCGTATGGTCTGCAAGATATTTTGGTATCTTTTCAATCTCAAATTCACGGTGCTCGTTTAGCTGACAAGCGTGTTGCCGACAGAAAGTCATTCTGGTTGCAGCAATATATCTGGCTCCAGTATGTAGAACGCATCATTGAGGCGATTCCCAGATTTAGGGCAAGCTACCTTCCAAGGTTGTCTAGGTATATACATGATTGATGTACAAAGGTGCCTGGTGCTTATGTATCTAAATAGCACCTGGGCATATAATTCATACCTATAGAATTAATCGCTATCAAGTCTACCTAGGTACTATCTGGTATGTTAATTAGGGCTATGCATCACGATTTAATGTGGTCAACTTAGTCCTTAGATTATCTCACATTTCAGATATCTAGACGGTCTTTCCAAAATTAGACATCTCGATATGGCAACCTACGTTCTGCATCATTCGTAGATGAGGGCCATAGTAGGATTATTGGCCGTATGCTTTATTTCGATCATCTCCATGTTGCAATTCGTCCGAGCTATCGTATCATTTTTGTACTTAATTATGTCAGTGTTGTCATGGCGGGGTTTGCATGGATGCCCAGGTGTTAGACCATGGATCAATCATACGGGGATTGCCTGTGAATCTTCGGAGTATACTTTGAAAGAAGGAGACTATTTTTCATCTGGACAGGGGAGATAAATTAATGTTCTGCAGTACACGACAAAGAGATCCAGCCCCCATGCTGTAAGTCATAGCCGAGTGTGAAATTAGCTGCATCAGGGGTAAAAAGTAAAAACGTTAGTTCTTCGGTCAAGAATAGAATGGGATACTCGTAAAGTCTGGGATGTGATGGATCACAAAAGGAACGACTCTAAGACAGTGATGGTTGATGCCTTGGTGCCTGAATGGACTATGAATAGCGACATCCAGTCCACGTAATCCACTTCGCTGGAGGCCACCACAACACAACACAACAACACACACAGAAAGTTCCAGCTACAACGACTAACTGTTATGTCTTACTCCGCCATGCTTGGACTAACAAAGTGATGGCATCATCCACTGACCAACTGAAACAAGGCAGTACTAGCGGCGACGCCACCCGAACATTATTCCTGCCAGCTTGAAGCCATCGGAGCGAATCAATCTGGGCATTTTATGTAAGGATCAGAGTAACGAGTCGTTTTCATTGGACTTATCCTCCGCACGTAAAATGAACCTAGTGCGTGGAGTGACGAGTCTGGCAGCTATCTAGTAGTTTAGTGTCAATGCAAAATCAGGATTGCCCCTGCCTTCCAAGCTTGTTGTCCCGTCTCTGCTTCCAAGGTTTGTTTATAAGGTCAGTTGTCTCTCCCAGTCTGTACCTGACTTTCTCCTCTTCTCTTCTTCACTTCACTCCAACTCCTTCATCACGCTCCTCACATCAGCTAGACATCTTTACCTCACGTCAATCGACGAATCCACTCGTTCAAATCTAATCCCTACCACAACTAGCCACCATGCGTTCCATCATCGCTGCCGCCGCTCTTGCGACTCTCGCTATGGCCCAGAGCTCTGACACCTCTATCAGCCTTGTCTCAGTGGTATGTTCAAGCTATCTGTATGGCAGGAGTCCCTCGAATATACACAACTAACACTGCTTCTTCATAGTCAAACCCTGCTACTCAGTTCTTGACCGAGACCAACTCCCTTGGTGTCGTCACTGGACAGCCTACCGCCGTCACTACCCAGCCCAGTGCCGTCACCAGCCAGCCTGAAGTTGTCACCTCTCAGCCTGCTCCAGCATCCATCCCCGCTGGACTCTCGTCTCCCGTTGTGCCACTCTCCCCTACCACCAGTGGCTCAGCTTCTGGATCTGGTAGCTCTGCTGCTGTTTCCACCGCTACTGGAACTGTCACTACCGGCACCAGCGTGTCCTCTGGTTTCTCTACCGGTACCGCAACCACATCTGGATCCAGCAGCCACACCTCTGGTTCGTCCAGCTCTTCTGGCACTCACGCCGCGTCAACTGGCGCTGCTGCGATGGCCACTGCTGGCCCCGTCGGTCTCTCTCTGGTCGCTGGTGCTGCCTTTGCCATGCTCATCTAAAGCCGAGAATCTCTTTCATCTTCATTACGACTTGAGCATGCCTTAATGTCGTCATATGATCACCATCGATTTCTTTCATGAATGTTCCACAAGGCCATGCTCTAGCCGATTCCCTCTATTTACACAATTGGTACCGTCGGGGTCTGTCATCTTCGTTTCGTTGTACATGCATACATAGGCGTACACACCAATATTAATACTACTAATCCACATTCCTCAAATCAATGATTATCAATCCCTCGTAATCGCAATCTAATCGATAGCCAACATTCCTTCCCCGGATTTACTGTACTAGCGTAAGCCACCACTCGCGATGATCGTATTGTGTACTGTCGGTCTGTGTCAGATACGTAAAATACACACAAACAACGCCTTGCTATTTTAGGAAGTCAAATTAAGACGACGCGAAAAGTCGCGTCTCTGTTTCGCGGAACGCCTAACCGGATCGAGCCTCGACGCGGTTCTCTTCCTAGTCTGGCATAGTGCGTAAACAAAGAACGTAAGCGTGATACACAACACGTAATTTTGCTCCCCTGGGCGGCGCAACCAAAACAAAAGCTCCAAACAATAAAGAGCGCCCGGCGATTCCCCGATCTCCCGCTTCCCTGGCAACCTCAACTAAATCATCGCAACTACACACTGCTTGCTTTCTTCTCACCCACTGTCGCACATCTTCTATGATAGTTTGAGCTTGCATATTTCGCCGCGAAGTCTCTGATTCGCTCTCTATCGATCCAACTCGAAACAACACATCGATTTCGTCAAAGACAGTGTTTGCGACAGCTCGATATCCTTGTGATTGACAATCAAAACATTGACTTGACCACCCCGACGCGGTGTGCCCTCACATATACAAACATGGTATGTGTCTTGCATGCTTCTTATCTTCTATTCATTAACCAATTCAATCATCAACAGGTCACCAAATCGCGTCGGCTCATCGCTGACCATGCAGATCTCCACAACAACGACCTCCCACCAAACTACCTCTTCTGCGCCACAGACAATCAACACTCCGACGATCTGAGTCAACTACTTGTTATGCTCGCTGGACCACATGGCACTCCATACTCAGCCGGCCTGTGGCGAATACAGCTTCGCATCCCCGACGATTACCCTGCTAGCCCACCCAAGGCCACTTTTAGGACGCGCATCTGGCATCCTAATGTTGAGCAGTCGACGGGCGCGGTGTGTGTGGATACCCTCAAGAGGGACTGGGAGCCCAAGTTGACATTACGCGACATTCTTGTGGTAGGTTATGGCATTTCCTAGTAGGACAGAACACGCGAACTGACAGACGAATGCAGACCATATCTTGCCTGCTCATCTATCCAAACCCAGACTCGGCCTTGAACCCTATGGCAGGCTGCCTGCTCCAGGAAGACTACAATGAATTTGCGCGCCAGGCACGCTTGATGACGTCATTACACGCGCCAATACCACTTGCCATGAAAGGTGCCGTTTTAGAAGCCAAGCAGCGAGGAGAAGATCCCGAGATGGCAGCCAGAGTCGCGAAAGACCCAGAATTCCGAGAATTGCGACAAGAAGCCAAGAGGGCGGCGTCTCTAGCCATGAAGAAGAGACCCCTGCTACAAGCGAATGCAGACGAAGATATGGAGGATGTTGAGGATGACTACAAGGAAAACGATCCATCACTATCGACTACTCATACTACTACCAGACGGAGTGGACTGCCTAAACGGCCTCTGTCCGTGCTCCCGATCACAATGTTGGATACGGACATGGTCATGCTTGAGTTCGCATCTGACGACGAGGGCATGCCGAACGATGGGATGACTGCATCAGAACGAAATATCGCCGCCAATATGAATTCATCCAACTCCTCTTCCCCCTTTTCATCTCAAAACTCGTCGGTATTCTCGAATCACACCTCGCGACAGCAGAGTTCCTTTTCTTCTCAACCTAGCTTGCACAACAACAGCAATGACTCAACCTCAAACTCCTACGCAATCTACGAGGATAACGAAGTCGACAGCAGTCTCCAGGCGCTTCTCAAAAACCACATCAACAATCACCTCCGCCGTCCCACCTACGGCAAGGAAAATATGGCTGGTTCCTTCTCCTCCCTACCGAAAGGCCTATCAATCTCGTCCCTATCATCAACAGACACTTCGCCCATGACCACTCCAAGAGGCGTCTTCATGAAGCCAATCAGCGGATCATCATCTTCATCATCGCTATCATCAACAACAGCAGCCACGAAACCCCTCTCACCGACAAAAGTCACTAAACCAGTTTATAACCGCAACAACAGGCTCCGTAGCGCCATCACTCGCAAGGGTATGCCCTTAAAAGGAAAACCTAGAATCGGCTTGCGACGACTTTGATTCCCCTTCTCAAACATACAAACATGACGATCAACGAGATAAATGATGATATATGACGAGACATGACGATTTTTTTTTAATACAGATTGGGATAATACCGGTGTTTTGATTTTTTCTTCTTTTTTTTTTTGGTTTTGGTTTGGTTTTGGTTTTGGCTCTGGATCTAGGGTTTGCTTTTAGATTGCATTTTGCATTGGGATATGGATTGATCGATCGATCGGGCTGGGACTGGGCTGCATTCAGCGAGACAAGTTCTGTACAAATGGCGTTGAGGTTGAGGGCACATACATACATACAGACAGTCAGACGACATTTTCTTTCTACTTCAATTGGATATCAAAACACATTCATCTTCCAGAATCCTACGATTATAATTTGCAGTCGAATGCATATTGATAAATTCTGCATTTTGGTATAATAAATAAGTAATTAACAGATAAACAGCTATGTAAATATTTCTTGGATAAAAACATCTCAACTCGCTTGCAGGTAGCTTGGACATCGAGCTCACCTAAACCAACCCATTCCTGGCTTCCACACTGATCAGAACAATCTGTCATCAAACATCCCCTTTTCGATAAAAAGATAAGTTGCGCAAGTATATAGATTAATAAGCTTCTCCCTCCTGTTGTCCCTCGGCGTCATTGATGATGCTTGATAACAAGAACGCTAATCAGATGCAAGGTGTGTTCTTCTCGTCATTCGGTCGGCTGTCCAAGACTCCAACAATTGATGCTCTCTCACCGAGTCTTTCGCAAAATCGGGTAAAATATACTTTCATGCGAAGACAAGGAGATCTTTGCGCATTGTCGCCATTGGCTTTCATGTGACCACCCGCTCTAATGAATGCAATAATCCGAACAATTCATATTCCACTCTGAGAAAATGACCCCAATACCAACAGGTGCACCAAGTCGTCGATGAGAACGACAGAATAAGGACTCAACCCAAATTGTTGCGATCACAAGTCCGGCTTTAAACGAAATTTCGAGGTAATGGTTTATAGAGCGTATGGGTTGACAGAACGGATGGTAAGGCATCTGTAATGAACTTGTTAGTAGTGATAACAGTAATGAGCAGAAGATAAACTCACGGTGGGCTCTTGCTCAAGTCAGTCTTGAGAATAATAGGAACACGAGTCATTTCGGTCACATCCTGAATATATTCGCCATCCTCCTCCCGCAGCTTGAAGAGCTTGAGGTACTTCTCCTTGTCTGTCAATTTCGCTTCGGGCGTTTCGCTGGCACTGATTGCGATCTTAGGATCAGAGCGAGCGCGGTGTGGGCCTTGACCATCATGACCATTGCGCGTCGGTGATGGAGGCATGCTCTGTGTTGGGCGGTCGGCCGAGGAGTTGAGTGACACGCCAGCAGCCATCTCAGTCACTTCCGAAATATCGTCATCGTCATCAAAAAGAGCATCAACGTCATCCGTGGACATTGTTCCAGTCTCGGTTTGTTTTCGCTGAGCCTCTTCTCTCTCGCGTGCACGCTCGCGGGCTGCTTCTGCCTCTTGAGCAGCGGCAGCTGCGTGGGCAGCTCTGGAACTGCTTGCATTGGGACGTTCATCTTCCGGAATGTAGGCAGAAGATGGGATACCCTTCTCCCAGTACAATTCAAGAACACGTGTGTCTTTACGATATTCCGCTTTTTTCAATGGAAGCTGGTCGCAATGCACACGCTTCTCGAAACCGAATTCAGGAAGGAGCACATCAAAGGCTGACTCGTAAACGCAAAGAACGATACCTTCGCTGATAAGGTCACCACCGAGTTCAGATCGCTTCTTGTCCATGACACGGCAGGATTCGATATGCACACTTTGTTCCTGGGCGTTGTGGGCGGAATCTTTCTTATTGTTGCACTGCTCAGCAGTCTTGACCAATGTGTCAACATCCTCAGTGAATTCAATGGCCCCATTAGACAGAACAGCATCCAATTGGCGATGAACAATCACATCAGCGTAGCGACGAGTTGGGCTTGTGAAATGGGCATAAAGCGGCAAGTTCAAAGCGTAGTGTTGGCGTTGGGCTTCAGTGACATTACCGGCGACATAGTATTTGGCGCGTTGCATTGCCTTGATCAGGACGGTTTCCATACCCTACACAAATTAGCTTGAATGACCTACCTAGCGGCAAATTGCATGACGTACCTTGCGAAGATCAACATCTTGGACCTTGAATAGACTAGCTTGCAGAGAACCGCTGCTAGAAGGGTCAATGTCATAGCCGAGTCTGTTCATGCGGTCGACAAAAGTCTGTAGGCGGCGAGGGTTTGGAACAGCTTGGCGTCGAAGGAACGCTTTCTCGGGCATAGCAGCAAAGAGCTTGCGTGCAACGAAGAAGTTGGCTTTGTAGCTCAATTCTTCAATTACTTCATGAGCCGGGGATGAATCGAAGATATTGAGTTCCACGGGCATGTTCTCATCGTCAAGCTGATAGATGAGGCGCAATGCCGGAATATTGGTAGCACGATTGCCAAACCTAGCCTCTTTGAACTTGGTGGTGATTGCCTGTAGAATATTATTTAGCATTCAAAAAATAAGATGTCACTGTAGTGGGTACTCACTTCAAGAAGGCGAATATCGTCGGCAGTCACGCCTTCCACAGGACTTCCGGTCTCTCCCTTGATGGCGGCATTGACATCGTCGTAGCTCAGCTTGCCAGAACTCTTGATCACGCTCTTTCCAATCCACACATCATCGTCGACTGCGCCAGTCGCGGTGTCAACCTGGAAGACGACACTGACGGTCAAGCGTTCCTGACCAGGAAGCAAAGAGCATATCTCATTCGACAACCGAGGTGGCAGCATATTTACGACTCGGGTCATAAGATGGACTCCTGTTCCTCTCTTCTTGGCTTCTCTATCGACCAGCGAGTTCGCCTTGACAAAGTGTGCGACGTCGGCTACGTGAATACCGATTTCAACCTTGCCGTCACCGAGCTTCTTGACATGGATAGCATCGTTAAATTCTTTAGTACCGGTCGGATCAATGGTGAAGGTGGTTTCGTCACGGAAATCTCGGCGGGTGGTAAGCAGAGCATCGCCTTCGGAAGCCACTGTCCAGTCTTCCCAGCCGACGTTCTTAAGCACAGCCTCTGAGAATTCATCAGCTGCGAAGTTGTTGTCACGCAAAAGTGCATCAGTTTCCACTTTCAAATCACCCATCTCGCCAAGTTGCTCAACGAGTGTACCGAATGGATGAAGGGAGGTGATGGGCCACCGTTTGATACAAGCGACGAAGATGCGGTTTGCATAGTCTTGGTGTTTTTCGACAAAATCACGGGGTGCCTGCTCAGTAGGAATGGCAATCAAGGGCACACGCTTGTCAGTAGGTTTAAACCACACAATCTTAGGCTTGTCTTGCTGCCTGTCATGTTGGCGACCGTGTCCGCCGTCTCTGGCGGCACGTTCAGCCTCTTGCTTTTCCTTGGTAGCTTGGCTGCTAGGACGTAGAAGACCCAGAGTTCCTGAGAACATCTGTCCTGCGACACGTTCAATGACGGCAACGATATGACCAGCATACAACGGCTTCTGTTCGTCGCTGATCTCATCCTCTTCCACCAACAAAAGACTCTGTCCTTCCACCTCAACATCGTCGTTCTTCTTCTGGGTTGGACGCTGGCGCAGACTACCACGACGACGAATGCTACCGTCGGGGCCAACCTGTTGGTTATCACCATTAGCACCAGAATCGGAACGAGATAGCTTATCGCCGGATCGAGAGTCGGTGATATCCTTGCGTTTCTTCTTTTCTTCTTTTTCGCGCTTCTGAGACCAAACCTCATCAACGTCCAGAAGTTCGACGGCAACAAAGTCGCCCTCAAGAGCACGGTTACGATCTTTGCTTCCACAGATGAAGATATCAGCATCGAGTTCCGTGCATGTGACGTAGGCGTCCGAACGATTTTTCTTGTTGACACGAAGGATACCGGCAACAAGTTGGCCATTGCTGAGGAGGGCAGGTAGATTGGCTTGCGGAAGGTATGGGGTGAAAAGCGTCTTGCGTTGTTGCTGTTGCTGCTGTGCAGTCAACTGCTGAGGAGCGTGTTGGCTAGCTTGAAGGCCGTTCAATTGACCATTCTGCTGCATAGCCTGAAGTTGAGCGAGCTGGAGTGGGTTGAGTTGCTGGCCATTGAACAATTGCGGTGCCATGACAACCTGGCCTTGGGGTAACTGAATCAATTGGGGAGCAGCGTTAGGATATTGAAATTGACCGATCGAGCCAATGGACTGATTCATGGATGCTCGCGAGCGGTGGCCCGGCTGGAAGGTATTTCCACCTTGCTGTTGTCCGAAACCGCCTTGGTTCGCCTTCTGCTGATCTTGATTCTGATTGTTATTGTTATTTGGTTGACGCCAATTGCCGTCAAAGTTTCTCGATGGTGTTCGACCATGGCCGCGTCGAGGAGGTTCAGCGGGACTACTCTCAGGAATGGGAAACTGGAAACCAGTTGCGCCACGACCAACGGCCATAGACTGGCTTCTACCGTGGGCTCCACCGCGGAAGTTGCCTGCACGTTGCAGGCCCAATCCTTGGGGTTGGGGGGTCTTCGGCTTTTCTTCTGCGGTAGGAGATTCCGATGAGCCGGGAGCGGGGAACTGGAACCCGGCTGCAGTACGCTTTTGCTGTGCTAGCTCTGCAGCTTTCTTGGCTTCTGGGAGAGCTAATGAGTGACGTCGCTGATGACCTCCGCCGATAGGTCCACCTCGTCCTCTTGACGGAGCACCGTTCTCGCGGTTTTGGTTGCCTTGGTGAAGATCCGCAAAGGCCGATCCTGATGCGCCGGACGACGGAGCTGGGGGCGGGCCCATTCCCATGCCAGGGAGGGCAGACTGGTTTCGGCGATGGGAGGGTCCGTTGTTTACGGGAACTCCGAGCTGCTGAGGAAATTGGAAGGCGTTGACCTGAGGTGATACGCCGGCCATTGTTCCCTGACCAAGTTGGGGAGAAAATCCCGAAACTTGACCCATTGGTTGTTGGGGTTGCAGCAGACCCATGTTAACGTATTGTTGATGCGTAGCGGCAATTTGCTGCTGTTGCTGTTGGAGCAGCTCAATCTGTTGCTGAATAGCAAGTTGTTCCACTAGGATCCGCGAGTGTCAGTAGTCGTTATTAAAATCGATTGTGGGTAGAAACTTACTCATCAGAGGTGTCAACTCAGATGGACTGCGTCGGTGAGCAATATGAAGCCGGCGGCCGGCAGGGCCTGGAATCCCTGGTTGGCCTTGCTGGTGGTCCATCTTGCCGAATCAAAGTATATAATGATAGGATTGTCCGTGCGTGATGCTGGGAACCGGAAAGTCACAGGATCTTACTCCTATGATGTCAAGCCACAACGGTGTGAAAAGCAATTGTCGACTGACAAGGACTGCTCGAGCCGGGTTCCGACCGAGGATAATCCAAATCTGTACGAGTTTCGAGCGTAGGCAGCTAACGGATCTAGTAGCGAAGGAGAGACGATGTCAGTGATTGAATTCTTGTCGCGATGTCAATGTATTCGAAGTACATGCAGCTCAAATAACAGTGACAGCGAGGAACACGGGCGTAGAAATAGCTGTTCGTACGTAATGGAAGGGCCACTCACTATTGTTTCAAATGATAGTCTCAAATGGTTTTGAGCTATTTGAGTCCCTGAACGAAGGAAGTCCGAGACTGCTGCTAAAATGGGCCAGGATGAATCAAACGAAATGACAAAGCCAACAGCAAGCAATAATGGTATATAGTCCAAGCAACAAAGAGGATGCTATAGAACAAAAACTGTCACAACAATCACAGCAAAGACCAAGTAGCCAATGCAATGAATCCAGAGCAGGACGGACTACCACTTAAGGAGGGGCAGCTTTTTCTTCCCGGAAAAGGGGGAACAACGGGGCAATGGAGCTCTTGACGGGGGTCAGACAGTCGGCAAAGGATCGAATGTGGTCGACGGAAAGCGTCAGGTCGTTTCATAAACGGTGAATTGGTAGTTTGTGGGCACACAGACGATGGCCTCGATGACGACTACGAGCTTCAGGGAGAAGTCGAGACGAACGGAGGTTTAGAGGAAGGGAGAGAAAGTCGGAGTCTTTTAGGAGCGACCGTAAGATGGAAGACAGATGGCGCGAGGGAAGAAGGACTCTCCCACGGGGCAAGTCTGTAGATAGACTGACTGGTAGAATAATAATGATGGGATGAGCAGAAGGAGCAACTGCGAAGTGAGGTGCAGAGAGCTTCCCGCTTTAGTCGTTGCGAGGGAAGGAACCGTGGAGAGTTGGCCTTTTCCCGATTGGGCGGGTGCGGCAGCAAGCGGAACCCAAAAGGAGAGAGCGAGACAAGAAGAGAGAGAGAGAAGATATTCACTCAACAAATTATCGGATTAATTATATTTATTCTTGCGTAAGAGAACGACAAGTTTCCGCTGTGGTGGGCGGTAATAATGAATCGAATGAGTGAGAGGTAGAAGTTGGAGAGAGCGGGGAGAAAGAGGACGAAGGCGAGGGGAGATAGGTAGAAGAGTGTGTGGGAGGAAGGAGAGGAAGAAAATAGAATTATAGTACGGGCGCCAGAGGATATCCCATGGCAGGCGGTTAGCTGTTGGTGTAGGTACTTAGTTAACTCATACGTAGGAGTGAGCATACACTTAAATGGTGAGGTCAGTTAGACATACGTACGTAGTAAACTTGTAACTAGCCAACGAAAGACTACGAATCGCCCACCAACGAGCAGTTTCAAATGACTGTCGCGATGTCTATTATAAACATTCGCAATCTTGGCTCAGTATCAGGGTGAGAATAATAAATGCCGTTTATTGCTTCAACAGAGAGGAATAATTCAGGAATTAAGAGAAAAAAGGCGATGGGCCAAGAGGCTTCACGCTTGTGAGTTCTTTGGGGGAGCGGGGAGCCGCTGTCAGCCAATGACTGCCTAGAGTGGCTGCCTTATGTAAGCCAAGGGTCTCACTCTCGACTAATGATATGCCTCCGATAATGGCCAGTCTCGATGATTGAAAGGCCTCATTTACGAATATCGCCACATGCTGGCATACTTCCTTTCACCACTCTCTCGTCACATTTGAGCCGATCGCTCTGTTGAAATTGGCCACCGTAAGTGCACAATTGATACGTAGACGGAGGACACGAGACTTGCAAAGTACAAAACAGTGGCAGAAAATAGTGTGCACCTAGTGCCCATTGAGGACTAGTGCTCCGGTCCGTAACTACGCCAACTGCTCATTAGTCGCTATTGTGGACCCCAGATCATACCTAGTAACCTAGGTAGAGGGGCATGAACATTGCGTTCAGGGGGCAAGTTCGATGAAACCATTTCTCACTTCGAATACGTATGCTATGCGAAGCGGTATGTTTGTGTGGCATATGAAACGAATGTATCGCCTCTCAAAGGAAACAATGACCTAGACTCTGACTGTCCTTGAGAAGAACACAAAGCACCTGTCAAACCCAACGACAAAGCTCAACGGGAAAGCTCCGCTGGTGGGGGATGACAGGACCCGCGCTGTCTACGGAGCCTCGCTGGTGGCTGTAGTGAAGAGTCTGAAGACACTGAAAGATGTTCATCCAAAATTTGGTTGGGATGGGTCTGCGTATGCGATCATATGCGATAGCCGAAGATACAATGATACATCCATGTTCCTCGTTTCTTGTCAGTATACATGCATATTTATCCATCATACATCCATGTTTTGATCTTTTGTCGCTCCCATAATCAGATCAGCAGTTGGGATTGGGAACATGTTTCACAGTTTCAAGGTCGGTCAGCTAAAGTTAAAATAATCCGCCGTGCTTTGTAACGTGACCATGAAACAAGTCAGGTGATCAACCCATGAGTCGTGCTTCACAATTGCCTGACTGCGAATAAATGCGAATAAATGCGAATGAATGGAGGCTTGTTCGAACATTGAATCTGAATGCAAGAGCATTGGCTAGACATCTGACTATGGATTCTGGATGAAGTCGGATTGAGTCGAGAGTGAGCTGGGATTGGCGATTTTCTGAGAGAAGGGACCCGATGCAAACAAGGCAAACACCGCGTACCTTGCCGGGCAGGAAAGACCAAAGCCAGCCAATGATATCACTGTAAACAACTTCAGTACGCGATGGATAGCTCCAGCCTCCAAGAAAACAACGACAAAGACAAAGATTGAAACTCTCAACACTTTCACGAAAAGACAATTACCACAAAATCAAACAGGTACAGATATCTACTTCGATTCTATGAACCATCTTGACCTTGTCTTCGTTTTTACGTCTGTCAATATGGACAAGTTCGGTCGAGTCCAAACGCTAACTAAGATTTCAATGACAGACAGCTTGAGACTTGCCTTGACCGAGATCGCGAACAACCGTACAAACCCTGGACGACAATCTCGTCCCTTTGCAAACTCCAAGCTTTCACGTTGACGCGACGCGAAATGGCATGCTCCAGTTGCTAGAAAACCCACAGCATTCGCCAGCGCAGAAATCCTCTTCCTCCCACCACTTTCAGAGCTCGACCTTCGTCTCTTCGGCCGATGGTCGGCCTGTTGACCTAATATACTACTCACGTCCTCGATAAAGACATCATGGTAGGAAGGCGGAGCATCGGCAAAACGCTAGACAGCCCATCCAGACAACTCGTTTATGACCTCGCCAAAGACCTCGAAGCTATACGATTACACCATGAAGATCTGAAAAGAGTCTACAGCTATCAAGCGCAGGCTCAAGAGGAAGAGGAAGATGAGATTGATCGCGCACACCAAGAATTCTATTATGCGGCTATAGAGAAAACATACGACTACTACGACGGACATCGCCGCGAAGCTGAAATCGTACTTCAAGAGCACCTACGAGAGGAGGAAGGAAAAGAACGGAGGAGAGTAGAAGAAGAACGCCGCCGCCAGGCAGAGAAGGAGCGACTGGAACGTGAGCGCAAAGAACGAGAGGAGGCAGCGCGAAAACGCGAAGAAGAAGCTCGTCGGGAAGCAGAGAAACTTGCCCGCGAAAAAGAGGAGCGTCTCAAAAAGGCCGAAGCCGAGGCGAAAGCTAAAAAAGCTGCAGAAGAGGAGAAAGCCCGCAGGGAAAAAGAAGAGGCAGACGAGAAGGAGCGACAGCGCCAGGCTGAACTCCAAAAGGCAGAGGAGGAAGCAAAGAAACAACAGACACTTGGCGGTGTTCGAGGCGTGACACAGGAGGAAATTAAAGAACAGGAACAGTATCTCGAGCTGCACAAGTACCTGAAAGAATTGCGAAAGTTCATCCTAGCCGAGGGAAAGAAGGACCCAACCTTAAAAGCAACAATTGGAGACTACCGACGCGCCATCACCAAATGTATTGGACAGCTGAGAGAAGGTCAAGGGACAGCTGCCAATAAGGGTCAGGTACGTTTGCCACTACAATGGCTTACATGATTACAGTCGAGTTCTGACCACATTATAGGTAACTGAGATTCGAGATATTCTTCGCAAATCTCAAGAGATACCTATACCCTGTGACGTCCGTCGATTCTTCGTGAACGCGCCTGATATTGCAAGTCTACCAGAAGACAAGGCCCAAGTATCTGCTGTCTTTGTGTATCTACTCAACATGTTTGTCAAGGCTGCCGTCCTGCAGCTGATCAACGAAGCCGGCATCAAACTCGAATATGCAGAGCCGTTGGGAGTTGTTATTGCTCAAATTTTCTCATCTGAACAATTCTGCTTCCAAGGACACGCCTTTTCAGATTTGTTTTGGGCCAAGTATCGAGCGTCCTGTCCTGCGCTGTGGGGTTTCTATGGGGATGAGAAGACAGCCGCCGGCAAGGAGGCATTGGGATGGAGACGAATCGAAGCTGGGGGGCCATTCTTGTCAGAAGGAGAACACCGCCAAAGGATGGTGGGATTAGGAGGAGGCTTTGCGGCTGTGACGTTGCGAAATTTTGGCAAGACCAGCCGCAAAAACCCCTTTCCCAACCACATATTCTGGAAAACAGTGGCGCGAATGGTATCGATCCCGCCGAACGAACTACAAGAAACACACTTCCATCTGTTATATGCGATGCTGAGGTTCTCCGCGGAGCGCATCATTGGATTCTGGGGCCATGCAGGACTAGCATTACTTAGAAGCGCAATCGTGAATCTTCCCAGCCTTGCTACAAACAAAAAAGCTGGTGGGATTGGACAGCTGAAGGTTCTCAGGACCTTGTACGCTACAGAAAGGAGTATCATCATATGAAATTGTCTTGTTTACGGAGTTGACGGATTGGCGACTATACAGAAACATGGGTTTGGTTTCCTTGGGAAGGTTGAAATTGTTGATTATATGTGACACATTCAATGGCATGTTATTATCCATATTAGGTTAGTTGTGAATAAATCACTACTTGAATTACACTTGTCTTGACAGTTGTTGCCACTCAACGGATGCATCAATACATCCCCGAGTCCTAGTTATTCGCCCATTATTCAGATGATATCAAGGGTCTCGACTATGCAGTCACCCCAAAGTGGAAGATGTACACCACGTGGACCCCAACCCTAACATCCCTGACCAGTCACCACTAAGCGTTCCGGGTATCCGGGTAGTGACATGATGTACTACCTCTCGCAATCTTATTTTTGGGGTCTTCTTTTCAAATATTCAAAAATAAAATGGCGGTGGCGTCGACAGATTTATTCCCTGCCTTTTTTATGTTGCCTGCCAACGTTCAACGGCGATATACCTGCATAGAGTGTAGGCGTTCGATTCCAATGCGCTAGACCGATGAGAAGGAAATGGACTGAAGTGAGTCAACAATTGTCGAATATAGATATAGTATGTGTCAGCATTTATACTATTTTATAGTTGACGTTGGTATGAATCTAAACTGGATGTGGTAGGTGACCTATATAGTATTTGATTCACTCGACTCTTGATTACGGTAGATACATATAGATTTTCGATTTGTACACGCACTTCCAGATCTATTACCACGCAGTGCACGCACTCTGTAGTCAAGCCATCGCTTCAGCCCCAATCGTTTCGTTCAGCCAGCACCTCATTGTTTGTTCCCTTGCGTATGTTGTGCTAATTCAAGGCTATTGCCCTCCCAATGTTACTGTTGAAGTTCAGCAAGGCCGGCTTCTGGTAGGATAACGTGCCCTAAAACATCACCTTTTCAGCGTCCACAATTGCCCAATATCTCTCAGAACTTCGACTTCGCAACCGTTTACCGAATTTTATCATAATCAAAAACGTAGAGCAAGCAGCCATGCCAATGAAAGCAGCTGAAATGAAGCAGTTCTGATATCCAAGGGTGTCCAGCCACGGAGTAATTCTATAGACGTGTTAGGTAGGGAGCACCGGTAGGCGAAGAGGAGCATGCTTACCCATAGCTAATAGCAAATGACATTGTATTCCGGACAATGATGACTGCAACAATCGCGTCTCCTGATATCTCATGGTAGCTATCGATGAGATAGTTTACGCTGAGAGTCACTCCAAACGTCATTGTTAAAGCCTGGCCACCCATAGCAAACACCAAACCGAACCAGTGAATCTTGTGTGCAGCTCCCACACCCCAGAGGATAAGGAGACCAGGGACTAAGAAAACGCAGAGAATAAACGGCCAAAGACGATATTCGGCCTCCATGATACCCTTGTTACGACGTGCGAGCTTGATAGTAAGCCAGTCGCTCATCTTACCCGATAGCAGCGACCCGATGGCCACACCAATACAGCAAGAGATGTAGCTCAACCCGACCATAGATGCGCTAAAATTGTAAGGTGATGCACTCAAGATGACCGACGCCGTAGCA
Organism: Talaromyces nanjingensis; assembly: GCA_031010415.1. Classification (NCBI taxonomy): domain Eukaryota; kingdom Fungi; phylum Ascomycota; class Eurotiomycetes; order Eurotiales; family Trichocomaceae; genus Talaromyces; species Talaromyces nanjingensis. Next base: position 2,480,915 of record JARFPJ010000005.1, read on the forward strand.
TTAAGGACATTGAACCAGATCAGGTAAGACCCGTAAGAAAACCCAGCGTAGAAGATCACAGGCCACCCAAGATATTTCAGACTTCGAACCATGCGCTGAAGCATACTCTGGCCTGCAACTGGGGTCCATAGGGCCAATTTTGGGCTGTAGGTCTTTGGTTCCGCGGTATTTCCGCCAAAATCTGTAATCGTCGGTGAGGAGGGGATGATAGTGCGATGTTTCTCCTGATCACCACCAGCTTCCACATCTTCATTAGCGTCTTTGCTGGGAGATTGTGAGACAGGAGCTACAGCAATGCCTATAGCCTTTCGGTTGAAGTTCGTCTCCTCCATGAAGAAGAAGAGGAAGATGAAGAGGACTGCAAGGAATATTGCTGGCCAGTAGAATACCCCTAAGGTAAGGCAAGAAGTCAGCTGATTGTACTTTCAGCACCGTCACTATGCCTTATAGAGACGGTATAACTATATGGAGGAGTCTCACATTGCCAACCTTGATACTCAGCTATAAAACCACATATGACTGGAGTGAAGTAGTTGCTGCCGGCTAAAGCCATCGCATATAGGCTCATATAAAAGCCGCGCTCGTGGGTGAAGAACTATAATTATCAATTGATGAGTTGCAATCACTAAGAACCATTTCTAATACTTACTACATCTGTAACCGTGATTTCTGGTAGTGCTTCAATAGGAGCAATGACGAATCCCATCAAAATTCTGTTTGCAATCCATTCACCATTACTTCTAACGTACGAGCTCCAGACGGTTATACCCTGCCGACGGTCAACAATGATCAAATTTAAATCTTTGGGGGGCTCGGTTCACTTACAATACCACCCAGGACCGAAATGAGATAAGCGAGTCGTTTTCCATATTTGAGCGCAAAAGGCTGCCAGAACAGCAATCCCCAGCCAAGAAACAGGTACATATAGCCACTCCCTGCGTTGAGTGTGCTGATTGAGACGCCGCTCTCTTTCGACAGCTGCACGAGCACCGAGTAGACATTGGAGACAGCAACACCAGTGAACCATGTGTACCTGGTAGCCCCTGGTTAGAGCGGCTGGCTCAATTGAGGGATAGCAGACCTACATAATGGCGCATATCATAGCCAAAAGCTTTCTACGTGGTGTCCAAGTCAGGGGATCGTTTGCATCGTTTGACGGTGCTGGATCTAGCACCACGTCTCCGTCACCGACATGGTGAACATTCATCGAGCGTTCCAAGTCGACAAGACGTATGGTTCCGGGGACAGCGTGAACACGGGGTTCTGAAGTGAGAGTCATATTGAACGTAAGCAACTTGAAGAGAGAAGTCCTACAATGAAGTAAATTGCAATTGCTAGACTAAAAAACAAAAAGTGTTCAAGGCACTGCTATTCACACCTAGATAAAGTAGCCACAACAAGGTTCATGATTGCTATCAAGTCGGCCCCAGACCCCGCAGTTGGAGAGTTGTAAAGATACGATCAAACGTCTTATCACAGCTATGGCCTATTGCTTTTGGTGGCGCTGTACACAGAGATGATATCTAACGGAGAGCAGAAACCTTGGAATGCTGCTGGCAAATCCGAGTGAGTGGTGCTATTGGCTATCTACATTGTACATGTATGGGAACCAATCACATCTAATTGCGATCCCTGCTACCAGGGACATCAATATAGCAAGTTGACGCTAATCATAGCTAATTGCGACCCCTGTAAATCACTATCAGGCATGGATATGGAGCATGGTTAGGGCTAATCATAGTCAATTGCGACCCCTGTAAATCACTATTAGGCGCATGAATGTGGAGCATGGTTAGGGTTAACCATAGCTAATTGGCAACTGCGATGACCCCTGAAAAGCGAACTTATTAACACTGACTAGGTCTTCGTTTTTGGCCAATAACATTTAACTGCGACTCTAAAACTATGATTCTTGCACGAGGTTAATGGCAAATACTATATGCCAAGGTGATGCATTCACAAGAACCAGCATAATACCTTAACACTTCAGCTAGTATTAGTAAAGAAGTCTCTACACATGTACAGCCGGTGTATTGCTTTAATTAAGCTGTCTTTTCCTATTCCTTCAATCCAAGTTGATCACATAGTGAAACCACATCCTCCATTTCATAATGATCGTTAACGGTGTGCATTTTCCTGTTATACAGGTTCTCGAAACCCCTCAGGGCACTCCGGAATATGAAGAAAAACGAGCTGCACTGCTCCAAGCTTTCTGGGATCCAGTGCCCAAGGACTACTATCTGCCAGCGGACATTATCAGCGACCCTCCAAAAGATGTGTCTGGAATTCCCTCCACATGCGGCATATTGACACCAGAAGAAATCGCCATCACCGAAAACCATGACTGGACAGGTCTCGCCCAGGCTATTGCAACGAAGAAATATACAGCGGTGGCAGTAGCAACAGCATTCTCCAAACGTGCAATAATCTGTCACCAGCTAACATGTTGCCTCTCACAATGGTTTATGGATTCGGCTGTCAAGCAAGCAAAAGCATTGGACGATTATTTTGAGGCCAACGGACATACTATCGGTCCTCTTCATGGAGTGCCCATTTCACTTAAGGATCATATACCAATTGCCGGTACGTACTCGTCTCAGGGCTCCTTCGGTAGTATCCTCAAGAATGAGAAGGACTGTCAGATGGTCCGTATTTTGCGGAGCTTAGGTGCTGTCTTCTACTGCAAGACGAACCAGCCGCAGTCGACTATGCACCTTGAGACCGATTCGCATTGGGGTCGAGTCCTGAACCCGTTCAATATTCATCTCTCAGCTGGAGGCTCCACTGGTGGCGAGGCAGCACTTGTTGCAATGTACGGCTCGCCTATGGGCGTCGGTACGGATGTTGGTGGTAGTGTGCGAGCACCCTCAGCGTTCTGCGGCATTTATGGCTTCAAATCTACGGCTTATACCTTGCCGATGAAGAACTTCACGGCTACAATCCCGCCCGCGGAGCTGAATATTCCATGCTCAGCAGGACCTATGTGTCGGTCTCTTCGAGATGTGGACTTGTTCATGAAGCTCATACTCTCGGTCAAACCATACCTCGAAGACCCAAGAATCGTCCCTATTCCATGGACCGGTTTACAGACACCTATAACTCGAAAGCTCAGGGTTGGTATAATCACCAACGACGGCTTCATCGATCCTCAACCACCCGTCAAACGTGCCATTGCCTGGGTAAAACAAACACTGTCTGATCCCAAATACAACTCAATCGTCGAGATCAAAGACTTTACGCCCTTTGCTGCCGAAGACGCCTGGTCCAAAGTCCGGCGAATGTACTGGCCAGACGGTGCCAAAGCCACGATTAAAGCCATCAAAGCCACAGGCGAACCCATTCATCCACTTAGTGCATGGGCTTGGAAACATGCCGAGCATCTGGGTGTGCAAGATACTTTTTCCCTGTTAAAGGCACGAGCAGAGCGTGATGATTTCAGACTCCAATTTACTGAGAGCTGGGAGGCACAAGATGTGGACGTAGTCATTGGTCCAGCGTTCGTAGGTCCAGCCCCTCAACACGAGACTGCTTTTTACTGGACCTATACAAGTTTGTATAACCTTGTGGATTACCCGGCTTGCGTCTTTCCGACTCCCATCAAGGTTGGGACGAAAGAGGAGTATGATGAGAACTATACGCCGTTGAGTGAGGAGTGCGCACACGTCAGGAGGCTATGGCAGGAAGGCAATTTTGAAGGTGCGGCAATTGGCTTACAGATCATTGCTAGGAGGCATCACGACAATGAACTGGTTGGCGCTTTGAAAGTGTTGCAGCAAGCCTTAGGTTTGCCGTAGTCTCCAGATGTCAACTGCTGGCGATGCACAGGGGGGAGGCACTCAATGTTGTGTATTACCTAGACTCCGACAGAAAATGGGCTAGGTCCCAAACTTTGGTTATTACAATAAGTGGTAGCTAGTTTATGATAGTGAAGAAACCACCTGAATTACCCCAATCCCGAGCATAAAGTGAGTGCGTGTGCGTACTAGAATCCGAAGTATAATAGCGGACAGCGGTGAACTTGGTCTCTATCAACAAAATGTTCTCAGTCTGATAACGCAGCCATCATCCAACATGGTATGGCATGACCTCTGAAGAGACTCAAGGGAATTGAGTTAAACCTTCATGACACGGACATAGATCCATATCGAAAGACTTCTTACCAACCAATCATTGCTATTTCCGCCCAAAACTCCTGATTCGTCTCCATGAATGTCGCTTCTGGAATCTGTGCCAGAACCTGTAGTCATCTTCAATCTCATGTGCTCGATACCTGCGTCATTTGTAATTTCTATCTCCATTTCCGTATTTATAATCGATATGGCGAGTGTGTCGAAGATGCCAGGAGAGATTACAAATCGTTGTATGATGATCACGCATAATGTGAAGTTGGAATGAAAAGAGGTTTAAGAACCTCGATAGCCCCATCATCTTCAGTGCACTGCGACGATCCATCCAGAGAAAAAGGATATCCATCTATCTTATTTCTTCCTCAGACCAACGTATTCGTGTGTCTGTACATTTTTCATCGAATCTGCAATCACCGGTCAGAATCCATCATATCATGGCGCCAATTCGATATCAATCTGAGGATGCGGATGTATCTTTGCTAGGAAGACCCCTCCACTTTGAATTTTCCGGCCGCACAGCACAGAATCGTTTTCTCAAGGCTGCAATGACAGAACGCCTGGCGTCGTGGGACCCCAAGGACCTCACCAAAAGGGGTATCCCTTCAAAAGAGCTCATCAACGTCTACCGAAGATGGGGCGAGGGCGGTTTCGGCATAATACTGACTGGGAATCTTATGATCGAATACGATCAGCTAGAATTTGCCGGTAACACAATTATTCCACTGGAGGCACCTTGCCATGGAGAGCGTTTTGAAGCATTCAAAGAAATGGCTGCTGTGTCAAAAAAGCATGGCGCTCTGATTATTGCGCAAGTGAGCCATCCTGGTCGACAGGTCCCAGACGACATTCAGAAAAATCCTATCAGCGCGAGCGACGTGCATCTAGACATGAACTTGCTCGGTACGACATTTGCTAAGCCACATGCTGCATCTCTTGAAGAGATTCAAAATGTCGTCAACGGCTTTGCGCACTGTGCAGAGTACTTGGAGAAGGCCGGATTCGATGGTATCGAACTCCACGGAGCTCATGGATATCTGCTTTCTCAGTTCATTTCCGAGAAGACCAATAGACGAACAGACCAGTACGGGGGTACTCTAGAGAATCGCGCCCGTCTGATTCTCGAAATCGCGCAGGAAGTCCGCAAACGCGTCAAGCCCAGCTTCATTCTAGGCATCAAGCTCAACAGCGTCGAGTTTCAGGATAGGGGTCTTCAGCCTGAAGAGGCACAGAAACTTTGTGTCATGCTTGAGAACAACAAATTTGATTTTGTCGAGCTGAGCGGGGGAGATTACGAAAATCTTGCATTCGTACACAAGCGGGAGAGTACTATAAAACGAGAAGCATTTTTCCTCGACTTTGCGGAAAAGATCACGCCTAGCCTGAAGAAGACGAGATCGTATATCACAGGCGGTTTGAGGACTGCGGGTGCCATGGTGAAAGCTCTTGGAGCATGCGATGGTGTGGGTATCGGACGTCCTTCAGCTCAGGAATTCTATCTCCCGAGAAATATCCTAGATGGCAAAGTCTCAGGCGCAATAAAACAGAAGCTAGATCAGCAAGACTACGGTCCAACCATGGTTGCCGCTGGCACGCAGATACGACAAGTCGGTAAAGACCACCAGCCAATTGATTTGAGCGAGCAGAGTAATGTGGATGCATTCAGGAGAGATATGGAACTTTGGGTCAGGAAGCTTGAGAATGATGATGAGCGGAAGGAGTATGGATATGCGGATATAATCAGTGTGCAGCCAATACCGTTCGGATCGGGATAGTCATGTAAAACTTTGAAGCCATAAAGTTCTCTTCAAGTCTTTTATATTCCATGTCTTCCTGTACGACCACTTCAAAACCACCATTGTGTAACAGCACCTGGATATAAGAAATTTTCCCCAATATGAGATTTCTGTCAAATTGGTAATGTTCGTCGATTAAAGCTCAAGCTGGCGTCCGCTAAACTGAATCCTCTTCTTGCCCATATACTTTCCAGATCGTTCATGTATCTTGAAACTTGTGAGAACCCAGTCAGTCTCCATCTGTCAATCATTTCAGCCCGAATAAGCTCGATATCTTCTATAGAGCTCATAAAGAGCCCCAACGTGTATACTGGCCAACTTCCGACGAAGCACATCTTCCATCCGTCATCGTGTTGACGTCTTTGTATAATTTCGCGAGCCTTAGTGATCTGCCAGCAAGCAGGCGAGACCATTCCTGGCAGGTCCGGCCGACAGTCGGCATGTAAATTGCGCACCGAGGGTTCAATCTGCTCTAGTAGAAGCGAGAGAGTGAGTACAAAGAGATAGCTTCCATCGCGATGAAATTGGTAAGCTGGAGTAATTTGCTCGTCGGACGACAATCTGTCTTGATCTTGATCGCACAGAACCAATGTCTCCCAGTCTTGAATCTCGCTCCGTATGCCTTCCAGCACCGACACACTATTTGAGTTGTCTCGATCCCGAAACTGCTGCTTTAGGAGCAAGGTGAGTCGGTATAGGCAGACTGGCACACCAAGCACCGGAGAGTTCAAACTGTTGGAGCCATCTGGAAACAAGACGGTTTGATCCAACAGCTGTTCAGCCCTGAGCCAGAATTGAGGATCAAAATGGTAGACGAGCGGAGGGTCCTCAAACCATAAGCCTGTCGAGACCGAGAAAATTTGGTACAGCACGGACTCAATAGCGAGGCGATCGAAAGGACGCTCGATGCTTAGCTGTGATGAAACGAGACGCGTACTGAGTATGCGTGTCGCTGCCGAGACATGTGTTGGAATATCGGTATACGTTCCTCGGCCCTGACAGCCATGCAAATAAAGCAGCATCACGCTCATCAGTAGCCCATTGTCTTCTGCGGCTTCTTGCTCCTTATCCAAAGATTTCACTAAGTGCTGCAGTGCACTTGAATAGTAGGTGAGCGCTAATTCATACATGGAGTCGTTCTTGTCAACCAGATGGAGATGCGAAGCTCCATTAGCCAAGACCGAATAGCGTAAGCCATCATGGTAGGGGATGAGACGAAACATTCCTGTAAGCCACTCATCGTAGAATTTGGGATGAGAATTTGGAAGCAAGAGGAGACCGCAGTACTTTTCAGCGAAATGCTTCGAGATGACGATTTCAAGGTCGCTCGAGAGGTGGTGAAATGCTACTAATTCAGAAAGCAGCGAAATGTTGAAAGCAAAAGCGTGTAGTTGCGAAGAATGAGGCTCTATAATTTCTGTCTTGGGTATGTCAACTTCTGTATTAATATTTGGCACTCGGCTTTTCGTTGCGTAGCGAGACTCCTTATGCGATAGGAAGCGTCGGTCTATCAACTTCTCGGGCGTCGGCCACTGGCATTTGTATTTCAGTCGATTGCACAAGCCACAAACAGGAGTCTGTTGGTCACACTTCTTCTTTCTAGCCCGGCCTGCAAGTTCAAGTTAGAATGATTTTCATGTGCATCAGGTAGGTGACTAACAGATCAAACATCCTGTTTTACTTCTCAACTGCTGCGTCGTAGCCATCATTGAGTTGAAGTATTCAATAGATACGACGTTCAACGTAGTTAGGTAGAATATAGGTATAAGTTGACTGAAGTCCAAGAACAGTTAACTACTATGTAGTTAGATTAGCCACCCCCGCCGAAGACGCGCTTGAAGGTCTTTGAATAACGGAGTACCATGGTCGGGATAAAGGGCGAGGCTGTGGAAATAATTCGAATCCACCCGCCTATTATACGCACGCACAATATCTCCCAAAAGTACTTTTACGCTTTAATTCTTAGTAAAGCTACATGTAGATATGTATGGTCCGTGGACAATAAACCCTTTCTATTATTGGTGTTCCCTATACCGTTACCCACCTCAAGGGCTGCAACACATTCACAGGGCTGAGAGTTCATTTTCCGAATATGGAAGGACGACATAACTACCGGTAATGGCATATGCCAGAACCATAACTACCTACATGTAATGGCATAACCTTTTAGTGAAAAGAAGCAAATATCGGTCAGCATGCCCTGCATGTCAGTGCCTGCATGCTTAGCGGTTAGGGCTAATTTCTCTCGCACGAAACGATTCAATGTTTGATATCCGAGGAGCCTGGGGTGGTGTGATGGGGAAGAGAAAGTGATGTAATCTTACAAAATCAGTCAAGTCTTTACCTAGGTAGTTTCTTTCGTCCGGGCTTGTTTTCTCTGCATTTGGCCCTTTTTCTGTCTTGGTGTTTGTCTTTAGTTCTAGACTGTGGAAAATAGTACCTGGCCCATACACGGGTCGGAGGGCGTCCGCCGCCAGTTCTTGAATAGTCACGAGGTATATTAACGTCCGTGGAGGCGTTGATCCAAGACAATCATTCCAAATACATCGTCAGACCATTCCATGAACAGACGATGCATCTCCGATCTCCAAATGAAACAAGGCTTTTATCAATAGAGTCTACTATATAGTAGATCCGTTCTTACCGACTTTTCTGCAGACGCGGTCGTCGGCGCTCTAAATACTCACGGCCGACCCGGTGGCCCGGACCCCCCGTAGCCCTAAAGCCAAAGGCGAATAGCTGCTTAGTGCTTACCAATGCTATTACTAAGTTATACTACTAGGTTTTATGTGGGCATTAAAATGGCAAGAAGAATAACGATTGGCAATGTATGACATATGATTAAATAATTTAACGTTCTTCTAGAAGTTAAGCCTATTTCCGAAGAGCTGATTAATACCGATACGTACTAGATACAGTGCGAGTAGGCTATTAGTCAGTAGTGTGAGTGAAAATGGCAAGAGAAGTGCAGAGCGTGACAAACGCACTGTAACAACTAAGAAAAGCAAGAAAAGGAAAAGGGCAGAACTAACTAGATCTATCTTTTGATGAGTGTGTCTACGGTCCAGTCGGGTTGGCCGAGTATGTCAGTAAGTACTAAGTACTAAGTACCGATGGTAAAAGCAGCCACTGCATACAATGTACTTGTTAAGTTACCCTAAAGATTGAGGCACTGCACGGGTGGAATCAGCCGTAACATCCATTATGCTGCGTTGATTAACTACATCATTGCCATTAAACGGATCTTGTACCTAGGTATATAATAAGGCCATCAGTAATCGTAAATTACCCCGGCCATCTAGAGTTTGAAGCTGAGTCTAGCACTATAAGTCTATCACTAAACATTGTTTCATTTCGCATATATTCTCGGAGATTCTGCTGTTTCTTGTTAGCATTGCAAATTTGTTTTTGACGGTATAAATTCTGGACCAAGCCTACATTCCATATATTGAAAAGTCAAATTTGTTGCTCAGGTAAGAGCAAGTCGGAGACCACTTCATGATATTCGTTCTGAGGTATTGATTGATCCATGGGCACTTTTTCAGTGATCGGATATACCTCAGAGATGTCCGATTCAGGAGACTCGTCAAAGGCAGAAAAGAAGAGGGAGTACAATAGAAATGCTCAACGACTATTCCGTAAGTCATCTCCTCTTCGTCTTAGAAAAATACATCATTCTGATCATGAATAGGACAACGCCGGAAAGAGCATCTAAAATCTTTAGAGCGAGCTGATAAAGAACGCTCCTCTACACATGCCGAAGAAGTCGAGCGTCTAAGGCGAGATATCGAAGAGCTCAGGGCTGAAAACAGAGCGCTCAAATCATCCAGCAAGCTCTCATCTCCACATGCATCATCCATTCCCTCATCTGTGATCATGCCACACAGTCCCTCACCTTATCCGACCAGCCCCTTTCGCTCCTTGGAGTTGTACGATTCTGCACATGATTCTGCGGCGGATGATATCGTAAGATCGCCATCTGAGACTCAAGGCGACGAACTTTACCAGGAACATCAAGAATATAGATCTCGCGGACATCGGTCAAGACAGACCACGGGGCCAGATTCGTTCTGTGCACTGTTTCCGCAGGATATTGACTTCGTCCGCCGTGATTTGCATCTCCGGCTAGCTCCTGTTCTGGATTTGAATATTATCAGTAACCCGCAGCTTCACCTATCGACACTCGCTGCAATAGGACCTTCGCTTCCGCCGGCATTACAACCGACGTTGTTGCAGTTACAGACGCCGCATCATGCTTATATTGACCTGATCCCTTCGCCAACGCTGCGGGACTCTTTGATCCAAGCCGGATTTGCGGTTGCAAATTCATTTCTTACAGAAGTTTGCACGTTTGTGTACGAGACCGAGGATCTGGGCCAGTTAACGATCTGGGGCCGCGATTATTTGAATGTCATGTCATGGGAGTTTTCGGAACAAGTACTCAAAGCATGGCCTAATCTATTAACGGAAGAGTGGCGAGAGAGAGCGAATTTCTGGAGAGCGCAGAGGAACGAGCCGTTGATTATTTTTGATTGATTAGCGTTGTATTGTGTTGTGTTGTGTGAAGTTTGATTCTAGATGTACTTTTACTACTTGCGTGTACCTAGGTATGGCTTGACGAACGGATGTACCAGTTGACTAGGAAAGGATTGATGGCATGGCAGAGGTGTTTTACTGGGTTTTTTTGCTGGGATTGTTATTTAGGTGTGGAATTTGGGTATAGATGATAGATGATATTGCAGTTTATGAAAAGCGTGATTAGACATTGACCATGGTTCTCTCCTATTCCGTGCATTGCATAGTCAGAAGTGTCTCAGAATGCATTCTGATTTTAGTATTCGAGTTAGTAAGATGATGTCTCTGGGATAGTTATCGTATACATCATGATAGATCTTGTTATGAGAGCGTGGGTGGGACATAATAATACCTAGGTATAACATGTATTGTGTGTAACTCACTATATAAGGCCTCTCCCCTATACTTATACGCCCGGATGTGGCAGGTCCATATCCTAAACCTCGGGCTTCAAGATCTATCAGATTTATATACAGATATAAGGAAAGTCAATATTGAGTCAGGTACATAATAGATATATTTGCTTCCATCATGCTGTGTTTCATCCTGAAACAAGTCAATAATGGTACCTAGGTATCCCTGCTTTACAACGGTAGGAATTTCTTCCTTATCTTGACCTTGGTCATGCTTCTCATTCAGACCCTAATGAAGGAGGTCTACATATAAGGGTTGGGACTTTAGTAGATCAGCTATTATCACTTTTTTCCCACGGCTGTGAGAAGAATGTCCTTGGTGGCATTATCCGAAAGTGATGTGACACCCTTGTTCAAGCGCCAGGCAACATGAAGATCTGGACGGACGAGCACAACATCACGTTCCCAAATATCTCGAGCATGCTGCTCATTTGGTAGATGAACAGTGGCAATGGGGATACCCAGATGAGAGGCAGCGTCCTTGAACCTCGAAGCAAAATTTCCTTCCGTAGTAAAATCAACCAGACTATAGTCAAAACCCAAGAGGTCATGAATACTGGTATCGCCATCGCGGAGGAAAACATGTGGTGCGCGAGCTCCGGGAGATGTGGACGGAATGTAGTTTTTTTCATTCCATTCAGGAGTTTCCAGGTCATCTGTACCCTGAAGTACAATAGGAGAGGGGAAGTTTCGATATCCCATTTCCACTCCCAAGCATTTATTTTCTCCATCGTTAGTTAGCACGTGAGACCTGATGCGATCACGTAGACTTTCCCCTTTCTCGTCTGTCGATATGACAGTACCTTGGCCCTCACCGTGGACCCATTCAACATACGTTCTATGAACCATTCCATGAACGCCTGACATATGGACATTGCGATCCGCTACGGGATAGCGTTCAATCTCATATGAGTTTAATAATTCCTCTCCGCCATAACCATTGATAACTGCAGCAAGTTTCCAGCCAATATCGAACGCATCACCTAGACCGGTGTTCATTCCGTATCCGCCGAGGGGTATATTCTGGTGGGCTGATACATTCGTGTCAGATACGATGATGATGGTGTATCTAAACCTAGCATAATTTGGGAAACTCACCTGCATCTCCAGCTAGGAATACCCGTCCTCGATTAGATCTATAGTGCTCGGCAACGCATATATGTCCTATCCAAGCGCTCGTCACGAGAATCTCATCGATGTCGATTTTATATGCTCCGCTAGACCCACCAAGCACCTTGAACACGACTTCGTAAGGATCGAGCAATTCGGTGTTGGTGTCAGGGAGTATTGGCATGTGCACTGTCCAGATGTCCTTCTCGTTCTGGCTGATAATGACACCCCCATTGCAGAAGAATATATGCCAAAACTGGCCCTGCTTATGTAGCCTTTCGAGATCTCGAGACCTAAAATGGACTAGGAAGTTTGTCATGGGTCTGGAGAGGGAGCCTGTTAGTAGTGAACATTGAATAGAACAATAATGATTCATGCATACATTGGACCTCCGATAAGAGGTATCTCCAGGCTACGTCTTACTCGACTGCTAGCTCCATCGCAGCCGAGTACATATTTCGTACTGACCACATACTGGTCGCCGGTGACGCTGTCGCATAACGTAGACTCGACTGCGTCGTCTAGTTCACGGAGAGATTCAAACTTCACACCGAAGAAGCAGGCGACAAGAGGCTCTGCCTCAACTATTGGCTTCATCCAAGCTTCGAAGATCGATTGAGAGCATCGCTGGTACGGCTGCCGAGGCATAGTCCCGTCATTCGTCTTCTTGATTCGTTCTCTGTACTCGTCGGGCGATTCGAGGTCCTTGTACCAGATTTTTAGTATCTATGTTTCCAGACTAGAATACTATATCCTAACCCATTTAGCAATCAATTGTCCTCCATCCGAAAGTCCGGTGCTAAAAAGGCAATCTAGCGAATAGTCTCCTGGTACGCCTATAGGATGGGTCAACGGTTTGTTCTTTTGTGACATGAATCGCCAGCTGCTATTACCTTGTTTCCGAAGGTCATCAGCAAGCCCCAGCCTATCTAGCAACTCCATAGACCGAACATTGGTGATGTCCATTTTGGGCCATTTTGTTGTCTCAAGATTGCGCTCGACAAGGATTGTCCGGATGCCACGCTTCGCAAGCTGGAAGGCAGTGACCAGTCCTACTGGGCCCGCCCCTACCACTAGTACTGAAGAATCGGAAGGGAACTTATGCCCATTTGTTGGGGAGTTTTCCGTTTCCTGTGTAGGCTCAGTTGATACTTTTAGCACATTCTACCAAGAGCATTTTCACTGAAACGCAAATTGAGATAGGGATCTAATTTGTGGACTTACCATTTTTAAACACGATCAAGGGACTTGGGCAAGTAAGATAAAGGATGTTGGCTGGAATAACTCGGGACGATCATGAGTGTACCTATGCTTTAATATATAGGCTACACCTCGGTCAACTGGTAAATCTGCATGCCGGAACATTGAAAAGCCTGATACGTGATTGGTATAGTGTAACCGTATTTCAAATTGCCAAATCCAATGTGATGTCGTACATGTATCTGAGGAATGAAATATCTTCCAATCTCAATACAATACCGGTCATTTCCTAAATAGGAAGGAGTCCGGATTTTCCCAAAAAAGAAACATGCCGACAATTCAGGGATCAGGGAATCGACATTGAAACATTGCCTCGAATAACACAGCATCCTCGAGAGTATCGAGAAGATTACCAGGACATCCATACAAGTGAATCATGTGGTATCACGGTAATTTCCCCGGAGAATTCCTATCTCGTAAATAGACTTCGTGGGGATTGTCGTAAGCATTTTACAGCCATATATAGTCCCAATTTTGTCGATTCATCCCTCTGACACGTACTATAAAGAGAAAAATTTGCCACCGTAACAGCTTGCTGCAGTTATAATCAACATAATAAAATTACGAGATATCTTAATATCTCAATATGGTTCTTTTATCCTTCCAGGCACTTGCGTTATTCAGCGCATTTCTCGCTGTCGTCGGTCTGGGCTATATCTTTCTTTTCTTTGGAAGAAGGGGTAAGAACTATCCAGATGGTGAGTGCGAAGTCTTTGTTGAACATATCAGATTTACTTCACGGCTCCTGACTCCAATTACTATAGGACCCCCAACACTTCCGGTGATTGGAAACATACATCAAATTCCACGGAAGGGCAGCCATTTTGTGTATGGAATATGTCATGAAGAGGATCCTCGGTGTTAATAGAGCTGGTCACTGATACTTCTCAGGTTCACCGAAATGGGGAAAAGGTACGGCGGAATGTTCTCACTGAAAATCGGAACTGGCACTGTCATTATCCTAAATGACCGCCGAATTATAAAGGAACTTCTCGACAAGAAGAGTTCAACAACAAGTAATCGGCCAACCTCCTACGTGGCACATACTATCACTGGTGGGGATCATCTTCTTGTGATGGACTCTACCCCTACCTGGAGATTATTTCGAAAGTTACTCCATCAGCATTTTATGGAATCTGTGTGTGACAAGGAACATATCAATCTCCAGAATGCAGAAGCCGTGCAGATGTTACGTGACTTCGTTCTCTATCCAAAGGAGCACATGCTTCACCCTAAACGGTTTAGTAACAGCGTGATTATGAGCATACGTAGGTACATTGCTGTACTTTGGAAATGTGACTAGATGCTGATGATCATCAATCAACTAGTTTTTGGAATTCGAACCCCTTCAAACGACACACCTCATATGACAAAATTGTACGCTTTAATGGATAACTGGTCAGAAGTAATGGAGATTGGGGCAACACCGCCTGTGGACATGTTTCCATTTTTGAAGCTCATTCCTGAGCGCTTTCTCGGAAACTGGAAATCTCGGGTTACCAAAGTCCAGAATCAGATGAATTCCCTATATATGGAGACATTGGAGCATGTCATGGACCGCCGGAAATCCGTTGGCAGTCGTGGCTCTTTCATGGATAGAGTCTTGGACAAAAATGACAAATTGGGTCTGACACCGCATCAGCTGTATTTCCTGGGCGGTGTTGCAATGGAAGGAGGATCCGATACTTCGTCGGGGATCATTATCATCTGCATTCAGGCTCTGACAAAATATCCAGGAGTACTGAAAAAGGCCCAGCAGGAAATTGATTCTGTCGTTGATGAAAGCCGAACTCCGGTGTGGTCAGACTTTGCGAAGCTGCCATATATCACCGCTGTCGTCAAAGAAGCTGTGCGATGGCGATCTGTTGGTGGACTCGGGTTTCCTCACACACTTACTCAAGGTATGTTCACCTCTTTGCTGTAATTTTTAAAGTAAATAGGTCATCTAACACATGGAAGATGAGTGGATCGACGGCAAGTTGTTGCCAAAGGGAGCCAATGTCTATATCAACATTTGGGCTCTCCACCATGATGAAGAAAAGTTCCCAAATCATGATGTCTTTGATCCCGACCATTACCAGGGGTATACTCGGTTGGCGCCAGAGTACGCAGTTTCAGGTGACTATGACAACCGGGATCATTACGGATATGGAACTGGGCGTCGCCTGTGCCCTGGTGTTCACCTCGCCGAACGTAATCTATTTCTTGGAATTGCCAAGCTCATCTGGGCTTTCAATTTCGAGAAAGAAGTAGACGATAATGGGAATCCGATAGAGCCTGATACAGACCCCGTATCAGGATATAGTGAAGGATTTCTGATCGGCGCGAAGCCATTCCCTTGCAAGATTACGCCACGTTCCAACAAGAGGAGAGAAACAATCATGGAAGAATTCCGGAGAGCTGAGAGGGATGTATTCTCAAAGTACAGCGGTTTACCATAGTGAAGATTTTTCTGATAGTCATTCCGAGAAACCGAGGAGCTTCTGAAATGTATGGATTTGCCTTTCAAGCTGTTAAAATACACAGTCTTTACCAATAGTACCGTATTTTAATGTGGCAAACCCCGCAATTTGTCTTTACTACTCCGTATACCGGTAGTACATAATCTCGGGCCTTCCCCAGTTTTTTCCCCAGTCACTTGAACCTAAACCAAACTCCTCTTTGCTTTCTGTATACCCTATCTAGAATTTAATATTAGGATTGACGGTTCTTTTCGAAGAGGAAAATATAGGACAAATTGAAACCCCCTAGATTATGGGATACAATGGATGGCCTTGAATTCGGCATATTGTCAGGCCCAGGCTACACCTCATACGGGAGGGCACTTTTTGGTCAATCGGTGGGACGTGCTTGCGCCGAATGCAAAAGAAAGAAAATAAAATGCGACCTGAAACGTCCCGGATGCTCTCTGTGTGAGAGGAGGGGGTCGAGATGTGTCTATCCAACGCGTCGATTGTCCCGGAGACGCATTGAGAGTACCGAGCAAGACATTTCATGTGAAGAGTCGAAGGATGTGGTGGCCAAATCTCATAAGAGGCTTAGGTCATCACCACCGATCATGGATGAGCTAAATGTTCAAATCGACACGGCTGGCCCCCTAGACGATCTGCTCAGCCCAATGTTTCCAATGACACTAAGAGACGATCACGCTGATGTCCTATCTATGACCACATTGGATGAATCATGGGACTTGGATCCTTTAGGAAAGTGCACCTGGTTGGAGTCTTTCTTTCCGTCCGGTAACTGTCTAGACGAAGGACTAAAAGGGATGGGAGACAGCCATGATATGATTCAGTTGGCCGGCCAAGATTTTATGGCCAACCAATCTTCCTTTGAATCCATGCCAATGGAAGGATATAGTCTTACTATCCACCCGGGAGTTGCCGATGAGTTGATCGATCTATATTTCGAAAATGTTCAGGCGTCCTTACCTCTATTTCGACGATCGAGTTTTACTTTGAACTGCATCAATAGCTCCGGCGATTGGAATCACAGATATTGCAATCTATCACGTACAGCTCAGTTACTCCTTAATGGGATCTTTGGTCTATCAGCCAGGTTCAGCACTTCTCTGTTTCATTCAATGGACCCGGTAAACAGAGGGAATCAATTCATTGAACGCGCATTGGCTCTCTGGGATGAAATTTACAAAGATCACAAATCGGACATGCGTTCTCTACAATGTTTACAAGGACTTATTCTCGTTACATTCAATGCCTTGCAATCTGGTCCTTCGGAACATGCATGGAGTCTGTGTGGACATTGTGTACGCCTCGCATATGACCTAGACCTTCACACCATTGATGCAAATTATGACCACCAGGAAGAGAGTCTTGATGAGTGGGTCGCACGAGAAGAGAAACGCCGCGCTTGGTGGACAATCTGGGAGATGGACACCTTCTCATCCGCTATGTCACGAAGACCTTTCGCAATAGACTGCCGCTTTACTCAGGTTCTACTTCCTGTTTCTGATACAGCATGGTACAACGAAACGCGAGTTCCTTCGGGATTTCTAAATCTGCATCTAGATATGCCTTGGAAATGTCTTTGTGACTCCCCGAATCAAGAGCCGAGGGCCTGGTTCTTGATATCCCTGGCTACTTTCAGACACTCTTTCGAAGTGATGCTGTTACCAGAGGCACATCCACAGTTACTGCACGACGCTGAAGCGATGATAGCATGCCTCGCTCTAGCATTACCCCAAAACTTTCAAACGGACCCGGGATCCATGGTTTTTAACACAACTAATTTTGCAAGGAACAACTGGATTGTCTGCACATTAATAATTCTTCAGTGGTATTGTAGCCCTCATGTTCCTCTTTGGCGAGCAAGAACTGACATATCCTGCTGTTAGTGCTCGATCTTTAATCGAGGTTAAAATGCATCAACTTAGCATGAATAACAGCAAATCATACGAGACAAGTTTCTCAGCGCGCCCATCAGATATAATGTCTCGCAATTTGCACCAAACATGTTCTTCAAGTCTCAGCGAGCTCATTAGTGCTGCGCAATCAATGTCACCACAGTATATTCCTGTCTGTTCTCCGTTTATTCTCTGCGCCTTACTCGGGCCTGGAACGGCCCATGTTCCAGACGATCGACTCTCTCAAGTAGATCGATCAAACCAATTGTGTGCTGAGACTATCAGACTTATTCTGCGCAACTACGGAAGATATTGGGTTATAGGGAAGGTCCTCATGGGTACGCCACATCTACCGGTTGATTGGTTTCAGTGCTGACATTTGCCTTAGAAGTTCTTGAATTGCATGGAAAGTCGGGTGGATCGTCTGCCACAACAAGCAAACACTCCTATGGAGAATTTAGGCCACAGTGGCGTGCTTTGGTTGACAGTGCCTATTGATTTGGAATGTAAAAGCACATGATAGCCCACAAGCAGATTGTGATGCCGCCGTATCATGTCTTATGCCAGCTCAGAACACTCTTCCGGAGATGGAAATGAAACGCCAAACTTCGAACACTTGCGTTGGAAAATCTGATCCCGATATGCATCAAAGCCAACATTATTATTACCTAGGTACTGTATACTATCTAATGAGAATACCTATCAATCGTCGGTATAGCCTTCTCGAATTGTACTTCTTCGTATATTGGTTATATTGCGACATTGTCAGAGTCACTATTCAAATCAAGTTTCCTTCTCTGGAGTACAGCTGAAATTTTTCCTCCATTCCACAATAGCGCTTCATTACTCGTAATTATGCCTTCAACCCCATCTAGTTATCCCGGATTCTCCATAACATGATATACCAACATAGGGCTCGCTGAGCGGGACAGTGCCCAATTCATTGCATCTACCTTACTTATTAATTATTATAATCTTAGAAATTACTAAAATATATAAAATATAGTAATATAGATGTAAGCTATAAGAATATATAATCATCGTAAGTTTCTAAAGCTAGAGAATTATATATACTAAAATACTAAATATATATTCTCTCTAATTGGCTGAATCCTACCCGCTATTCTCAATAAGGCTAGCTCACGAGAGATTACATTGAACACTTGCCTTGACGTCATGACTCATGAGTCGCGATCTTGCTTCATCTCGAATCATTCAGTATCCCTATATTATCCATGCATATATATCTTCCTCAAATATCCCAGACAATGTCATAACCAATATACATTACTGTCCTATGTGCTTCGGAAAGTATACTTTGAACAAAGAGAAACAATAGCCTTTCACCGCTACAATGCTCTTCACCAGCCTCAATCTCCTCTTCTTCTGGATGACATGGACCACCCTCGTCCTGTCGCATTCTCCACTTCGAGTTGAGTTGTTCGGCACTCTTGCCATACGACTAGTCTTTTACCTCGCGCCTTCAATTTTCTTCTTCGCTTTCGATACTATACTTCCTTATGCCGCTTCTTCTATCAAAGCGCAAGGCCAGATTGCGCTGCCTTCCGGGCATAAGCGGCGCAAAATCAGTCGCAAAGAATTGAAAATCATAGGGTGGTCGCTTTTCAATATCTTCTTTAGTATTGCGGTTCAGGGCGCGACGGAGTTTACTTTGACAAAAGTGCTTCGAAGACGGAGTGCGATCAAGGTTGCGGTGCGGTTGCCATATCCTTGGGGTATTACGATTGATATCGTGCGAGGGTTTATTGTTAGAGAGGTTTGTTGATTCTTGAGTTTCGCACTTGGATTATTGCTGATGGTAAATAGATTCTGAATTATTCCATTCACCGTTTTGTGCTTCATAATGATAGGTTGCGTATCAACCGTCTCCATGAAACTTGGTATCATGGCCTGAGGGCACCCTGGCCCTTGACGGCCCATTACGACCACCCGCTATGCTATCTATTGTGGAAGTTCGTTCCTCTCTACTTACCTGCAGCCCTATTCCGCTTCCACATGATCACATACATGGTCTTCCTCGGACTCGTTTCTCTCGAAGAAACATGGACGCACTCCGGCTACTCCAAGGTCCCCCTGGGCTTCTTGCTGAGTGGAATGGCTCGCCGCACAGAGATGCATGTGATTTCCGGCGGCGATGGTAATTACGGCGCATGGGGAGTTCTGGATTGGTTGGGTGGCTCTACTGCTGACGAGAGCGAGACTATTGAGGACGATGTGCGAGCGGAGCTTGCAGACTTGGATATTGATGCGAAGATTCGCAAGGCGGTGCAGGAGGCGAGGGATCATATGGGGGATTCTGTTGCGAAGGAAAAGGTCAAGACAAGAAGAAGAATTAACGGCAACGGCAACGGCAACGGGAAACCCTGATGTGTATATACGAATGTAAGATACGTGTTTTAGTCGCATTTGCTAGCATATCTTGAATGTCATTATTATAGTCATAGACAGAAGGAACAAGAAAAGTTGGGTTGGATTCTCATTGTGCGGTATCTGGAAGTAGAGCAGCTCACACAAAGAAAACAAATCTAACGCAGTTGGAAGCTGCTGACTTCCGAAATCGAGTTTACATGTGTCTCATGAAGAACTCTTTTTCCTTTTAACAACAAAAAAAGATATAGCAGGTGCAAATGATAGTTTTTTAATATCCCCACTCGCGCAGTTCCATTTTCAAACCCATATCCACAGCACGGTATGGAGAGACAAAAAGCCCATTTGCAAACGCCGAATCCTCCTTTCTCAATGTGTTGATAATAGAAAGTTTTTTGTTTGTAGAAAAATTTTTGGCACATCAAATTTCGAAATAAAACATAACCCCTTATGCAACTGTCATAATTTACCACTTCATCTCGTGAGGCTTGTCGCCTGTCCGGAGGCTGAAGCTGGTGGCAAGGTAGCTGGCGAGGAGATGCTCCTTCTTGATGGTGGCCAAAAGGGACTGGTCGATGGCCTTCTGGTCGGCGGCGCGAGCACTGGTAATCTTCTTCTTCTATAGGTATCTTCGTTAGCATACCACCCTGAAACCTTCCGTCGTGAAGTTCGTTCAACGCACCTCGGGCTTCTCTCCCTGCTTGAAGAAAGCCTCCTCGGTTTTCTTCTGCTGAGCCTTCTCCTTGGTGAAGTAGTCGGAAGCAGAAACCTTCTCGAGGGTGGCAGAGTCGATACCGCTGAGATCGACCTTGCCGCTGGTAGCGATCACGTAACGGGCGTTCACTCGTCGGAGAGGGACACCGTTGATCTTAAAGGGGCCGGTAACGAGGAGGACACCCTGGGGGAGGTGCTTGAGGAGAACAACGCGCTTGCCACGGAAACGACCAGCGAGGAGGATCAGGATGGTACCAGGCTGGAGGCTCTCACGAGGCTTGGCGGGGCGGACGGTCTTGCGGACCTGTAGATAGAACGTTAGCTCAGTTCGAAATTATAGCCATACCGAATTGAGAATGCAGTGTCTTGTTGATTTGTAGGATGTCGAAGAATTGGTTTTTTGACTCTCGAGCTGCTTGAGTGGTTGTATGATCGTATGGAAATTGTTGGCTGTGTAAAGCGAAGATCTTCTGTCTTTTCCATAACCATCCACCATAACCATCCCCATATCGAGGCGTTTGTCCCAATATAATCCAATCCAAACCGCAAGACACTGCATCTCAACCGTCATGTTTCTTTCCAAGGCTACTGACTTTCTTGGGTTGCGCCTCATCGTCCACGGGATACCACTTCTGGGCCTTCTGGCTGTGGTGAGGGATCGTCCGCTCGCCCTTTCCAAACTTCTTCGTCTGAGCGTCCGACATATTGGCCCGTTGTATGACGAAGAACTTGTCCGGAAAGAAATGGGTGTATTGTCGACGATGGTTGTTGTTGAGTCGAAGGAGTTGACTTGGTGTGGCCCAGAGCGGGAAATCGTGAGGGTTTGTGGGCACCGAAAGCCCTATCCTTTAACCGAAATGCGCTAGTGCGCATTCGGCGGTCGAATTGCCGGGCGGTGATTGGCTGGCGGGCTACGGCTGGCGGGTTGGTCTCGTGATGCAGGATTCCGGGCTACGGCTGTCGATAGCAGCATTGTGTGCAGTCTTGTCTTGGTCTGTGAGAGCTTCTGACGTACCGCTGCAAGCTTAACTACCACACAACTTCATTCATATCTTCAAGCCCAACAATCCTCATCCTCGTCCTTTTATCTCCTATCATCCTTCCCACAAAAAAATACCGTCATGTCTATAGCAGCGCCCATAATCACATTCAAGGCGGGAATCTGCGATCTCGATGTGCGTATAAACAACTGCCTGCAAGCCCTCCGCATGAGCTTGTCAAAACAAACGCTGACTGCCGTTGCTCACTAGACTTCTGCCAGCCCTCCCCAAGTTAAGCCCAAATCAACCCCAGGATATATTTATCTCTACTCAGAAGATGATCTTATTCATTTCTGCTGGCGACCTCGATCGGCTCCACTTACGGATCCTGAGCTGGACTTAGTAATGGTGCCATCCGACGGCACCTTCACTCCTTACCGTTCTACCTCAGAAAATACTCGGGCGCCCACGAATGGGCGAATCTACGTCTTGAAATTCTCCTCCAGCTCACAACGATATCTTTTCTGGCTACAGTCGAAGAGCCAGAATGAGCGTGACCTTGCATATTTCAGCCCCCGAGACTTGAAATTAGGAGAGATTGTGAATACCCTGTTGCAAGGAGAAGAAGTTGATGTACAGACGGAAATTGCAAACCTACCTTCGAACGAACGCGGTGGAGACGATGGCGATGATGATGCCACGATGGAAGATGTAGAAGGAACGCACCACACCAGTGATCATCATGGTGGACACGGTGGCGGCGGTGCTGGTTTTGACGCAACGGGCGGTGACATTCGCGAGGAAGGAGAAGAGTCCCGTGAAGGGGGTGCAGATGGCGGCCGAGCGTAGGTACATCTCTCTCTGAGATTTTATTTCATCCAGCATCATGTCCTGTACTCTTCACGGTTTCGCCGGTCAATCTCGTTGCAAGGCGTTTATGGAATGCATACTTTTGTTACAAGATTGCGATCTAAAGAACACAAACAATAGCATATGTTTCCTGCATTGAAAACAAGCTATCTATCTAGGCTGTTCTTTTAGCGTAAACTTTTCATTCAGAATTGCTGATGATGGATGTTGTAATAGGGCTTCTGCTGGTCAGACGGACGCATCCTCGGTGATCCAAGGTCTTTTAAACTCTCTTCAAGGAGGGAACCAACCCGCTCAGTCTCAAAGCGAAGAATACCTTTACACCACTCTCGCCGATCTGTTGTCGCCTTCATCAACAATTCCGATGATCGAATCCGCCGATGACGACCAAGTCGACAATTTACTCAGCTTTCTCCCGCCTGCCCTTCTTCTGTTAGCGCAGAACATCGACGACATACCTGCATCCGACATCAACGCAGAGACGGCGCAAGCGGTTCTTCTATCTCTCGATCTGCAGCAGAAGAGAGACATCCTCCGACGTGTGTTGCGATCCCCACAGTTCACCCAAAGCTTGGGTAGTCTTACCATTGCTATCCGAGATGGCGGGTTGCCTAGTATCAGCGAGGCACTCAAGGTCCCAGTGGAGAATGGAGGGTTTGTTCGAAGGGGCGGTGTTCCCCTGGGTGGAGGAGTGGCAGTTGAGGCTTTCGTGGAAGGAATCCGAAAGCTAGTTACGGAAAAGCCTTCTGGCAGTCGCGGAGATACCATGGAGACTGATTAAAAGCTTCATGATTGTTGTGAGCCTTGGTGGTAAGGAAGCTTCAAGATGTATCCATGACCTAGATATACAAGCAGTCTGCAGCCGTGTGCATGGAAGATCGGATACCAATTACTAGTCCAATAGACACACTCGAGATATGTGAGACGTCCAAGACGTGGCGCTCTGTTCACGTTTCGGATAGGTCTGAAGGGGTTTACTTCGGACTTTTGTCATTGTAGAGCTTGAAGCCCGAGTGTGGCTGACGTCTCTAGAAGTCGAGAACTGGCTCCCTAGATAACAGTCACCTTCATAGAAATAGAGTAGGTGCTCCCACAGCTCCGTTCAGAGTGTAGCTTCTGAATATGGTCAAGCCACGATAACGGCCAGCCGCGCAATGACCTGGGGCTGCGCCACACAAGGACGATTGATTAGGCGTGCGTATGTGATACGTACTTAATCCTGGAAGTGAACGAGGACGTAGTACGACGGTCTGATTGCATGCAAGCGAATAAACATCCACACCTTGAACCATGAGTAGTTAAGTACTGATACTATGATTCTTCTATTCAGCGGTGCATATTGAGTATTCGGCATGATCTTCAAGAGAAGAATGCCACGACAGCTAGACAAGTAGACGGTTAATAATAATGGTTCGTGGCTGATCCCCGCTACGATGGAGCCAGCGGGTAAAATTGCTGCGATGGATGTCTCACTTGGCGGGATCTAGCCTAACAATTTATTCTTAGTTCCCTAACTACTTTGTACTGTCTTCAAGGCTGTGCACGGAGGCCATTAACAGACCCATCGTGGCAGACAGGCACCATTACCGTTTACGATAATTACCTCTTACTAATTCTTCTTCCTGTCACGTTGCAGAAGCGACTGCAGCTGTCCAGGTACTGTCCTTCCGTCGTCGATCCGATCGTCCATCGTGAAACCACCCCCTTTGCATCGCCGTCAGCCGCCCCGGACTCAACAGACTAACTCGTTCCAACTCTCCCAGGCTTCAACATTGATTGTCCACGATTGATTCGCAAAGACACGATATAATAATAATACTCTCCACGTTATAATCCTCATGCGCCAACACCGGTGATCTACAATAATTGGCGATGCGTGCCGTTGACTAGAGCAGTTGCCGGCAACCATGGCATCTAACAATAATCAAGGCCACGTTCCTGGCCAAGACCCGTCACAACGAGCAATCCCTCTACAAAATTTATCCAGAGATGAAAGCGACGAATTTGAGAATATCGATGACCGCCGAGGGAGAAGGAGGAGTAGCGGCGCAAGGACTGGACATGGACCGAGACGATCATTACTTACGGGAGGAAGCTTCACCACATACGAGCGCGTCGCGGAGGATTCACCCAGTCCAAAAGAGAGAGTCGGCTTACGAATTACGCAGCCATCGAGCGCGAGGCTAAGAGAGAACAATCCGTATGCGCCCGATGATCATGACTTTGTCGACGACCCAGGTGGTTTCGCAGAGGCCATGGGTTCGATAGGGTTTGGCTTTCGTTCATCGTCACCGCGACGGTCTGATAGCGAAGAATTTATGATGAGTTCCTTTCCAGGACCGTCCGGACACGGTGGAAGGGCAACTCCCGACGATTATTTTTCTTCTCCAATCGCACCGATTGATGACACGGCTCCGTTGACGGATAAGAAATACCTGCAACCTATCAGCGGCGCAAATGTGGGAGAATCCGAAGGCCGGACGAGTATGCAGAGTATAAGGCTTGGGAATAGTTACAGCAGCTCCCGCTTGGGTGATGATTTGGAAACTGGAGCGGGAGGAAGGAGACGGGGCAGCAGCAGTGCAGGTGGCAGTCCTTCACGTACTCGCTCTTTATCACCATCAGTGTCGGGCTCGGCTTTGCATAGAGCCGGTACCGTCATGCAAATGATGTCGCAGCGTGTGGTTAATTTAAGTAACGAGCCTGTCGAGCAGGCTATTATGCGCCGAGAGTCGATGAAGAGGTCAAAACACGATGAGCCACCCAGCTCACCCTCGCAACAAGACTCTGATAGTATTCCGCACCGAATGGAGAGTGTGTCCGAGAAAGGGAGCACTCAAACGGCCTGGAGGACAAACGTCAACCCGTTCAAAGGGAAATCACTCGGTATATTCAGCCCTGACAACCCACTGAGGACAAAGCTATGCGATATTCTAGTACACCCGGCTACGGAACCCTTCATTTTGCTGGTCATTGTGGTCCATGCCGTATTGTTGACCGTTCAATCTGCCCATTCAGTGTGGACTCACCCGAGGTCTGAGAAATGGGGCTCACAGGCAATCGATTATGCCCTGTTCGTCATTTTTGTCATTTATACGATTGAGCTGTCTATCAGGATCATAGTATCGGGTTTTATCTGGAACTCGGCAGAGTACAGTACTATGGACAGGTCACTCGGTTTCAAAAAAGCGATTGCTGAGAGAGGCAAGAGCCTGTTATCCCTTAAACGAGAACCCTCAACAAAAACAAAATCTGTCAAGTTCGAGGACACCCAACCGTCATATTTGCGCAAGACTGTCACCGGACTGCAGCCATTCACAGACTCGTCGAATGATCCTCGCCACGGATCACGTAAACGACTTGCTTACAGAGCGTTTCTCAGACACTCTTTTAACCGGTTAGACTTTCTGGCTGTTATTTCATATTGGATCTCGTTCGGCCTGCAGATTACGGGCTACTCCAGCAAACATAACATCTATATTTTTCAGATGCTCAGTTGTCTGCGTTTACTCCGACTACTTGGTATCACGGATGGAACATCGGTAAGTTGATGCATAAATTTCACGGTCTATCAGTCTAACATAGCTTAGGTCATTCTACGAAGTTTAAAAAAGTCGGCGCCACTACTTGTCCACGTTGCTTTCCTCATTGGCTTCTTTTGGTTGCTGTTCGCCATTGTGGGCATTCAAAGCTTCAAGTCCAGTTTCCGCAGATCTTGCGTTTGGATCGACCCCGAGGGCCAGAGCAATTTTACTATGAATGACCCTTATAATGTCATCCAGTTATGTGGAGGATATCTTGATAGCATAACAGGTGAAGCAAAACCATGGGTCTACGCAAACAACGAGCCTTCGCCGTTCAGTCCGAAAGGCTACCTTTGCCCTCAGGGCTCTATGTGCATTGAAGGAACCAATCCGTACAATGGAACAATGAGTTTCGACAACATTTTTAATTCTCTAGAACTTGTTTTCGTGATCATGAGCTCCAACACGTTCACCGATCTCCTATATTATACGACAAACTCGGATTATCTAGCTTCCGCTTTGTTCTTTGCTATCGGATTCGTGCTACTGAGTTTGTGGATGGTGAACTTGTTGGTCGCAGTTATTACGTCCTCATTTCAAGTCATTCGAGAAGAAAGCAGGCAGAGCGCTTTCGCCATGGAGAAAGTAGAGGAACCTGAAATTGACGAGTCGGCACGTTACAAAGTCAATCACCTCAAAAACCTCTACGAGAAAACCAGTTGGTTATGGATAGCCTTGATCGCGTACGACCTGATTGTTCAATGCATGCGAAGTGCAACGATGAGTCACTCGACAGAAAGATTCATCAACGACACCGAAACTGCCGTTACCCTTGTCCTCTTGTTGGAAATCATTCTACGTTTTGCGTCTGATTGGAGACATTTCCATCATAGCAAACGCAATCTTGTGGATTTGGCTCTCGCGATAATAACATGTATCATACAAATTCCGCCGATTCACTCTTCAGGTCAGGTATACATGGGACTCACGATCTTTCAAATATTGCGTGTATACCGCATCGTTTTGGCGTTTTCGGTGACGAGGGACCTCATCACGGTGGTATTCCGCAACGTTGTGGGTTTGCTGAATTTGATCCTCTTCGTGTTTCTGATCACATACCTCGCAGCCATATTTGCAGTGCAGTTGTTCCGCGGTGTGATCCCAGCCGAAAACGACAGCGGGAAAACGATTGACATGACATTCTTCACTATATACAACTCTTTCCTCGCCATGTATCAGATCTTGTCTAGCGAGAATTGGACTACCATTCTGTACGGCTCAACTACATTTACCAAGGCGTATGGCACCTCCTGGATCTCGGCATCATTCATCACAATATGGTTCATTCTCTCGTGCTTCATCATCTTGAACATGTTTATTGCTGTCATTCAAGAGAGCTTCGATGTCTCGGAAGATCAGAAGCGTTTGCATCAGGTGAAGGCTTTCCTGCAACAGAAAGAGCTCGGATCTTCCTCGGCCAGTAATCTTGCTCTGACTTCTATATTCAAATTTGGCCGCGAAAACGCTCGGAATCGGGAGCCTTTAGATTATGGCCCAGCCACCATGGACATGCTTCTTAAGGACGCCGTAGTGCAGGAGTTTCTCGACGAGCATTTTGATTCATTCGACACCCAGACACCACATCAGCCATCTGTGGACAAAGATGCGTTACAGCCAGGCTGGATTTCTACAATATGGACTAAGATCTCAAAGGCATTCCTCAACAAGGAACCTAATCCATTCTACTCCAGGTTGAAGTTCTCAAAGGCGTACGACGAACTTGATCCTCGAACTTTAGCGAAAGAGGTGGTGATGGCTTCTGAGCAGCGCAAAGTCGCACAAAGAGAATACCTCCAACGTTATCCTCTATACAACAAGTCTCTGTATATCTTCAGTACCAAGAATCCTATTCGAAGAGCATGTCAGCGCATGGTTGGACCAGGACGAGGCAGCCATCGATTTGAAGGTTTCGAACCTTACAAGCCGCTATGGTACACCTTCTCGGCCTTTATTTATGCCTGTATTGTTGCTATGGTCTTGCTGGCTTGTATCACAACGCCATTGTATCAGAGAGATTACTTCTTGACACGAGAATACACCCCTGATAACTGGTTTGTTTGGACCGATGCAGGATTTGCGGCAGTTTTCACTATCGAAGCTCTAATCAAAGTCATTGCCGATGGATTTTTCTGGACGCCGAATGCCTATTTCCGAAGTTCCTGGGGTTTTCTCGATGGTGTTGTGCTAATTACTCTCTGGATCAACGTTTTTACTTCCTTGTTTACCACTGGAAGTGTATCCAGAATTGTCGGAGCTTTCAAAGCTTTGAGGGCACTGAGACTTCTCAACGTGAGTGATAGTGCTCGAGACACGTTTCACTCTGTTATCATCGTCGGTGGCTGGAAAGTTGTTTCTGTAAGTCTTTTCAGTCTCTTAAGATTTTGACACATCTAATCACATTCTAGGCTGCATTCGTTTCGCTGAGTTTTCTCATCCCCTTTGCCATCTACGGTTTGAACCTGTTCAATGGACAGATGGTATCATGCAACGATGGTTCGCTTTCCGGGAGTCTCGATGCTTGTATCGGGGAATACCAGAGCTCGCCATACAATTGGAATGTCTTGGCGCCTAGGGTAGCCGACAACTCTTACTACAGCTTCGACAATTTTGGCGAGTCTCTATTCATTCTCTTCCAGATCGTTTCTCAAGAAGGATGGATTGACGTTCAATCGAGCGCTATGAGTATCACAGGAGTTGGTCTACAGCCGGAGAATTTTGCATCGCAAGCCAACGGTCTTTTCTTCGTTGCCTTCAACTTGCTCGGTGCAGTCTTCGTGTTGACCTTGTTTGTGACTGTGTTTATGCGGAATTACACAGAACAGACTGGAGTTGCTTTTTTGACGGCCGAACAGCGTTCGTGGCTTGAGTTGAGGAAGCTTCTGAGACAAATATCGCCATCCAAAAGATCGAATAACGCCTTTGCTGAGAATTGGCGCAAGACATGCTATCGACTCGCATCAAGGAAGAACGGTAAATGGGCGCGCTTCATCACGGGTCTGCTCGTATTCCATCTGCTACTTCTCACTTTGGAGTGGTATCCGTATCCGGTTATGTGGGATCTTATTAGAGGTATGTTGTCTATGTTGTCTCTTATTGATACGTATGGCCAGACTAATATCGAAACAGATGTACTCTTTTTCATCCTGACCCTGTTCTATATTGCGGATATTACTATACGTATCATCGGACTCGGTTGGCCTCGCTTTAGGCGAAGCTCATGGGATCTTTACTCCCTTTTAGTCGTCCCCGGGACTTTCGTTACCGTCATTTTGGCTTTCATCTTTCGCAACATCAGCCGCATGAATGCCGTGCTGCAACTCAACAAGCTGTTCATTGTCTCCATCACATTGTTGATCATTCCTCGCAACAATCAACTCGATCAACTTTTCAAGACGGCTGCTGCTAGTTTGACGTCTATCGTCAACCTGTTGGCGACTTGGTTTGTCCTATTTCTCGTATTCGCCATTGCTATGACGCAGACTTTTGGACTCACAAAGTTCGGAGGCAACGAAAACAACAATATCAATTTCCGGGACGTTCCAAACGCGTTGATCTTGCTCTTCCGTACCAGTGCTGGCGAGGGCTGGAATCAGTTCATGGAAGACTTTGCAACCATGAAACGGCCGTACTGTACATTGAACGATGAGTTCTTGAAGTCAGACTGCGGAAGCGAAGGATGGGCTCGTGGTCTTTTCATTGCGTGGAACGTGATCAGCATGTATCTGTTTGTATCACTTTTTGTCTCTCTCATTTTCGAGAGTTTCTCCTACGTGTACCAGCGAAGCAGCGGTCTTGGTCTGTATACTATTGACCGAGATGAGATTCGACGTTTCAAGGAAGCTTGGGCTAATTTCGATCCTCGTGGTACTGGATTCATCACGAAGGAGCAGTTCCCAAGACTTTTAGGAGTGAGTTCAATCATTTCCGTGCTGAGATGTTATATTAATATATAATTGCTAGGAACTTTCCGGCGTCTTTGAGATGCGTATTTATGATGGAAATTTCACTGTTGGTCGGATTCTTGAAAAGTGCCGAAGCGGTCCCAACCCCCGAGACTCTTTGGTTTCTTTCAACCCTTCGGAAAGAGCGGGCGGCAATGAAGTTGATATCGCAAAGCTAGCTCGTATCATTGATCAAATTCCAGTCGAGGAGATTCGAGCCCGCCGAAAACGATTGAATATCTTCTACGAGGAAGTTTTGGTGTCGGCTGACCCAGAACGTGGAGTATCGTTCTC
This sequence comes from Talaromyces nanjingensis, assembly GCA_031010415.1. Taxonomy (NCBI): domain Eukaryota; kingdom Fungi; phylum Ascomycota; class Eurotiomycetes; order Eurotiales; family Trichocomaceae; genus Talaromyces; species Talaromyces nanjingensis. Next base: position 2,511,327 of record JARFPJ010000005.1, read on the forward strand.
TGCGTGTCTCATGATTCTCGCTCACTACAAGATCATCGTTGATAGCAAAAGTCTTCGTCTGGAAGAATTCCTCCGACGTCGCACCAGGCTTCAACGTGTTGAAGAGGCTGTCCGACGAAACACTGTCATCGGCTTCTTTGATACGCTGTACTGGGCTCGTCGATTCCGCAAGCGTATCGAGAACCGCAAATCGGCCCGCCTCACAGCTATTCCTCAATTCTCAATTCCCGAAATCTTTGTTGAGGATCAAGAACGTCATGAAGCCGAGGATGACTTCTTCGATGGCGAGTCTAGTCTGCAGAAGGACTCTAGATTGACACTATCGTCGGCAATCTCTCAAATCAGTGCAATGTCACCTACGAGCTCTCCTCGACCATCTTTGCAGATCGATACCAGCGTTGCGGAGTCATCCAGCGAATGGTCAAGAATAGGCGCTGCGCTATCACCACGTCAAAACGCCGCAGAACTGGGTATTGACCACCCAAGCCGTTCGCAGTCCATAAGTGGTCATTCATCGCAAGGCAGCCAGTCGCAAGACAACAGTGTCATTGTCCAAGATATGATGCAAAGCCTGGGTGATTCGGCCTGGGGTCAAAGTATCCGCAGAAGCTTTACGCAGCGGCGCTCGGGTCAGGGTCCTCCCCCGTAAAACTGCATGGCTGAGATTTGATATATCTGTTGACCGGCTTCTTACTAATCTTTGTTTTGATGTGTCATAATATACATCGGAGTTATGTGTCCTTCTTTCCTTTTCTTTTCCTTGATTCTTATTGTCACGGTTTACACCCACTTATATCTTGTTTCCTTTTCTTCCTGATCTCTTCTGCTCTATGCATTCATAGATTGCGGCATTAGCACGATTCGCACGACAGGGCATAGGCGATGGCGTTTTGGATCTTCACCATCAGTTTCGATGCATATACCAAAGACTTTTTTCTTTTCTTTTCTTTTTCTTCTTTTCTGATTTCATGGCTTTGCATACGCGTCCATGGAATGTTATTGAGAAATGGCATGTATGATTCAGAGTGCTATGGTGTTTGGCTTCTTTCTATAAAGATATATACTATTATTCAAGAACGCTTATACACATATATACAGTCCGTCGGTCTTCCTGAGGCCATTGTCTTAGGTCTGGTATAGATCAACACACACCCATATCATAAACAGAATCCAAATCCCTCGGAATAACACCCGCAGCCACAGCATCCTGATACGACCAGCGATAATCACCCAACTCCGACTTCCACGACCAAAACAACCACCCATCCTGCTTCTCGTAGGCAATAACCTGTGCCGCAAACCACTTTGCATAAAACTCCTGATTTGTGCTCGGATCCCAATCCGCTGTATCCTGTACGTCGTCGGGGACACTCAGACTCCACTCCGACACGATGGTGGGCGTGTTTCCGCCGCGGTCGTCAGCACAGGAAGTGCTGATGTAGTTGTCCTGGCTGACGGCGATGCTGGTGTCCCATTTTATGTAGCGGTGGTCGTCGTAGGCGGCGAAGTAGTTGTCGGTCAAGTATTGGGTGGGATCGCCGGAGCCCCAGAGGTTGTTCATCATTTGGATGTGGAGTTCGTTGTTGGTGGTGATGCCGAGGGCGCTTTCGGCGGCGCGGATTCTCTGTACCGAGTTAGGGTTTGTATCGTAGAACATGAAAAGGGGGGGCTCACGCTGAATGCATCGGGGTAGTAGGTCGACCTCATTGTTCCAACGGAGCTGGAGTCTTGCACGGGCTCGTTCACAATCTCAAGCATACCGACATTGCGGAAGCTGTCGCTCGAGTGGATCTGGGTAGTCATCCATTCGAGGAATTCGAGGGCTCGCTCGAATTGGTAGTCGACGTAGAATCCGGGGTTGGAAGCGAACTATCAATCAAACTTCTATTAGCTGGTGACAAGGTACATATGTATGGTTATGGTGTAACGTACCTGTCCAGTGTCTGCGTTCTGTGCAACCTGCGCACCAGGGGCACCATGCAGGTCAATAATGACATAAAACCCATAATCAGCAGCCCAATCACAAATCTGCTCAAGATACGACAACGCTCCCTGAGGGAAATGCTCGCTATCACTATACACAATATCCTCGCGCACCCAGTACCCGACCGGAATACGAATGGCATTCAATCCATAACTCGACATTTTCGCAATATCATCTTCAACAATCCACGAGCCCCAATGATCCTGAAAGTTAGCGTTGGCAGCATCCTGACCCAGGGTGTTGACGCAGTCAAACTCCGAGTTTTGGCCTGAGCATCCAATGCTGCTCCATGAGTTTTCGGCGAGCCAGGGCTCGAAGACGAACAAGGAGCCGAGGTTGACGCCGCGAATCTTGCCGGATGATGGCAGCCAGCGCTTGGTGATGGGGTCGGTTTTGTTGAAGAGGTTCTCGCCTGATAAGGAGATGATGTCTTTGTGCACGCCGGGCATCCAGGCGGAGGCAAGCCCGGACAGGGCTGCGACTGTGGCCAATGTTGTCTTCATCGTGGGCCGTTCGTGCCTTGATACCCTCGATGATGGCTCTCATCACCGATATCGATGGGACTTCGCCATTTTATATACTTGATATGAAAGTTTCGCATCTTCCCCATATAGGAAATACATGCTGTATGTTCTGACCATCAACGGACAATTCGTTTGTTTCGTGGCCAGTGGATACTTGAGATAGGGTCACTTTCCTGTGACCACCAGCACACCCTACGGAGAATGCGACGAATAGCATTGCTCAGTGGAAACAGATCATGTCTATAGCACGCATGTCATAAGACTGCCGACATTTTTCTGGATACTTGCGCGGTGCACTAACGTGCTTAGCGGGTCGGTATATGTAACCCTATCCTAGCCAGGAGATCTAGTTGAGTCTTGACTCGTCGATGTTTGGGGTTTGTCCAGGGCGGCCCGAGGGCGAGTCACGTTTAACGATGATCATGATGGTCAGGTGTGTAGGTACACAGCGCTTTGAGCATTCCTGGGGTTTCTGCATGTTCGGGCGTGCGGTTGTATGTTTGTTCCCATGATGGATGTCCTCGACTCAAGCCCGTTGATCGGACTCAAAAGAATACCCGACGAACTGAACATTTGAACCTGGAACCACGCTTTCTTTCCCATGTTGCACTCGTTCTCCGTCATTCAAGAATAGTGCGAGTTAGTGGACAAGCCGAAACGTTCAACGATCGACCAGAACCTTAGAGCCGGACAGCGTGAAGTTAAGTTAAGCTTCTCTCAAAAATAAAGTGGCTCTCTCTAGCCTGATGAGGAAGGAAACTGGGGTATAAAACGGCGCTCAAGTCCTGAGGGTAATTAGAGTCGCATTCCACGCATTGCCAAGTCAGCTAGAGGTCATCATCTCGATTTTAATTCAATGATTCTGATCAATGCTTTGTATATGGGGGTCTTTCTGATACCTCGCAGCAAGAGTGCGCAGGTTCAGATTTGGATAAACATGTTTAAGGATTCAATGAGATCCTCTGCCGTTGATTCCGTGTAAACTAATTGAAATCTCATCTTGATCTGAAGGACAAATTGGCATTCCGGTGAAACGAAATTAGCCACGAGTCATCAGTCATATTAACTAGAGCCATGCAAGTAGAAAATGGTATCAAATTGAGTAAACTACCCCGAATGAAACATCGAGCATGCTACCCTTGTCATTGTATAGTTTGACCAATCATATGCATTGTGGTCAACCCTAACACGCGTAACCCTAATCCGAGCAAGATTCAGGGCTTACCCTATTGCCAAACAAGGAAATGCGCTTCGAGATTCGGGAGTTGATCGTGAGGCTGTCACTTAGTCGTGCGATCCATTGATTAACGGATTGACGAGTGACTGCGTACGTACGTGGTTAATAAAAGGATTCTGGGAATGAGTTAGGGCTAGAACTATGTGCCGAATGTTTACCTTGGTGACTTGGTCAACTCTTCCAACTAAGTTCTTGGTCAAATATTCAGGACTCTGTACATGTACGAGTAATTAGGTTGTGAATTGCCACGCATAATCTCGAATATCCGAAAAAAAAAATAACTCTAGAACGTACTCAAGCTCCCATTGCCCCAGCGGAGGTTCATTTCATCCACCTTCAATGTCATCCCATAAGTCAGGCGAGATCCGAGAACAAACCTCGCGATAGTTTTCGTACGTAGGATACTTACTATTTCAAAATACAACTAACAAGCGGCCGTTCGCCCCTTGTAGATATTCTCATAGATTTTTGCTGATTCCCAGAACAGCCGATAAGAAAATAGGCTTACAACCCTGCAATCATTACAACTGAGACACAGTTGTATATGAAAGTAACAACACCAAGGGACGGGCAATAAACCCAAGTAAGAGCAATAAATATCTAGACGTAGTTAGCAAACAGAAGAAATGCATAGCCTGGATCGCCGGAAACGGGTGGTGTGTAGGAAGTAGCCTCCTGCAAGCCACCGGAATGTGTAATGCAATATTAGCAAAAGGAGTCGTGTGCGTTGCAGATGCGTTGCATGTGCAATATATATTCCGTACATAGAATAGCTGGACCGATAGTGAGTCGATATAACAAATGGACGCATGTAGGAGACTGCTTGATTGTTATGCGCAGTGTATAGTTTATCCCTCGGAATGAACCATGGATGTTAGATATGTAACATATTTTGCTCGACTAGACTGCCCCTGGTACCTGGATTGCCTGATCCTATATACAAGGCATAGACACGATGATACAGAGCGCGTCTGACATAGGGGCGTGTTGTGCCCCTGGGTAGTTAGGGTTGTGGCGGTCATGGGGCTTGGCTTGGCTCCAGCTTGGCTGTGCAATTATTGACATGACACGAGGCCAACAGCAAGGAACATATGTATGCATGGATGTATGTGCTCACTGTATTCCATAGTTGGCTAGTTTAGTTAGCATAATTATTTTGTTGATTTGAATTGCTTTTTCACCAGCAGATCCGTGGTATCCGGAGGCGACTAATACTGGACTGGTCAATTCATGCACACCAGAGTCAGCCGTGAGTATAAGACAGAAAGTCGAAATCAGGCATACATTCATAGCACTTAACTTAGTACAATAATATGCAACTTGTAGAGAGAGTATTGTAATAAGATACGGATACGCCGGTTCCCCGGTCTAACCGCATGCGGATCAGGAACGCCACGACGATGAAACCGGCGATCTTACATTAATACATTTCTCTTCTGTAACAGTTGGCATACAATTGATTAATTGATTTATAGTAAACTGCGTCAAGAACAATACTACCGAATAGTTATACAATAGAATAAAAACATCATGCATACATGGCCTGACAGTGAGAGTGAGACATCGAGCCACGGAAGCGGTACGGTGGGTCGCTCAGCCTCTTTACTAGTAGTATTTATACACTGTAGGTTAGTGACAATAGTCGCCCGCTAGAAGCTTCTATTGAGATCCCTTGAACACTCCTTAAGAGTGAATACTGAATACTAAGTAGTGGACTGAATGAATGAGGTACGTCGCAGTAGCCCGACACAATCCGTCGCAGCTCGAGTCCGAAACCAGGCACATCGACAGGGCTAAGAAGGATCAGGCTAGCTCTAAAAATAATTAAACGCGGCGCCCCCCTTTTATCCCCACTGCGCTCTCTCTCCTGGACTCTGTTGTAAATCCATACATATACGTCCTGTCTGCTACATGTCCCGGCAGCCGCCGTCAATTCTATTCCTGCTCCCTCGTGTGTTGCTGTGACTTGTCTTATTGTTGAGACGGGCGCTTATTGACTCTTTTTCTGTTGTCGACATTGTTCTTCTCTTGACAATCATTGGAAGACTTCATTCTGAGCCGCCAACGACTATTCTTCTAGAAGCCGTTATTGTGGTGCCTGCGATTTCAATCCCAACGTCTTTGCAGCTACAGCTAAGCTCACCACATCTTCGAGTCGATTGCATCTTGTACCGTGAACAGCCTGCAAATTTTTCTTGCCTCACCTGATCGGCTCAACACGGACTGATTGGTAATTCGATTCAATTGCTCGGGATACTCTTGCCGTTCGTCCACAACGTCATCACTTACCACCACACCACCTTTTTCAACAACACCACCACAACACGTCAATTTACTCACAAATAACGATACTGAAATACTCACATACAATTAATTCCTCCACTCCTTCAACTCAAATACAATGCAACCCAAACGTCCCTCCAGCCCGTCCAAATCCCTCGAACCCTCACCCATCGCCGACATCAGCCTCTCCCTCCGCACAGCCTTCATGGACAACACACACTACCGTCGCGAGAGCGATTCTCTGTCCACCAGCGCCCTCAGTTCCGCCAGCGGCAGTCCCACCTCCTCACCAACCTCCGGCTGGCCCTTTCGCAAGCACCGATTCTCAGGTTCCCACACCACCGAGCCCAGCAGTCGGGATCGCAGCCGAAGTCCATACGCCAGCATCATTCCATTCTCATTCCGTCGCTCGTCACCTTTCTTCCTCCGTCGACGACCGTCCGCTGTGGATTTGGCGTTGAGTGAGGAGCGATCGCGCTGCGACGAAGATGCTATTGAGCGAGTGGGGTTGAGTATGATGGAACCCCGTCCTGTCGACCCGATCCCTATTGCGATGGATCTGAATACCAATGTTCTCAGCGACATGGCGAGTCAGCGAAGCTCGTATGCCCCGTCGTCTCAGGGCTCGATTCGCGGAGGCTCACAACCTCGGTATGTGATGGGTGGTATTATTGAAGTTATGGAGGGGAGTGCCTAATCCATCATTTCCGCTGAAATGAACTACTCAGTCGTCTACGGATATTCTCTCTCGAATCATTGACGACTTCTGCTCTGAACACGTTTTCCATGCAGGACATTCATCCACATTCTACATTTCATACATTACAACTTCAGCATCATTTCAGGGACGACGGGGCAACCCACGATTACTATGTCTTTTTTTACCGGCGTTTATTTACGGGATATATCTACGGGTTGGGACGGAGTTTGGTTTCTTATCTTTTCATCTGGTTGATTCACTTCGATGAATGGACTATTTCATGATATCACTCGGCGAATGTTTATGGTGTTTTATTTCTCGGATTATGGGCTTACTTCTGAGGAGGATCTTATTCTATTTTTCTTTGAGACAGACCTCTTTCATTTCTCTTGATTCCTCTTATTCAGTCATGGACATAGATAAGAGGAATGGAAATATTAGATTTAATTCATGCCATTGATGGATCAATGATCCCATTCAAACAGACCGCTCCTCCATACAAAATGTAGAGATATTTTCAGAAAACAAAAGGGTATCATCAATTCATAGACTAGACTACCTATGTATGCCAGACGCTGAATGCCCATAAACAAAAACCGAGACCAAATATGTGCCGGAACAGAAGCACCACGCTGATTCGCTCGTGACGCCTTATGCATGAAAAGAAAAGAAAATTGACAGCACGGGAAGAATATCCTTTCCAAAGTTCATGATCATAGCCTGAAAGGAGAGGGGGGAGGATTAAACATTGGTACTCTTCCGCTGATTCGGCCACAACTGCCCCCTACACTTCGCCTCCCCACACAAACACTTGACGGCATCCGGGTCGTCGCTGTTCATCTCGGGACTCCATCCGGGATTGTAGTCGAATGTCAACTCTACGCCCGGCGGAATGTCGCGGCGTGCGAAGAAGGCGAGATCGTAGATTTTCTGGTCGCCGTGATGGGTCGAGACGGGGATCATTTTGCAGTTTGCGTTACAAGAATGGTTCATGAAACGGGATGGCCCGCCGAAGTTTTTCCCGTCAACGACGTATGATGAGCCGTCTTCTTCATCGTCCTCGTCAGACGAAGCGGGAAACCAGTCGAGGGAGAAAAGGTACGATGGACTGTGCGCCGGCGTAGCGTCTTCACGGAGCTCTGCTGCTGCACACGTGATAACTTCTCCGAGATAGGTATCGATAAACTGGCCCTTATGAACAAAGTCAAGAGATCTTAACCCAAAGCCGCGATTGCCGGTGTGGAAAATCTCGAGGCGGATCTTCCGCCCATGCTGCACCAGACGGTTCCAGCAGGATGGGAGGCATTGGCAGAGATGCGAGCACTCATAGATCATGGCTTTGCGGTTCATAAAACTTTCTTTGAGCAGGAGCTTTCCATTGCGATGCTCATAGGCGACTATTAATTCTTCCGAGTCCTCTTCCTTGGACAAGCATTCACATCTGGAAGGATCGCAATGTAGGCCACAGTTACAGCCGTAGTTAAACCCTTCGTCCGCACGAGTCACGCCCTGTTGCAGTTTGTAGGTATTGATAAACTCGAAGCCCGAGGCAAGACTGCCCGTCCCGTCCCAGTCCCTCGCCATTGTGACTGGAGGCCCCTGGATCATCCGCAGCTTCTTTTCTAGCAGTTCACGCAAGTACAGCTTCTGACTCTGGTTGGACTTGGGGTGACCTTTGTTTATGCTGCCATTGCCGGGTGCAGGACGTGTCGGCAGTGCAACGAGGTCGCTGTTTGTCGATCGTGCCTTGGGATAACGGCCCATGTCTGCTTGCATATCATACATCTCAATAGGGTAATATTTTGGCTTAATTCCCTTGGGCTCATCGGGATCAGATTCCTCTTCACTCTCAGGAGACGCAGAGGGTAGCCTATTGATCTTCCTCTTTGACAGAGAGCGGGTCTCCGAGGTGTGTGGCGAGGGTGGAGGAGGGACGACTACCATGACTTTTGGGGTTCGCTGGAGAGCCGTTACGACAGATGGGGATCGAGTATGGCGTGGAGTGAGCGTTTCTTTTCTTGCCATTAATGCCGGGTTTTCAGAGTCCCCTCTGGACGACGAAGCGCTTGAAGACTCAACTGAGGTAGATGGACGGAGTGCAGTCTTCGCTACGAATGTAGGCCTCTCAGAGCTGCTTCGTGAAGAGACATTGGACGAGTTGACTGAAGAGTGTAGAGATGAAGATCTTTTGGATGGAAGAGATGCAATCGGACGGGGCGCAGGGGCCACAGCAGCAAACGCCTTGGGAGTCAGGCCCATCGACTCCCGTTTGACAGTCTTCCCAGATGCCGCCAGAGGAGACCATCGTTTAGGACTGTTGACAACAATCGAGACATTGTTTTCGACTGTATTGCTGCTAATGCCATTGGTTTGTGGAAGAGGTGTTTCACGGCCGAAAACTGTCTGATGATTCACTGCTGGTGGTGGCCTGGGAGGATCTCTAACTTCGACCTCATCGGCGGGTGACTTGCGTTTCAGTGGCCGTGACTCTCCAACTTTAGGCTTAATAAATTTAGCCAAGAGGGTTTCCACGGACTCTGCCTATATAAAAAATGTCAGCTTGAACTGAGCTCCAAATAAACGCCATGTCGTGTCATCTCAACGGGCGAGCTTGGCGGCTGATGGCAGGGGCAATAGCCAACAAGCCCACGAATCGAGCATGCCACCAACCAAAAACAACGACACTTAAAAACACAAAAATAACATCAAAAAATCCGCAAAATTCGCGGCAACAGATTGATATATAAATCAACAAAATAACGAACGGATAACGCGCGCTGATTGGCGGGCCGATGGCGTGTGTTGTGTTGTATTGTGTGTAGCTTACCTTTTCCGCTGGTTCCTCCTCATCATCCACATCCATCTCGTCGCTGTCTTGCGTTAAATCAACAAACTCAGGAATCCTGTCATTCGTCCATGACGTGACAGGCGCCATAATAATTAGAACGAAATAAAATTAATTTTTAAATCTTTTTTATCTCGTCCGCTCGTTCGTAAAAAAGGCCGTCTCGTTCGTTGGGAGGGAAGCAGCAGCTAGCTAGGGAAAGGGAGAGTCTAAGTTTCCCAACTTCTGGGGAGGCCCTAGAAGATAAATAGGATTTAATACTGGACTCTCATTGGTTGATAGTGTTGGCGTAAGATTTTATTGATTAGCTTGTCTGTCTAAAATCTGTACCAGCTATGGGGAAACATCTAACTATTTATACCTTTCCATACTTTCCACCTCAATAATGACAATCTTATGAAACTCCAATATGAAGCAATCTTGTCAAAGCATATAAAACATATACAAAGCTTGCCTTTGTCAATATAACACCATTCTGTACAAAGGCGGAAACGCTTGGCAAAATGGCACAAAGAGATAGATATCACGTGAGCAATATATTACACTTTCTCTATATACCTCTATGATTTTTATTTAACATATTTTCTAGGTATTTTTAATAATTCAAAGAAGATAGGACTCTAGATTAAATAAACTAGTTTAAAACTAGTTATATATATATTTATTTTCTCCTCTTCTCTTGACCCTAATTTATGAGCCTAGATCAGATTACACGTGTTGTTGATGTTAGCCTGACCACATAGTTAAATCGGCGCCAGTTGGCGGGTTTAAAATGCGTTTCCGAAGCTAAAATAACCCACCATTTTGGCCTTTTCTTTTTGCCCGTTTTTCTAGCCGTAGAGCCTTGGTAAATTAATTAAAATTATACGTAACGCTTGAAGGAAAGTATCTCTTTCCTGCCCGTAAATTAGTTTGAATTTCATGCCGTCTGCGGTGCTGTGATTGCTAAACGAAATACCATGCTTTCTCGCATCTTGAAATCAGATGCGCCGCGCCGTGCTCGACTCTGATTCGTCGGAGGCCACGCGACGGGCGATATGCATCACGTGATATCAAACGCTGGGGGACGACAGATCAACACTGACCAGATCTGCAAGAGGTCGGGAGAGAGATAAATGCTTCGGTTGTGTAAGACTACTGCCCGCTAAATGTGCTATGTGCATTAGTTGCGCCGTCTTGCTGCCTTCGCGGTTGGTTGGATCTAATCCGGAATATATATAAACTAGTTTCTAAAAATAGTAGCATATATCAGCGGATTCAACTTAGAGACCTCGTACTTGACGACGTGAAATGGGAGTAAGTGCATAGGACGAAAGTTCAGATATCGACATCTGGATATTGCAATTACATATATTATTCACGGTTCTATCTACTGACTATGGACAACACTTACAAATCACAGTCAAGAAACTTGAAGAAAGCAGCTATGCGATGCGACGCCATGCCAGTATAAACTCTCTGAAATCAAACATGATTCTATAATATACAGTAGGACAGAGAATAGATGGAGAGATAATAATAAAATCAAGGTAAGAACCCGCTGGCAAGTTGCAGTTGCATACGTGTTGATGAGAAAGGAAAAGAACCGAAAATATATTGAGGGATCAGTACAGGCAGATATTCATCAGGGGGCATGTAAAATAGTGACGCAAAAGAACACAAGGAAAAGAAATATGAAAAGGGCATGGCAAGACCCGCATTGTCCGTATGTAGCAGATCTAAAGTCGTAGAGCATCTAGAATCCGCTTGGCCATCTCTCGGTATTGCCACATACCACCGGAGACCTTTTTGAACTGGATGCCATGCAACGAAAACAGCGGCACCTTGACAATCAATATCTCGAACCGTAAGACAAGATTCTCACCAGTATCGCTCTGCACTCGAGTCGTAGTTTCACCAACTACACGCTCACCCACCACGTTGTTTTGGGATTGGCCGTAATCATCAGAGGCCTCTGAATTGGAAACGAAACTGCGGTCCGGAGGGCCTTGGTTGCGCCGGTTATAACGTGATGAATGGGTCGCTCTTGTTTCCTCTCTGGCTTCTTCATTCGCCCGCAATCCCCCAAAGCTGATTCTCCGTTTGTGAGCAGAGACTTGACCCTGTCTTTCCGGGCTTGAAGGTCGAGCATCTACCACGCGATCGAGGTCGATGCTGGGTGCATGTCGGCAACTAAATCCACCCTTGATTTCTGTATACTCGACATTTAGCTGTCTGAGAACGCGGATAATATCGGCCCGGATAAATGGAAGAGGCTTGCTACTTGTGGTAGAAACGCTGAAAAGACCTTTAAGGTAGACCGGTTTGGCAAAGTCCTCGCCAGTATTCGGTGTTTCTAGTGCGTTTCCAGTATTCGAAAGATCGCCATCATCTTCATCTTCAGGAACAGTGGCCTCTCTAGCTTCTTCCCGACGAGCCCTGCGGGCTTGTATGCTCTCCCGTCGTGCGTGACCAAGAGACTTGGCCCGCATAGCCCCTGATCGAGGTGCAGTTTTGGCCTCATTCAATGGAGCAGGCTCTCCAAGACTGGGCTTTTGTCTATCAACGTCGCTGCCACCCAGACCATCAGATCCACTCGTGAGAGGCGGCTCATTGAGATTTGAGCCATTGCCATCCGCACCATACTTTCGCGCCAATCTACGGGATCGATAATCAGCAGAATTGACACTCGTAGATCTCTCCAAGTACTTGTTGGACCGTGTCTCTTGAAGTGGTCCTCCTGCTGACCTAGGCGGTTGGAGTGGGTCTTGTTGTGTCTGGCTGTCTGATGCATGCAAAGTAGTTGGCGAAGGCTCGGCACGCCTTGTTCTGCGGATACTGAAACCACGATGCGGGGTTGAAGCCATGTCAGCGGGTGGCTGAACATTTAGACTTGGTACAGTTGGAGAGTGTTTCTCTCTTTCTGCAAATTCACGGCCTCGGTCTCTCACTCTACGGGTGCTAAACCGTCTCAAAATACCAGCTGCGGTACTCTCCTTCTTGGCCGGTGAATCACTTTGTGGTGTAATAACCGTTGGGTTAGGGTTTGGACTAGCGGACTGGTTGACATGAAGTTTCTTGATTCCGTCGGCCAAATCGTCATCACCATGGGTCCTGGCCCGTGGGCGGCTTCTGCTGCTGGTATCCTTCACTCCAGGTACATCGTATTGGTTAGTGTGTGCAGTTTCTGGTGCTGCTAAATCGGGCATTTTCAACACGGTATCAGATGGAATAGAAAGAGCCCCTGGATTTTTCGAAGCTTTTTCCCGATCAAGTTTCTCCTTGACCAGAAAATAGACCGAAATGAGAGGACTGTAGGCATTAAGGGGATCGCTTCCAGTCTGGACTGCCTCGACAGAGGGGTTTGATAAAGTCTCTCTGCTTGCCGAGTTCCGTCGTCGATAGAAATCAAAGACGCCTCTTCTCTTGTCGTTGCTTGGGTTCGGGGTTGCTGATTCTCGAGTAAAGGATCTCGCTGCAATTTGATAGTCTTCGGATTCCAAGGTCTTTGTCAATTGGGCCATAATAAATTCAGGAGGCCCAAAGTCGAAACCCGTCATCTTCTCCACTACCTCTGGATCTAACGGAAGTTGAAGCGGTTCTCGCACTGGGAGGTAGTTTTCTGGTGGCCCATTGAAGCCTTTCGTCATCCATGGGTGGTTCATAATCTCAGCCAAGCTGGCTCTCTTCTTTGGATCTGTGACTAGCATTCGCGATATTATATGACGGCATTCTGTAAAAATTGGTTAGAACGTGATGGCTGATAACACATGTGAACCAGCTTACCTGATGTCAAGCCTTGCGGGTACTCGACTTCGCCCTTTTTGATTTTGGCATGAAGGTTCGGCATGCTTTGATCGTCGAAAGGAACCTTGCCGCAGACAAGGACATAAAGAACAATACCGAAACTCCATACGTCTACTTCAGGGCCGATATATTGGCGCGCCTGCAGCAACTCTGGAGCGGCAAAATACAGACTTCCACAGAATGTACGTAAATGGCTTCTCGGAGAAAACAGATTGCTCAGACCAAAATCAATAATCTTGATATCACCAGTCTTGCTGATCAAGATATTTTCGATTTTGAGGTCGCGATGAACGATACTGTTGCGATGACAGTAATCCAAAGCACTGGCGATTTGCCGGGCGAATTTCCTTGCTTGCTTCTCTTTCAGTTTGCCGTGTGATATAATATAATCCAGCATCTGGCCACCGTTGACATACTCGAAGAGCATGTACCAGTGGTAAGGCGTACGAACGACATCACGCATCCCGCAAACATATGGATGATCCACGAGGGACACGATGGCAGCCTCTCTCGCAGTACGAATCTCTTTTGATCGGTCGGCGCGCTCGGCATCTCTTCCACTTCGATGTTCCTCGGTGGTTTGCCTCGGAACGACCTTGACAGCGACCTAAACAGGAATAAATAGTTAGTACAAATTGTGCATTTGATTGGTAATATTAGGAAGTGATGATTACCTGCTCGCCCGTTTCTATATTCTTGGCAATCTTTACTTTGCCCATACTTCCAGCACCGATAGTCTTACCGAGAGCCCATTGACCTGTTGGCGTGGATATCATGGTGCGTCGTTTGGGCTGAGCTGGGTTACCGTGGCCTGCTTGTTGCGCCGAAGCAGCGGCGGCGGCCACGTTGGCCGCATTCGGATCAACAACGGTTCCAGGCATATCGACTGAGTTTCGCCTATGTCGAGATGCGATACTGTGGTGTTGAGGGGCCCGAGCTGGGTCGGGGCGGTGGGAGGTGAGCGGGCGCTCCTGAGAACGTTCCCGAGAGGAGTCTCTGCGAGATGTGGACGGACGGACAAGGTTAGAATTCTCGAAATCTCGACGTGCTATATTTGCAAAGGCGGCTTGATTGGAGGGAGGTCGACGGTCATAA